>OU343129.1:16250000-17500000 GCA_910594945.2 Amphipyra berbera | reverse complement strand
GTGTTCCCGGCTAAGATTACGGCTTGTTTTAATAAATAGGTCTCATTTGAGAGCTCTCTTAAGTGTGGTTTAGAAATGGCTTGAGGTGCTTCTTTACATAGTACTTATAAAACAAAGTTGCTCCCGCTGTCTGTACGCTTAGATCTTTTAAACTACGCAACAGATTTTAATGCACTTTTCAGCAATAGATAGAGTGATTCAAGATTCAAGGTTTATATACCCCACATTAGTATCTACATCGCACCCGTGCGAAGCCGGGTCGGGTCGCTAGTGCTGTCTATGAAATTCAGATGTCGGCTCTACTTAGGATGCTGCTCCTAAGCCGCCATGTTAAGCGGTTTATTAAACGCTACCCACTTTTAAGTTGCCGTTATTTCTCGCTATCACTGTCACTTCGCCTTAAAATGACAGTGACAGCACGAGACTTCACGGCAACTTAAAATTAAGTAGCGTTTGAGTATTATTTTTAGTCGTCCCGTAATAGAGGACACATGATACCTGAACTATAAAAAACACGTACTTTAAAACATCTATAGAGTTGCGGAGACTAGACAAACGCGAAAATGAAACTAGTCAGAGCGTTTCCAAACCTACTGTTACAGTTAACCTGTATCATCCCACAGGTGGGCATAGGCCTCCCATGATTACCAGACCAATAAACCTATGGTACAGATGCAGAATAAATAGGAGCACCTACTACACGCCACACAGCCTTTTACCACAAAACAGATAGGTACAGAAGTCAATCTACATACAAGTGCGCTCGAGCAACGCACACATAGACACTGCTCACGGACACGATATCTCGGACTGTTTGGGACTAGAGTGCGAGTGAGTGCGAGCGCGAGTGCCATGCGCTTGAGAGAGATAGATATATAGATAGAGCGACCGCCGAACGTAGGTGTGAAAAGTGAACTACATACATGTGATTGACTTCTGTACCTATCTGTTTTGTGCTTTTACTCTGTTAGAACGAGTAGCTTCTATACCAATCTGTATTTTTTCTGATACATTAATCAAGGTATCGATCGTTCTTTTAGCTGCGTACACTGCAATCGATTAAAATATTCGTCTATACAGAACTACGTACACCATTGTATGTAAGTGTATTGTATATTTTTACATACATTGTTGAGTTGCGAAGTGTTCCAGCTGTTGAAACAATGTCGAGGTTGAAGATCAAATGGCGTCTATTAATAAATCGTGTTTAAAGTAACGCTGGTATTAGAACGGTACAAAACTATTTTATCCGATTATCTTAAGTATTATCGGTAGCTGGTAATACTGGACAATGTTGACGTAGGAGGGTAACCGTCAAGATTAATCAATGTAGGTACCCGAAGTTATAAAAACAGTAGTATTTCGACAGAGCAAAGGATTACATGTCGAACAGCTGAAGAAGTCTGACCTTTTATATCTGATTAGCGTGTCCTTATTTTATGATCTTGTGTAAATTATTATGTTGTGTTATATTGTGAACTAGCTTCTGTAACTAACCCAATCAAAAGTACTCTTAGTGGTGGAGAGTCTGTTGGTTTAATTTACTTTATTTACCATGCTCCCAATCCTGACATACTGATATTAGCTATAACTGTAATGTTAATGATAGATTCACCCCTATAAGATTCTGTTATATGTTTTTTATATAAGAAGGAAGTACGTGGCACGAGAGGGGCTCATGGCTAATTACTAACAGCGCGGATCATACGATTCGTGAGGTTAGGCTGCGCTTGCCGCGGTCAGTCTGTGGATGGGTGACCGTTCGTTACACATCGAGATCTCTGTGCATCGGACGGCACGTTAAACAGTCGGTCCCGGGTGTCATACGAATACCGATGACAGTCATTACGGGAAGTCTGAAGCCCGAAAGACTACACTGGTCTAACTTTAGAGTATCGGCATTGTCCAGTAACTGGGTTGTGGAGGTCTGATGGCAGTCGCTCCGTGTAAAATAATGGTATTCAGCCGCATCTGTTTAGACTGGAAGCTGACCCTAACATAGTTGAAAAAAGGCTAGGAGGATATATATGTATTAAAACGCTGAACACCCAAAAATAGTTACGAATGAGTGAAATTAGTTTTATACTGTGCTGGTAATCTCCTTGCTGTGACGGAATCAAACTTATACGAGATTCCTCCTACATTCAGGCTATATGCATACAAAATACAATACGTAGGTAACACAACGAAGAGCAAACCTACTGGTTGATGGGTAAGTTAAGTGTAATACAATCGTAAACTTTTTGTCACTATCCACGCTATCCACTCATCACAGTGTGAAAACGCGGGCATAGTTCAAGCTATGATATTCAGGATTTTGAGAAATCGTTGATGTCTTACTTGCTTACATTGTGCAGCTGATCTTGTAGGATAATGTTAGTTATGTTAACCGACTACAAAACTAGAAGAGGTTATGAATAATTAACTTTTTAACAAAAAATAACCGACTGCAAATTGTCTATCTCCGAATTTCTTTATCAGATCTTCACCAAATTTAAATGGAACCACTTCAAAAGAATACTCTTTCAGACAAAAAAATAATCATTAAAAATCGGTTTACAATTAGCAAAGATATAGCGGAACAAACATACAAAAAAAAAACATACAGTCGAATTGAGAACCTCCTCCTTTTTGGAAGTCGGTTAAAAATGAGAACAATAAAAATTGGTGGATAGTGCCGAAAAGTGTATAATTGTGCCATATTTTACCTACCCATCAACCAGTTTCAAGGTTCGCTCTTCGTTGTTACGTACTGTATAATGGAAGTATAAATAATCAAACCGTGAAAGTGTAACAAACAAACTCACTACTACATTAAATCAGTTTAAGAACGCTATTTTAAATTATACGCTTACTCATGCATATAAAGCGATAGCGGCCCGTCCCGGCTTCACACGGGTGGACATTTTTCCTGTTTTTGCAACATTTTTCATTTATGCTCCGCTCCTCTTGGTCGTAGCGTGATGTTAGGTAGCCTATAACCTTCCTCGATAAATGGACTATGCAATACAAAAATATTTTTTCAATTCCAACCAGTAGTTCCTGAGATTAGCACGTTCAAACAAACAAACTCTTCAGCTTTATAATATTAGTATAGATACAGATCGATAAAGCAAACTCCTTCATTCTGAGCAAAATGTATTGATCATTCGCGTGACGTACACAAACAGTGTTGAAAACGTTCAAGTGAACATTATTCGTGGTAAAATGCACTTAATGGGTAGCTCATTAAGGTTTATTGTCGCTTTTAAAGCTGCAAGTACTTTTTGCTGACACAAACCAACGTAATCTATTTTAGCGACGGCTTCCCTCGGTAGCGTGTCTTGATAGTAAGGTCGCGGACATGTTATGTAGGCGTTAGCGATTTTCCTACTTACCTTGACATTCACAAAGGCCCCATAAAATTTACCTGATGTAAAAAGTTGTAATAGCTTAGCGGTTAAACGATTTGCCTTCTATGCAGGAGGGTCTGAGTTCGATACCGGGCCCGTAACCTCTGACTTTTCGGATTCATGTGTGGATCAGAATTTGATAACTTATCACTTATGTCAACGGTGAAAGAAAAACATCGTGAGGAAACCTGCACACCTGAGAAGGCTCCAAAAATATTCTCGATGGTGTGTGTAGTCCGTTAACCCGCACCAGGCCAGCGTGGTGGACTAAGGCCTTACCACTTCTCATTCTGAGAAGAAGCCTATGCCCAGCAGTGGGACGGTAATGGACTGATTATGTTTTCCGGTGTTTCAGTTATAAATGACGTATTGAACGTATCGTCCACTAATTGGTCGGTCCATCCAGTCCATATATTCTGACGCAATGATAAACCATACAAAGAAACGTGAAAAGTAACTTAGTAGATGACTAAAATCGTATGACTATTTTTATCGCTAATTTGGTATAAATATAAACAATATGGCGTGATGAAGTGAAAGTCAATAACTACGTGTTATCACATCAAATTACTCATCTGCGTAAGTAAGCTGTAAATACTGATAACGATATGACGTAACAATTCGGTAATCGATGTATTGACGTCTTTAAGTAAAAGCGTAGTTTTCATTCACTCAGTTTAAAATATAAGTTAAATATAAGTATTGACCGTTGGTTACACATCAAGAACCCTCCGTGCCTCAGAGAGCACGTTAAACAGTCGGTCCCGGGTGTCATACAAATACCTATGACAGTCGTTACGGGTAGTCAGAAGCCAGAAAGTATGACAACCGGTCTTTTTTTTTAAATGGGTTTGCTCTTGACTCTAGTGTAGGTCAGAGGAGACAGAGACAAAGTCTACGATGGAGTGAGCTTACCCAGAAGAAGCCTGTTAACTCTAACTTTGAAGAGATTCAGGTTGAATGCGTTCGGGAACACAGACGCAGGTAGTGAGTTCCACTCTTTTGCAGTGCGCATTATGAAGGATGTTTGGAAGCGCTTAGTGCGAATTGGTGGAATGGCAACTAAGTATGGATGGTAACTTGCAGTGCGTCTAGACGTCCGATGGTAGAAGGGGGGGGGGGGGGGGGGGGTCTAACTTTAGAGTAACGGCATTGCCCAGTAACTGAGTTGCGGAGGTCTGTTGGCAGTTGCTCCGTGTAAATTACTTGTATTCAGCCGCTCTGGTTAGACTGAACCCAACATAGTTAGGAAAAGGCTAGGCAAATATATAAAATAGAAGTACTGTAAAGTGCTGAGAAAAGTATGTAAGTTGTTCAAATCCAGTTTTGTGTAAACTTGATGTGCAAAGTTAGTGCAACTTAATAGAAGCTTATATGCAGCGGTGGACTGCGTTGACCTGAGTTGATGAAAGATTGTTATATCGTTAATTCATTAATAGATTCTAATTTTGAAGCCTGTACGAAAATCATCTCTATCTTCTTCTAAAAGTGTTCATTTTTCTATAACTATCGCTCTGTTCCCCGCTATTCTACCCCCACAAACAACACACCCATACATCTATGCGGCCTAGTTACAGTACCTAACGTTTGAAAGGCTTCCCCGTCCATGACAATGTTGACTTGACACCGTTGTGGACAGGGGACGTTATCAACGATATTGTCCTACCATACAAAGCCGTTTATGTTATGCTTATATATGTGTTGCGAAGTTAAATGACTTGACAGGAATCGTGTTGGGAACGAGAGTATTTAGGTCGATTGGAACATAAGTACTTAGTTTGTTGTCTATACTAATATTATAAAGAGGAAAGATTTGTATTTTTGGATTTTTGTATGTAACGAATAAACTTAAAAACTATTGGACCGATTTCAAAAATTCTGTTGCCGTTAGAAAGCTACTTTATCACTGAATAACATAGGCTACGGGCGGAGCCGTGAGGACTTAGCTAGTAAAGAATAAGTAATTTTAAAATACATGTTAATTAATGCGATCGGTCGGTTGACTTCTTCTCAGCATAAACACTAGGCGGGCGTTTTTGGGGCTATCTGTATTGTCGACGTCCAAAAAGTGCTTATTGAATTGCCTATTTTGAATATTTTTTATTTTTAATCTTGCCCTCTTGGATTTCTTCTATATCGTGGGTGAGTTTACAGACAAATCTTCACACGCACACTCGTCCAGACCCGGAACAACTAAGTGTAGGCCATACAAATATTTGTTTCGTGCGGGAATCAAACTAACGACCTGTACCGCAGCCACTGCACCAAACTTGTCGTGTCGTATTTTGATTTAACTGTTTTAATAAAACTTAGTGAAGTCAGCGTTTTTATTTGACTAACGTACATGTTTATTATGAACTAGCTGCCTGGACAGACTTCTTCCTGTCAAAAGTTATTGGCCTGTAGTGGCAAAATAAAGGTGTTGTTTTTACTATTTTCCACGCAATTTTTATGTTTTTTCTCTCCATAAGAACCTTCCTTAAGCCTTAAGGAATATATAAAAAAAAATTGCCGAATTGGTCGAGCCGTTCTCAAGTTTTGCGCTTAGCAACACATTTGGCGATTCATTTTTATTTATATAGATTAGCTATGGAATTGTTTCAGTAATAGTTCATTATTCAGACGTAACCGATTACGCGTGACCACTGAACCTAACTCCTAGTCTAACAAACAATAATTACACGTTGTTAATAATTGTACTCCCAGCAACACAAGTTCCCGCGCACTGTCATTAAAATACTTTATATTAATTAAAATTGTTATCTGCGGGCGACTGTAATGAATTATCACATTTATCACGCAACCTGCATACTTGGGCTATCGAGCCAAATTGGTGGGGATCAAGTTCAATGGCAGATTAATACTATCATAGCTGTTATCTTTAACTTAACTGAGATTGCTGCTTACGCCTGAGTTTTAATGGTCGATTGATAATTAACGATTTCAGATTTAATCAATATGTGATGGCCATTTCACTTAACATAACATCACGCCTGAATTCCCCGAAGGGTTGGACAGAGGTGTATAGTAACTAACACCCTCATTTCACCGTAATGTTTAAGTCCCATGTAATAGGTGGCGAGCCTCTTGCCATCAACCGGGCACAAATCCAAAGTCCGGGCTGCTACTGAGGAATTTCACACGGAAAAACGAAATAACACGTTACCCGACCTGGTGATCGAACCCAGGACCTCACGAGCAGTAGTTGCACTTACCACCACTAGACCAAACGAGGTAGTTACAACCATTTGAGGGTGAATATTCGAAATTTTTAACATTATTTTAACAAATCATTCTTCTCCCGGGTTGTTAACGTTATAGTATTGTCAGATTGTTTTTATTCTTGTCTTATTGCTTGACGGCAGCGGTATAGTTTGAGTTCATCAAACTCCTTACATAAAAAAACGATACACGCGTTTTTTAAGTATGGAGATTGACATTAACACGCGTCGTCTGCGCGTACAAAAGACGTCGTGTGCATTGGCTCCATAACCGTTTAACTGCCTTGTTGGTCTAGTGGTCGTAAGCACGACTGCTGAGCATGGGGTCCTGGGTTCGATCCCTAGGACGGGCAGTGTTATTGGGTTTTTCCATTAAGAATTTCTCAGTAGCAGCGGAGTTTATATATGTGCCCGGTTAATGACAATAGGCTCGCCTCCTATTACATTGGACTTAAAGATAACTGGCGAAAAGGAGGGTGTACTAAAAACACCTCTGCCGAACCCTTCAGGGAATACAACGCGTGATGTTATGTTACAACCGTTTACTCTCGAAACGACACAGCAATAGGTAATACTGTCCTAAGCGGTTCATGGAAATCAACGGTGCTTTGAGTCGTGACCATATTTTGTCGTGTGACGTAAAAAACGGCCTTAGTACCTACCAGCGTTTTTGCACCGATAATGCGGAACTCTCAATGAAGGGCCCGTGGCTATAATTACTAACCGCGCGGATCATACGATTTGCGAGGTCAAGCTGAGCTTGCCGCGATCAGTCTGAGGATAAGTGATCGTTCGATACACATCGAGACCCTTCCGTGCCTCGGTGAGCACGTTAAACCGTCTATTCCGGGTGTCATACGAATACCGATGACATTCGTTACGGGTAGTCAGAAGCCCGAAAGTCTGACAACCGGCCTAACCTTAGCCCTTTCGGGCGTCTAATACAATTGTGCGGGTTACAAGATCGCGTTTAGCTCATCAGTTTTACGTGCTTTGTGGATGGGCCCAGTGCCGAACGATTGTGCGACAATTTTCTCAGATTCATAATCTACAACTCCAAATTAGCTAGAATTCGTTCTTAGAATAACAAGTTTCGTCGTAGCTTGCGCCGGTTCGAAACGGTTAGGATATCGGCATTGCCCAGTAACTAGGCTGCGGAGATCTGATGGCAGTCGCTCCGTATAAAATACTGGTATTCAGCCGTATCTGGTTACACTGGAAGCTGACCCCATCATAGTTGGGAAAATGCTAGGTAGAACAACGCTAAACTCGGGCTTACCTATTGATAGGTGTCTTACTTTGCGCCTAAACCCCTTTTTTTTTTCTCGTTGGAAAATCCTCATGGATGTCCCTCGCCCGGGGAAGGCGAGGGGGTTTGCCGGACTCTTACCGGCTAAAAACCAACGGTGTTCCTTCTCCTGACCGTACGGCCGGGGTCGCGGGATTTGCAAAAGCATGCACCGCAACCCCGGCAGGTCCCGGTCCGCCAACCCTACAAGGGTTTAGGCATTTGGCCCTTGATCTAAAGTTCATAGCAAAAGAACAACTCCAAGTTCGAAGGACCGTCGCACTGCTACACGTAAAGCGACTACAAAGTGCGGTAGGTCACGACATTTCTAGAATGTTCGTGTTTGCCCGTCCGTTTACTTCAAGTTCTAAGCACTAATACATAGCAGTGATAGTGGTGTGACCGTCGGACTGCCAAGTTATACCTAGGTATCGTTTTCGAACTCAAGGCACGCACCTCTGACTTTTCGGATTCATGTGCGTATTGTATAATTATCACTTGCTTAAAAACGGTGAAGGAAAACATCGTGAGGAAGCCGGCATGCCTGAGAGATATTTCTCGGCGGCATGCGAAGCCAAGTCAGAGGCCCATGGGCGGCATAAACTCTGACACCAGTTTAGTCACTAACCACACGAAAAGAAGAAGAAGCGCTAAGTAACCTAGCATTCAATGCTGACTTAGGTGTAACGATAGTGCTGAAGTACTTATCATATCACGCCGTAATAAGACGTTGAATGAGACGAGAATTACATGATAGCGCTATTGTCTAATTGTCTTCAAGTATTATTAAGTATGTAGCGCTATATTAACGTGTTCATTGTTTTCTACGTGCGTATTGTATTATTAGGTACTTAGTAATAACAGTTAAAAAGAGAATCGGCATGAATGTATAGAACCTGGGTCAGCAGTCTCGACACAGACAACAATCGGTAAGACATAACGACAAACTTTAAAGACACGAAGAGACTTAATTTTTATTACATGGAGTTTACTTGCTATAATCTTAAATTGATCATTATGGCATGCCTTTTCTTCATTATTAAATAATGTAGTAAGACGTTAAAAGTTAATCGTTATGACTTAACGACCATAATCAGTCGTAAAGTGATCGCTATCTGTGTCGAGACCTCAGGGGCAGGTCCTCTAAACCAACATCGACTATACGTAATGTCATTAGAAAACTTTTTTAATGTACTAAAATAGTTATAATAATGTCTCATACTAAATCCACTTTGAATGATAGATTGAGAAATGAAGAGATTAGACAAAGTTGCGGTTTAAAAGATGATGTAGTGACAAAAATTGAAAGGAGTATGCTTAGGTGGTTTGGCCATGTTGAGAGAATGAGTGAACGGCGATTAACAAAAGAAATTTATAAGGCGGATGTTAATGGGAACGCCGGTAGAGGACGTCCTAGAAGGACATACATCGATGTTATTGGTGATGTTCTTCACAAAGGTCAGGTGCGTAGTACTCTCAACCGGCGTGCGTGTATGACAAGATGTATGAATGTGGATGAAGCGAAAGGGGTATGTAAGAGTCGTAGCATGTGGCGTTCTATAGTTTCTGCCTACCCCCATGGGAAAAAGGCGTGAGTTTATGTATGTATGTATGTAAATCGCAGTCAGAAATAAGTAATGGCGTTGCAAAGTGCTGCATTCCTACTGCGATCAAAATAACAAAAATATCAATTTTCTCATTGCGATTTGATATGAGCTGCTATATTAACTATTGTAGTACATTGAAATAGCTTTCTAATGACATAAGTCTGGTCGTTATTGGTCTTGAGGACCACCTTGTCCGGTCCTCCTTTACTTTGGCACCCAAGGACCAATTTATACATTTGAAATTTTTAGACGGACTTCCCACTAATGCGTTGAAAATGGAATTCTGGTAACTTCACCTTCCATCACTGGGACTATTTTACCGTCGTTAAGGAACTGTGGAAATACAATTTCCAACGATAGAATATCTATCTACAATTTTGACGATTTATCAATATTGCGACGTTCCTGCTTTGGTCGGATTTCCGTTGATTAATGATGATAGTGAATGATGCTATAGATAAGCAAGCCCATTCACCGCAATTATATCTTGATAACCCATATTATATCAGTACCTACATAGAGAGATACGCAGGTGATATAATTTCTTACCATTTTACGAGTAACGAGAAGTTTTTGGCGGTTTAGTGCATCGGTTTTGGCTGTCAATCATGTGGATATTATCTAACGTGGTCGTGCTTGCTGTAGTATTTCAAATAACATAACAACACTCCTGTATTGCTTGAAGGGTTGGGCAGAAGTGTACCTATAGTAACACCCTCATTTCGCCTTTATATTGAAGTTCCATGTAAGAAGGGGTGAGCCTATTGACATCAACCGGGCACAAATTCAAACGCCGGGCTGCTACTGAGAAATTACTGATGGAAAAACTCAATAACACTTTGCCCGACCTGGAGATCGAACTCAGGACCCCACGATCAGTAGTCGCGCTTGCCACCACTACACCAACGAGGCTATTTCAAATAGCTACCTAATTGCTAAAGAATTCATCGGCCGAGAAAACAACGCCTAACGTAGGTACCATCGCGGACATTTGCCGTGAATCACTTTTCGACCTTATTACTAAGGCAATAAAGTTGAAAAGTGATTCACCGCAAATGTCCGCGATTATACATATGCCTGCCTGCTGCCTGAGAATGAGTTGGAAATTCTGTAGAAACTATTAGATAACCTGTGGTAGCAACTAGTATGCAACTTGAACGAAAACTGACCGTAAATAAACGGTTCAGCTAAACAACGGACAGTATTCGTAAACCGTCTGTTACTCAGAAACTCATGGTTTACATAAGGAATGTTTCATATCTTCTGAGAATATTAAAAAAAAAACCGACTTCAAAAAATGATGAAAAGAATAAAATAATTAGGTAGGTACCATTATAAAATTAACAGTTTCAGAAGTAGGTGCCTTCAATTTGGTTCAGCGTGGATTAGCACCGACTTCTAAAACTGTTAATTTTATAATAATTATGGTAATTATTTAATTCTTTTCATCGTTTTCTTGAAGTCGGTTTTTTTTTTTTAATAATTTTTATTTTTTTCGTTTTAGTGGCCTTAATTAAAATATGGTTGGACCTACTAAAGACGCTGCTCGTAACATAATCACATCATCACATTATGCGTACTGGAGTTCTATTGTCTATCTCCGAAGTTCTTCATCAGATCTTCACCAAATTTAAATGGGACCAATCTGGAAGTATATCCTTTCAAATAAAAAAAATATATCTAAATCGGTTTATAAATGGCGGAGTTATGAGGTAATAAATATTTTTAAAAAAACATACAGACGAATTGAGAACCTCCTCCTTTTTTGGAAGTCGGTTAAAAATGAACAACGTATGCACTCGTCAAAAGTGAGTCATATAGGTACGAATTGTTAGGAACTTTGACCTGAATTAGATCTGAATCCAATTTTGTAAGTATTTACATAACATAACATCACGCCTGTATTCCCCGAAGGGTTTGGCAGAGGTGTAGTAACACCCTCATTTCGCCGTTATGTTTAAGTACCATGTAATAGGGGGCGAGCCTATTGCCATCAACCTGGCTGCTACTGAGGAATTACATAACATCACGCCTTGTATACCCCGAAGGATTTGGCAGAGGTGTTTTTAGTACACCATCGTTGCGCCAGTTATGTTTGAGTCCCATATAATTGGGGGTGAGCCTATTGCCATCAACCAGGCACAAATCTAAACTCCGGGCTGCGATTGAGGAATTCTACACGGAAAAATCCAATAACACTGCACGACCTGGGGATCGACCCCAGGACCTCACGATCAATAATCACACTTACCACCACTAGACCAACGAGGCAGTTATATATTGTAGGTACTAGCGACCCGCCCCGGCTTCGTACGGGTGCAATGTAGATACTAATGTGGGGCATACAAACCTTCCTCTTGAATCACTCTATCTATTGCTGAAAACTGCATTAAAATCCGTTGCGTAGTTTAAAAGATCTAAGCGTACAGACAGCGGGAGTGACTTTGTTTTATACTATGTAAAGAATTATTTGTTTTCATTAAAATAAGTTTTTTTATCAAACTAACAGCGGGAGATACATTAATGGCTTCTGCAAAGTGGATAAGTGGCCAAGCCTCTATAATCCAGTTACAATTGAGGGAGTGTTACATTGGCGATCCAATTGAAATCTTACTTAGGTAATACAATTTCTGTAGTTTCTGGCAGTTTTACGAACTAAGCGAGCACTTGCTGCAATAACTTGCACAATTTAACTTGCTAGTGGATTTGGCGCTTAGCGATAAAGTGACCAAGCCAATGGTCAAGAACTGTCAATTTCCTTTAATTATATCTCCTTTTCGAAGTCGGTTAAAAAAAGGGATTATCCAAAAAAATAATATACAAATATCCTCCTCGTTTTCGAAGTCGGTTTAAAATAGGAGTTATCAATAAAACTAGTGTAAGTTCTTAAAGTGTAATTATGCTTGTGTTTATTTGTTTCACATTTTATTGCTTATTTTTTTATCTGTGTGTTTTCATTTATGAACAATATGGGGAAGTGAAAAAATGGAAAAAAAAGCTTTCCTTCAAAACCAAAATAAAAAATACCAAATCAAGACGACGAATTCACGTTGTTCTCTAACCTTTCTCTCCTTACCGTTACCTATACACTGTTCGGTTGTATAAACAGAAACTCTGTCAACCCTCCCTGAGGGAGGACACTCGATCCCTTTTCACCGTTTCATTTTTCCGACGCGATCGATCATGGTTTATTTTTATTTTCTGAAAGTGTCTGCAGGAATAAGCGACGCTTTTAGGTCGCGGGCGGGCAATATAGGTCATTAGGTTATAGGGTTGCCAAATGAAATGCGATGTTTTGTAAAGGAGACATCGTTCTGCCTATCGTTGGAAAATCCTCATGGATGTCCCTCGGCCGGGAAAGGCGAGGGGGTCTGCCGGTCTCATACCGGCTAAATACCAACGGTGTTCCTTCTCCTGACCGTTCGGCTGGGGTCGCCTGATTCGCAAAAGCATGCACCGCAACCCCGGCAGGCATCGTTCTGCCTAGCTTTTTCCCAACTATGTTGCGGAGGTTTGATGACAATCGCTCCGTATAGATTCCCTAGTTAGACTGCAGTCTAACCAGATGCGGCTGAATACCAGTATTATACACGGAGCGACTGCCATCAGACCTCCGCAACCCAGTTACTGGGCAACACCGATATCCTTCAGTTAGACCCGTTGTTAGACTTTCGGGCTTCTGACTATCCGTAACGATTGTCATAGGTATTTGTATGACACCCGGGACCGACGGTTTAACGTGCTCTCAGAGGCTCGGAGGGGTCTCGATATGCAACGAATGGTCACGCATCCACGGACCACAGACTGATAGAGACAAGCGTAGCTTAATCTTGTAAATCGCATGATCCACGTGGTTTTTAATTAGCCACGAGCCCCGGGCCTTTATAGAGCAGTTACAATTTTATTATAAACATAGTGTAGAAACGTAAATCATACCTAGTCGATGTATCAATAAATTATTTCTAACATGTAAGTAATACTGCCTCATTGGTCTAGTGGTGGCAAGCTCGACTGCTGATCGTGAAGTCCTAGGTTCGATCCCCAGGTCGGACAAAGTGTTATTGGGTTTTTCCCATGTGGAATTCCTCAGTAGTAGTCCGGAGTTTGAATTTGTGCCCGGTTGATGGCAATAGGCTCGGACCCTATTATATGGAACTTAAACATAACGGCGAAATGAAGGTGGTAGGTACTATACACTTCTGCTCAACCCTTCGGGGAACGATGTTATGTTTTTGTTATGTAAGTAGGTAATGTTTTGGTTAATAATACGTAATTATTCACATTGACAGCAGTGATAGCCTAGTGGTGTGACCGTAGGACTGCCAAGTCATAGGTCTCGAGTTTGAACCCAAGGCACGCACCTCTGACTTTTCGGATTCATGTGCGTATTGTATAATTATCATTAGCTTAAAAACGGTGAAGGAAAACATCGCGAGGAAACCGGCATACCTGAGAGATATTTCTCGACGACATGTGAAGCCAAGTCAGAGGCCCATGGGCGGCATGAACTGACGCCAGGTTAGTCACTAACCACACGAAAAGAAGAATTGTTCAAAATTATGAATACTTCTAAACAATATAGACGCTGTACTTGAAGATATTTACTCTGCTCTTATCTTCACAATTGAAAGCAGGTAAAAGAGTAAATATTATTATTGCACTTATATGCTCTTGACATGTATGAGAGAAGTGCTTACATACACTTTACCGACTATCAAACATTTAAGTTATGTCTAATGCTGGCTGTACACTCTCGCCGAGACCGCTTGAGACTTACACCCATATTCTAAGACGTTCCTTCAAAACTTACTCGACTCGACTCCACCTCGACTTGACATAAACGTCCTCGACTCGAGATTTTTCCTCAGTCGAGGTAAGGAATCATCTGTCAAACTCAAGGTACCTCGCAACCTACCTTAAGGAAGGAAGTGTCAAAGTTCGTATGTAACAAAAATGAATTTTGAAGACTTTATCGAATATGCTTACGATAATCCTTACAAGTATTTATCGCGGCGTTATTTGCGCGATGCAGTTAATTCAAATTATGACGTAATGACTCCGTCGAGGAACCTCAAAGTTCACTCGAAATTGCGACTAAGAATACAATTTTGAAGGTGGTTTCGAGGCCGTCCAGAGTCGAGTAAGTTTTGGGGGAACGTCTTAGAATATGGGTGTTAAAGCTGATTTACACGAGGATAGTTTCTCGAAGCGAGACTCGTTCTGTCTCTGTCTCTCTCTACGATAAAACTGAGATAGCATGAGACTCGCTTCGAGAAACTATCTTCGTGTAAATGAGCCTTTAGTTGTTGTCCTTTCCTATTTGATGTAAAAGTTAAGGATAGAAATAGCGCATCGGGCTGTCTCGACGAGAGTATACAGGCGGCATAACACTAAAAGCAGTTTACCTGGGGAGGTAAGAAACCTTACGGCTAAAATGTGAATCTAGCAACACAAGGCGTCGTTATACGACAAGCAAGTCTAGTGTGCACGCCTTCATCTTCTTTACATAGTATAAAACAAAGTCACTCCCGCTGTCTGTACGTTTAAGTCTTTTAAACTACGCAACGGATTTGAATGCAGTTTTCAGCAATAGATAGAGTGATTCAAGAGAAAGGTTTATATGCCCCACATTAGTATCTACATTGCACTCGTGTGAAGCAGGGGCGGGTCGCTAGTACAAAATATATCAATCCGATAGCATCAAATGCACCTACTGACGCGTTACGATACGACACGTAACCATAGTGTGAATTCGACATAGCCTTTGAAGTCTCGTTCACAGATAATACACGGTTCTAATAGAGGGCGACGACTAGACTAGCCTTTAGAGTTAAGTGCTATAGCTGTTTTGAGTTGACCTGTTCCAATACCTTCCGAATTTTGAGCATATCAATTTTAATTATAGAATCGTACCATCGACAAGAAGGACAAGATACCTTCCTTATACTCTGCCGCAGTCAGAGAATAAAAAATCGATGCCTCTGAGCATTCCCGTGACATTTCCTTAAAAGTTAAACTTATAAATAACTAGCGACCCGCCCCGGCTTCGCACGGGTGCAATGTAGATACTAACGTGTGGCATATACACCTTCCTCTTGAATTACTCTATCTATTGCTGAAAAGTGCATTAAAATCCGTTGCGTAGTTTAAAAGATCTAAGCGTACAGACAGCGGGAGCGACTTGTTTTATATTATGTAAAGAAAGTTAGACAAAAAAAACTCACCTTCAAATATATTCTGTATGATGAGATAGCTCTGAGTGACCACAATGAGCAACGCGACGTGTGTCCAGGCGAAGAGACTGAACTGGCGCATGTAGTACTTCTTGACGAGCGACAGAACGAACCAGACGAATCCCACGCAGTACAGACTGAACGAGATGAAGCGATGGTACGTCACTAAGAACTTGAGGTAGTCCTGTGAAAAAAGTTGGCAGTTTAGTAAAGTAATAAGGTGCTAATGGCCGATTCCAATGATTTGCCGAGCGTTATTGGTCAAGACTCTTGTATCTTTACCAATAATGAAACAAAGACCCCGTAGCTTTGCATAGTAGACCCTCCTATACGTTTGTGGTTAACACAAGTAAAGTTATCTTATGAATCTACTTATATGCCAAGTATGGTAATAAAAAGTGCTAGGTACCATTGATAAGCAAAACGATTCGTTTTGGCCATAGGAACCAAACTTTTGACAGTAGGCCTAGAAAATGACAGGATAATGAAGAATCAGTTGGGCTAGAATTTTCTGTCAGAAAACTGAGGGAAAGATTTGGAAATAAATAATATAATTCTATACTCAGCGCGAGCTTGGAAAGCCAACACATTCTTATTAGTTAGAGAAACACTAGACATTTCAAAGTATTCTTGCGCGGTGGTACCTATCATCTTGTCAATATGTTAAGCAAGGAGCAACCATTAAGTTATGCGCATACATAATTATCAAACTCTCATATGTGTAGAAACACGGGATCATGTTAATGTTTGTCAACCATCAGCTTGTAGACAGAGATTTTCATGAAGCCATGAATTATTTAAGATTATCTACTACGTCAATTTAAAACAACGAAGAGGACTTGAATTGTCTGAATAATTGACAGTGTAGTGACTTTGAGACGTCTGGTAAATTATTTGCATTTTTTTTTCAGTTTGTATGTTGTGAATTCTTTAATTTCTTCACGTAACCCTCAGCAAGCCTAACATGCACTGCGATATAATTCGTTCTGTCTAGCGTTTTCCCAACTATGTTGGGGTCAGCTTCCAGTCTAATCAGATGCGGCTGAATACTAGTAGGTATTTTATACGGAGCAACTGCCATCGGACCTCCACAACCCAGTTACTGGGCAATGCCGATATCCTAAAGCTAGAACAATTGTCAGATTTTCGGGCATCTGACTACCTGTAACAAATGTCATAGGTATTCGTATGACACCCGGGACTGGCGGTTTAACGTGCTCTCCGAGGCACGGAGGGGACTCGATGTGTAACGAAAGGTCACCCATCCACGGACTGACCGTGTTAAGCGTTGTTTATCCTCGCAAATCGTATGATCCGCGCGGTCGCTAATAAGCGACGAGCCCCTCCACACACACTGCACAGCGATATAGATAAGCCATAAATTATCTCGTCTCGACACGAGATAATGCGACGGCAATATTATCTCGTGCTGCGCAAGTTAGCCCGACAGGAGAAGTGATAGCTATTTTATAGATTTTACAAGCTTTTATTTAACTTGCAATGTTTGTATGTATGTTCGTTTAAAATCTTGCAACTGAATTTTGAACCATTTCCTCTTATCCTACGGAGTTGAATTTTAAAATATTGGTTCATTTCCGATGACAATACATTTTTATGAAAAGCATGACCTGAATCGACATCCAGGATTAGCTCCAGATAAATGAACTCTTCAACGCTCAACAGCACAGACACGAAATGTTAATTTATTTATTTACTTAAAGGTTCACCCACAGCACATACATACACATACAGATAGTAAATCATACGGTAATATTCTAATATATATGCCAATTACAGGTAAACGCAACATTCACAACAAAGACTCCAGATTACCGCTTAGTTGCTAACTTAAATCTAGGTGTACAATTGATTAAGAAACAAGAGAAATGAAAAGAATTATACGAATAATAAAAACTAAAATAAAAAACAGTAATAAGAGTGGATTTGCATTAAAATCTGAAATTTCGACTACGTTACATTGGTGTGTAGGGAGGCCAAGACTCCTGATTTAAACTTCACCTTGGGGTCATTATATATATATCAGCTTCGGGTACGGACTTATTTAATGAATTAAGGTTGTCACACATCTTAATGAGTGGTGAGTTGACACCTATGTTTGTAGAAGTAGTAGGGCGCTGTAACGTTGTGGTTATGGGAAAGCGTGGAATTCTAGGCGGAACTTTCAATAAAATGTTAATGAATATTATTGAATTTTATGACACTGATGATAAGATTCAAATTGGAAAGATTCACGCATGGTGAAATGCAATAGCCATACTTGCGTTTTAAGCCTATTACTTTTCCAAGCACTTACTACTACTTGCTTACTTACTTCATTAATTTCCTTTATGTACCAATCGTTACAAAAAGTCGTGATTGTGTCAGTTTACGATCGTTTGAACATACTAACGTTGCAATGAGGTCGACCAATTAGTTGATTGCTTGCTTAATCCGATAATGCAATTGGGTTAATATACATATAACGAACATCTACTAAACGTAGGGAATTTTGTACTTGTATCCCTTACACTGAATTCATGTTCTGCCTAGGCTTTTCCCAACTATGTTGGGGTCAGCTTGCAGTCTAACCAGATGCGGCTGAATACCAGTATTTTACACGGGGCGACTGCCATCAGACCTCCGCAACCCAGTCCGTGCAAAATACTGGTATTCAGCCGCATCTGGTTAGACTGTAAGCTGACCCCAACATAGTTGAGGAAAGGCTCGGAGGAAGACAGTTGTATCATGAGTCTTTTTTTAACCGCCGGCATTAGAAGAGGGCTGTTATAAGTTTGAACCTTTTGTCCGTCTGTGGTACCGTAGCTCCCAAACTAATAAACCGATATTTTTTATGAAAGCTGTTATAATAAGTGTGGTTCTTAGCTATGTTTGATGATAGTCACTTCAGGTATTTCAACTGCCTCGTTGGTCTAGCGGTGGCAAGCGCGACTGTTGATCGTGAAGCCCTGAGTTCCATCCCCAAGTCGAGCAAAGTATTATTGGGTTTTTCCATGTGGAATTCCTCAGTAGCGGCCCCGAGTGTGGAATTGTGCTCGGTTGATGGCAATAGGCTCGCCCCCTATTACATGGGACTTAACATAACTGGCGAAACGAGATTGTACTAAAACACCTCTGCCGAACTCTTCGGGGAATACCTACATGGTGTGATGTTATGTATTTTAATGTAGGTATGTTATATTAGTTTTATTATAGGTGATGTTTATAGGAAATCATATTACATACATCACATAGGAAATTATCACCGCAGGTATTTCCTGATGGGCCATTATCTATAGTTATCGAAACCGCCACTTGTTGAGAATCGACGTTGCGTAGTTAAACGCTTTTATCGTGATAACAAAGTAAGTATAAACAAATCATTGTTGGTTACAATGCAGTTGTAATTACTTAATTATTAGCCAAGGACTCATTGTAATCACTTCATTATTTATACCAGTTTTGATTGAAATAGTTGTAGCTTAATGTATAATATTTCGTCTCCGATACGATTTTTTTTGACATCATACATAGATAGGATTACTAGTACCCAGTGGCGAAGGTTCCATACTAGTCGATTCCAACCGGCTTCCTTTTTGAACAGTCACTACTAGTGTCTACTATTGCCAAATAGTATAGTCACATTATGGATTACAAACGAACCGATGTTTTTTTCAAACATTTTAATAGATTTTTATATTTTCGATAAATATCAATGAGTCGCGAGTTCACAAGTTGTAAAATTAAATAAAATGTTTTAGATATATGATGGAATCAGGCGTTACTTTGCGGAAATCCATGATCTATAAATATACAATAAAATATTTAGTGTTAATTCCGCGAAAAAACAGTTGATCAAGCCTGAATGCAGTATGCAGCACCGCCCTCCCGCGCGCAAATATATGCAAATGCAGAAGGTGCGATTAATAATTGATATTAATAATTTGATTTTGCTTGTGTGTTGCATGTTATTAATCGCACCTTCTGCATTTGCATATATTTGCGGGCGGGAGGGCGGTGCTGCATACTGCATTCAGGCTTGATCAACTGTTTTTTCGCGGAATTAACACTAAATATTTTATTGTATATTTAAAATGTTTTAATTTAAATATTTTATTTACCTATATGGACCGCATACGCTACGCTTGACCAAGTAAGCGTTTTTTGCTCCGGATTTACTCTTACCAAAATTGTCCCTTCGCCACTGCTAGTACCCAAATAAAACTACTGCTTTAACATTACCTAACCCAGGCATCACCTCTCGCCTGGTTTGAAGATCAGGCGTTCCCATTAAAATAATATTGGCCTTTCTAATTTGCAACTCGTATTTATAAAAATGCTTTTGAAAAACCGTTGGTCCAAACTCTAGACAGAACTAGGGTTTTTGCTAACCAAATATCCCAAAATCACTGTTACAGTGTGCGTCAAATAACTAGAACCAAGATGGCGTCGACTGCCAAACTTGAGGGGTTTACTAGTAGCCACTGAAGAGTTCCACTATCCACCTCATAGCTACATCATCAGACCCTGAACACCAGGTGCAATCTATCAAATCAAATCAAATATCGTTTATTTGTCAATGTAGGTATATTACAATAGATGGTAAGTAAGAAATTAGTTCGCTACATTGTATCCATACAGATATACAAATTAGTTTGGGTTTTGTAATTCTAATCTAGGTACTTAACGCTAGTGAATTTATAATTATAATATCTATTAACACCAATTATGTCTATCCTTGTAATTAACATCTATTAGACTCATCAAAACGAATCATATGACCCGAACCTCACTTAAATCACGCAGTCTACGCCATCTTGGTTTTAGTTATTTGACACATACTGCAACCGTAATTTTGGGATGTCTGGTTGAAAATAACTCTAGTTCAGAACAGAGTTTGGACCAACGGTTTTTCAAAAGCATTTTTATAAATACGATTTGCAGATTAGAAAAATCAATAATATTTCAATGGAAAGGCCCGATCTTCAAACGCATTGTACATCATTGTTATTGATTGATTAATAATTGTAAACAAAACTAATGACTCATAATATCGGCTATGTAATCAGAATTTTATCATAATTACATGTATTCAAATCACGCGTGATCCATTGATAAAATATGTACGATACGGGGTCAAAGCGCCGGCTGATTCCAACAGTTTCGTTGTATGATTTCGTTTACATAACATCACGCCTTGCATTTCCCGAAGGGTTCAGCAGAGGTCTTTTAGTAACACCCTCGTTTCGCCAGCTACGTTTTTAAGTCGCATGTAACAGGGGGCGAGCCTATTGCTATTAACCGGGCACAAATCCAGACTCCGGGCTGGTACTGGGAAATTCCTATTGGAAAAACCCAATATCACTTTGCCCGACCTGGGGATCGAACCCAGGACCCTATGCTCAGCAGTCACGCTTTCGTTTACGTTTCTTGATAATGAAAAACATTGCGGAGCTTTATTAACGACCGCGCGGATCATAGGATTTGTCAGACCGTGGATGGGTGACCGTCCATTACACACCGAGACCTCTCCGTGCCTCGGATAGTACGTTAAACCGTCGGTCACGGGTGTCATATGAATACCTATGACAGTCGTTACGGGAAGTCAGAAGCCTGAAAGTCTGACAACTGGTCTAACTTTCGGATAACAGCATTGCCCAGTAACTGGGTTTCGGAGGTCTGTTGGCAGTAGCTCAGTGTAAAATACTGGTATTCAGCCGCATCTGGTTAGACTGGAAGCTGACCCCAACATAGTTGGGAAAAAGAGGCAGAACAAACGATTATGAAAAACATTATAGGTACATCATATCTATAGCTTAGCTAGGTGTGTAGTGAAAGTAACAACAATATTTTAGTCTATTTGCATGATCAATATTGGTGCATTTTTGTCGTAGGAAGATTTCATAATAACTACATCAATGACCTACTTGTATTCTTCTTTCAAGAAAATCAAATCTTTAACAATATCTTTAAGCCTGAGGCTACACTTAGGTGCGAAGCGGACTGCGACTGCAAATGTGTGTGTATAGGTACACAATACACCAAAAAGTGCTGTCGTGTATAGCGTAGCCACACGGGCGAATATGAATACATTTATTTCAATCACTCATATGTCGCAGTCCGCGTCGCTGCTAAGTGTAGCCTCAGCTTAAGTGTCTGTAGTTTGAAACCATCCATGTATAGCGCTATTGTAACCACGTTCAGTATAACTGCCTCGTTGGTCTAGTGGTGGCAAGCGCGACTGCTGATCGGGAGGTCCTTGGTTTGATCCCCAGGTCTTGCAAGTATTATTGGGTTTTTTCTGGGTTTCCTCAGTATCAGCCCGGAGTTTGGATTTGTGTTGATGGCAATACGCTCGCCCCCTATTACATGGTAGTTTAACATAACGGCGAAATGAGGGTGTTACTATTACACCTCTGCTCAACCATTCGCGGAATACAGGCGTGATGTTATGTTCAGCATAAATTTAACGTTTAAAAATTTAAATACTTAGCGCAATTATATACTAATAGATTCGAAACGCATCATTTTTCTCTTATCTAGATAATTATGAGTATAAGTAAAACAATTGTAGTAAAATATCTTTTGAAATAGAGGCGCGAAACTAACTTTTTTTTTATCGTGAATTAGTTCTAAGTCTACGTGGTCGTAACGAACAAGTTATCTAATGAAAAAGTATGTTAGTTAATAAAGGAGAAAATTATCTTATCAGTAGATCATAGACGATAGATGATTAGCGGTTCAGAGTAGGTGTGATGACAATGCAAATAATAAACGACTGAAAGTCGACAAGTTTCGGTGAAGGGTTTGCGAAGTCATTTGTGAATCTAATGTAATGTAATATAGCAGAGTGAAACAGTATGTTATCACCATATTCTAATTATAATAACGGTTTAACTATCGGTACTTTCACTGCTAGGATGGATGGGTATAAAACAATAAAAAGTATGGGATTTTTTTTTATTCCTAATCGACTGCTTGTAGATCGTCTTGCGGACCTTTTCTAAGTAACCGGGCAGTAATATAGGTAATATTTTTATATCTACTATACATTACTACTAGCGACCCGCCGTTCGAACTCAAGACCTATGACTTGACAGTCCGACGGTCACGCCACTAATTTTAATTCCATTTTCCGTGCCATTAATTTTATTTTTACATACTTTATTGTTTTTGATATTTTGGGCTTTTGTAAAAAAAAAAAAAAACAATGTTATGTGCGTCACTTTCACGTGAATAAACGGTTTTTCTTTCTTTCTTTACTAAGCTATCACTGCTATCTTAAAACTATTCTTCTGTGCGTGTGTTTGTCACCTAACTCCTCCTAAACGGCTGGACCGATTTGGATGAATTTTTGTGTGTATATTTCAATGGGTTCCTGGATGGTTTGAAAACACAATTGGACCCGGTAGCTTTTCCGGGCAGGACGACGTAGTCGGTCCGCTAGTATATTCTATATTTTAGTACTACAGTGGAGTCCGCTTATAACGACATCAAAGGGACGGCGATATTTGGTCATACTATACGGACGTCGCTATAAGAGTCAGTAAATACCAGATATGAAAACCTAACTAAAGGGTGCTCTTAAGTCGCTATAAGCGGCTGGTCTTTATAAGCGAAGTCGTAATAAACGGATTCCACTGTATTTATAAAAATCTTTATCAATATATCCATTAATTTTATTCGCCAGTTTATATTTACTTACTACTTCGATGTTTTCGCGTTTCGTCGAGCTAAATCGAATCTATTATCGCTTATCAAAATCAACGTTTTCATACCAACCGTTCCAGATGGATAATCCAGTAAATGGAATTACGTCTCTGAAAATATTTTACTGTAAACCTTGGGACTAAGCTACGGATAAGTCTGACAACGGTTTAGCAACAGTTGACACACGTTTGACGACACATTTGGTGCAGTGATTGAACGATTGGCTTCTGCGCCACGGGTTACGGGTTCGATTCCCGCACGGAACAAATATTTGTATGGCCTTCAGATAGTTGTTCGGGGTCTGGGTGTTTGTGCATGTGAAGATTTGTGTCTGTAAACGCACCCACGATACAGGAGAAATTCTAGTGTAGGGCAAAGTTTAAAAACAAAACCAGATTCCTATAATCAAAAACGAATCGTTTTGATTACCAATGGTAGCATTTTACATTGCTAGACTGGGCATATAATTAGACTCGTAAGCTAATTTTACCTGTGATAACTACTTCCATATGGAAGTTTCCACTATTTAAAGCTATGAGGACTCTGCTTCATTATTGGTAAATATACAAGAGTTTCGATTATATCCAATAACGCTCCGTAAATTATAGGAATCGGCCATATAATATAAATTGTATTTCCATTATATTCGACCGATATCCGTCGTTTTTATATTATTTTGAGCCGTCACACAACATAAAGTAGGTAGAGATCTTACTAATATTAAAATTGTGAAGTTGTGTGAAGATGGGTGGATGGATGTTTGTTACTCAATCACATATAGGTAAACAGCTAAACGAATTTGATTGAAATTTGGCACACAAATAGAAAAGTAACACCATAATAATCAAAAGTTCACTCACCGTCCTATTAATGACGACTCCAAAGTAGTCAATGAGGTTCTCTCCATAGAAGAAGTAGTTGGAAGTGAGGAGGAAGTACCACGAGAGGGAGCGGAACCACGGCAGTCCGTGGACACGGTACACCGCGTACCCGATATTGATGATCTCCTCGAAGCATTTCACTTGGACGCAGAGCACCTGAGTAGAAGGAACAAAGAGTTACCAAATGTTTGGAACAAGCTAATCGAAATTCGCCCCCGATTCCTGAAAGGCAGATAAATTTAATCTGTTTTCAAATCTCATGTCAACGAATAGGATTAATCGACCAAAATACTAAAGACCAATCAAAGAAAGAAAGAAAAATTATTTATTGACCACAGTCAGAGGCACACAATAACAATGGTGTCAATTCAGTTGCGCACTTTGACAGAACTAGACTAAGGGTGTTCGTCTCTTTCGGTTTCAATAGAAAAAGAAAGAAAAGCGTTTAGTCTAGTTTAGTAGTATTAAAATGTGTAACAGAATCGACACCAATAATATATAATTTTAACACTAAGGCTGCAAATTCGGAGCGGCGGGGTGTCAGCGGGGCGTTTAGGCGTTGTATTGAGCGTGCATACATTTAGCTGCACGCTGTAAACGCTTTGACGAAGACACTTCAATACTAGCTTGTGTGTTAAGTAACGCTTGAGAATACGCCCCGCTGCACCCCACGCCGCTCCAAATTTTCGGCCTAAGATACAACCTAATCCTAAAGTACCATTGTGTCTCACGGCTGCGCCAAATAGGCAAATCATATCACTTGACATGAGATTGGATAGGTGATTATTTAATTTTAGTGTTGATCATACTTTTGGGCGCGTATTAATGAACAGTTCTTATTTGAGAGATCTTCCATCAGCAGCTACCATAAAGAAGAATTCCATACATTTGACAACTTTTTTTTTAAATACTTCACTTCTAATCTTGTTGTTAAGACTACACTTAAAGAGAGATCTTTCAAATGAGAGCTGTTTATAAATACGGGCCGTATTAACTGGTCTCGGACGAACAATACTCCATTTGCTCCAGTAGGTACCTAAAGCCGGGTACAGACTTACGAAATGTAACATGCAATGTAACACGCAATGAAAGAATTTGCCGTCCACATCGTAGCAATGTATCATGCAATGTAACAGAATTCCCATAGGTAGTGTGGACGCCTTACGCGCACGAACCGTGCACAATACGCGTGCCTACTACGTACGTTTCATGTTACATTGCATGTTATGTTACAGCAGTCTGTACCCGCAATTACGTGGCCACACGTTTGGACCACAAACGACCAAAATCAGGCCACTGACAACGTCCCCATGATGGGCAAGCGTATTAGTAACTGCAGAGTTGTGCAGAGCCACATCGCTCGCACACGTGACTCTTCCCTTTGCCTAAGGTTCTCTTGCGAGGCGAGTTAGATGATTGCACTGTGTTCTTCTGGCCTCGTCAGCTTACTTTTTAATTAAACGCATTTTAAGAACTTCACACTGGGTTTTTAATTTTAATAGACTTGGATGTTGGGCCATAGATTATCAGTTGATTTCCTCTTCAAATCAAACTATTTATTTTTACAAGTAACATGACTTGTAATAACAGTCATCATGAATATATCAGTTTGGTTTCGAAGGTATTGCAACAATGATGATTCATGTTTACCTACTCTAATCTCGATTTGATCAATATATCAGTTTTACATTTTCCGTCCATTACCAAATGCTAACGTTTATTTTTGGAGGTCGCAAGCAACAACGGATATTCGTTGCGGCATATAGCTACGGTTGGTTGACTGTAGTTTGTCCAAGTGATAAACTTAACATTACTATTTGAACGAAACAATGGTTAATATTTTCCTTAGTTAAATAAAAATCGCGCATCCCACATAGGGTAAAGCAAGAGCGATAACAGAGCGGGTTTATATTTGATTTATAGTATCGGATTTAGGTTTAATATAAGCCATTCGTTCTTGAACTATGAATGATATAAGTTCTACCAAAATAACCTTGTATTGTATATTGTAAGAAATGATTGAACTTCCAATTGTAAGCGCCATTTTAAATAAATCAATGTAGGTACAAACTCATATAGAATAGCTAATATACTAGGTACTCATAGAAACAAACAATGAAGTTGTTCTAAATATTCATTAAACGGATTTTAAATTGCTAATGTAAGACACTTCAGTCTTTATAATAAATGTTTGCGTCTTTCGTAAGAGGAAAATCTGTTAAAAATAACAAAAGAGCTAGGTCACTAGTGCTAGAACAATATTTATTTTTTTCAGAAAAACGAATTTATGTTAATGAAAAAAAATAAACCTCTTTTGCCATTTATAAACTTAAAGATTCCCCTAAAATTTGAAATCCAAATTTAAATTAAGTAGACCCATTTTAAACTTGATAAACTTGCCATTAATTTTAAAATTATGGAAGCTACCACATGTTCACGTTGCTATCCTAAAATAAAAGAAAAAAACAACTTACTGTGATCATGAGCGCTAGCGGACCGCCATAGATGAGCAGACAGAAGGCAGCAATCATCAACCATGTGAAGATTCCCCGGATAACCCAATTCCTCCATCTGTATGAAAATATATTCTTGTATTTTAAGTAATATTTATTTTATTAAATATGTTGGTTTATGCTGGACCGAGAAATTTGAAGACGTTAGACTGAATACAAAGTACAGAGGACTGAGTATTCTAGTGCAATTTGGGGGTGCATTAAAACCATCTTCATGAATGATAATGCTTTAAGTATCTTAAGTATCTGATGCATCCTGCACAGTCAGCCACCCTACCAACCTTGCTGACTAGCTTATCTTAAGACACAGTACCTAAGAACAGCAGTTTGTTATGATAGGTGACATTATAACCCTAACACAAATTATTCAAAAGACAAAACTAAATTTTATTTACGGCCAGTCTAGTGGGCTGGTTACAAGAGCTGTACAAATTTTGTGTCTGCCCTATAAAAGGTTAAGACAGTCACGTGACGAGGTTCTCACAAATTCCATCACAACACTCAAAATAATTCAGTGATTACATTTTGTGATTACGTAGGTACATCTTTTAATTATTTTTACATGTTATAATATTTTAACAGGCTTATTAAAATCAACCAATTAACCTTACCGTTACTCCTATTTTTTTATTGCTTTTTTCTATAATCTATCCAATTACTTTGTAAAAGTTTTGAATGTTTGGGCAAGCCATTGTTTGTAATTTCCTTTTAAGTAGGTAGTGTCCTAAATATGCCTTATGATATAAATTTATCTATATAATAAATTTAAAATAAAAAAGCTTGTTTTGAACCAGTTACGTTTAAATAACCATGAAAGTAATCTAATTGACGTTACATTATAAAGGTATGCTACCTACATAATAACCTGTTTAATAAACATAAGTTAATATTATTGCTTATCTATTTATTGCTTTTGTTTGGTAGTATTCAAATTTAATATTGTATGTACGTAACATGTTTATTTATTTATTTGTGTCGTTATTGCCCGTGGCATCACTATGGTCCTATCTGAAAACCAGCGTTGCGACATTTTGTTTTTTTTCTAAATGTCGCAACATTATGCTGAGATAGGAGCCCTTTTTGGCCTCGTGCAGGTAGTCTAAATTCTTATTCTTTCTTTTTTTTAATATTGTTTTTGTTTCTGTAACTGCCTGTGTGAGTCCAAAATAAATAATTTTCTTTCTTTCTTTCTTTCTAATAAAATAGTTATTCAGAATATTTTACAATACTTAGTTTGTTGTTTGCAGTAAAGATATGAAAAGCAAATAAGTTCTTCCTGCTTTTGAATATAATATGTAAAGTAGATATTTCTGTTAGGAATTAGGAAACTTAATGCTTCATATAATTTAATATTTTCATTTTGGTTAATTATGAATTATGACTTGCAAAATAGCAACAAATTCCAATTCCAAACCTTTCAAAATTTACAAACTTTAGCCAAGTTAATAAACATAATATTTCTAATTTGTTAGTCAGTTTTATGAAGATTGTGGACATAATATGTCCGTATTATTTACGATTAGAAATATTATTTCTAATCGTAAATAAAAGTTGTTAGGCGTGTTACCATCATAATAATACCTATTATGGTAATAACTACTCAATTAATGGCAGCTCTAACAATGTTTTAACAATAGGCTTTCCTTAACAACTTTTATAAATAGAACGTCACATTCAAGAAAAAAAACTACGATATTACCTTGAAGATAGTCCAGAAAGCGCGGAGTCGAGGATTTCTGGTGTTTTATCCGTTCCTTGAGGCAAAGACTTCGCCATTTCATCCACATACTTTTCTTCTAAATTCTTCTCTTCTTCCGAATCAACCTATTGATTATGCATGACATTAAAAATAACTAGGCATCGAATTAAAAACTGGTTTTATGTAAGAAATAACAATAAAATAATCACGTACGTGATCAGATTCCCCAGCGTTTTCCAGTTTATCATTCCCGTCGCCTTCACCGCGCCGATGTCTAAGCTCACTCATGTTTTTACTATATTTTCAAACAATAACAACAGATTTTACACAAAAACACTTCACTAACGAGTTTATTTTAATCCATTTAGACGAGAAAAATATAGAATCCAAGAATGTTTTCCAACGACTTGTCAAACGAAAAATCAATAATGTTTTTTTTAAATTCAGTGTTGCTACTTTTACAAATAGACGTAGGTATTTGGTAGAAACTATTATCAGAACGACAATTTAAGTTACGAACCAACTTTGTAAAGATTGAAAATTTGTTTTTATCATTAGTACCTACATCATCAATAATAATCATTTATATTGGTTTTATAAAACACCAGATAAATTAAATCAGAATAATAGTTTTCGTAGACTTTAGTGTGTGATCGAAGACCGTTCCAAACACAGCGAAACCAAGTGCAGTTAGAGTTTCATACATTAAGTATTTGATAAAATACCATAAACCGTTGGTTCTAATTCTGCCTAGATTTAATCAAAATAATCACCTAGTCAACGATGTTTGGGGGTCACAAATGGCTAATTACCGTATTATGTCATGTAAAATACTGATAAAATCATTATTACTGATATTTATTAAGACGCATTAGATTGGCAACTCCAATGTAGGCACTTGGGAACAGAAAAGGATCGCATTCCATTATCAGTGATACTGAATTAATACCTTCAGATTTTATTTTGGGGATTTGTTCTGAAAATACCGCCAACTTTAGAAAATATTAAAATATCTTAAAGCATATACGATTAATAAATATTATGTTTGACTCTTCTGTTCCAACATGTCCAGCCAACAAGTTGGGTAAAATAAAAGTAGTTTTTTGGAAAATGTGTTTCGGCAACTTTCTAAGAAATGTCAAACTTTCTAAACGTAAACATGGCGAGCGATTTGGATGATTTCGACAAAAATATAGAAAATGTAAGTAATTTCTAAAAAGAAATTTGATGATTATTTAAATTAACAACATATTTATCTTATGCTCTTATGTTTCCAGCTTAAAAGTAACGTGAGAGCATCGTTCGCGCGGGTGTATGCAACTTTAAAAGCGAGAGAATTAAAAACTTTGCGACAACTAGATGCTATACGTAAACAATGCCAAAACGACAAAGACTTGAAGAGGAATTGTGTTCAAAATATTCATATATGCTTCGAAAACGAGTCCACATTATTAGATAATGTAAGTAACTATGGTGTTATTGATTTTGAGAAGCTAAATTTTGATAGCAATACGTTTACATTAGAAGATTATGTCAGCCCTGAAGATGATCACATGTATTCGTACAAAACTATAGAGGAAGTGACTAAGGATGTCGAAGGAGGCGATGTAGACTTAGAGGCTATAGAGGAGGCCGCCTTGAAACAAATTACAGCTACAGAGGATTGTGTGTGTTATGTAAATATTAAGTCAGAAGATGTATCGAAAAAATTTAGAGATTTAGAAACACCCACGTCTCCAGTAAAAGTATGTGAGAGTAATCACAGTAGTTTTGATAACAATGAGGTTGAATGCCCCGAAAGTATTACAGAGGATGATAAAAGTGACAGTTCTGATGCAGATGTGAAGAAAATTGACCCAACGGATGATTGGCTGAACTCGATTAAAAGTCAGACTGAAACCGAGCCCTCACAAGTAACGGATGTAATGGAGCACAGCACCATAGCTTGTTTATAGCAGAATGTAGTAGTAGTAGTATTGATATGAATTTACATTTTACCAATTAGATATTGTAATAAAGTTTTATATTTTGTATAGAATGGTTTTATTCATATCTGTGTATTTATTTGTATTGTTTGTGTGGTTGTGGTCCTATGCAAGTTGTCAGAGTCAATCGCAAGATAAAGAAAAGATTTGAAAATCTTTATGGCCAACCAACCTCCAATATTTCTAATTATATCGGGTTATTCCTCTTGTCCCCTAGTTCTTCGCCCCCACCGGGGGTGAAAAGGTATTTTTTCCTATTGTCCCCCACTACAATTTATTGGGGGTAAACGTAACTATAATTTCCTGTTGTCCCCTACTAAAATTAAATGTTTATATTTTCATTAAAATTATGATATAATCATAATATTTTAATGGGGACGAACAGGAATATAAATTTTGGTTGAACCCACTGGGGGACAATAGGAAAAAAGTCCTTTTCACCCCCAGTGGGAACGAAGAACTGAGGGTCAAAAGGAATAACCCATTATACCTATCTAGTGTAGTTCTAGTGTATGTTCAACTAGTAGTTGTGTTGTTTTTTATGACTTGAATTGTGTTCCTATCCTACTCTTCAGGCACACTAAACTCTTTACCAATATACTAAAAAGTAATTTTAAAGACAAGAATTCTTTAGCTATTGTTTACCCAAGTCCATAGAATCCATACTCTACTGTTAGGGCCGGCGCAGATCTAATAACGCGCAGTGCAGAAGCAATTTTCCCTGTCAAACCAATATGGACTTTGCTAGCTTTTAATTAATGTCGAAAATCAATTAACACAACTTCTAGTCTCCCAGAGCATCGTAGCAACAAAAGGCGAAAAGTGATTTTTGATATTATTTCCTAGTAAAATTGATAATGGTTTGGCAGTAAAAAAATGCTCTGCGCTGCGCCTCGTCAAGCCTGCGCCGCCCCTCTAAGTACTATACATTTTTTTGGTACTGCTGCATCAAATGATTTCATCATGAGAACAAAAGAACAAACATTTCAGCCAATATGGATAACTACCTAATGTTATATTATTCATCATTTCAGCTGAAAGTCCCCACTCCCCTTACAGGCTCCCCCATTAGATTTCCATCTATACTAATATTATAAAGCTGAAGAGTTTGTTTGTTTGTTTGAACGCGCTAATCGCAGGAACTACTGATTAGAATTGAAAAATTCTTTATGTGTTGGATAGTCCATTTATCGAGGAAGGTAATAGGCTATACATATAACATCACGCTACGACTAATAGGAGCGGAGCATAAATGAAAAATGTTGCAAAAACGGGAAAAATGTCCACCCGTGCGAAGCCGGGACGGACCGCTAGTTACCTACTAATAAAAATATTGCAGTGGTAGCCTAGCCATGTGACTGACAAGTCACGTGTCAGTCTGCCAAGTCGTAGGTCTTGAGTTCGAACCCAAGGCAGGCACCTCTGACTTTTTGGATTCATGTGCGTATTGTATAATAATCACTTGCTTAAAAACGGTGAAGGAAAACATCGTGAGGAAACCGGCATGCCTCAGAGATATTTCATGACGGCATGTGAAGCCAATTCAGAGGCTCATGGGCGACATAAACTCTGACACCAGGTTAGTCGCTAAACACACGAAAAGAAGAACAAATAAAAGCACTGTTGAGATGAGCCCTTCTATTTAGGTGTACCTACAGTAGTGGTCATGCTTACGTGGGCTCATGTTTAAGTTATTCAATTTCCATTTTCCATCACTATTGAGAGGATCCAAGTTTTATAAAGCTTAGGAAGAAAGAGGTTGTATAATTATAGGTAGGGTTGTGTCATTAGTTTATTTTCTATTCATGTCAAGGTAAATAAAACGAAATTACTTAAAGCATCATCTTATATTGTTAATAAATTTTTACAAATGGCGTTATTACTGAATTAAACTAATTGCGATATGACTTCAGATTATGTTCCCTAATGAATAAATACCCATTGCTTTCATACACAAATACAGCAAAATTCTTAAAACATGTAATGATCAATCAAATACCGCTTCCCATTCCATAATTCGCCCGCATTATGTAATACTATGGTTTTTATGGCACTTAATACATGACATACATTTTACAAATCATTCCTATAAATTCCCATTGTTGGATGGAATCTGTTGGAGTTAGGTATTCTAGTTTGTACTCGACTTTTTCACTGGAAATATTGTGATGGCACGAACAGAAGTGCTGTGGAGAGGGTAATTTTAAATACAGTTTGTCTAATCATAGCGTGAAAGCCGCATATTTACTAAAGGATAGTGAAACTACGTTATGGCTACAATTGAATTACAGTTCTATCACGATCGAATTAGGCACTAAATTTCCATGTAATTAGGTATTTTTAGGCCACTTTTTGTTCATACAGATGTTATTAATTTTATTGTCTCAATACTTTTAAAGTGAGCTACAAACTAAGAATGTTCCGATTATTCATTAACGATTATATTTATGAATACTGTGTTAAATAATTTCTACATTGATACTTTCGATGATAATAAGTTAGTAAAGACAAACAAAATGTTTAATAATAGGGATACAATGCGTTTAAGAGATAAATTCCGTAAGTAGGGAGTACAAAATCTTAAACGTGTAAAATTTTTGAACTTAACATACGTAGGTATTGCGTATCTAAAGCGTGTTACAAAGTAGTTACGAATAAGTTATACAACTACCTTACATCATACTGTGTTATGTCTACTATTGTACATTTTACAACAAAAAATATTATATGTTAATTGCTATACAAGGCCAAAGTCCGTGCACACCGCGGCGACATCGCGATTGTTTTGCTTCTCCGAATTGTTGGCAGCCATGTTCAGCTCGACAAGCGTGTCGACACTATTAATACTGACACCTTTCAGTATCTTCTGCGCCGCTAAACTAGTAAAATTAAAGCTCAAGTCGCTTAAACTCGGAAAATTGTAGAAATCTTGGTTCTCCTTCTTGCTCTCTTGGCTGAGGCTGTACCTTTTCTGTTTGTTTTCCAAGCAGTTAATTTTCTCCGCCGATGTGTTTATATCTTTTATTGGCTCTTGATTCTTAAGCGCTAAATTCGGCTCGGACCCCAGCACTGTCGGTTTCTGGTCGATAGCTTTCGTTAATAAATTCGCTATGGAGTCCGAGCTCACCCTGTTATTTACATTCGGAAGCCCATTTAACATTTGAAGTGCTGCAGCCTTTTTTAGCAAGTCGACGCTTTTCAGCTCACTGTTCGAATTTATGTTCGATTGTATCCCACTGTTGGCCGACGACAATGAGTTCTTCTGGTACCTCAGACTTCCCAACGATCCTATAATGTTATCGTAACTTTTAGTTGGCGTTGAAGGAATACTATTCGCTGTTGTTTCCAAATTATTTATATTATTATGTATAGCCGGAGAGGCAGGATTGGATGCAACTTCATTCGTATTGTTTAGTTGATTTTTGTACACAAAACTATTGTTATTAGTTGCACCACCTATTTGCAAAGAAAGCTTACGATTATTGTTCATACCCGTGTCGTTAATTGAATTCTTATTGAACTTGTTTTCTTGTACTTTTATTGGTTCCTCCTGATACATCTGCTTTTTCTTTTCGACACAAACGTCGAATGAGGTTTCAGTTGGGTTTTTTGCTGTTTTGTTTTGGACTCCGTTCTGAGACACTGACACGACCTGTCTATCGTCGTTTATAATGTAAATATTGCTCCCGTTTGAAGTCTCGGTGACTTTACCATTCTCAAAAGTGATAACAGACCTTACTGGCGAATTTTGTACATATACTTTGGTGTTAGTACCACCACCGTTCTGAGAGATAGTATTCGTGGTAACTTTTAGTGTGATAGAGTTGTTAGAATTGGAGCTGGCCAACATCGTCGTCGACGGGTTTTCTACTTTAGCCCCTAAGGTTTTATGCAGTGGGGTTGCGGTTTTTTTGGGTGTGCTTGGACAGTTTTTTGGCGAACTTTTGGGTGACGTGTTACCGTTTTTTACCGTTTCGCCACCGACCATAGGTGGTTTCGTTCTGTACTTGTGCAGGCTCTTTGGCGAGCTCTGTAAGCTCTGTACTTTGACGAGTGACTGTGCTCTGCTAAGGCCGGGGGCTCCGTGCGGGTTGCTATGACTAGGCGAAGGCTTTAACGTGCGGTCTGATATGTGGGACTCTAGGCTCGAGTGGCCGCTACTCCCGCTAGTGTGGTAGCCCCTTTTCATTGGTGAGTTTTGGTCTAACTGACCGTTTTTGGCGTCCTTTCTTGGGGTGCGATGTGTGGTCGTACTTTCTAAGCTGGATGGGCCACTGGTGGACATGATGTGATCTGAATTAGAGTAGTCGACCCTCCTGAGACTCCCACTTGGACTGTCTCTTAGTTTAGGGTCGCTGTTTCTTTGTGGTGATCCGAAGTGGTCCAGGATGGTTTTGTTGGTGGAGCTCCTGCTGAGTGTGGACCGGGGCAGGCTGCCGGAGCTGGGGCTGGAGTGCCTGACAGGCGAGTGGTCGTAGTTGCCGGTGACGGAGCCCGCCAGCCCCGACTCGGTGGACAGGTGCCGCTTGTGCCGTCGCGGCAGCGTCGACGACCGATTACTGATCTCCGAACCGTCGTAGTACGATGAGACGAAAGATGTTTGACTCTGCAATGACTCCTGGAATATAGAAAATAGATGTTTATATCAATGCCAGTAAGGGGGTTTGAACTTTATACAGATTTGTGTAAGTTGTCCTCGAAATGTCCGTGGATATACACGCGTGGTGTTCTTAACATACGATGTTCAGTATGTTTGACTAATTTGCCTGCCATGCGTGTTGATAACGGCGAGTGGCGACATAGTACGGACGGTAAAAAATAATTCGTTGGATTAAAAGAATCGGCTCATTGCTAGTCTAGTACTAAAAGATTATAAGTTTGCCACTAATGACATGATTCCTGGGCCTTGGAGGTTCTATGGGTTCTTAGGACATTCGATAGTAAATTCTTTATATTCCCTTTATGGGACTGTCCTCATGTACAAAAACTGAAGTTTTAAGAAGTGAACGTACCTTGGAGTTGGTCTGTGTTGCGACGCAGTGTAGGTGCACCGCTTTGGAGTTGAACCACTCGGTGGGCGGGAACTGGGCAGAGAAGGTGCTCATCGCTCGCGTCTGCTTGCTGCGGCCGCTTCGTCTGAATAAGCGGGACAGCAGGGACACTTTCTCTGAAAGGTTAATAAAAACATTTTTAGTTAGGTACTGTAATTTTTTGTCAATTTAATCGTAAAATGTAAATCCAAACTTTGTACTGTAAAAAAAATTAAAAAGCTAGCGGGGTCTATAACAGATAAAAGCTACCGAGTTGCTTCATATACTTACTAGGTGACGCAGATTCGACGCTTGGCGGGTAATCGGTGGAAGACGAGCTGTCAGTTGTGTTCGCGTTCTTGTGGTGCAAGCTCCTTGTGGACGCGCACCGCTGCAGGTACTTGCTTGAGGAGCCGAAGATCCGCAGCGAGTTCCGCCGGTCTAAGGACCTTGGGGCCGGGAATGAAGCGCTCCGTCGCTTGTTCGGACGACCGTACAGGATTTTGTCGTTGGGATTGCCTGAAAAAATGGTAGAAAAATGTATGTTAGAGAGATTTTAGCAAAGATTAGGTTATTTTTAATATACAGACATGTCGTTGTATTGTGTATTCAGCATTTGAATAGTAGGTAAACAAGTTACCTACTTAAAACTTAGTTCATTCAAGGGAAATGTAAATTGTGTATAACCCGACACTATATTCCCCTTGAGACCTTTTTTTTTTCAGATGTTACACCAATAATTTTAACTTGTCTCCTAGTTTAACCCCGTTCTATCTAATCTATGAGTTCAACTCTATTTATACTTATGAAGGTGAAGGTAATGTGCCCTAAAATTCACACGCTACAGTCCTTAAACAAAGTTACTATGAATTCTTTACCTCTAAGTTCAACAAACCATTATTTTCAAACAGCAAGTAAACAAAATAATTGCAGTCAAAGTCGGCTCGACATTTACGGGGTAAAAGATATTGTCGTATCTTGGCACTTTTATTTCTTTGGAATGACCAAACCAGTGCTGTGTCTACTTGTTTTATTAACTTATCTAAGTAATGCGAAGTAGAATGGTTCGGTAACTACACTTAATTGTAACCATTTAGTACACTGTTTAGTGTTGTTTCACATTGCGAATGTTAGACTGCCTCATTTCAGATGGAAATAAATTCCTTGATATTTGTTTGTTTAAGCTCAACTTTAACGGACATAAATGCTTTGAATGTTGATTTGTGAGCGTAATAAATGGTTTCATAATGTTTTGCTGTTAAGTTTGGCTAGTGGCTTCTAAATTTGTGATACGATACGGCTTTAAAATGCTTGGGTTTCGAAATATCTGTGTTAGATGTAGGAAATTTAATAAGTAGATACCTACTTAGATACTTCACAATGCTTAGGAATTTCAGATTGGGAAAGCAGTACCTAAAGTCTCAAAAGAGTGTATCATTTTCGACACCTAACATTTAGATTAACGTATTTTTTAAGTAGATACTTTAAGAAGTTAATTCAACAATGCAAAGCTTTGCAAAAGATTAACGTAAATATATTGCAGTCTTTCTTTGTAGGTACCGCGAAAAACGAATAAGTTCGTTCCGAAACCAACAAAAAAGTTAAAATTGGAACATGTTGTGATTTCCAATTGCTGCCCCATATTTGTTTGTAAAACGTCAAACATTTGACACGACACAGAAATCTCATTAAAACTGAAAAAGCTCACGAACACGTGCGCGTACGCATCTGACGCACAAAGACCGAAGCCAACAGTTGCTCGCATAAATCAAGAGTGAACTTGACAGATGCGTGAGTGCGTAATGGTTGTACATACATGTCTCTTGCTCTCGTTGTAAACATACCCGATTCGTACGAGCCTTTTGTGTGAGTGGGTGCTTCTGTGTGTGTGTTGCTCTCTTTTCCCCTAGATGGTAACTAGGATTTGAAGGTGTGGGTGTGAACGTGATGATAGATTGCTAGCCTATTTACATGCCTAAATCTTTAGTTCATTTGATTCAACAAAACTACGAACGACTTCAACAAGCGAATTGCACCGCGGACACAGGGTATATTTATAAAGTTGGTTTTTCAATTGTATGTGAAAAAAATACCTTTGGTACCTGTACAATTTTAACTAAGCTTCGCAATTATCGATCGATATAACTACAGCGCGGCCGGTAAGAATCTTTAAAAAAAAAACTTTTGTTTTTAAGAATTACCGTTTACCAATAATCTTTGTATAAAGTTATGACAAGCTTATACATCAAAACAATGTATGGTTACACTGACTTTAAACAGCGTTATAACTTTACACAGCAATTAAGGCGGTAAGTGTTTCAATGTTTTCATAAAAATGTGTAGGTACGTTTAATTAGATTCGAATGTTTCACGATCAAAGGTTTGTTTACATTTTATACAAAATTGTAATGGCTGTACTATAACAAAGTTTACCATAATGCATTATTCAATTGCCTTGGCCAATTAAAATATTGTGAATGACGACTTTTCGTTTGACTTTAGAAGCTTTTGATTCAAAAGTTAGCGCCTAATATATTTTGCTATTGTTGATCCAAGTATTAACATTGTTATACTCCTGTCTCTCTCAAGCTTCAGAAAATTACAGAATGGTATGGAGCTGAATCTGTTCTTGTCATGATCCCTTTATAAACAGCAGTACTGGTAATTAATACTGGTATTTAATTAAGTCTATATTTATTCAGCGTTCGCGCGGAATTGTTATTATAACGGTTTATTAGACATTTGTTCGTGTATTTTATCTTTGTATTAAGAATTTATAGGCGATTTATAATAGTTTTGCGATGTTGGATATTATACTTTGTTATTTTCTTACATAGGTACATACATAAATACAATCACGCCTGTTTCCTATTGGGCAGACTATAGATTTCCACCTGCTACGATCCTGACACAGCCTGCTCGCTTCATCTACATTCATTAACCTTCTCATGCATGCTCACCGGCTTAGAGTGCTACCAACCTCGCCTTTTTTGAGAACATCCGTGATTTGATCGTGGTGCGTTCATTTCTTAGTAGGTACTAAATATCGTGGGCACTGGTTTTAAGGTCTTAAACGGAACTAAATTAAACAAGTATAGTCCAGAAATAAAGAAAATTAACATTTTCTTTATATTGGAAGTAGAAATTTGGAAGCTTTTGGATATGTTGCAAACTACAGCCTAACCTAACCTAACCTTTGATAGTATGTTGGTGAAGGCATATCCAACTACCCTTACTATAGTCAAAGGATTGCCTTTGACTATAGTAAGGGTACTTGGATAGTAGTTAGGTAGGTATTGTACCTAATCATACAAAAACTGGTTTGGTTCAAATCAAAAACATTACATAAATCAATGCAAGCCCTTATGAAAAGTTGAATTTAAGTGCACGGTTACAATTTGTCGTTTCCTATGTAGAAGAGCCGACAAGAAACTCAATGATTATTATGGTTCAAAAAAGTGCAATAACTCAACTTCATAATGATGCACATACTTTTTACTATCCCCACAACAAAGATCACTAACCTCAGCAAAACCCGACATAATAATTCCATCCAACATCCAGGCATCCAAGCTAAACAAGTCATCCGAACGATCAACATAATCTGCAAGATCGGCATCCCCGCCCATTAACATGCCGTCGTGTTACTATACTCGTACATAACACAAATAGGATGGTATGCCGACGCGTACGCATAATTTTAGCACACCTTTATGACTGGACGCTTCTAGGAACTCATAGTGGTAATGTGATGATGTTTAGATATATTTAACTGTCCTGGAATGGGACGAAATATTCTCTGATCTTTAGTGACCTTTTGAGAGTTTCCGTGGTCGTGGAATGTGGAATATGGGTGATGTCGATCTGAAGGTTTATTGTTATCAGTCGGATAAGTTCATGGAGATATGAGTGTTATAATAGATGCGTATGACTAGACTGTTGAGCTTAGGATTGTAAATGTATCAACCAAAGCACAATTCGCAATATAAGGCTCTATTCGGATGTACCTCACTACAACGGCAAAAATGTCAAAGCCGACGCCGCGACTGTATGCAAATATAAATGGTCTCACTTCAGCTGCAATTTCCATGGCTGAAGACCGATCAGGGCTTGTCAATAAACTGCCCGATTAAGTAAAAGCGGTCCGCAAGGACCATCTACAAACAGTTTAATTGAAAAAAAATGCTTGATGTTTTTATATTGCTTTGCGTTCGCATTCCTATTAAGTATTAGGTCCCCACCTATGAAATCAGCGTTTTGTATGGAGAATTTTAAAGAAGTTGCATTTTTCATACTAACATTTTCTTAATTTATTTAACAACTATGAGCACTAATATTTTAAAACTTTTATGCACTAATGTTTAAAAACTAAGATAACGTATGTCACTTAGATTATGCGACAAAAATAAGTTTTGGCAAAGTTAAAACAAAAATAATGGTCATTTCTGCTAAAAAAAAGAGGAGTCATTTTTAAGGTATTTTTTATGTTTAGAAAACTATAAGTAATAAGGTTTTTTTACTATTGGTAGTTGTCTATGATGGTCATTATTCGATATAATATCAAGCAATTGATATATATTTTAAATCATAGAAGTGACGAGGTTCTCTATTTGTGAGAAAAAAACGCCAATTTTATAGGTAAGGACCTAATATATTTTGGTTCGAATCAGACATTCACATTCGGTTCGGTTTCCTTTTGTATTTCATTCCGAAGTTGTAGCGCGCACCAGACATGTTTTTATACCTTTTTTTTTATCGTTGGAAAATCCTCATGGATTTCCCTCGCCCGGGGAAGGCGAGGGGGTCTGCCGGACTCTTAACGGCTAAAAACCAACGGCGTTTTTCCTTCTAACCTGTGCCCGGGGTCACGGGATTAGCTTTTGCATGCACCGCAACGCCGGATGTTTTTATACCTAAACGGTGGAGTGACATGGAACTGTCGGTACCTCTGAATAGAGCCTAAGTAATGACTGTTGTAGAAGGTTTGATTGGTTGCTGATTCCGGAATGATTAGACACTGTAGTGAGTTTCACCTTATCTTGAATTATATTAACCCTATCCTGTTCGTACCATTAATATTTATAGGACACTCCGCGAGAGAAAATGGTGGTGAAAATATGCAGATACCCGTATCATAATCTTGATTAAACAAATATTTAAGTTTTACACTAAGAGGTACCTATAAAGTGTTAAGTAGTGATTTTATCGTTATTTTCTATTCAGCAAATGTTGTCAATAGCCGACCGTATCCGCTAATGTGTACATTATCTGTAGCATTTGTCTCTTTTACACTTAAATGGTAGTAATTCTCTAAAGATAGAACACAAATTACGAGAAAGTAAACGCGTAAATTTTCACTTCGTGTGTTTGTCTGATACAGATTATCTTGGGACTTAATGTTGAATTCTTAAAAGTACCGTTGCAATCACTGCTTGTATAAATCAAAGCTTCCGACTACAAACCGCGTGTCTATCTGTTTGATCAGATTGATCTTAAAAACGTCTAAAGGGAATTTAGCATAGGAGTATTCAGGGTGGGGCAGATGGGGCGCTTGCCTTACCCTGGCACAGGAAAGAATAGGTAAATGGTCTAGATTCAGTCAACTCGCCACCCATGGTCTCAGAACAATGAGGAAGGCAACTGTGGAACTAATGGCGCCACTTTCGCTTGTACTAGTGCGATCTTATTGGTTGCAATATATTTGAAGTTATTGCTCATATGAATATGATGGTTCTGATTGATTCAAAGAACTAAGTATTGAGGTGCTGCCATTTGCTTTAGTTTTGCGTTGCCTTCCCCATTACCCGAAAATAGGCAGACCAATGCCCGATTCTGTTTATATTTATTTGGACTTCAAAAATAAGGTTATGGGGCAAAATTGTCCTATAATCCCATTCTGCACTTCCAGATTTATTGAAAAGACAAATATTTACTGTTTGCCCAACCCTGGACAAAATCCTGGGCCCAATTTAGTATTGTTGTCACGGCTACGTAACACGTTAGTCAACGAAGTGACTTTTATTTCCTTTCGCAGAAAAGCCTCTAAAATTTGTTCAAAAATATCATGTCTGCTTCAGAACATTGTAGAGTATTAGAGTTATATCTTTCCATTTGTATCTGACTGAGGTTAACTCTTCAGGGAATAAGAAGAGCTCTATAACAAGAGAGATTTGTTAAGTAGTTGGAACTGGAATACTTACTTGCAGAACTTAATTACTGAGAACTTTATACCAAGATATAAATCTCTAACACGTCTACATAAAAACAAAAACGCAATTAGCCCATTACTGTCCCACAGCTAAGCACTCAGAATAAGAAGGGTTTAGGCCTTAGTCCACCACGCTGTCCTGGTGCGGGTTGGCAGACTACACACACCATCGAGAACTTTATGGAGCCCTCTCAGGTGTGCAGGTTTCCTCACGATGTTTTACCTTCACCGTTAACGCAAGTGATAATCAAATTCTGATCCGCACATGAATTTAAAAAGACAGAGGGGTCCTGCATGGACAGCAAGCGTTCAACCGCTGGCTATGACAGCTATTCACGTCTACATAATTTCTTAAATTTAAGGACTAACGGGCAGGAATCTCATATAATTTAGAATTTAAATATCAAAATAACACTAGAGTACATAGTTAATTAACTCAAACATTTTATACACGGCATTAAACGCGTCATGAATTATAAGCCCAACAAACTTGCAAGCTTGAACGTAATTAAATATTATGATATATCCCACCGTCTTGCAATCTCCATCTGTATTCCAATAATAACTCTGGACGTCGTATCTGCTAAGTGCATTCTTATCTTTAACTAAAATACACGTCCTGCCAAAGAAAAGGAGTCACGAGCCGACGGCGACGACCGACTTCTATGTTGAGAGGAATGTACACATTTGCATGCCACCAAGTGTACGAAGCATGTATTCTGGATGTACCCCATCTGCAATATTATTGTTGCAGCTATTTGATGCAACTGTTACATGAATTCTAGTCTTATTATTAAGTCTTAAGGTTGGTTTTGCCTTTGTTTTTGGAGTAAATTATGTGTGGCGAGATTTAATTTAATGATAGGACTTTAGTAAGCAAATTCCTCAGGTTAGGCTAGGTTAGGCACGCGTTTTGTTATTATTCCGCACTTGATTGCAGATTACGATAATGTTTTCACTTATATCAGAGTATTTTTAGCGTTTGTTGCGAATGTTTAATCTACAGCCATTTTGTGTCACGTAATTGCTTCGGCTTTCATTTTTGCCGACTTTATTGTTATCGTTGCAGAACTAACTAAATTAAAAGTGAACAAGTCTTTTGTTACACTATTTTATCTATTACATTTATTTTGTTTTTTTTTTTTATTATCGTTATTTTTACTTTTGTTCCTTATAAGCACCTAACTTGTTATCCACATGAGTTTATTTCCGGGATATCATTTTACTTGTTTGAAACTATTTACGATGTCCGGTTAAAAATATCGCTAGAACTGCCAACCATCAATCTAAATTAAAAACATAATCACCTAAAGAAATTTCCCTGTCACCATTTAAAGATCCTCCATACTAATTCACTGTAATCGTTTCCTTCCTTAATCTAAGAGAATCCTGCGCATACCACAGTTACGGCACACGATTGGATCACAAAGTACTTTCACATACTGGTTAGGGAGCTAAGATAGTAATAATTTAAATGATCTATTCATAGAGTAGATATGAAGATGTGTATAATGAAGATTCATTCGTGGCTGCCGAGCAAATCGATCTATCAAGTAAGAAGAAAGAAGGACGTTTATTTGTCACAACCGAGACACGTTAGAAAGAGATAGGCTAATCTAAGAAACATAACATAACATCACGCCTGTATTCCCTGAAGGGTTGGGCAGAGATGTGTGGCACCCTTAATTCGTCTTTACGTTTAAGTTCCATATAATAGGGGTAGGGGGCGAGCCTATTGCCATCAACCGGGCATACATTCAAACTCCGGGCTGCTACTGAGGAATTCCACACAGAAAAACCCAATAACACTTTTCCCGACCTGGGGATCGAACCCAGGACCTCACTTTAACTAACTTCAACTGCCTCATTGGTCTAGTAGTGGCAAGTGCGACTGCTGATGGTAGTCTAAGTAAACAATATTTTTGTGCCGTCTATTTTGGAAGATTCTAAAGAAGTGTAGATAACTGTTCAGTAATCGTTCTTAACTCGAGATCCTACAAAGCCTCGAAGATCCTGCTCCCTCATGCTAATCTATGACTGTGATGGGTGGTGGCTGACTGGCCGGGGTCCGGGGATATAAAAGGTCGGGCGCACTGCAGATCGGCCCTCTCTCGCGCCGCTACAGTTGCCCAATTAAGTGCCACACCTGCTGAAGAAGACCTGGACTCCTCGCATTGTACGAACCACGCCCTGTTGTTCTCTTTGTACTCTTTGTAAATTCATAATTAATTATATACAAGGTTAGTCGGAAAGGGGGTACTAAGCCGCGGGCCACTTAAAGTATCACTGATGACTATGTTAAAGCAAGTGTTAAAATTTCAAAATTCGATTTTTTTTCCATCAAAAATAATTATAATTTTAGTTTTTTCCAAAATTCTTCATCCCTGCTTTAGTTATGAATTCAGAAAATGGGGTTTCTAATCCGTGACCCCAAATATGACCTAAAAGGTAAACACAGCTGATCATAGCTGAGGATAGATATAATTTAGCGTATTTTTTATGAAATCTTTGAACAGCTATTTCTCTTAAACTATCGAGTTTTGGGGAAAGTTGTAGAACAAAAGTTATCCCTTATTATGGGTACTTTAACACCCTTTCGGCTTAGTACCCCCTTTCCGACTAACCTTGTATAGTGTACGGTTACAAGTATTATTCATTATCCTCCCGTAAGTACACACCTGCTAAATTTTATGTGCACATGCTAGTCGAGGGTTGACTCCTAAAGCCACCCTAAAGTGTTACATGACATCTACGGCTATTCTCTTGATCTTTATCTCCTGTTCTATTAAGTATCTACACAAGATTTGAACGCTTCATTACAAATCGTAATTATTATGTTGTTTTCGTCATCAGCTCTCTGCCTATACTATTTCGGTTACATTTCATAGCTGCCATTTTATTGCTGGCGGCACGATCTTCATAACACGTGCGACTTGTTAACGGCGTCGATAATGCGAGCGGTATGCGTGTGCGCAGCTCCATGATTTAGCTTTAGAATTTTGATCCCTTGGGAGTGTATATCGAGAGTTATGTTATGATTTACGGTTTGTTTATTTGAGTACTATGTTTTACAACTCGTAATCACATGGATCTTAATCGATGCCTGTAGTCATCAGTAACTTGGGGTGACGAGTGTGACGACAATAGGTACCTACACCTCTGCCTAGCTAACTGTTTATGTCAGAAATGTATTTATCACTATCTTTTGTAGCATGCTTATAGTTGAAATAAGTTACAAAAAAAGACTTGAAATTCCATGACTAATATTAATAAAAATGCTAAAATTTGTTTACTAGTCAAAGATCAACTACACAATGTCAGGAAATTGGCTGATCTTGATGGATAGTTAATTAATGGTACAATATTGGAAGCAGCCACTTATTGGTCCACCGACTTGAAAACGAAAAAGTATAAGTATTCAATGAAACCGCTTAAAATAAAGCTAATACCTAAAACGAATGCCCGAAAAATGCAGCGAATAGAAAAGTAAATTAAAATTTTAAACATAAATAAGCAGTTATTTTCACTATTGGAGTTTCTTACTGGACAAAGATCTCTCTAAAATGTGAAGCAACAATTGTAGTTAAAAATGCCCATTAAAAAGATGAAAACCTCGAACACTATTTATAAACATTTCAAGTGAGACACTAAGCTTCAATTCAAATTCATCCAATGCAATTCACTCTAATGAATATAAAAGTCTAGATACAATAAATCTTTGCGTTGCAGCGCTGCAGCGTCATCTGCATGCCAGTCTCGACCTACATCTGCTCCAGTCACATCCGTATCATTAAAAATAAACTGGCGTTCATTAGTTATACCTACATTCATTAATTATGAATGGATTGGCTCGTGTTACGATTGGAGGTTCAGTTTGTCTATTATTAGTTGATTATATTGAACGGAAATTTGATTTGATACATTAATAAATCAGTTCACGCTTGTGATTTTAGATTTGACTTTAATTAATGCTAAAGCGTGTTCGAAATCATGTTTTGCATAAATATTGTGGTTGGAAATAATACTATGTATTTATTCGATTCGTAAATTTCAAATATTGCCTCTCTCCTAACTTTCATAGGTACTCTTCTCTAATCCCCGGTTCCTATAAACATAAACAATTCGTTTTGCTTACCAATGGTAGTATTTTTTATTGCCAAACTAGGGATACAAATAGACACGTAAGCTAATTTCACTTGTGATAGCTACTTCCATAGAGGGTCTCCTATGTAAAGCCTTTTTTGCTTCATTATTAGTAAAGATACAAGTCTCAATTTTAGTCTGCTTAGTTGTCGGCAATAAGACTGACAAGCATATCATTTTGGGACCCAGTGCATAATATCAGCAAGCACATTGGGTCACCCGCGCGACGACGCAACGAGTATTCCTAAGAAGGGTTGACGTCAGGCAGGCGGCCGGTCATAAAACAATAAGCCAAAACCTCTAACAACATGGATTTATGAATACATGTTGTGCCGACCCCACCTAGTGTGGGATAAGGGCAGGAAGAAGAAGACAAGAAGACAATTTTAACCAATAACGCTCCGTAAATTATAAGAATCGGCCATAAGTTGACTCTGTCTCGGTACCAATCTGTTCTTCTTTCACTCCCAATCCATATGAAGCTACAACTCAAGTGTTCTTGTTCAATGAATAGCATATCCAGGTATATGAAACTCAATTGCCACGTTGATTCCAGATTGGAAGAAAAATTAGGTCAGCGTGTGATCTCGAATTTTGAAACATTTCAAAGGGAAATGGTAGGATTTGTAGATGATTGACTAGAAATCTGTCACGGCATATTTAGTATTTGTTAATTAGTATGTAGGTACCTACTTCTTGCTTTGAGTTTGCTAAAGCCATTGATTTTTATGAGGTTTTATTATAATTAACTGCCTCGTTGGTCTAGTGGTGGCAAGTGCGACTGCTGATCGTGAGGTCCCGGGTTCGATCCCCAGGTCGGGCAAAGTATTATTGGGTTTTTCCGTGTGAAGTTCTTCAGTAGCAGCCCGGAGTTTGGATTTGTGCCCGGTTGATGACAATAGGCTCTCCCCTGTTACATGGGACTTAAACATAACGGCGAAATGAGGGTGTGATGTTATGTTTATGTACTTCAGCAGTCTTTTTCTCTCGTGACAGTACGGACACATAATATTGCCAATCCTATCATTACAGGAATGTGTTATAAATCGTTACCTATGTTAATATCTAACTGTTGCAGGACCCACTGTGTTTTGTGTTGTGACAAGTTTAATTTATATTTTATGTTGTGTGTCTCTAAATCTAAAGTATATTATTTAATTTTATGGTTTAATTAAAACATTTAATTGTATTAATTTGTGTAGAGTTTATATTGTTGTGAAACTTATATTTTAATATTTGCATGCCAATTTATGGCGAAATGTGTCATTGTACTAAAAATTTATTTATATACCATCTTTTGTTCCACATTTATTGCAAATAAATGGCTTTGACTTTGACTTTGACTATTAATAATATTTTGATAATATAATATGATCATATTTTTAAGATTCCTACTCTTTGTGCTACCTATTTTTACTTCGTTCCTAAACCGTCACCAAAATCACCATGTTCCTAAACTCCAGTTGGATTACATTTGCTTTCAATTTCTATGCCTTGGAATGTTGCCACAGCATTAGTACAAAATTTATTCAACACCAAGAGGTAATAATAAACTTTCATTACAGATTTAATTGCTCTCATTATTAACCTTTTGAAATAGTTAAGCAACTACGTAATGAAGTTTCTGAACAAAGTTTTGTAGTATTTGATCCAAATAATGTGTTAGGAACAAGTTAGTAAGATTTTTTTAAATTGGTTATGTAATTTTACATGTTGTGGATTATTTTCGAGTAATTTTCTATTTTCTCTAATATTTCTGATAATTATAGTCTATTCTTTGTAACATTACATAATATAACATCACGCCTGTATACCCCGAAGGGTTGGGTAGAGGTGTATAGTAGGTAACGACCTCATTTCGCCGTTATATTTAAGTCCTATGTAATAGGGGGCGAGCTTATTGCCACCAACCAGGCACTAATCTAAACTCCGGGCTGCTACTGACGAGTTTAACACGGAAAAACGCAATAACTAAACAATAACTAAATAACGAGACAGTTCACGAGGCGAGGTTCTTTGTAAGTACTAACTCGGTTTTTATCCAGTCAACCATCTTTAGTATCGACAATATTTGCAATAAACAAGACTTACACTTAGATAGAACTCGTTAGAACTAGCAAATTTGCTATTAGGTACCTATACATTGCTATAATTTTATTAAAAAAACCAATAAATCATTTTAATACCGATAATGAAACCTTTTCCCGCTATAATACCATGAAAACCAAATGCATTACGGAAATGTAATTCACAACAATTTGTTACAAGATTTTATTTGTCAATATAGTAAATGGCAAATAACGTTAATATTGTGGGAACGGTGAAATAACTGTGTTAACGACACACCAGAGGACTTATTTGCATGTATAGTGTTATTGAGGTTTTAATAAACAGTTGTTTAATAAGGTGTGTGTGTACCGTTGGCATTTTATTGGATATTAACGTTACATTAGCGTGGAAATGCTTTGGGTACCTAACTACTTCGTAATTATTTTGTCTTACAGGATGATGGAAAATAGAGTTGATAATGTAAGTAAGTATAAGATTTAAATTCATAGTTTGTTCTGTCTAGCCTTTTCCCAACGATGTTGGGGTCAGCTTCCAGTCTAACCAGACACTGCTGAATACCAGTATTTTACACGGAGCGACTGCCATCAGACCTCCGCAACCCAGTTACTGAGCAATGCCGATATCCTAAGGTTAGACCGGCTGTCAGACATTCGGGCTTCTGACTTCCCGCAACGACGGTCGTAGGTATTCGTATGACACCCGGAACCGACTGTTTAACGTGCTTTCCGAGGCACAGAGGGGTCTTGATCGTATGGTCCGCGTAGCCACAAGTCCCTTGATTTAATTTCACAGATGCAGACACATTTACATCTGCACAACTTATGAACGTGCAAGTTTTATTGCACTAGATGACTTGGGCAACACATTTTTAAACTTTGTACACACCTGCAGCAAATTAACATCCCCCAATTGTGTCGAGTGTAACTTAGTAGAAGACGTTCAACACATTTTGATGGAGTGTGTCCGGAACGAGGACCTAAGAGTAGCCAGCTTTGGCATAACAAGGCTTTATGATATCGGCTTTTGTAACAGTATCTTGGCCTGCCCTTTGTCAGAGCAAGCCGTGGTCCTGTATAGGTTAGCACAAATAGGTTTAAGTAAATAATATTTGCTTTATGTAAGTTCTGTATTTTGTAAATTTTACGGGGCGACATTATCGCACAGCGATAAAGCCCTAAAATAAAGAAAAAAAAAAAAAAAAAGTTAGATCTGCAAGTTTTGCGACCCTTAGCGTGAAAAAACTAGCCCCATAAAACTTGATAGAGGATATGGTGCTTAACAATACAATCGAGTTATTACGCAGCTGACGCGGAAAATTGACTACTATTATTGGTAGATACCCGATGATCGAATATTACTGGTATTTCCATCAAGATTCCAAAATGTTATAAATTGTCTATTTATAAGTAGGTTAAATAACATATATTGTTAGAAATTAAGTCTCTAAAAACCCCACTAAGAAGTTGAATGAACTGCTAAAAATTCCGTACAAGCATATCATGACAAAATGCATACGAGTTCAGGAAGACACGTCATGCCGCAGGAATCTCGCCCGTTCGATGCTCCGGTGTCGAATTTAGTCGATACCACCTATGAGTTTGTAAAATATTTTAGTAGGTACTAGCTGCCCGGACAGACTTCGTTCTGTCAAAAGTTATTGGCTTGTAGTGGGAAAAGAAAAGTGTTGTTTTTACTATTTTCCACGCAATTTTTATGTTTTTTCTCTCCATAAGAACCTTCCTTATGCCTTAAGTAACATAAAAAAAAATTGTCGAATTAGTCCAGCCGTTCTCAAGTTTTGCGCTTAACAACACATTCGGCGATTCATTTTTATTTATATAGATACTTATTGGAAGGTTTTTGTGTGTACCTATTTTATGTATGTCATTATTTACTTCGTATCAAATGTTTCTAGGTTTTTATTCAGTTTATACTGTCCAAATTATTTATGTAGGTATCTTGTGTTAATGAAATAATTACATACAGTATTGGAATTTAAAAAGCAAGCTGATTTCAATAAAAAAATAAACTTGTCTAATGACTGCCCGTTGGTCTAGTTATGGTAAGCGCGACTACTGATCTTGAGGTCCTGGGTTCGATCCCCAGGTCGAGCAAAGTGCTATTGGGTTCTTCCGTGTGGAATTCCTCAGTAGCAGCCCGGAGGTTGGATTTGAGCCCGGTTGATGACAATAAGCTCGCCCCCTTAAACGAAATGAGGCGAAATGAGGGTGTTACTATACACCTCTGCCCAACCTTTTGGGGAATACAGGCGTGATGTTATGTTAAATAAAATTGTATCAAATATTTCCGGTGCCTATAAATTATGATAAGGCAGGTGCCTCACTAGAGAGTAATAGAAATGTATGGAATAAGAAGACATACTGCGCCGACCCCAAATAAGTTGGGATAAGGGCAGGAGGAAGATGATGAGGTGCCTCACTAGAAATATTTGTCAAATTGTTTAATTTTACAAAGAAAACTTGTACGAATCTGGTTTAGTATCTTGTGCAATATTTGAAAGTCCATAGATCAGAATTGGATTAAGTAGGCAGCAATTACAGTTTACTTTTCGCCTACGAAGATCATCTTACAACTTTTTCCTCTGATTTATAACTGTGTGGGATGATACCACATTTTATTTAAATCTCGAATCAATAACGAAGTTTATAATGATGAAAGATAAGTGATCATTCCCGTTTTATCTTCACAGGTACATATATATACAATATGTAACATAATTAACGCACATCCTGAAAGTAGTTTGTTCAGAATCGTTTACTGAATCGATTTCTATTATTTTTCATATAGGTAATTTTTTATCCCAAAAATAAATAAAACTAAGGAAATTATAGTCCTACCGTCCGTATCCTTTCCGATCCGCTGCGATGCGAGCCATTTGTTGGAAATCATCTTTTAGTCGTTATCCCCCGCGTCCCTGAAACGTCGCGGGCGAGGACTGAGTTATCCGGTCGGACTATAGTCACATTACCCCTGTACAATCAAAACAAACTGAAATGGACCGTAAATCAAGGCAAAAAGAGTTTTAAAAGTGCATTTTTATTTGTATTAATACAAATTCCGTCATTCAATACAAAATAAAGAAAAATAAACCTTATTTCAAGAACGTTAATTTAGTAAATAACAATGCATACATAGGTACATGTTAAACTAAAATTTCAGTGTATGTATTATGATTAAAACATAATATTCTAATTGGGGTGTTCGAGGGTGTGCGTTAATTACATTACATGTTGTATAAGAAATTGACATATTTACATTTACTAGCGAATTCTGGCAATAATCTACTAAACACTGGCATAAATCTTATTACGAAAAATGGTTTAAGTAAAACCTAGGTTTTAAAATAGCCCCGTCTGTTTTTGTAAAGTGATGGACATATTTTGAATCTGGATCTACCTTAGACTTGGTTTTTTAAACCATCTCTCGTAATTTTAACTTAACCATAGCTGCTATATAGGTATATTGATATTTGTTGATATTGATATTTGTATACTAATTTTAATTGAATACTATTAATAATTCTACTATCATTTTATTTAATTTTGTATAATTCTATTTTATTTGTATAATCCTATTTAATTTTGTATAATTCCATTTAGTTTTTTATTATTGTGTCTATATTTAGTTTTGTCCTATTTTAATAATTTCATGTCTGTATTATCCTATAACTTGTATGTTTTGTGTCTTACCACTGTTAGTGCAAGTTGGTGATTAATAAATAAATAAATAAATCTTCTTCTTCCTTTCGTATGGTTAGTGACTAACATGGTGTCAGAGTTTATGCCGCCCATGGGCCTCTGACTTGGCTTCAAATGCCGTCGAGAAATATCTCTCAGGCATGCCGGCTTCCTCACGATGTTTTCCTTCACCGTTTTTAAGCAAGTGATAATTATACAATACGCACATGGATCCGAAAAGTCAGGGGTGCGTGCCTTGGGTTCGAACTTGAGACCTATGACTGGGGAGTCTGACGGTCACACCACTAGGCTAACTGGCTATCTCTCGTAATAAGAGAGATTTGGTTTTCAATAATTGTAACACCTTTTTTGTACAAATATAAACAAATGTTCCCCTTTTTAGTACGATTGATTAAAATTGGAATGCAGAACAGGATATGAGACCGCGACGAAATGCATTAGGGGGAGTTTCAATTTATTGCCCACGCGCATTTTTTGTCGCCATATTTCTTTCAGAGGCGCGGTAATTAGTACCGTTCTAATTTTGAATGTTGAAATATTTTTTATTGGTTGTGTCATTTGTCGGTTTTTTTTACTTTTGTTTTAAATTATTATGTCGTTTGAAGTGTTACATTGATAAGTATCATCGATTCTTCTTCGAAATAAAGTGTCCTACATTTTTGAGCACACATCGACATATTTATAGGCAACACCTACACTATTATATTTTCTTGGAAACTATTTCGACAAAAACTAAATTAGGTTGAAATCATTAAACATCTTAAAAATACTGCATACGGATATGCGATATATTTAATTATCCAAATAAACAGTAATAAGGAAAGGAAATTTCAGACTTAATCAAAACTTAAGGGACGCGCGTTTCCTGATTTACGAAACTATTTTATAACAAATGTCGGAATCAATTAGTGTCAGATATGCAAACATTATTTACGGTTAATTAGACAATGATTTAGCAAAAATCTACCTTAGAGCACAGTAATAAGAGTCAGGATTAATTTGGTAGAGTGTACTTTAGTTCTTTGGGACTCTTCGGTGTAATAATGGGATGTAAACATTATGGAGCAGGAAACCGGATTAGAGTGTATGTGTGCTTTGATCTCAATATTGTTTTCTAACAATAAAGAGGTGTTACATCACTATTAAGCACTCTTTATAGTCTGCACGTAACTTGGCAAGGTTTTGGCGTAGTGGGAGTAAGTTTGTACACTAAGTGCAACAAAAAAATTGACACTTTTATTGCTTGTCATTATTCTATGAATATTTCCATAATTTATTTTTAAAAATGACTGTCTAGTAGAAAGAAAGAATGGAGAGGAATTCGCTTCTCTACTCTTGCTAAGTTACGTATGCTAAATCTAAAGCACCAATTTAGTCTAGGGACTGTACGCTCTCTACTCTACTAAAACATTAAGGCCAGTATCACAAAACAGATAGGTACAGAAGTCAATCACATGTATGTACTTCACTTTTCATACCTACGCTCGGCGGTCGCTCTATCTATATGTATATCTATCTCTTTCAAGCGCATGGCACTCGCGCTCGCACTCTTTCGCACTCTGGTCCCAAACGGTCCGAGATGTCGTGTTCGAGAGCAGTGTCTATGTGTGCGTTGCTCGAGCGCACTTGTATGCAGATTGACTTCTGTACCTATCTATTTTGTGCCAGTATTCACCAGCTTCAAATCTCTTTCTTTTATTTTTTTCTTAAAGCAAAATAATTTGCAATATTTTCTAAAAAATTAAGATTTACGTAAAAGTGAAATTCACATGACACTTGAAACAATTTTGAGCACTCTTATGGGTGTTTTAGGAGCTTCTCGAGTTTTTACGAAATTATATATTTGCTCGCCTACCTGCTATTGAGTAACGAATCAGTGTGTGTCAATATGACATAAGTTTCTGCATAAACTTAGTCAACATAATTAGAAACATACTTTCAAATTTATAAGTGTAACTTATTAAGGTGGCGACTGAGCTGTGCCACAAAACAGATAGGTACAGAAGTCAATCTACATACAAGTGCGCTCGAGCAACGCACACATAGACACTGCTCACGGACACGATACCTCGTACTGTTTGGGACTAGAGTGCGAGTGAGTGCGAGCGCGAGTGCCATGCGCTTGAGAGAGATAGATATATAGATAGAGCGACCGCCGAGCGTAGGTATGAAAAGTGAAGTACATACATGTGATTGACTTCTGTACCTATCTGTTTTGTGCCTGTGCATTCGATTGTAATGTAACATTCGCAGCAAGCTTATTACGTTACGGGGCCTGCTAAAATCCGCTTATTATGCTCGTTCCGAACTCTGTGCTCGCTGTACTGACTATCATCATGCTCGCTATGTTTTTTTTTATTCTTGACTTGGTCTCGTTTGGCCCTAGTCTCACCTGATGGTAAGCGCAGACAGGGTCTAAGATGGAGCACACGATTCCAAGGAACAGAGATATAGAGGGATTCCCCTATACCCCTCTGGTTCTCACATACACACGACGGAACGCAGTAAACTGCTTGGCGCCTGACTATAATGTGAGGGCTAGCCAGGCGGACCGTAAGATCCTACCACCAAGCGTGCAGGGCTTTGTTGAATCTTACAACACGCGTCTATTCCCAGCATGCAGTGAGGAAGTTTATATTCTAACTCATTCCCACTCGGGGTAAAAAATGTTACACGAATATGATACAGGTCAGTCGCCGCCTATAAGCATACCAAAGTAACATCACGGATGGAATAAATATTTTACCCAAAAATAGAAGTAATAAATTACCCAAGATTTCTTATATCAAAAGTATGCAAAACACGACATTTCCAGTTTTTTAACTTCGATTATTATTATCTACAAAAATTATATGTTTTTCGTTTGACCTCTTAGTTAAACTTCCTTGATTTTGATGACAATAGCGGTTTGTAGAAACATTATATCTTCATTCGTTGATATTGCCTTGGTGACGTAAGCATGACGGCAGATCAAAGTGTCATGTCATAAAATAAAATTACAAATGAAGTTGGATAATTATACGGTAAGTACACACATTTCCTACCTGAAGTAATGTTGGTTCTCAAATTCAGGGAAGCCTTCCTTGTCGTGTCGTAATAAGGCAGAGTAGAGTTAAAAAAAGTTTATCAATTTTAGGAGACAACTAAAAATAATACCGTTTTACTTTGTACTAAATGAAGTGCACATTCGAAGTAAGCCCCTTGTAGACTAATGTATAAGGACTAACTACGTGCTCTAACTTCTTTAGTGTCTAAAGCTAGTGTTCGCCAACAATAATTCTCTGGTTAAACGACCGTTTACTCAAAAAACGTACTAGAAATTTAGTACAACACCAGCCTTAATACTTCATCCCCACCTCTACAGACGAACACTTAGCACAATGAGAAAAGATCGCTTAAATTAATAAAAAAAATAAGTACCTCATTTACGTGTCTATTCATTCACTGCTTTAGACAAGCTTAAGATGTTACCACTTCGAAGTATTGTTTTTGATTCTAAATAAAATCCATACTAATACTATAAATGCGAAGGTGTGTTTGTTTGTTTGTTTGTCCTTTCTTCACGCCCTAACTAAGCAACCAATCGACTTGATTTTCGGCATAGAGTTAGTTGAAAGGATGGAGAGTAACATAGGCTACTTTTGGTCCTGGAAAAACATCATGTCAATTCCACGTGAGCGAAGCCGCGGGTAAAAGCTAGTATTTCATATTTTACACCATCATTTAAAAAAAGAAGTCTTCCGTCAATTATTTTCGATGAACAAGGAACCGCATTACGCAAAAGAGTATTGTCGCAAATTCTATTTGTGTTTATAAGTAGCGTCGCATTGAATCGTAATTTGACGATGATTGTTTTGACGCAAAAAACCGTCAATCAACACTTTAACTGCACAATTTGGCGGCTAGTAGCGGATAGGAGCGGTCATGTGTGAAATTGCTTGGTGTCCTTGGAAGGCTTATTACGGAATCTAAGGTTTGAGTCGCCGAAACATGCGGCAATGAATGGTAAAGATGACGGTTTAGGATAGGGGTGAATATTTGAAATTTTTTAACATTATTTTAACAAATCATTCTTCTCCCGGGTTGTTAACATTATAGTATTGTCAGATTGTTTTTATTCTTGTCTTATTGCTTGACGGCAGCGGTATAGTTTCAGTTTTCATTATCATAATTATAGTATTAAACATCTGCATTTTTAACTTTGGGATGATGCTAATGACGTTCTCAATTTTTGTTAATATTTTTCGAATATTCGCCCAGAGACTTACGATAAAAAATATGAGTACGTTTGGTTCTTGTAATGTTTAGTTAGAATAACGTTGTTATGTTTGTACATCTGATAAGTGGTACTTTACAGTAATATCCGGCGGTATCTTCATTGGATACTTTAAATACTTTTTCGAAGAAATAATTTTGCGAATACGTTATGGGCAGTCGTATTAAAAATGTCTAGTCGCTTCTTTTAATCATATGTATATCTGATAGGAATCCAAGAGTGATCACATTCCGAACGTAATTCTATATTATTTGTAGTTAAGGTATGTTAATTTCCGAAATATGTGGGTTTTTCCGTGTGGAATTCCTCAGTAGCAGCCCGCAGTTTGGATTTGTGCCCGGTTGATGGCAATAGGCTCGCCCCCTATTACAAGGGACTTAAACATAACTGGCGAAACGAGGGTGTACTAAAAACATCTCTGCCTATCCCTTCGGGGAATACAAGGCGTGATGTTACGATGTTATGTATGTGGGTTTTTCCTTTTTTTCTTAATTTCGTTAATGTGATCGAAACTTCCCCAAATTATTATACTTGCTGTCAACTTTTTGCATAGCGCCGTCCACAATTACGAGATTAACAAATCAATGAGACACACTCCAATAAATTGTGATATATCAATCTGGTATATCAAGACACTTTTCACTGTATTAACTTTGGGATAAGGTTGATTTTCATCTGATAACATGAGACCTAAAATTGGTCGAGCACATTCAAGAAATAACAAGTCATGGCAACAAATTACAAAATAATAATGTTGTTTCCGATTTCTTTTCGCTTTCCTATTTTGGATCACATTTGGACGTTTTTTGACGTTCCGGAAGTATATTGTGCATTCTTTTGGAGAAATGTTTCTTTTATTTTTACAAGATTTTAAAGATAACGGTGACAAATTATTATTTGCAAATATTTGATGGTCGCGGTTCACGTGATTTGTACGACTTATTTGCATTTAAATGAATAGCTTTGGTTGACAAAAAAGGCGTTATCGTGTATTTATAAGGGGCGAGAGGAGTTTCAAGCAAATCTTGAACGAGTATGGTGTTACAGCGTGAGAAGTAAGAATCTGTGAAATCGTAAGTTACGATTAGAGCTTTTTAAATTGCCGATAAATGTTTAGCTACGTAAAGTGCTATTTAGTCACTATGTATATTTCTGTTTTATTCTAAATTAACGTAACATAACATCACGCCTGTATTCCCCGAAGGGTTGGGCAGAGTTGTATAGTAACACCATCATTTCGCCGTTATGTTTAAGTCCCATGTAACAGGCGGCGAGCCTATTGCCATCAACCGGGCACAAATCCAAATTTCTGGCTGTTACTAAGGAATTCCACACGTAAAAACCCAATATCACTTTGCCCGACTTGGGGATCGAACTCAGGACCTCACGATCAGCAGCCGCTCTTGCCACCACTAGACCAATAAGGCAGTTCTTCTAAATTCTCTATTAAAATACTGCTAGATTCTAGGTTTACAAGAAATGAGTAATATTTTTTTTTTGTAAGATATATTGATGGTCCTTAAATATAGGTAATCTTCCGAATCTTTAAACATCCAAATAATTTGTAGATAACTTCAAACAAAAAAGGTCCATGTCACTCGATGATAAAAAAAACCTATGCTTGACTTTGATGTAGGTCATGTAAATGTCAACGATCTCAGTGGGCGGTTAGGCAGTACTTATAGTCATTTAGGCCTTATCCACTATAGGCACTAACACAAAATAAAGATGGTTAGAAGGTCCATATCGACGGTCGACAGTGAAAACCACGCAATTTTTTACACAAGTTAGATAAAACTGTCTCCTGAAAAAAAATGGCCGATCAAATGTTTATACAAGTTTATCATCGTACGTCATAGATGGCTTAGAAGTATTTGAACTGAATTTTTTTTGAACTAATACGTGTATGACGAATTTATCGATCTAAAGAAAAAATAAAACACTTTTGAAGAAAATTGGATTTACGAGGTTTTCACTGCCGAGCGTCGATATTTTACACGATGACGCTTACAAATACGTTAAGACGATGAAAGAAAAAATCGCTTAAGACCTCTTTCTCTTTTATACACATGGATCAATCTGCGTGATTGTCCCGGTCAAATTCTAAATCACACATGTCAATGACCTTTCTAAGTTTCATATCAAGATCTCTCGGTTCTAGGTGTCTGGAATTGGGAGCCTACCAAAACGTTTTTGGGAAAACATATTAACATACAATTGGCATCCCAGCGACTCCCTATTGAGATTCTATTACGATTGTGACAGATTACATATTCTGCTAAAACTTCAATGTTTTCTATTGAAGTAATAGTTCAATGACAATGTGGAGAAACGAGGTGTGGTATTCCTCCAACGCAACGGGAGGATCCTGCTACCAGGCGGGTCTTAGCCTGGCGGGCTACTGCCCAACGGTTGATGTTGAGAAGTTGTGTATATACCTATACTATCTGCGTGTCAAATCTTAATATCGCGATGCAGGATTTGTGACATTCCATTTGACAGCTGTCATTATTTGTCTGCTAGACAATCGTTGTGGTGCGTAGTTCTCATGTGGCGTTATATATGCCGCCACAACAGTTCAATGGAAAGCCACTGGTCTAAAATAACCAGCAGAATAACAAATGTCTAAAAATATTCTATGGACACTCTATCGAAGCGTTTGTAAATTAGCAGAATGGGGCACCTGGTTTTAATGAAAATACGCGTTACGCATTCGTGAGCTCTCGCGCAGAATTGAACTTTTACACTTATCTCTTTAGTGGCACTAGGTGGGACCCTTATCGTAGGTTGTCGCATTAATTTACTGGCTTCACGTACGTTTGCGCGAAAAACACGTGCACGAATGTATTCAAAGATGACCTTTGAGGATTACTTTTGTTTACTACTGCACCTGTTCTTTAGTAACGTTTTATACGAATGAATACGGAACATACATTATATATTTTATATATATTATATTATATTTTTAAGAGGTACATGATAGGCCTTAAGATCTAATAAAGTGTCCCACAAAACTGTATAAACAGTTTGACTCTGGAATCAAGTAATCTTGTATCATATATATTATTACATTTTGATTTATGGAGTGCACTTATATTAAGGTAAGGTATTTAGAAGATATTTTTTTAACATTTTTTTAAGCTTATTTTTATTAGCTTCACGTCTGATTACCTCTGGCAAACTGTTGAGTATATATGGAATACGTTTCCTCAGTGTCTATTACCATACATGTTTGTGACTTTGGGAACAACGAATTTACCCGAGGTCATCATCCTAGTGCTATACTTATTAACTATATTAATTTTGAATGACGAGTTATGTTCTTGATTGCCATGGTTATTAGTAGCTAGAAGGTATTTATGTTTTAGTCTGACCGGTAATAACTTACATATTTTAAAAAGTTTATAGTAATCGTTTTTGTATTTATTTTTAGTTTTTTTATCTACAAGTAATTTTATGAATCTAATTTGAATGTTTTCCAATTTATCAATGTAAGAGTTGAATGTGAGTCCATAGCAATCAAGAGCATAATCCAGAATTGATTCTACTAAAGATGGTCTATTACTGGCCTCTTAGATTGAGAAAGGTTTAGGCCTTCGTCCACCACGCTGGTCTGGTGCGAGCATAATTCTTTAGGCACTAACATATAACATAACATCACGCCTGTATTCCCCGAAGGGTTGGGCAGAGGTGTATAGTAGCACACACATTTCGCTATTATGCTAAGTCTCATGTAATAGGGGGCGAGCCTATTGCCATCAACCGGGTACATATCCAAACACCGGGCTGCTACTGAGAAATTCCACACGGAAAAACCCAATAACACTTTCACCTGGGGATCGAACCCAGGACCGCACGATCAGCAGTCGCACTTGCTACCACTAGACCAACGAGACAGTACTTCTAAAGACTCCTAGATTCTAGTTTTACAAGAACTGACTGATACATATATTTTTTTGTAAGATATAATGAAGCTCCTTAAATACAATCGTCTGAATCTACGCGTGCTTGCACCTTTTGCAAGATTCAGCATGCTTACGCTAATTTACGCATTCTAAAGACTGCTTCCGTAGTTAAAAGATGAGCATAAGTGATGACCTTTTTTGATACCGGGGAAAGAGGAGGGGGGGAGGGGGTTTGACCGGGTATGTACTTGTCTTTGTGTTATATGTCTTGTGCAAAAGTAATTTGCATGTTCCATGTTTAGTGAATAATTTATTTGTAATTTAGTGAGAAAATAATGAACTCGTAATTAACAATTTCATAGCCGAGTCTGTTATGGATTTATGTCTGCTACTAAAATTACCTATAATGATACCGCCTCTTAATTTCTGAGCAATTTTAGAAACTTGTAATTTTGAACGAGGTAGATTGGCAAAACACACATAAGTACAGGAATTTTAGCTACTTATGCTTATCTTTTGGTTCGAGCCTGGAGATCATATACGCTTAGGTAACTGAGATACTGATATCAGGAAGTTATGCAGTATTTTGGTTTAGTTCCGAGTATTGATGTTTTTAAACAGAAATAGCCTTTTTTATCGTTGGAAAATCCTCATGGATGTCCCTCGCCCGGGGAAGGCGAGGGGGTCTGCCGGACTCTCACCGGCTAAAAACTCACAGTGTTCCTCCTCCTGACCATTCGGCCGGGGTTGCGGGATTCGCAAAAGCATGCACCGCAACCCCGGCAAAACAGTAATAGCCTAACGGTTGAACGTTTGCCTTCCATGCAGGAGGGTCTGAGTTGGATCTTGGCCCGCACCTCTGACTTTTAAATTTCATGTGCGGATCAGAATTGGATTATCACTTGCATTAACGGTGAAGTAAAAAATCGTGAGTTAACCTACAGTCTTCTGAGGGACACAAGATGTTCTCGATGGTGTGTGTAGTTCGCCAACCCTTCTCATTCCGGGAAGAGGCCATTACCCAGCAGTGGGACAGTACAGGCTAATTATAATAATAAATCAATTAACAACTCCTATGTCCGTGACAACGTCTAATTAGTCTATTCCGGCTTAACTCTAAGCTCTTTCTTTCTGGTTTATCTGGAAATTCTCCGCTTTCGACCTTATTAATATTTAACTGCATAGCATCTGCATACTATAATATTATCAAGACCAATTTTCTCGTGTCGAACAAAATCTCCGTAACTGGGCTACTGGCGTACATTCGTGCGGAATCGTTGCGATCACGCGACGTTTGTATGACGTAATCTATGCGCCAAAACCTGCATATGATTAGCCTAGATGCCGACAGCCTAGCGTAAGTAAATTGTGCCCTACATTAGTGATATCACTTTTGTGGGTAGGCGTGGATAAATTTAGATAATACTGTAGGGTTTGATTAGATCCCTGTCGGGGTAACGGTGCATGCTTTTGCGAGTCCCGCGACCCCGGCCGAACAGTCAGGAGGAGGAACACCGTTCGTTTTTAGCCGGTAAGAGTTTGGCAGACTCCCTCGCCTTCCCCGGGCGAGGGATATCCATGAGGATATTCCAACGATAAAAAAAGGATTAGATTAGATCGGGCTTGTGATTTGTGATGATTAACGTTATGGGTGAGAATGCACTGCCGAGTGCTTCGCTAAAAGCCTGGTCAGACAGAGAACATGGCAGGGTGTGATATTCACGTCGCGTGTTGATCGCGTGCTTTTGGCGTGCGAATTACTATGACAATGTATGGATGATGCCACATAGATCGCCAGCCACGCTCTCTGTTTGACCAGGCCTTTTGCGCCTAGAGTCTAGCGAGAAAAAAGAAAATAAACGTATGTAAATATACGGGACTGCACTGTATTCTTGGTGCCCCCAAGCTGCTGTAAGTGGAAGTCGCTAGACACTAGGCGCTAGGCTAGACGCCTGCAGTGTATTTTCGGCCTAAGCAAAGTGATGACACAGGAATGGAGCATAAAGTTGATAAAGACTATTTTTGTTATGATTATTTTTGTAAAAATGATAAACTGGCTTTCTCCACCCGCGTATCATCCATTTCTTTTTGGCACTATACAAAACTTTGGCTTCGGCTAAATCTTTGGCTACTTTTTCAAAGCCACCATGGTGTTTCTCCAAGGACCTATAGTCGGCGCCGCGGGATTCACAAGTGCATTCAACATGTTTTGATTAATTTGGAAAATTACTGTGTTGAATTCTGGTTCCGAGTAATCTCCCACTAGACCGTTTTCCAAAACAAATCATGACACTCTTATCATATTACTATTCTATTGCAATTAATTTAGACCAGCTACGTTCCCTCTACACCTGTCCCACAATTGAACTGTACCCAAAGCTACAAAGCATAGGCGAGGTCTGCGGTACACCGCATCCAATAAAAAGCTTAGATCTACCGTACATAATGACGGTAAATCGATTCACTAAACCGCAAATCGATATAATTTAATCGATGAATCGTCCGGAATCAACTTCCTATTGTTGAGTTTATAAATTTTACTTGACTTGTTATTTATTAAATGAATGTTTTCTGTCATTATTGACTGACATGATTATTAACTGCTTTCGTTGGTCTAGTGGCGCGACTGCTGATCATCAGGTCTTGGGTTCGATACCCAGGTCGGGCAAAGTGTTATTGGGTTTTTCCGCGTGGAATTCCCCAGTAGCAGCCCGGAGTTTGGATTTATGCACAGTTGATGGCAATAGGCTCACCCCCTTTTACATGGGACTTTAAACATAACGCCGAAATGAAAGTGTTACTATACACTTCTGCCCAACCTTTCGGGGAATACAGGCTTGATGTTATGTTTTTTTTAATGTTTGTGCATGTTTTATTTTTGGTAGTTTCTTCCTCTTAGCCTTTTCCCAATTATCTTGGGGTCAACTTCCAGTCTAACCAGATGTGGCTGAATAACAGTACACGAAGCGACTGCCATCAGACCTCCGGAACCCAGTACCTAATTGGGCAATGTCGATACTCTAAGGTTAGACCGGTTGTCAGAATTCTGGGCTTCTGACTACCCGTAACGACTGCCATAGGTATTCTTATGACACCCGGGACCGACGACCGACGGTACGAATTTCGGTAGTTTATTGTTACCTACGTATTTAAAAATAATCGTCCATAAAGGATTATTCACATTAATCAGCATTAAAATTCGCAAAAAGCTGGTTTTTATACACTTATCCGCCTCACCTGTAAAATCATCTACTTAGGTACATACATCTGCGTAAGTGTGCGGACGCATGTTCATACAAAATACCGATTTTCTATTATGCAGTACAAAATAAGGTAACTTGTTGATATAGGCGCCGATTTGTGGCGGCCATTACATCATATCTATTGGACGTAGTTAAGCGAAAAGGATCCAACCCACAAAATGATCGAAAATCAGTTACTAATATCAAAATACCTACTCCTTAAACTTCTTAAGCCAAACTACACATAATAACATTTTAACAAGTAAAATATTATACTTTTGTGCCTTAATTATAATAAAACTAAGAAATTTTAACCAAAGAACCAATGAAGAAATACAGTCTAAACTTAAAAATTGAATATCTCATAACTGTGTGAGTTGGATCCTTTTCGCTAAACCTCGTCCTATTGATCAATCAACCTAGCTTAGCGTAGTCCACTGTTGGGCTGAGTGCCACACCTGCCGCACTATACCGTCTAGCCGTCATATCTAAGTACTATTTAAGTTCATCTAGGTACTATATAAGTTCATCTTTGCCCACTCATCATACTCATAATTCTAACTTGAACTTACTAAACGTAAAGCTACTTACACAGCATAAATCGCAGAGTTAATCATTCTATCTTTAAACTGCGGCGTTCATATTTGATATTAATCAGTTGGTAGAGTCCAACGACTCGATTAATAACCTGCAGGTTAAGTGTGAAATTGGGACCACCGTCGACCTTCAATTAATTTTATATACATACTTCGTTAGTAATATACAGGGTGTAAATGAAATCATGTAATTCCTTCAAATCTCGTGATGTACCGCTGACATATATAGGTATTAACCCTGCACGGGATACCTTGGTAGGTATACAATAAAAAAAATTAAAAGAAGTAAACATGTGTTCTTAACGCACGGCATTTAAGCACCCCGAGTTAAATGACCGCGCGGTGAGTGATACCGCGCAATTCGCTCGGGGCGCTAAAATACTTCACTTTAAGAACACATGTTTACTTTTTGTATTTTATTTTTTATTGAATCCAAAAGTATCCCGTGCAGGTTTAACCTATGTCATCACGAGGTTTGAAGGAATTACATGATTTCGTTTATACCCTGTAGATATTCATTATATATCAGCCAGTAATCGTCCACTGAATATAGGTCTCTGAATGACTGCTACAATCATGAAGGTAAAAATGGAGAGCACACTACGAACATTTAACTGAAGTCGAAAAATTTAACCAGGAAAAATTCTATCTCTTTCTTATTACCGTACTTAGAAAAAGATTGAATATTTAATTTGGAAATCTATCTCTTCCTAAATATAATTTAGAATGAGACAGAATCGTAGCATGTGGCGTTCTGAAATGTTTGCCTACCCTTATATTCTCATGGGTCAACGGCGTGAGATTATACATGTACTAGCGACCCGCCCCGGCTTCGCACGGGTGCAATGTAGATACTAATGTGGGGCATATAAACCTTTCTCTTGAATCACTCTATCTATTGCTGAAAACTGCATTAAAATCCGTTGCGTAATTTAAAAGATCTAAGCGTACAGACAGCGGGAGCGACTTCGTTTTATACTATGTAAAGAAAAGATGACATGTGTAGCTTAATGTAGACCTTACTAACAACCAATTATCTCTAAACTTCTTACACTTTCAAAAAGCAACATCCACATAATTCTTAATTAATTAAATTCTCTATTTAACAGTTTGATAAATGTGGAAAAACATTGCTCGTCCAGATTGATACGAATAATTAAGATAGGAAATCGTACCGTCGTAATCTGACCACGATCGGGGCAGACCTATCATTACCGCTTACCGTAAAGAGATCCTATCAACGACCTACAAGATAGTTGCATATAAATTCACTTTTAATATGCTTAATTTTCCTGTTTACACGTTTACAGTTTTATTGCGAATGTTAAGCGGTACACAGCGGGGTAACTATTTGAAGTTCCACTATGAAATATCTATACTATACTAATATTATAAAGAGGAAAGATTTGTATTTTTGTATGTAACGAATAAATTTAAAAACTAATGGACCGATATCAAAAAATCTTTTGCCATTAGATAGCTACATTATCACTGAGTAACGTAGGCTACGGGCGGAGCCGTGAGGACACAGCTAATATTATATATAGTTCTTTACGGTAATTACGAACATGGGAGTATTTGTACAAAACCAGGCAATATTCTTTGCTCTGGCAACGTAATAATGCTAGAACGAGTAATGCAGTGTAATGTCATATTGCCAGAGCAAAAAATATTGCGTGGTTTAGTAGAAAAACGTAATTTTCTGAATATTTCCATGTTCGTAATTACCCAAGTAGTACTATACTTATAATTATACACCGTGTTATTGAAATAACGCAAAACCTGAAAGTATTTTGTTCAGTATCGAGAGTAGAATTGATTGAACAAATTTTTAATGTTTGGTAATATTTTCCATATTTTTTTTACAATGGCATTTCTCAATTGGACGAGGTTTAGCGAAAAGGATCCAACCCACACAGTTATGAGATATTCAATTTTTAAGTTTAGACTGTATTTCTTCATTGGTTCTTTGGTTTCAATTTCTTAGTTTTATTGTAATTAAGGGACAAAAGTATAATATTCTACATGTTAAAATGTTATTATGTGTAGTTTGGCTTAAGAAGTTTAAGGAGTAGGTATTTTGATATTAGTAACTCATTTTCGATAATTTTGTGGGTTGGATCCTTTTCGCTTAACTAAGTCCAATTGTCGCTCACTACGCGACCATTTACCTAGACTCAAATTCAATACGTAGGTAAGTAAGGGGCAGGCAGCGGGACGAGGCGGGGTAGTTGTCCGATCAAAATAATCAAACCAAAGAATTCGAAAAAGTATTTATAGTATTATAGGTGGTATAAAGTGTATTTATCGAGATAATAAATACGAAAGTGAATTAACACCTCATCAGAACAGGAATACAGTGATTAAACTAAAGTGGAGCAGACTGTACACTTACTTTGTACTATTAGAGAAACCGGTAGCTATTAGGCAGAGAGACAGTCGTATAAGAATAATAATTCATCATTATTTATTTTCTTTGCTCAAGTATTTTCTGTCGGCTTCTTGTCTAACCAGATGCGGCTGAGTATTAATGTGATATTAAATCATTTAAATATGTATATGATTTTTTTAAACGATCTAAATACATATAAAAATAGTAGCCCGCCCACCGGGATCGGGAACAGGGTCTAAGCTACCGGTGGTCAGGGCCTCAAAAAGAGGAACTTCCTAACAATACGCGCCGTGTCCAGAAGTACCGCTTTCTGTATCAGGTCCTTGATCCAGAAGCCTAACGAGAGCCTCATCAAATGTTGGTCGAGGCTCTTGGCTATTAAGCCATTGGCCGTTACTAGTATCGGCACAATGACTGCTGAATCAACATTCCACATGTTGACAACCTCGTGTGCCAAGTGTTGATATTTAATTTCTTTATCCTTCTCGGCTTTCACAAGGTTCTCGTCATGTGGAATAGTGACATCAACAATCATTGTGAGACGCTCTGATCGATCTATCACCACTATGTCAAGCTTATTGGCAACAATAGTCCTGTCGGTGATGATCGATCGATCCTGGTACAATGTGATACGACCATTCTCGAGAACTGGGTCGGGCAGATACTTGTAGTATGGTACTTCTGCGTCCACAAGGTTGTATTTCAGAGCAAGTTGCTGATAGATAATCCTAGCCATTAGGTTGTGCCTGAGCAAATACTCGCCGTTAGCAAGACGAGAAGAACCAAAAATAATACATCGAATGGATTCACCGGGACAGTGGCATGCCCGACAGATGTCAACCGTGCCGTCCTACCCATGATATTGAATTATTATTATAGAGATTTTTATTTCACATACCTAGATTATTATTGTCGTTATCGAAATATCTATACCTACTATTTAAATTTGACTATAAATCTGTACGTGCTGTTATTTATTCAAGGTTATAGGCAAATTTATTTGACTTGATAATTCAGATAAAAAAAATAACAACAGGTTAAAGCATTATTAATTTGAATATATCAAGTCCTTAAACTAAAGTTAAAAGCCTTGACTAATGTCTTTGAGAATCTGGTTTATGGTGACCTTTGAAGTAATTTAAATATTACCTACGTAATGATTAGATTAGTCCTTTATAAATGCTTTTTAATATATATTTTAGGCGTAGTATATCTACTTGTGTTTTTTTTTATCGCGACGGTCTCGCCATCTTCGAAGTTTCCATGATGGAACCTGATATCGCGTAAAGCACAAAACAGATAGGTACAGAAGTCAATCTACATACAAGTGCGCTCGAGCAACGCACACATGACACAGCTCACAGACACGATATCTCGGACCGTTTGGGACTAGAGTGCGAGTGAATGCGAACGCGAGTGCCGTGCGCTTGAGAGAGATAGATATATAGATAGATATATAGATGAAAAGTGAAGTACATATACACGTGATTGACTTCTGTATCTATCTGTTCTGTGCCTAAAGGTACTGAAGGTGTCCGACCTTTAAACCTTTGCGTAACCTTTGGGTAAAGACATTATTTTTCACCCCATAATATTTTATATTGTTGGTCACATTTGAACTTTATGCTGGGAACAGTTGAGTCATAAACCAATGCCCAGTTCGACCTTGATATTAAAAACTTGAATGGATGTCGGATCATGTAAAATTTTAACAGCCTAGCCTCTTGTTTTATGATGTTGTAACGGTCAAGTTAGATATTATTTGATTTGTTAAGGATTGTTCTTATAGAACACACTTTTTTTTTAAATCGTGGGGTACTGGCATTTTTAAGCCAAAACCGTTAGAGAAATGAAAGCTTATTTAATTACTCGATTGCCTGATTTTCTTCGAGATTGACAATTGTAACAAAAAATCCAAAGCCTTGCCGAATAAATTAAAATTACATAACATATCATCACGCCTGTATTCCCCGAAGGGTTGGGTAGAGGTGTATAGTAACACCCTCAATTCGCTGTTATGTTTAAGTCCCATGAAATAGGGGGCGAGCCTATTGCAAAAAAAAACTAATTCTAATTAAATGCTCGTGAAATACTCTATAGCATCATACACACTCGTTATGGATATGAAAGTATTCATATCCATAACGAGTGTAAGCCTAGCGCTGTTAGGGCGTTTGCCATCTTAATCACTAAAATATTGGTACCTAAACGTAGTAGGTACCTAAGTTATTATTAGGAGATTAGGTTAGACTGTATAACATTATTAATATACAAGGTTAGTCGGAAAGGGGGTACTAAGCCGCGGGCCACCTAAAGTATCACTGATGACTATTTTAAAGCAAGTGTTAAAATTTCAAAGTCAGATAATTTTTATTTACATGCAAAAAGATTTCTATTTTAGGTTTTTCAAAAAAAAATCATCCCTGCTTTAGTTATGAATTCAGAAAATTAATTTTTCTAATCCCCAAATATGACCTAAATTGTAAAAACAGCTGATCATAGGTACGGACATATAGATTTTAGCATATTTTTTACGAAATCTTTGAAAAGCAATTTCTCTTAAACTATCGAGTTTTGGGGAAAGTTGTAGAACAAAATGTATCCCTTATTATGGGTACTTTAACACCCTTTCGGCTTAGTACCCCATTTCCGACTAACCTTGTATAACCTACGGCTTTTATATGAGTCTTATGTCAAATGAAAAACGTTAGTATAAAATTGTATTTTTAATACGATATCGTAATTACTCAAGTTACGATCTCCTGGCCTAAGCTAAGGCTTTTCCTGTCGGCGCAGGCGCGTGGAAAGTATTCATTTTACGAGAAAAACGTCTCGGATGACACTTTCCATAGACTGACACGTTTAATTTGACAGTAATGACTGATCATTAGCAGGCTGTACAATCTCGCTTTTCTCTAGCGCATCGATATTGAATCTTTTCTAATGATACCTGTCTGTTGGTTTTATCTCGAGATGTATCTAGAGATAGGTCATACGTTTTTTGTGCTAGTTTTAGAATTTAAAAAAAGAATTCGTTTATTTTTAGGTATTTGGATTTAAATCCATTACAATGCTCGGCAGTGAAAACCTCGTAAATAAAATTTTCTTCAACAGCGTTTTATTTGTTCATTATACTGATAAACTCGTCATACATGTACTAGTTCAACAAACTTTCAATTCAAATACTTCTAAGCTATCTATGACGTACGATAACAAACTTGTATATTAACATTTGATCGGCCATTTTTTTGCAGGAGACAGTTGTTTCTATCTCTTTTAAAAATTTGTATTTTTGACGATTAGGTAGTAGAATATGGTCACGAATGATTGAAAGTAGGTACCTATTACTTAAATCGAAATAGCTAGCCGTAGATTTTACTTGTATTCTTTTAAAAGAATTTAGACATAAACTAGTGATGACATTAGAACACTTACCTAGCATCTACAACATATTAACATGCTTCTTATAATCAGTTCTAAAAACTTGTACTGAATAATAAATAGCTGGTCACATTCAATACGGATTCATTCCGTTTTCTCCCACTTCTTAACGCCTGTATTCCCCGAAGGGTAGGGCAGAGGTGTATAGTAACACCCTCATTTCGCCGTTATGTTTAAGTCCCATGTTATAGGGGGCGAGCCTATCGCCATCAGCCGGGCACAAATCCAAACTACGGTCTGCTACCGAAGAATTCTACACGGAAAAACCCAATAACACCTTTCCCGACTTGGGGATTGAACCCAGGACCTCACGATCAGCAGTCGCGCTTGCCAACACTAGACTAATGAGACAGTTTCTCCCACTTCCTGGTCACTTATAGGAACATCGATACTTCTAATGAATTTACCTTAAAAACTAATCGTACGGCCATCTTCCCCGGACGATACTTGTATCGATATATCGAACTTTTTACTGACCTTCACCATATCTGTCTTTACATGGATACAGCTTTAGAACATTGGATATTGAAGCTTATGTGTGTATAATAAAAGTCTATTTCGGTTGACAGTTTATAAAGTTAGAGCAGCTTCAGACTTTACTGCAGATGACAGTGCGTAGTAAGTTTCAACCTTTATACACGGTTACTGGTAACTCAACGTATTCCTTGGAGGACATAGAAGGGTTGAAATGCAACAAATTAAGCCACCAAATATTCTACCGAAATTCAGTAATATTTGAGTTTTTTATATTTTTGTTGTATAATCGCAGTTTCAACTATTTGAAGCCTGTTTAAAAATAATATACGACGCGAATGTATTGAAATTTAAGTTTTTATCATAGCTGATGGCATAGAAGATTTCTGTTAAAAATTAAAAGTTCAAAAATACCAAACACTTTTAAATATGATTGAATCTAGGATTTTTACACAACACTAACATCTACAGCCAATGTTAAAACTGATTGCTGTAGCAAGACAAACGCAGAAACTTCATCGTTCATCTGAAGAGGTCTTAAAACGAAGAGTAAGATTGATGGAAGCGGTTTCCTGTGCCTTGCGGATTTGACTTTCCACTGTTCTCATTACTTACATGCGAGTTGTAAGTAATACTAGTTCACATTGCACCGCTTACGACGTTAAAACAAAACGTATTTAGTTGTTCGATCTCCAGGTCGGGCAAATTGGGTTTTCCGTGTGTAATTCCTCAGTAGCAGCCCGGAGTTTGGATTTGTGCCCAGTTGATGGCAATAGGCTTGCCTCCATTATATGGGACTTAAACATAATGGCGAAATTATGGTGTTACTATACAGCTCTGCCCAACCCTTTGAGGAATATAGGCGTGATGTTATGTATTTAGTTGTAAAAGAATCATAATTTGGTGAAATAGAACATTCGTAGTAAAAAATGTGATTGTAATATAACTGTCAAAAATGTCAAACTAATCGGAATTCGCGACCTCTATTACTAAAACCGTTGCTGAAATGAATGAAGCGCCTCTCTAATTCCTTTTGATCGGCAAACCGATCATCTCAACAATATAGGCAGGCCGGCTTGAAATCGTTTACGCATTTAATTAAATACAGTCCAAATAAAAACACATCCATACATTTACAAAAAAACGTGTGAATTCTCAAAAACGGCTTATATTAACATTGATTCGATTTATCATTCGAGTTATATCGTAATCGATTACAATCAATCGATCATGACCAATCGGTCAGCATTTCTCTGAGAACCGTATTTCAAACAATGAAAATGTTACTGTAATAAAATTTGGACCGTGACAGACAATCGGACGTATTCATATTTTACTGTTATTCCTAAAACAAATTGGCCGAGTCACGAACTATCGTGTGACCGGTCTGACCTTAGAAGTCCCTCAAAATATGCAAAAATAGTGCGAATTGTAATTGTGAATTGACAGCGGAAATTCAATTAATGACCAATTAATAACGTTTAACCTCGTTGGTCTAGTGGTGGTCTCGCGACTGCTGATCATGAGGTCGTCGGTTCGATTCCCAGGTCGGGCAAAGTGTTAATGAGTTTTTCCGTGTGGAATTCTTCAGTAGCAGCCCGAAGTTTGAATTTGTGCTCGGTTGATGACAATAGGCTCGCTATTACATGGGACTTAAACATGCAAAACGAGGATGTTACTATAGACTTCTGCCCAACCTATCGGGGAATACAGGCGTGATGTTATGTTATGTTAATAACGGCAATAGGAAGTGAGAACATAGTATCACAACCTACTGAATCAAGTTTAAAACAGTGTTGCCGAGGCTATTTGCAAATGCAGTTAACCGCCTTCAAAACTATTAAAATTAACTATTATAATTTTCTTCATTCAATTATCATAACATAATCAGCCTATTACTGTCCCACTGCTGGGCACGTGCCTCTTCTCAGAATGAGAAGGGTTTGCGCCTTAGTCCACCACGCTGACCTGGTGCGGGTTGGTAGACTACACACACAATCGAGACCTTTACTCTCAGGTGTGCAGGTTTCCTCACGATGTGTATCCTTCACCGTTAACGCAAGCGATAATCAAATTCTGATCCGCGCATGAATTCGAAAAGTCAGAGGTACGGGCCGGGATCGTACTCAGACCTTTTCTGCATGGAAGGCAAGCTTTCCACCGCTAGGCTATCACTGCTGCTATGCTATCAATTTTCATAATTGTCTTTAATTTTTTTTTTTAATAAAACGCTGCCCACACTAGGATTTCTCCAAGCCATACAAATATTTGTTCCGTGTGGGAATCGAACCCACGACCCGTAGCGGAGAAGCCAATCACTCAGCCACTACAACAAACGTGTCGTCGTAAATCCATCTCCAAAATCGATAACTTGTCTCTTAAATATTTAAAAAAATATTTGATTTCTTGAACGTCCATGAATAGTCAGCTAATGCCATTTAGGCTATTTTAAGCGGTAAGATCTTTTATAGCTCCCTTTAGAGTTTCTTTGAAGCCAAACATAGTGAACCACTGCTATAAAAAGTTAAAAGCATATCTGCATAGACCAGGCTAAACTACGGGTTCTCGAAAGATCTATGAAGTAGCAATTGACGAAGGAATTGATGAAGGAAATTTGTTAATTGAAGATCTAGTGGCCACAAGCGCGACTGCTGAGCATGGGGTCCTAGGTTCGATCCTCAAGTCGGGCAAAGTGTTATTGGGTTTTTGAATTCCTCAGCAGCAATCCGGAGTCTGGATATGTGCCCGGTTAATGACAATAGGCTCGCCCCCTATTACATGGGACTTAAACATAACCGGCGAAATGAAGGAGTACTAAAAACACCTCTGCGGAACCCTTCGGGGATTACAAGGTGTGAATGTTATGTTTTAATTGAAGTTTTTTTTTTTAATTGTACTTACTGGTCATGTATGTACAAGCTAAATATGGATATCCAGACGATTGCTATTCTTATGTTCTTATCTTGCGGTAAACTTATCGAAAATAATATTTTACTCTGAATGAAAAATAATATATACAGTTATTTATACAGCTAATAACTCCACAACAGTTGAAAAAGAAGAGTCTCTGTGTGTCATGTTGAAAATAACATAAAATAATGTTACAGTAACACATTTGGCACAACATTTGAATACATAAAGTTTCGTGACAGTTTTGATAACGGTAGCAAACATGGTTCCAAGTAAATTGTTCTAAAAATGGAAATAATATAATTTACATCCGACTATTTCGTTGTCGGAACTAGGTGATGCAATTCCGATGCAATATACCGCAAAGGGAATGTTAAATCAACGCGAATTTTCATAGTAACAGTTCGAGCTATGCAGTGTGGAATCAGGGCATTGCAGGCCTGGCCCACATTCCACTACAGTTTGTTTTTCAGCCTTTCATTACGCGAATTTAGCCTTTAAGCCCACATAAGCGTGTGCAATTCAAAAAAATATCCTATGCAGTTGTGGATAGCTCGTGGATTTGCCAAGGCAGTCGCTTCGTGGAAACTTATTCGTTTGACCTTACTAACCTATATGGGTTTATTGAACTAAGCACTACACTAAACTTCATGGAAATAAAATGTTATGTGCATAAGTTGGCAGTTGTTGCAATTTTCTAGGAACATAGTCGTGAAATAATGTACGTGATTAATTAAGTTGTTGTTCCAACATAACGTATGGCGTGTTACTGTAATAAGTTGAAGCAATTCTAGACGTTTCATACATTGTTGAATAAATTTATGGTTAAGTCTGACTGAGCAGTTGTAGTGTCCCTAAGCACTGATCTTAAACATATTAGTTCATCACCAAGAGCGCACTAGCTTGCCACTCACGTGGTAGATAAATAAAATGCTTCTATGGTTTTGACGAGCACGAGTACCGATGAAATCACGGAAAATACTTCCAAATTAACAGTCAGATCATCAAGATCATTCTCCATTTACTCACTTTTACACACGACTCCAATATTAATTTAAAGATCACTTACCACCACAAATAACATCAGCCAGGTTGGTCTGCACGCACTGATGCGTGACCGCGCCGTCTCTGAGGGTCGTGATCTCCCCATACAGCTGGTGCAACGCCTCCTGGTCCGACATGAGGATGGTGCGGGGGGATGGGCAATCATCCTCGATGCTGTTCGCGTGATGGCGGGATGACGACCTGGATCTTGATCGGCGGCGTCTGAAAGAATACGTTGGTGATTTGGAAGATTACAAATTGTGACTATGTTGCTACGTGGTATCGTTTTAAATTAACATAACATAATCAGCCCATTACTGTCCCACTGTAAGGCTGGACCTTCCTCTCAGAATGAGAAGGGTTTAGTCCTTTTGTCCACCACGCCGGCCTGAACTACACACACCATCGAGAACTTTATAAAACCCTCCCAGGTGTGCTGGTTTCCTCACGATGTTATCTTTCACCCTTAACGCAAGTGATAATCAAATTATGATCTGCACATGAATTCGAAAAGTCAGAAGTGCGGGCCAGGTTTGAACTCAGACCCTCCTGCATTGAAGGCAAGCGTTCAACCGCTAGGCTATCACTGCTAACATAAATCCATTTCATTTTATCAGTTTTAACTTATATCGCTATAATTTATCAAAGACTGCCTGTTGCCTCTTTAAAGCTGTGAACATCATATGATCCAACTTAAAAGAGCTAATTTTTCGGGCCTATTGTATCAAAGTTTAGGTCAACTTGGATCTATTCCACAGGAAGTATCACTTTAGAGCGACATGGGAATTCCATAAAAAACCGTTATTTTCACAGAAAATGTCGGTCAGGTTGACAAGAATACTACTACTAAACAAGAATACCCTTAAAAGGTAAATGCTTCCAAATAGCAATCTAAGCGGCGTTGAATGCGAGTGACCCAGAACTATTGTGGTAGTCAATGGGGGCGTACATTCAATGGTAAGGGCAACCGACAGACATGATGATGGAGGCACAATAGATAACAAATACATAAAAGACGCAGTAAATGGGTTCGAACATTTTTCTACGGAAAACACACAGTGAAGCCATTTTTTTTTCAAATTGTGCTATTGTTCTAATAACGCATATAAACCTGTAATTAGTTCCTTTTTAATGATAGTCATTGTTCTAATATGGGGAACTTTGCCTCCAAATATCTTGGCGACGCGGCGACGTGACACTTTAGGGCACCATATTTCTGACATTGTTTGTTTGTATAAGTATTCTCTAATAGAATCAACGAGCTACCAACAATTGAAAAAAAAAATGGCGGCAGGTTACCGATACCACAAAGGTTCCTTGATGCCTTTAGATATTTTATAGAAGAATAATGTTAAAGGCATTAGTAATTTTCTACTCTATATTCGAAATACTCTCTACGAGAAACAGCAAAGGAACGAGAATTTAAATGAATCTAATTAAAGCTGAAGTAAGCTTTAGACTTTTTACTATAAGCTAAGCCAGGATCTGATTTAAGTTATTCAAGATATGTACGAGTATGGCCTCATTTTGATAACAAGAACTAGTTGAAGCCGATCGCAGTCGCAACTAGTTTTAGATAAGGCTGTTTAGATGGATAGTACCTATGTCGCTATGCAATCGATGAAAGAGCCGCATTGGGTACATTCTTCAGTTGACTTACCAAGTCGTCGTGACCCCGATGTTAGGATATAATAGAAGTCGAAATTACATTAATATTAAAGACAAAAATGAAATATTCGGAAGTTTGAAAGTTAAATTATTAAACTAGATATTCATACAAAGAAATTACATTCAATATCATTACTATTACATATATTGTAACACTTTGCATCAGACTTTATTTTTTAACATTTACAACGGTTTCCAACTGATGCTTAATCATTTTATTTATACATAGACACATTAGTCTTTTTGTCAAGTCTTGTAATATATTTAAACTCTACCTACTAGTAAATAACAAGATTTTTTTCTAGTAATTTGTCTTTATTCAAAGCCACTAATAAGACATACAATTTATCGTAATCATTGGCTGGGTATAATTTATGTTACCTAATCTTTTTTTTTATAACACTTCAGCTATTTTATATAATTCTTTTTCCAGTTGCGATAAGGTTCAAATTAATCTGTAAAACTATTTGGTCAACGTCACCTGAATTCTGCGGTTGTACAATTTAATGGTGATGGTTTAGTGTCATTAAAACATCATGGTGTTTTTGCTTTGCTGTTTTTGCTTTACTTAGAATAATTACTTTGCTTTATCTATTTGACAGTTAACGGAAAGATTTTGCATCAATTTCATTACGATTTGGTGATGTGATTATACAATATTTCTTAACGTATCTTGTAAATTCCAAATTCGCCTTTTGTTATTTCCCCAGCTCCAATGCCGTCTGTCTAACGTAATAAATGGCCAAAACGCCCAACATCTTGAAGAAAATCGTGTGGGATTATGGCAGAAACTAATTATAGAATAATATCTATTGCTACAATTAAGTGCAATTAGTATTTTAAAGAACTTAGTAACAAAACTATGGGTGTAAGTTCTTGGTCAACGCAGGCCAACGCAGAACAATGGACAGAGGCAGCATACAAATTCATTGACAAATAGTTTTGAGTTGCTATAGCAGTCGCAATCACTCATTATTTTTAGCACAGTTGCGATTTTATAATTCTTAATACCATTATGACCAACTTCGCAACAGCAAGATTCTTTGAACTTGTGGGCGTTACTAAATCACGAAGTAATATTAAAGTAGGTAATAGTTGTCACTTTGCAGATATCTATTTCATCATTAAATTTAACAAAGCTTTTCGGTTTTACATAATAAGTTTCAATTTCAATATAATAATATCTAGTTTTGAAAGGTTATCAAATAACAAGTTCATAATTATGACCAAGTTTATAACTAAGTTTGGAATTTAAATGTTTTGTTTAACATCTTAATGTCGTGGTCTTGATTCCTCCCATATTGGGACAAATATACTTAATTAAAAGGCAGAGCATCCATCTATTTAGACTTAGAGTCTTATTTGAATTTCAATATAAAACATTTAGATAAGTATAGAGAACGAAATATCGGCAGTGAAATAAGGACCAGTAGACTATATAGGTATTAGCGATATTGCAATATTAATGGGCTTAGTCTAACCTTGAAATCTAAAAATCTAAAAACGAACCTTCTCAACCTTGTTTTCATTAAAAATTCACACAGTAACGGTAATGTATGGTTCACCGAGATAATAAGCAATCACCTTCGTGAAATAATAATGTATCGACCTCACACATTATGAAACGACACCTACGTTACGGTCTTAATAAGCGAATGGAAGAATTATTGCTTTTCGTGGCAATGGAAGGACGAACGGACGTAATGATGTCAGGTCAAGTCTACATGCAGAAACGCCTACGATTAAAATAAGTGAGACATTAACACAAATAATGAACGCTACATTATTCGTACAATGATTTGTAATAAAGATGGAGACCGCAAAATCAAATTCTCCACATTTGATAGAATTAGCCACAGTTCTACGTTTATTTCAATTAGATTATACGTTTACTGTGATTCTTTTTCACACACATAGTATATTTTGTTACACCTCCTTAAAATTTCAAAACTTTTTATGCATATCATAAACACAAGGAGCATATCCAATGCATTATTTTACAAACCATTTAAGTGCACATCTAAAAACAATCGATACAGCTTCCAAGAAAATACAAAAAGGTATTACAAAACGTCTTGAATTTATCAGAATGCAGATTAGATCAGTCACATATTATTCAGCTCCTAAATTGACCCGCCAAGCGCCATTTTGAATGCGCGCAGTGTCAAGTTGGCGCCAAAATTGGTGCTCTGAACGCATTGCGCGTTCAATTTCGTACAACATGTCCGCTTGGGATCACCGAAGTACTAAAATGGCGATGTGACTCATGTTATTTGAGATTTAATGAATATTTTAACCTGTGTTGTGCTCTCTTTTGGGCTTAGGTTACGACTTGTTGAATATGTTGCGTGTTTTGACGTCAACCTTCTATTTGTATTCATAACGGTTGATGGAATAAACAAGTTGAATTGACATATAAATTACAAAAGCTCTCGATGTCGCAGTTTACCTGTATTAATACGAAAAAAGGTATTAAAAAGTTCAAAATAATTTATGTGTGACATTATAATTAAATTAAATGTTTTTCGGAGGTATTCTTGTGTTATTGTTATTATAGCATGTCGATTCAAGTTCCATTGCCAATCGTCTAATTTAATTCAACCCAATATTTTTTTCACTATATTTTTTGCTCTGATCGTCTAAAAACCTATCTTTAAAGCTGCACTCAAGATTTATTGCTTTATTTGCACAATGAATAACTCGGCTCGACTGTTGATAAAACCGCAACGAATTTTGAAATAAACTTAACTTCCGCAGTAAATTCCCGATCCACTGTCGACTTTGTATAGAAACTAGTTACAAATTCGTATCCAGGCAATAAAAACTTACTCGGGCGTGACTATAAAGAAGCCCCTCGACGTTTGGTATATTTTCCTCTCCTGCATTAGTTGGGCCAACGTGTCGTAGACCACCTCTTGCGATGGCGTCTGCATCGATGGGAACTTCGCGGACAGTGACGTCCGTATACTTTCCAGCGTTGCTGATTGCCCCTGCAAAATAAAGTTCGTATTAAATACTTAAGTAGTTTTTGTAATGTTTTGTCTGGCTGTAATATTGCTTAGAAGTACATTCGAATAAATTGTTTCTCTTACATCGAACAGGAGGAAATGAAAATTTGTAAACAACCACCAAAGAGGAAAGAAGGTAGATGTTAATAGCAGGTTTCTTTAATGGTATATAAATAAAATTAAACTAATGAAACTTGACTTATGAATTCTTTTGTTTTATTAATAGGTGTGTGAGAGCTTTTAATTCATCTACTGTCAGTATGCAATAAACGTTCTAATTTATTCTCCTGGTTGCAATACCGTAATGAATTAGATGTTCAATCAACACAATTGCTTAGGAATACAAAGTAATGCCGGTGTGATCGATCAATCTAAACAATGATTACTCAAGCATAGAGTGCCCAAACTTCGGCCATCAATCAATTACAATCTAGATCTGCTTGAATAAACAGGATGTCTTCATCCAATCTGACCTTCAGTATTTGGACATTTGGCATTGAATCTCATATTTGGTCAAGATAAGCATCGTTACAATACATCTCACAAGTATAGTCATACAGTTTAATGCTATTGCTATTGTCGGTTACGGAATCTTACTGTGAGTTTGACATGGACTTGACCTGTTAATTTTGAAAGGATTCTTGCCTTTCTATGCAGCACACATTCACCTACAGTATTAGCCTCTTCTGTATTATGCTATTGCTTTTGATCACAAGTCAAACTTAGTCAGGCAATAGCGTTTACTTGTAACATATCATATTTTGTTAAATTATTATCAGAAATACCAATGTTTTTAATATACTAAGATCATGGTCTACAAAAATAAATAAAAAATGACTAAAGGAACCCATCATGATCAATCGTCTACAAATCCGTAATATCGTACAAATTTTGGAGTCACCCCAAGGAACCGAGTTCTAATGGCGCAGGTAGGTAAGCGATAAGCCAGCAACTTGTCACTGCTACTGCATTATTGAGGTCTTTGAACCCAGCATAATTTATTACTATATCTGCCTCAAACTGTACTACAATATATCTTATAGTGACATGTTTTGATATATTAACGTTTAGATTAATATTTTTATCCCATATCTAGATTATTTATCATAAATCAATTATTGATGCAGCTGTAAACGGAATTTCATCATCAAAATGGTGCCTTCGTCAACATTGAAATACTGTTCCTTATTATGAATTTGATCTCATAGCATCACCCACACTTCATCCTAGTATTCCAAAAATCCACCTGCAGCTTAGACCACGTTCCTTCATTGCATTATAAACAATAAATCAATTCAATCAAAGCAAATTTGATCTTGTTCAATTATCAGCAACCAATCTAAACATTGTTGGGTAACCCAGCCTTCGGGACAAGGAATGTGGCAGATATTAATGAGCATCTATTGTGAAATGTGCGTAAATTTATATACTTAAAATATAGTACTAAGATTATAGCCATTTGATTAAGTGTACACTGATTTATATAAATGCTTATCGGTATTATTGATTTAGATTAATACTAGTGTAATTGATATAACGTTTAATTGAACACGACTTTCTGAATAGGAATTTCCCGTAACCACAAGTTTTTCGCTTTTCATATCAGATTTAAATGCTGTGATATAACTGACATCATTAATGTTAAAATTCTCTGACATATCATATTCTTTTTCTTTTGCTGTATTTAAAACCTGCGTGGAATGGTCGTCATTCCTAGTCCAAGTAATTAAATTCCTTCCATTTAATCCATGCGGTCGCATTAAATAAAACTTGCAGAGACATTTTAAAAATGAAAACTCGCACTTTTTAATTGAGTCATTTCCTCTCATATTACATTTCTCCTTACGTTTACCGTTTTCCACGACAATAATTAAAGCAGTTGACACATTTGTGTTTAACGAGTCTGTTTGTCGAATGCTGAATAATTGGGGCTTAAGTCGGACAAGTTGTGATATATGAAACCTGTTTAAGCTATTAATGCCAGTTACGATATCCAAGACCTTTATATTATGCGATTTGGCACGGGCGTGGTTCAAAGAATGCTTTGTATGACACTATTGTGGCATGTCGTCTGTTCTAACGATACTGTGTTGCAATGTCTCATATAAAATGGATTACGATGAATGAATAATATCTTGTTTTGTTCTTTCATTAAAAGGTCGATGAATGGGAAGTTCGTTTGATTCTTTTAATGTTTTGAGGTCAGTATATCATTGAGTTTGAGTTTTGATATATTGTATTAAGCTTACCTCACATGTACCAGGTTTGAGTTTGTTTCTAGAATTTATAGTAAATATTCAAGTCCTGTGAATTTGTTTTTGCAGCCAATTTGTTAATTGACGAAGTCCTAGTTTAAAGAATTTTATAATTTAACCTTTAAAGATCACAAATACGTCAAGGAAAGTAAATCAGAAACTAGTTTTTTTACGAAATATTAGAAATCAAAGCAATCAAATAATTATCGACCGCGTCATGATTGACTGTTCTCAAAATTGAACTTTAATATTCAAAGTATAAGGCAAACAAAACGAAGTATATTGGGATTGACTTTCAGTCTTACCAGAAGCAATATTACAAAGAGGGAATGCAATCTAACTTAAATCAAGCTTTGCGTTTGAAATCATAATACCAATCGGAAACAACCTCTCAAAACACAGACGCTTGGACAGTCCAGTCTAAATCCGAGCAGCGAGCTCAGTCAGCTCAACTAAAGCCTACTCTAAACATTATATTACAATGTTAATGCAATTCTGATTGAAATTCCAAGTGGCATTGTCTCAACTAGACCTGTCTCACGTCTGGTGCGACATTCCGTGTAGAATAAGTTGTGGAATTGGGGCAATAATCTTGCGTAATTTGACAAATTAATTGAGTAGAACTTAGCTGTAAGTAAGTAAGGTCTATGGTTTATAACCTGGTAGAGATATAATTAATGAAAAAGCAATAAATCTGCTGTTATCTTATCTGATTTTGTGTGATTCACTGCGATAAGTAGTGCTATTGATAGGATAGATATTTACTTTACAGAAGTGTAATAAAATTTACTATTGAGATTTATATGAATTTAGAATTTATCAATCTGAACATTGCAGTGCTGCTGAACCTAATTATAGTTATGGTATAACAATACGGGTAGTCTCTTCCTGTAACAGAACGGCAAGATCATGTGACTGTTCTTTACTACGTCATAGCTACTGATGAACCAAAAGCTACGGCTTCTATTTTCAAACTCTGTTGTTATTAGTAAGAAAGTAGCACAAATCGTGACGTAGATGAGGACATCGCAGGAAGAGGCAGGGATACCATGAGTTCAGTAATCAAAATTAAATATAATCAACTCTAGGCAATGACCCAAACCCATAGAGCCTAAGGTCACTAGAAATGAAATAACATGGCTTTTTAAACCACCTTTTAATCCATCGTAAATTGGATAATTAATTCGAAATTTCAAATTAATGGTGATTTAATATGGCGATTACGCTGCAATGAGCTCATGGCGCAGCTATTTTTAGGAGTGTATCGGCAAAAAGACCATGATGGCAAAAATTCCTTACAACCTCAGATGACTGGACTGGTTTTGGCGCAAGTTTTGGACGCAAGCGGATTTTGTGGTCAATCAATCAGTTTCAAGCTAGATTTAGCTAACGTGTTTGTTATGAAATATTAGTCTATAAATTCGCTGTTAAACACTTTATCCTCTATTGGGTTTTACCAGACACCTATCGGTAACCTAGATGTTGTCATGTTGGTGTAATCGGTTTTGCCTAGCCTTTTCCCAACTATGTTGGGGTCAGCTTTCAGTATAACCAGATGCGGTTGAATACCAGTATTTTACACGGAGCGACTGCCATCAGACCTCCGCAACCCAGTTACTGGACAATGCCGATATCCTAAGGTTAGATCGGTTGTCAGACTTTTGGGTTTTTGATTTCCTGTAACGACTGTTTAACATGCTCTCCGAGGCACGAAGGGTTCTCAATGTGTAACTAGCGGTCACCCATCCACATACTGACCGCGGCAGGCGCAGCGTAACCTCGCAAATCGTATGGTCCACGCGGTTGGTAATTAGCCATGAGCGGTGTAATATAGTAATATATTTGCCTGTCCCCTTTAGGACTAGATCTGACTTAAATAATTTTGTGTTTTTATCAATTTACATGTTCCTGGCGTTGCCAAATTTTCGCAGCAAGTGTACCTACTAAGACGTGATTCTTTTTCCAATTTTACCGGTGTTATTGTCCAGGTACTCATCTTTAACAATGAATATCAACAAATAAGTCAACGACAAAGTCACAAAACCATTTCATGTAAACTTGAATAGAAAGAAAAAACTGCCTCATTGGTCTAGTGTTGGTAAGCGCGATTGCTGATCCTGGGTTCGATCCCAAGGTCGGGCAAAGTGTTATTGGGTTTATCCGTGTGGAATTTCTCAGTAGCAGCCCGCGGAGTTCGGATTTGTGCCCGGTTGATGCAATAGGCTCGCCCCCTACTACATGGGACTTAAACATAACGGCGAAATGAGGGTGTTACTATACACCTCTGCCCCACCCTTCGGGGAATACAGGCCTGATGTTATTTTATGTTTAATATAACTTTGAGTCACAATTAATTTAACTAATTTAAGTAAATTCCATATTTAAACAAAAACTTACACCATACATGAAAACAAACATACCGAAACAGGTTTATATTCCTAAACCAGTATAATATTTTTATTTGGCAACATTTCACGGTCAAGTTCCAAACATCTATCCATTCCGACGGATATCGCATGCAAAATGTTGAACGAAATTTGAATAATTTTAAAATATGTAGTCTATTTCTATAACTGTTTCTGCTTTAGGTGATTGAGTGTTGTTATTCCTGGCACACCGGTTGAATATTATCTTTTTTACTCATTATAAGTAGTCCATAAACTTCACGTCTATTATTGCTATAGGGAGATAAGGGCAGGGGTGAAAACGTGTTGAAAATAGTATTAGGATCGTGAATCTAAGGATCAGAGATATAGAGGGATTCCCCTATACCCTGACTATTACACATACACGATGGAACACAGTAAATTGCCAGGCGGCTTGTTCAGGTGGTAGCTAGCCAGGTGGGCAGTAAAGACCCTACAACAGCATCTATTCCCAGAGTGCGGTGAGGAAGTATTATATTCTAGCCCGTCCCCACACGGGATAAAATGTTGTAAAAAGTTTTATGTTTCTAAGACCTTTTTGTTATTTTTCTGCTTTTACCCACGTTGAATAGCGTTTATCTGAAGAATAAGTCAAGCGTTTGGACAGAATTTCTATACAAAAGCTGTCAAAACATTAAATCATTCCTCAGATAAAAGTTACCCAATTTTGGTCAAATTGGCTCTATGTCTAGTTCAATTCCTACCATAAGAGTAGGTGCGACCCATCTCTCTTTAAACTTTTTTATCTGATAAGATGCGAGATTTCGTCAATGTATTCAACAAAGACTCAATTAGACAAAAGAATATCTATAACAAAATACACCAAGTTTGTTTCACAAAATAACATTACAGTGAAAGTAGTCTGAGAATTTTAACCGTAATCAAACTTATTCGGAATCAATTTAATTGTAATTCTGTTCCGATTCGCAGGGCCCATTGTTTCGAGGCTCCTCAGTTAATTTAATACAAATATTTGGCTATCACGGCCACTGATAATTACCATTGTGATATGTAGAGCGGTAATTATGACAGTCATCTGGTAAATATAGGGGTACCATACTTTGATCCGACTTCAAAAAAGGAGGAGGTTTTCTATTCGTTACATTATTTGATGCTTTTCAGTTTTTTCAGTTCGGTTTTTTAAAACATTTATTTTATTGAGTAAAATATAGGTTTTTATAACAGATTTTAATTCTTTCTTATTGGCTATTATGTATGATGAATTCATTATTTCAACCCGTGTCTACGATGAAAGATCGTCCAGTTTAAGGGAATCATTGCTATCAGCACACTTGGAAAATAGGTTGGTGACCCTCCTCTTTATGTAATAATTTTATAGCTTTTGTGATACCTACGAGAAGAAATACTGATAATTAAAAAAAAAAAACTGAATTCAGAGCGGGTGAACTAGAGATACCTAAATAAATAAAAACAAAATAAACTTGCGATGACAACCCTAGAGGTGGTTTCCAACAATTTTGCTAAATCATTACACTTTCCCTATATTTTAAACTAAATATTTTTAGACCTAAAATACTGTTTCATACCGATTCCCATCAATAATGTAAGAATCGATTTCTACGCAATATTTGTTCCTCAATGTTACGATATTTCGGTCAATTATCTGTATTGGATTAAAAACCAGTTTATGTTTATTGTTAACTGAAATTTTATTATGGTGCTTTAGTAATAAACTTAAATTTCGTTGGACTAATAAATAAAGTTATGGCTTTTACGAGGATATACGTAATGCGAGTGCCATATTTGGTATTGGTATGACACCGTATTTGCAATCGGTGATTTCAAAATAAACAATGTTGATATACATAGGTTAATCATATCATCCGCAGCCCTGTTCCATCCACTGCTACGAGTATACAGGGTGTAAACGAAATCATGTAATTCCTTCAAACCTCGTGATGTACTGCTGACATAGATTAACCCTGAACGGGATACATTTGGGTCAATAACAAAAAAAAATACAAGAAGTAAACATGTGTTCTTAACGTGAGGCATTTTAGCGCTCCGAGTCAAATGACCGCGCGGCGGGCGATAGCCGCGCAATACGCTTCGGGCGCTAAAATGCCTCACGTTAAGAACACATGTTTTCTTGTTGACATTTTTTTTATTGAATTCTAAATTGTACTGTGCACGGCTAATCTATGTCAACAGTACATCACGAGGTTTAAAGGAATTACATGATTTTATTTACATCCTGTAGAATCAGAGCACGACCAGCTCTGTTATGCAAAGTGGACGTTGACAATAAATCTGTGAGGTTATGATGAAGAAGACGGTTTCTTCTTTTCTCTATTTTACTGTAACTTCTGTAAGCCAAGAACTGATACATAAGATGCATACCAACACAAACCCTGGACATATCTTAATAAGGTTATTTCAAATTATTTTGGCTATCATTGCATGTCGAGGAGTCTCCATTTAGGCATATAAAATGCCTGTAGTTGAAGGCTCCGTTCTTCCCTTACATTATAAACATACGAATAGGTAAATACCAGAAAATGAAAAACAAGTAAATACGATCAATTGTACAAGTGTGTGTATGCGCGCGTGTGTGTACTTAACTTAGCACTAAATTGTTCTGAAACACTCGACGTACGTCCTTTAGTACCCATAACTTAGGCGCGGTACATACCTGTGACGTCAGGTCCATGATGCAGTCGCACAGCGCCTCCGGCAATGGTGTGAACTGGCCTTGATACGCCGGCGTTACTATGCAGTCCTCGATGTCACCTGTTAACAAGAGATAAGGTTGATTAAGTTTTGTGTTTGATAATTATACATTTGTTGTCACTATATGGATATTTGTTTATATTTAGAAGGCTGAAAGTATGACAACCGGTCTATCTAGGATATCGGCATTGCCTAACAACTGGGTTGCGGAGGTCTGATGGCAGTCGCTCCGTGTAAAATACTGGTATTCAGCTGCATCTAGTTAGACTGGAAGCTGACCCCAACATAGTTGGGAAAAGGCTAGGTAGAATAACAACATAAGGATATAACTTGTCCAAGTTAAAGGATAAAAAAAAGAAGTTGCCTACGCTTAGCTTCGTTTTCTTTTCGTGTGGTTAGTGACTAACCTGGTCAGAGTTTATGCCGCCCATGGGCCTCTGACTTGGCTTCATATGCCGTCGAGAAATATCTCTCAAGCATGCCGGTTTCCTCACGATGTTTTCCTTCACCGTTTTTAAGCAAGTGATAATTATACAATACGCACATGAATCCGAAAAGTCAGTGGTGCGTGCCTTGGGTTCGAACTCGAGACCTATGACTTAGCAGTCCGACGGTCACACCACTGCTGCTACTCTTAGCTAAAAGCCACATGACATGACCACTTGTACGACTTTTTCACTTAATATTCGTTCCAACTCATTACCTTTAAAACAGCTACCTAAATAACGAGCTACCAACTGCAATGCTCAATTAAAGCTGGGGGTATCCGAGTGGTGCATAAATCGTGTCGACACAACGCAGGGATGTCCCGAGGGAAGGCTAGTTGGATCCCGTCCAAATAGTATGTAAGTTATAAGAGAGGAGCGGGTAGATCTGTTATTGGTTCTGGTGTTATTGTTGGTTTTAGTTTATAGATCGGTGGTTTTTATTTCTATTCCAGGATTTGTAAAATTTATATTGGTGGCGTTATTGATGATGATAGTAACTTTACAAATTAGTAAGCTCCCATTGCAAACCCAATGGTAATTAAGAATCACCAATGTATGTAAAATACCTAAAGCTTTTTTGCCTTTGTAAACCCACTTTAACTTGTTTACGTAGGTATCATTTCCATGCAAAATTAAATAAAAACTTTTATTTTTCTGTGTACTTATATATTATATTATTATTTGTAAAATGTTTTAAAATTCTCTTCTATGGGCCTAGTTACCCGAAATAAATGTTTTTTTTTTAATAAAATCACTAACGATCTGTGAATACCAATATGGATTCAAGATTTACTAGTCCTACGTCCGTCAAAATATCAGAGATGTCCGGCTATGTCAAATCCAAACAGGCCCAGATTAAACCCAAATCCACATAATTTTTTTTATGGAATTTAAAGCTATCAACCAACTCAGCCTCTCGCAGTATACTGGTGGTTAAAGGCTCCCTTTTAAGCTGCATCAGAAAGCTAAACAACGTATCGCTAAAATTACATGCCTTGCACTAGAACAAAATGCGCCAAACGGACGCGACCAGTAAAAACGTCCGCAGTATAATACGCAACGCAACGCGGACCGCGGTTATATCCGCGATGATATTTACGTCACATTTGGCTAAAACTGGGGCTACAACAGACATACAACTCTGTGACACAATGTTCTGAAGTCAACGAATTATGAGACGAAATGTTAAACGTCCTATTTTGGGTCAGGAAGGAAAATAAGTATTTTTGGCCAATTTTATTGTGAACTAGCGGCCCGTCCCGGCTTCGCACGGGTGGACATTTTTCCCGTTTTTGCAACATTTTTTCATTTATACTCCGCTTCTACTGATCGTAGCATGATGTAATATAGCCTATAACCTTCCTCGATAAATGGACTATCCAACACAATTTTTTTTTTCAATTCCAACCAGTTAGTTCCTGAGATTAGCGCGTTCAAACAAACAAACCAACTCTTCAGCTTTACAATATTAGAATAGATGTTAAAAGTTAAAATCTACATTCATAAAATAATGCAGGTAACTGATACATTCATTTCGATTATAAGCTTATGACTTCAATTTCGAGTAAGTTAAATACCTACAGGATTACGCGTCTGGAAGACAGACAGCAGCACCGTTTGTGCGCTAAGAACATCATTAGCGATCACTAAAGATTATCTCCCACGACCGCACATATAATCATATCGAGATGAATATTGTTACTACATACGTTGGGCATGTGATAGCCTAGTGGTGTGACCGTCGGACTGCCAAGTCATAGGTCTCGAGTTCGAACCCAAGGCACGCACCTCTGACTTTTCGGATTCATGTGCGTATTGTATAATTATCACTTGCTTAAAAACGGTGAAGGAAAACATCGTGAGGAAACCGGCATGCCTGAGAGATATTTCTCGACGGCATGTGAAGCCAAGTCAGAGGCCCATGGGCGGCATAAACTCTGACACCAGGTTAGTCACTAACCACACGAAAAGAAGAAGACTACATACGTAAAGTAACAAATATGAATAGATATTATAGATGAAGCAGTGAACCTTAACGATCTGACTGTTCTGATCCGACGGTTCAACTCGTATTCATCTTTGCCAGCCTGCGTTAAAATATGGCATTAAAACAAGAAAAGTATGTAGTCATAGAAATCGACATTTAAACACAATTTCACGGCGCTACAAATTCATGAAACAGAGCTGTATTCAGTGGATTTTCAGCGGTTATCTCTGCTCACAGACTGCGCTCGGCCGCGGCTCGCTCGAAACAATAGTGACGTTGTACTAGGTACTAGGCTATCAAATAGTTGAAGAGCTTGTTTATTTTGCAGCTTAAATTAATATTGTTCGACAAGTTTCATGGAAAATGTGAATGGTAATGAAAAGAGTGTGTGAATAAGTACCCTGCAGGGTACTGACGTCCTAGTGTAAGTTTTGTAAGTAACTAACACTACTAATGCGTTTCTTCTATTGTTTGTTAATAAATGAAGGGATCAGGGGAAGAACCACTTTTGTCACCTAATGAACAAACTGAGATATTACTAAATAAAAGATAAGATCTTGATGATCTTACGGTTATATTCTTCCTGAACGGTCCGGACATTGGATGTTTTTTTCCCTGTATCGATATTTTAAAAGCATGAAAGCTCAGAGACTATGGATGTTATTGCCCTGTTGTTTTTGACAGAACATAGCGTCAGGTATAACCACTCAGACTGCATTGCCAGTTGAAAAAAAATAAAAATGTGACAAAAGTTGTTCTTCCCCTGATCCCTTCAAATTTAATGCAAAAGCAGTAGTAGTGATAGCTGCCCAAAAAAAAACTAACACTAGGGCTTCAGATATTAGCAAAACATTGTTCTATGTTGCGGCAAACACTGATGACAGTTATTAATTAATGGCAAAAACTCCAAATTGTTACTAGAAACATTTATGTGCTGTTTTAAAACCAGTCAATATCATTTACACTGTTATGTATGTTTTTGTACTTGTGGACAGTTGTGGAAACTCTTTTAATGCACCTAGTACTTCTATATTTTTTTTTAAATTAAGTTGCTCATTTGGGGACTTACGTTAATCTCTATTATATTCGTAAAACTATCAGTGCCAGGGACATTACGAAAGCCTCCAAAGTTATCAGATACCCTATTAACGTAGCCGTCTAGCTTTTAATCTAGATTTTTTTATTATTGAAGCTCATAGGGCGGGCATTGACTTTACGCAAACATAACAGTATATTAATTATCATGGCTAATATGAGCCTCCCATAACACACTACATTAACGATCATGGAGGATAACGATAATCGCTACATTTGGCAGACAGATTTGACAACAAAATAATGAAGTTGTCCAAAATGGCGTGACATTGCAATTTATGATAAAATGAAGCCGACTGCATGTTTTTATGTAGCACACTACGACATTATTGTTTTCAATAATTTGGAATTAAAACACATTTATATTTCGTATTACACTCATAGAAGATAACAACTCGGAGATACTCGAGGCTAAATAATAACCGCACTGGTCATACGATTTGTTGCGGTCAGTCCGAGGATGGGTGACCGTTCGTTACACATCGAAACCCCTCCGTACCTCGGAGAGCACGTTAAACCGAGTGTCATACGAATACCTATGATAATTGTTACGGGAAGTCAGAAGCCCGAAAGTCTGACAACCGGTGTAACCTTAGGATATCGGCATTGCCCAGTAACTGGGTTGCGGGGGTCTGATGGCAGTTGCTCCGTGTAAAGTACTGGTATTCATTCGTATCTGGTTAGACGGGAAGCTGAGCCCAACATAGTTGGGAAAAGGCTAAGCAGAACATTACACTCATAGAACGCTTTTGCAGCTAAAAGCACAAGATTTCACAGATGATGTGGGTTCGGCAGAAGTGTTTTTAGTACACCCTCGTTTCGCCAGTTATGTTTAAGTCCCATGTAATAGGGGACGAGTCTATTGCCATTAACCGGGCACAAATCCAGACTCCAGGCTGCTACTGAGAAATTCCTAATAGAAAAACCCAATAACACTTTACGAATTACGAATATTATTATTAATTTTTTTTATTTTTTTATTTTACTTTTATTTATTATTTCTTTTGCGTATTAATTCTGATTAATGTAGTTAGTTAGTTCGTTATTCTTTGCCAGAAAGACCACAGCATGTTTACACAACTAGTATTTATTTTTATGCCTACCCCTATACAATTACATGTGCCATTAATCTTCCTAGTTGTTTACGTAGTCTCGCTACTAAGTGGAATGTTAATGCATTGTTTACCAAACACAGGTGCTTGAGTAGGAAGCAGACGTATGCTCCGTTGTGTTGTTATATTATAAGTTTAAACCACTGTTGGCTCCTGCGCGCCTAGTACCGACGCAAGACTATTGTCACGGGTTTTGTCGAATACTTCATCCAAAATTGGACAAATTTTGTGACTGTGCGCCGAGAGATTCTTCTTCTTAGCGTGTCGATGGCAATCCAAATTGAGTCGGCCCAGAACTTAGCTACGAGTTTAGCGTTATCAGTAGCGTCCATTAGTTCCTGTAACGTGCAGATATCAGGGCCCGCAGACCATGTTGTCTGGTGTCCCATCGTTTTTGGAATAGCACTACATTTAGATACACTCCAACCTGGAATCGTCTATCGAGAGATGTAGCAACATCACGCTTTACTCTGACAAGATTTTTATCACTGTCTTTCGAATAGAAAATAAGGCAAAATTCGTGAGACATGTCTTGTCACTGTAGTGTATTAAGGCTGCTACATACACAGGGTTATACTGGATTGTTTATTTGCTAAATGCTTGGATGGATGTCCGTATACTAATGAGGCACTAGAAGTTTAAATGTATAGACCATGTGCAAATGAGGAATTAGATCCTAGTCAACATTACCGTAATAATTTGTAAATAAAATGTCATCTTCTAAACAATGCTGTCTAATGAAACCGGTATAAAACAAAGTCGCTCCCGCTGTCTGTCTGTCCCTATGTATGCTTAGATCTTTAAAACTACGCAACGGATTTTGGTGCGGTTTTTTTAATAGATAGAGTTATTCAAGAGGAAGGTTTATATGCCCAACATTAGTATCTACATTGCACCCGTGCGAAGCCGGGGCGGGTCGCTAGTAATATGTATATACCTATAATGTTATTACTTGCTGATTTAAATGAAAATAAATAAACAGGGAATATTTTTAGAGCTCAATTTTGACGACTACATCTTTGTACGCTTTGTAAAGCTACAGACATAAATTAAAACATTACCGGCGTTCGGCTGCGTAATTTTAGCACGGTGCGTCGCTATCCAACACCTATAGTAAAAGGTGACCTATTCTTCAGGGACCACGCGGCACATTTTCTTTACAAAATCTACCCCTAGTCGTTATTTTCTCGCTTCACATGCGGGCAGTTACTCTCTCACAGTCAGTTTGCACATAACACGAAAAACAAAAGACTTGAGAGCACTAGGGTAACCTAAATTCAGCTTATACGAGGACTCGACTCTCGAGAATTATGTCAAGTGGGTGTCCCCACTGGTGGCAGCTAATATTGTGTAATGCTTTTTTTGTCCACTGAGGGGCTCGGATCATACGATTTGCGAGGTTAAGTTGAGATTGCCGCGGTCCGTCTATGGATGGGTGATCGTTCGTTACACATTGAGATCCCTCCGTGCTTCGGAGAGCACGTTAAACAGTCAGTTACGGGTGTCATGCGAGTACCTATGATAGTCGTTACGGAAAGCCAGAAGCCCGATAGTCTGACAACAATTGCCCAGTTACTAGGTTCCGGAGGTTTGATGGCAGTCGCGCCGTGTAAAATACTGGTATTCAGCCGCATCTGGTAAGAATGGAAGCTGACCCCAACGTAGTTGAGAAAAAGCTAGGCAGAACAATTTTGTTTTTTTCCACTTTATACGATTAATACTACTAATTTGAAAGCTGTTTGCTTTGCGAAGAGGTTCCTTCAAGCTTTTACTATAGGTAATTCAAAAGGCTTACCATCAGTACAAATCCAACATATTACAATTTGCATTACACTGCCGGCCATGAATAAAACGCGATGCCGTTTTTCGGCATAGGAATCAGATTATTCGGAAGGTAGACTGAACTCAACCCCCACTCAAAAGCTTCCCAAATTAATACATTTTTGATCACTGTGGAGCGTTGACCGATACAAAACAATACTTTATTAAACAAACAGTCTCGCTAATTATCGAAATACCATTTGTTTACCACAAACAGATCGTACACTTGCGTGCAAATTAACAGTGAATAGATAATATTATTTTCGAATGCATTGATAAAGATGGTCTTAAGTAGGTGTAGTGTCGAATACCATTAGTTACATGTTCTTTAGGACACGTGGGCAGGGGCCAAGGTTGAGAAATGTATAACGACGGGACTGGCGTCACTTGACTTTTTCGTTGAAGGTTATTAGGTCCTAGTATTTTGGTTGGAGGATTTGTCCAAAGTCCCTAGCAAAATTGAATGAGTGGGTCGAGGAACTGCAAGTATACTCCACCAAGAAGAACACAGTATGCTTAGTTGTCGGCAATAAGATTGACAAGCATATCATTTTGGGACCCAGTGCATAATATCAGCAAGCACATTGGGTCACCCGCGCGACGGCGCAACGAGTATTCCCAAGGAGGGTTGATGTCAGGCAGGCGGCCGGTCATAAAACAATAAGCCAAAACTTCTAACAACATGGATTTATGAAATACACGTTGTGCCGAATCCACCTAGTATGAGATAAGGGCAGGAGGAAGAAGATTTTGGTTGGAGGATTTGTACAACATAGGCAGATCTTTCAATGGTTAGAAAATCTCATGTACTTGTAATTAATTACTCCGGTATCTATACCCTTCAAACCAGAATAGAGCAATGCTGTTTGTCGGCTGAAATAGGTATGGGTAGTACTTCCCGGGCGAGTTATTTCTCAAAGAGCTCTTCTGTTACTAAATTAATTGTAGTGAAGGTGATGTTCTTCACAAAGGACAGGTGCGTAGTACACTCAACCAGCGTGCGTGTATGACAAGATATATGAATGTGGATGAAGCGAAAGGAGTATGTAAGGATCTTAGCATTTGGCGTTCTATAGTTTCTGCCTACCCCCATGGGAAAAAGGCGTATTTTTATGTATGTATGTTGTAATGAAGGCACCTCATAAACAATTGGCGCTTTAATAGATTTGCTCTCCGTTCATCGCTTAGCCGTAATCATAAATTCTGTTATCATAAACTGTCAAAGCTGCTTATCCACTACCTAGGCCGATAAGCCTTATAGTAACTAGATTGTTATTGATGGGAAGTCACGTAGTCATACATTAGTTAAAAATAGATGGACTTAAGTTTATTAATTATAATTTATTTGTGAATGACATAAGAGTTTTAAGTAAATGCGAAGGTACGCTGAATTATGAAATCTGGTGGCCTGATAAGACCAAGGTGTTGAGATTTAAGGAGACAGAAATGATCTGTCATGGCTTTACCTAACTTATTATCCACTTAGTATTTTGCATTGTCTCCGATTTTAGGATTCCGTTTGTAGAATCCAAACTATGTCGCTAGGTTTTCCTTTGAATTCGGAAGTAAATACAGATTGTTCATTTTTATCAACTGACTTAGTTTTAATAAGAATTGGCATTGAATAATATGTATTTATTGTCTGAAATAGTAAGTAGGTACCTACTGATCAATGGGAAGTCCATGGTTGACAGTTACTTACTTCATGGATGTACTATTAAGTTTTAAGTGAATTTAAGACACAAAATATTAAAACGATCGCCGCATCCAACGCGGGACGCGAGCGGGGCGTATTGACGGCGGTATCGCGCTCGCTTTTAGTGTGACATGCTGCAAAGTAGTTGTATTCTATCAAAGGATTATTATAATCCTTTGAATACAACTCACGCGAGTCTGCCGATGACACACCCCGCTCGCGTCCTGCGTTTGGTGTCACGAACACTTGAATGTTTTGAGTATCTCATTTGGACATATGTATATACAATGTTATACACATAAGAGCTTAAATGTCGCAAAACTCCTTAAACTTCCAAGACTTCTTTTATCGTAATTACCGATTCTTATCTTATTCCCTTCCTGCATAATTAATTATCACGAGAATACATTTAAACCATTTTGGTCTTGAATACAGGACCGTGTACGCGTACTTAAGGAATCATTTACCAAAAGCGGTTCTCCCAAAATTGTTATTGGATATCAAGTTTCTCGGTATAAGCTTCAAGTTTTTGATCGGAGAGTTAAACAATGACATTTATAGTGGGATAGTGGGCAACGCTTTTGGGTTGCAAACTAAAACAATAGAACGCGTGCTTTGCGTTGCGCGTTAACCTAAAGAGATTATAAATTCTGTGAAGGTAGATAGTATGGGTCGAACTGGTAACCTATTTGCTGTCACCACACAGTGTAATTTTAACAATTTCCAACCCACCCACCATGCCAAAAGTAGTTTTGCGTACTGCATTGCCAATAATAATAACTGCAACTTTACTTAACCTGTCAATGATAATAAGCGTGTAGTACGGAACACGGGCATTCGGTTCGCACTTAACCCGTTCACAACCACGTGGGTAGTCCTCGATGCCTCGTAAATACCACACTTTATCGCCGGCCTCGTTGCAAAAAAAATATAAAAATGTTATTGTGCCTCTTTTCTGTGGCCGGCAGTGGAATTTTTGCCGACTCTTTTTAATGCATATTACAATTGGTTACTGCGCATGATTACAAAGACGGTGTTGGATAGATGTTACTTTAATGTTTCCCATTTAAAGTGAGTATCACACTAATATTATAAATGTGAAAGTTTGTGATGATTTTTGTATGGGTGTTTGTTACTCAATCACATATAAACGGCTGAACAGATTTGGATGAAATTAGGCACGCAGATAGGCCATGTCCTGGATAAACATATAGGGTACTTTTCATCTGGGTACATGAAGAAGTTTCCCTAGGATGCGAGTGAAACCGCAGGCAACAGCTATTGGAATTATAAAAAGGCTAATTCTGTTGAACGCTCGTCAATTTAAAATGCGCGTGCATGAAATGTGGTAGATATTTATCGCACGTAATAATAACGTCCATTATATTGACTGGCTCTTTTGACGGACCTCTCAGATCAAGAATGGAGGGCAAGGACCTTGTGCTGTAGCCATTTGGGCCAACAACATGGATCGTAAAATCACACTACATGTAAACTGCCAATAAAAACGTAATCAATAATTAATTTCAGCCTATATTCTTTTGAATTGACAAACCATCTTTATAAAAATGTATGTTCGATTGACGGGCACAATTTGCCAGTCATTAAAAATTAATTTCGTTCCATTCAATGTGTATGTCATTACAAGACGAAATAAAGAAATGCCCAAGTACGGCCAAGGTCCCAGTCGGCATGTGCCAAGTTAATGATACAATGATTCATTATTTATGATTATTAACGCAATTGCAAATTATTATTGTAAAGATTGGGAGTCAGCCGTTGACATATCAAGGGTATTTATGAATAATGTGTTGAACTGTAGATTTTATCTTATTATATCTGTGTCTAATGGGGGCGCGTGGCTAATTACCAACCGCGCCGATAATACGATTTGCGAGGTTGAGCTGAGCTTGCCGTCGTCAGTCCGTGGATTGGTGACCGTTCGTTACACATCGAGACCCCTCCGTGCCTCGGAGAGCACGTTAAACAGTCGGTCCCGGGTGTCACACAAATACCTATGACAGTTGTTACGGGAAGTCAGAAGCCCGAAAGTCTGACAACTGGTTCAACCTTAGGATATCGGCATTCCCCAGTCTGGGTGGTGAAGGTCCGATAGCAGTAGCTCCGTGTAAAATACTGGTATTCAGCCGTATCTGGTTAAACTGGAAGCTGACCCCAACGTAGTTGGGAAAAGGCTAGGCAGAACATATCTGTGTCTAATAGCTGGTATGCAGGAATGAATCCTTTCTATTAAGATATTATACACCGGCCTGCAAAAATAAGTATCACACTTTTAAAATTTCAATTTTTTCTAAACTATAGAAGTTAAGAGATTTAAAATAAAAAACGTTTTAAAGCAATTTTTATCAGCTTTCTTTGAAACTATAGTAGCAAAGTTAAACTCTTTTTTGAGTCCTTTTTATTTCGAAAATATATCTTGTGTACCTAAAAAGTTATTGCAATTTTAAAAGTGTGATACTTATTTTTGCAGGTCAGTATAGATAGTTATTTACTTCAGTTCAAATTCAGTTCATTTGCAATTAAAACCAACTACACTTGGGAACAATGAATCCGGGTCACCAACATAAACAAAATAATGTTTAACAATGTTTTCCGAGAAAAACGTTTTCTTTATGTTGGTGAATCAGATTCATTGCTGCCGAATGTAGGATTCAATGTTCGGCAGTGTAAATGTATGGGCTGCTGATGTTATTACATTTAAGAAATTAATATATCATTATATAATTATACTTTATATAATATTGGGAGCTTTAATCGCTCGCTATTTCTTAAAACTTACAATAAACTCGACATAACAAAAAAATAATAAGAATAAGTGTTAAGGTTTTCTAAAACTGTGTATGTTTAAAGGATTCTTAAAGAACACAGAATGTTTTCACGATCATAGGTTTATTTACCTTTTATACAACATTTAAATGGCTGAACTATACAATCAATAAGCGCGGTATTATCAAACGTTTTAAACGAAGCCTCTATTGCAACGAAGAGTAATTTGTTTTGCAATCGATATAAGTGATTAATTCTATACGAAATTTTGAGATGCTCTAGTGATCGCTCATTTTAATCGTAATATCGAATCAATTTGTATTGATACACTCAAAGTGATTGAAGTTTCTATCTTGTAATTCATATCGAGTGTTTTCGTAATAGGGAGATGTTCTAAATTATTTAGGCATTAATTCCTTTTTATTTGAGCTGTAAGTAAATTAGTGTTGAAATTGAATATTCTATTCATCCTAGACTTTGTTGCGTATTTTCAATGTTATTATAATTATGTCGTAAGACTAGGTATATTAAATTATTATGCATCATGATCGCGATCTAAAATTTTAAGAGCAGGGTTATGAACTGTAATAATTTAAGTACTTCTAATTAATGCTTAAGCTCCTGCTTTTGTAGCAAGTTGCAATCTGATTGCGTGGTTACGATGAGCAGGTTAGCCAACTGAAAACTCAGATTTTTATGTAATAAAAAATGTTATTCGTTGTCGATTAGAACTGCGTATACGCTATCGCAAAATATTAGGTCCCCACCTATGAAATCAGCGTTTTGTATGGAGAATTTTAAAGAAGTTGCATTTTTCATACTAACATTTTCTTAATTTATTTAACAACTATGAACACTAATGTTTTAAAACTTGTATGCACTAATGTTTAAAAACTAAGATAACGTATGCCACTTAGATTATGCGACAATAATAAGTTTTGGCTAAGTTAAAACAAAAATAGTGATCATTTCTGCTAACAAAAAGAGGAGTCATTTTTAAAGTATTTTTTATGTTTAGAAAACTATGTAATAACTATGTAATAAGTAATAATATATAACTATATAATAATATATAACTAACTAATATATAACTAAAAACTATTAAAAATAATGTAATAAGGATTTTTTAACTATTGGTAGTTGTCTATGATGGTCATTATTCGATATAATATCAAGCAATTGATGAATATTTTAAATCATGGAAGTGACGAGTTCTCTATTTGTGAGAAAAAAACGCCAATTTCATAGGTGGGGACCTAATATTTGCCCTAGAGTTGCAGGATGAATGCTTACGACGGATACGTGGTGTTGCTTTTATATTTACTTCTAGTTACTGAATTAAACGAGCACTAAACTAAACTGCGTAATCAGTACACAGAGATGTAATTTTTCTTTTGTTTTTATTTTTAGCCTCATGTGAATATTAGGTATGTCTATTTTATTATTGTCTGCGGGGGGAAGGATTAAGACTACAATTCTGTAAGAGTCGATGATCCTGGCACCATAAAACTGTGCCCGAAAAATGGCATCAGGCTGGCACTTATTATTTTTTTAATCAAATTTTTCTCGAGACTTTAGTCATTTTGCGTGACTATGTAATACTCGTAGGTACTTACTATTTTACTACTTAAATATAACATAATATTTTAAAAATTATATACATATTAACCAAATTATACTACTACGTATTCGCCACCTATTACATAAGATTAAATACAAGAGGCGAAATGTAGGTGTACAGACTCCTATAAGATGAGACACCTCTGCTTACCCCTTCGGCGATTACAGGCGTGACTATATTGTATGTGAAAATTATGATAGGGTCAAGTTTCCAGCTATTTTGGATTAACCCTTTGGAAATCACAAGAATGACGCTTAACGAAACCACATCGATTATGGAATCGATTATGGGAATGGACCCATGTCGAAATATTCCACGAAACACCACAGACCTTCCATAATAGAGATCGATTAAATTTAATGAAGTGTTAGCATGTAAAACGGTGTTTAGCACCTGTAAACCATGGCGTTAGGACCTGATTACCATAAGATTATGGTGTTTGGACAGTGGGCGTGTGAGACTAGAAATTGTGGATGGAATATGTATGATTGGAGTATTGACAGGCAAATGATAAAGTATTGCCGTTAATCATAAATTGAAGATGTTTATTGTTCATCTTTACGTACCTAGTGATTTTGTAATTTTGTTGTTGTGTATTTGTGTTGAAGCGAAATTTATACACACATACCATTGAGCCGGAGTGTCTAATGAACATTTACGTGTTTTTTTTATGTCTTCCTACACCAAATATTGTTTAGTTTTTGCAATAAGCCCAACTTTATTATTTTTGTTATATTGTCATGTAAGTGAATGCATGTATTCCTGTGAGAGTAGAATTATCATGAACCTCACATACATTTTGGTGGTAGGAAAGTAGGTACCTACAGTTTGAAAATTGCTTTACAATCGTAAACGTAAATCAATGACCTTGGCGTAGGATGTAAAGAAAATAACAAAAAAGGACAGGGACACTCGTGTCGCCGTGCGGTATTGTATCATAACATCACGCTTATAGGTATTCCCCGAAGGGTTGGGCAGAGGTGTATAGTAACGCCCTCATTTCACTGTTACGTTTAAGTTCCATGTCATAGGAATGAGCCTATTGCCATCAACCGGGCACAAATCCAAACTCCATGCTGCTACCGAGGAATTCCACACGGAAAAACCTAAAAACACTTTCCCTGACCTGGGGATCGAACTCAGGACCTCCCAGGTCCTGGACCTAGGGGTCACTAGACCAACGAGGCAGTCATATATTATGTATTGTAATTTTGTGTAATTGTGTTATCATGAGCCTAGTTGTGTCATATAAATATTGCCACGACAAGCTGTGCCGCGCCGCTCTGTGTTTTAATAGTCGCTTGTAAGTTGCTTATGGACGCTGTTTCTTTACCTTCCCTTCAGACTCTCTTCTAAGGGTGTTATGTTATCAATTTCCAGATGAATACATCCATTCACGTCGTTCAATCTTAAAATCACCCTTTTGACACACTTGATAAAAGGCGGTGGGGATATTCTTGTAACTAAAATTTGAACCTGAAGCTAAAACAGCTGAAATATCGAATAAAACTTACTTAACATTTTGAACTGAGTGCTTAAAACACGTAAATCTCAGATACGAACTTTTAATATTATCATTACCATTTCATTAGTTCGCCGTTACTTACGAATAAAGACGTTAACCGACTTATTAATTCTGAAATGCTATCAGTTAAAGTTTTACGACATGCACGCCAAGTAATAAACTTACAACTTTGTATCAATCTGCATTTCTGCAGTTCGCCGATAAGTTTTGTTGGAAAAGTAATTATTGAAGTTAAAGAAAGACTGTTCACGCAAGCAGGTGGGCTTAGAGAGAAATAATGGGATCGGAGCAGAAGCTCAGAAGTACATTTACTAATTAACCGACTTCAAAAAAGGAGGAAGTTTTTTTATTCGGTTTTTTTTTGTTTGAGATTTCTGGGCCGATTTACGTAATTATATTTTTATTAGTAAGGGTAAATTCCAGACGTAGTCTTATACAAACATTTGAAGATCTAATGAAGCATTTCGGAGATAGAGAATGCAAATATTGAAGCACACGTATCCTAATTGGGATATTGTACCTAATTTGTATCAGAATTAAAGATCACAATTGAATCTTTCTTTTCGGTATCCTCAATTTCATTCAGATTTCAATTCTTCGTGAATTTGTGGCTTAGCACCGACTTCAGGAACTGTTAATCTTATGTATTATATGACCATTATAATACGATGCTTTGCAATTCTTGTATAACGAACAAAACACCTTAAGTTTCTAGTCATTTTTACCACAGTGTAGGTATATATTTAATTCTATAAGATATAACATAACATCACACCTATATTCCCCGAAGGATTGGGCAGAGATGTATAGTAACACCCTCATTTCGCCGTTATCTTAAAGTCCCATGTTATAGGTGGCAAGCCTATTGCCATCATCCGGGCACAAATCTCAATTTACCCGACCTGAAGATCAAACGCCTCACGATCAGCAGCCCCGCTTGCCACCACTAGAATAACGAGCTATACTTACAGAATATTCTGTAATTAATGACAAAACAAATTCCCAAGTCGCAGTAGTAGCTTACCAAGTAAACTATATCGCGTGATAGGTACTACCTAGTAGAAATGTTAAGATGGTTTATTGGTCTAGACTGAAACCGAGCGTACGTAATTAATAATAGAGCACGAAATGTTTGTTTAGGAATAGATTATAGCTGACAGCTTAAAAACATAAGAAAAAACTGACAGAAAGAAACAATTTTGAATAAGTTCGTAATTGTTTTATTTTATTTTATAACTAGCGATATTAATGTGGGACAGTGTGGAGTGATTAATAATATTATAAACCTTCCTCCTGAATCACTCTATCTATTGCTGAAAACTGCAATAAAATCCTTTGCGTAGTTTAAAAGATCTAAGCGTACAGACAACGGGAGCGACTTTATTTTATACTATGTAAAGATGACCATTCGTTTCAATTTCTTTTTTAGAGTTCGGGACATAAAGGCTGCCAACGGGACCCTAATTATAGTAAGCCTACGCCGTGACTGTCCGTCCGTCGTCCCTTCGTTCTTCTGACTACCCGTAACGACTGTTAGGTATTCGTATGACACCCGGGACCGACTGTATAATCTCCGAGGCACGGAGGGGTTTCGATGTGTAACGAACAGTCACCCATCCACGAACTGACCGCGGCAAGCGCAGCTTAACCTCGCAAATCGTATGATCTGCGCGCCACGAGCCGATCCATTGGTCATTATTATAACGATGTATCTACATATAACATAACACAACACGCCTGTATTCCCCGAAGGGTTGGGCAGAGGTGTATAGTAACACCCACATTTTGCCGTTATGTTTAAGTCCCAAGTAATAGGGGAAGAGCCTATTGCCATCAACCGGCCACAAATTCAAACTCCGGGCTGCTACTGAGGAATTCCACATGGAAAAACCCAACCCAATAATACTTTGCCCGACCTGGGGATCAAACCCAGGACCTCACGATCAGCAGTCGCGCTTGCCACCACTAGACCAACAAGGCATATGAATTACATAACACTTAAACACTTTACTAACTGAACGAACGTTACAGTAATCATCTGGCTCACTCAGTTAACCACACAGTTTAATCAACGGATTATGTAATTATTTATCTGTTATGAATTATCTGTTTATAGGCAATCTGTGCCTGAGCTTATAATAATAAATGCTGTAAACTCTGTGATTAAACCTGTTTATTTAATTATAACGTTAGGAATGTTTGATAGGGTCTTGCCGGCAGTTCACGTTGAAGAGTCTCGCAGACGATTAAACTATTTACTTGTGTCAACAAGGAAATTGACATTTGAAGGCTTACCAACTGCACAGAATATACAGGGTGTAAACGAAATCATATAACTCCTTTAAACCTCGTGATGTACTGCGGATATAGATTAACTATGAAAGGTTAAATTAAAAAAAATTACAAGAAGTTAACATGTGTTCTTAACATGAGCCATTTTAGCGCCCCGAGTAGAATAACCGCGCGGCGAGCGATAACCGCGCAATTCGCTCGGGGCGTTAAAATGCCTCACATTAAGAACACATGTTTACCTACTTCTTCTAATTTTATTTTTATTGAATTCAAAAGTATCTTGTTCAGAGTTAATCTATGTCAACAGTCATCAAGAGGTTTGAAGGAATTACGCGAATTTATTTACACCCTGTATAGTTGTTCTCGAGTATTGAATCTATTTCTCGGGCGTTTCAATAGGAGCTTAGAAACGGTTGATATTATTACCTATTCACTAAATTCCTACAGCAGACCGTTAGGGTGTTAGTCCAAACAATTTGTTATGTTCATGGCCATATACAGAAATGCTATTTAATTTTATGTTTCAGTTAATTTCTTGCTGTCACTGTCATTTCGCTTTAAAGAGACAGGGACAGAGCGAGACTTAACGGGAACTTAAAATTGTAGTGTTTGAGTGTTTGGCCTTTAGGGCTTGTACACATAACTGCGATGCGACGTCGCATCGTAGAAATATACGAGCTCGCACGACGCATCGCAAGAACTTACGAATTGATTCGCGTAATTGATTTTTCCTATATCTTCTTATTAGTAACAGCAGTGCGCAAATATTTTACGCAAATTTATTCTACCTAGTATAAAATACGTTCAATATGGTTGACGATCGTCAAGGGGTTGGTCATCCGAACCTTGGAAGGAAGACGCCTTGCCGCACGAAATCGCATCGCAGCAATTTGCGTCGCAGTTATCTGCGTTGCGAATTCGCATCGCGCCGATTCGCAGTTTTGTGTACAAGCCTTTAGAAGCTCAAAGTTAAGGTGACATGAAAATTATAATATTTATTAAAAGTTAAAGAACGGTTGATAAATACAACCACAGATAATAGGAGTTATATCTGTGAACACAACAATACATAAGGGGTTCGATTATTTTTCTATGAAAGCTGGCGTAACTACCCTGACGCCATTTTTTTTTTGCAAATAATTTCAGCAATTTGGTTCCCTAAAGTGTCACGTTGCCGAGATATTTGAAGGCAAAGATGGTCATATGAGAACAATGACAATCATAAAAAAATTACTAATTAGGTACTTTATTTATTAAAGAAGGTTTGCCAACAGCTTCTGTATAAATAAGATCTTAAGTATACATACACTCCGTTTTGGTCTTATATAGTCGCCAATTACATTCCAACCTGCATGTTTAGGAAATATCTCGGCAACGTGACACTTTAGGGCACCATATTGCTGTCATTTTTTCTTTAAGTGTCCTCTACCCATATAATACCAGTGTCAATGTGCGCCGCAACTTTGAAAAAAAAAACAAAATGGCGGCAGCTATGCCACAAAGGCTCTATCCCCTTTGAGAAGTACATTTTAATTACTTTATTGCCCCTCGTACATTAATTGATCAGTCGAATAATGTAGGTCGATGTTGAGGTTATTTGAACTCCCATTGATGGATTAGTTATAACTTTGATTGACCGTTAGCACCATATGAATGGGCCATCGTGAGTAGTTAGTTTTTATTATAATAACTCGACTACGGCATAGAAGGGCCTTAAACTATTAAGTAATTTAGAGACGCTTGTTTGTTTTATCGATATAAAATAACTCCTTTTCAGTATTGAAACTATTCGACTAACTTTTGATTTACGTTTTTTTTTTAAAACTTCCTCAGTAGCAGCCGGGTGTTTTGTATCTGTGCCCGGTTGAAGGCAATAGGCTCGCCCCTATTACATGGGACTTAAACATAACAGCGAAATGAGCGTGTTAATAGACACCTCTGTCCAACCTTTCGGGATCGACTATTTAATGTGCTCTCCGAGGCACGTAGGGGTGATGCTTACCCATTAGCCCCTCGACTATGATAATTTTATGATAATAATTTTATGAAATAGGCTTGCCTATTATTTGTAACACTTGAACAAGCCTATCCAATCCAAAGGTACAACAAACACTTCAAACTTCAATATATGTATGTTCTTTTACCTTTAAGTTTAAAGTTTTCAACGAGATAGAAACTCCGCTAAGTGTTCTCGAGTGGAGAGAACCAGTCACTGAGCACTGAGCCAATAGCAAGGATTCCATTTGTAACGGAAAACTGGTGGCTCGTGAGTTTGGTGTTTGTTCATGTCGACGTTTATGTTCTACGTTTACTAGATTGGAGTGTTAGACTTTGCAGTTTATTTAACTGTTGTTTATTATTGAGATGTGCAAAAAAGTGACTATTGCATTTACATAACATCACGCCTGTATTCCCCGAAGGGTTGGGCAGAGGTTTATAGTAATACCCTCATTTCGCTGCTATGTTTAAGTCCCATGTAATAGGGGGCGAGCTTATTACAAACTCCGACCTGCTACTGAGGAATTCCACACGGAAAAACCTAATAACACTTTGCCCGACTTGAGGGTCGAACCCAGGACCTCACGATCAGCAGTCGTGTTTGGCACCACTAGACAAACAAGGCAGTTCTCATTGCGTTTAGCCACCCTTTATGTGGAGGTATGACCAACAGGATTTGAAACTTATAACCCATCTTGAACGTACCTCCATGTCCATCTATCTTCGTTCATTATAATGTCGTACTGTCTACAACACGGTTGGAGCAGTGGCTGGGTGCTTGGCTTCTGCGCTGCGGGTTGTGGGTTTGATTCTCGCACAGAGCAAGTATTTGTATGGCTTACAGGTCACTATTCCGGGTTTCGGTGTATCTGCGTTTGAGATTTGTAGTATAGAAAATATTATTACTGTCCTATTTCTGGGAACGGGCCTCTTCTCAGAATGAGAAGGGTTTTTAGGCCTTAGTCCACTACGTTGTCCTTGTATGGACACATCACCGAGAACTTATTTTTATGAAGCTCTCTGGTGTGCAGTTTTCCTCACGATGTTTTCGAGTAAGTTTTTTTTTTTATTTGAAATGGGTTTGCTCTTGACTCTAGTCTAGGTCAGAGGAGACAGAGACAAAGTCTACGATGGAGTGAGCTTACCCAGAAGAAGCCTGTTAACTCTAACTTTGAAGAGATTCAAGTTGAATGCGTTCGGGAACACAGACGCAGGTAGTGAGTTCCACTCTTTTACAGTACGCATTATGAAGGATGTTTGGAAGCGCTTAGTGCGAATTGGTGGAATGGTAACTAAGTATGGATGGTCACTTGCATATATATAGTATATTAATAATAAATGAAAATAACACGTTTTCAACTTAATAAAACTGACGTCACCGATGATTGAATAAACAGTTTAGTAGACCCGTGGAATTTCCCTTAGAGATATCGTTTGCCACACAACTGGGTCATCATAATAAACTCCACAACTACTAAATAAAATGATTATAAATTTGTATGGTCACGTAAACGATGTTTTTTCTCACCATGCTGTTTTCACCCTGCGGTGGGCGTAGATAATTCTTTAGAATGACGTTTTTTTTTTCAGTTTCCATAGTGAATCAGATGCGAAACTGTTTAGGGACATAACGGCTGCGACTGTGTCGTTGGATATTCTTTTGTTATGTTTTTATGCAAAAAGAGATTACGCGATGGAATGTTTGGTTTAAATAGGTATTTATAAACCCCTTTAAGTACTTGACATAATCGCTTTATCTAGTTGCCTCGTTGGTCTAGTGGTGGCAAGTGGGACGGCTGATCGTGAGGTCCTGGGTTCGATCCCAAAGTCAGGCAGTGTTATTGGGTTTTTACGTGTGAAATTCCTGAACAGCAGCTCGGAGTTTGGATTTGTGCCCGGTTGATGGCGATAGGCTCGCCCGATATAGGATTTAACATAACGGTGAAATGAGTGTGTTAGTTACTATACACCTCTGCCCAACACTTCGGGAAATATAAGGCGTGAAAATGTTATACTATGCATTTTTATTTATATTTTTTAGACAATGTACTCTTCACTGATCTGTTTTTTAAATCTTCTTTAGACATCTTTTGGCTTTCTACTAACATCTTTTATACGTAATAATTTTTTTGCTCTCACAACGTCTTTGCTACGTTTCTAGTTTGTTTTTTCTTTTTTATACTGTTCATGAAAATGATAACAAATTCACAACGTACCTAATAGAAATATGATTGTTCCCATGTTATTGTCCCCTAATACGGTTGGTTCCAAACCAATGAACTCATTTTATATGGGAAATTATATTATTACACGGCGTTTTCCAAATTTCAAGCGCAGAGGTCCCAAATTAGATTATCGTTGATAGATAAATACACTTGGGAGCAATGCATTTGGGTCACCAACATAAACAAAACACTGTTAAAATATTAGACAATGTTTAACAATGTTATCCGAGATAGGTATTAAAGTTTATGTTGGTGACCCAGATTCATTGCTCCCGAGTGTAAATAATCTTTATACGGTAAGCATTAAAAATATACTTAACCACTGTAATAAAATGCGTTTAGTAGGTACATTATGATTTCAATTTGGTGATTCAAGTTTCTAGACTATAGTGCGTTAAACAGTCGGTCCCGGGTGTCATGACAGTCGTTACGGGAAGTCAGAAGTCCGAAAGTTTAACAACTGGTCTAATCTTAGGATATCGGCATTGCCCTGAAATGGGTTGCGGAGGTCTGATGGCAGTCACTCCGTGTAAAATACTGGTATTCAGCCGCATCTGGTTAGACTGGAAGCTGACCTGACTAGAAAAAGCTAGGCAGAACGAACGCTAGTACATACTCTTAATTATCTTCACATAACTCACATTTTATTGTCTTCCAAGATGACAACATAATTTGCAGTAGCACAATTATGAATCCTATTTGCTGTAAGCTAATTGTATGAAAGCATCACCGGACTTCCTAGCAGTGACGTCACGTAGGAAGAAAGGAAAATAAAAAGATTGCGCAACTAATGATGCTGTGACACAACCCTATATAATTTATCTAACGCATTCCGTACTATAGTTCTTTGGGAGTTCGTAGACGATAAAAGAGTGAGATTTGAAGAAATCCGATATAAAAAGATTTAAACTCTGGCGAGAATTTTCGCCCTCATCAAGCTGTCTCCCTCCCAGTCCTCCCACCAGCAATGCCCTAAGCCGAGATCTGAGTCCCATTAGGGGTCGCCCTTAGTGCTGTTGTTGCTAGTAGTCATGATGTTAGTAGTAGTAATAGAAGCATAGGTTAAGTATTTTACTCGTCCTCATTGAATGGAGACCCTTCAGGTGTCGCCAATAACTGCCCGGTTACGTAGAAATAGTCCGCAAGACCATCTACAAGCAGTCGAATAGAAAAAAAAGCGAGATTTATTCTAATTTGACAAAAGAAATCCGATAGTTTACCACTGGACTATTAAATTGGTGGCAATTTCCAGTCGATAAGGACTCTGGTAGCATCAATGTACTGCATTTGGAAACACAAATATCCATTGGGTAACAAAATCAAATACAGGTCAGTACAAATGCTCTGCATTGTAACAAAAGTCTTGACATGGATGAGAAAGCTCGCCTTCCGTGTGAGCTATTATTATTAGTCAACTCTTAAATCTGATGATATTATATTATCGTGTATTTTGTCGAGTTCTCACAGTTACAAAGAACAGCAGTGTGTGGCAGCTCGCTATTAGCTCAATGGTCCTCTGTGAAAAACTAGTTGCACGCAAATCACGTCAAATTGCCCGCGGCGGTACTTGTTTGTGGGTAAACATTATGTGGGCTTTCAGAGTGCTTGTGTATGCTCCAAGCAAACGCAAAATCTGATGTATAAATGCATGTGGATTTTGTATTAACCACAGATATTGAGTTAAATACGACACAGTCAGCTTGTGTTATCTATTTTATTCTGTATCTGTGGTATTAACATTCGCTGTAGCTCTTTTTAGGCTGCCTGTCCAGTGGAGCGAAGAGCGAAGAATTACATACAATTCACGTCTCCGCTCTGCTCGGACAATATTGTGCATTTCTATTGGTTAGTTCCGCAACGCTCCGCTCCTCTCCGCTCTATTGGACAGGCAGTCTTAGTGTCAGACTGTAAAAGAGCAATGTATGTTCCATTTTACGTATCTTATGCCATTACCTCCTTGCCAATAATCATCAAAATTGGTTCAGTAATTTAGCTGTGAAAACAGACAAACATACTCACTTTTCTCGTGTTATTAGTGTGAATATGGCTGGGTAACGATTTTCCATTTACTAATCAAACAAAACTCACAAGATTCTTATTACCTACACACAATACACCCTCTATTATGAATACCGTTAACAAAATATTGAATAAGCAACAACCAGCGTTATTAAGTACGCAATCACTGAAATTACCGTCATCCTCTAACCTCTGAGGCATATTAATTATTACATAGCAGCTAACAAAGTCCATAGAATTATGGTTGTTAGGACAATGGACCTTCATTGCATTGTTTGTTGAGTACAGCCTGGATAGCCGGGTCAGAGGTGACAAATATTACTAAACAAACCATGTTTGGGCCTGATTTGAAATAGTTTGATACTCTGTTGGTGCCAGTAATTTTGTAATGATTAATTACTGTTTGATTGATTAGAGGCTCGTGGCTAATTATCAACCGTACGGATCATGCGATTTGCGAGGTTAAGCTGCGCTTGCCGCGGTCATTCCGTGGATGGATGACCGTTCGTTACACATCGAGACTCCTCTGTGCCTCGGAGAACACTTTAACAGTCGGTCTCGGGTGTCATACGAATACCTATGACAGTCGTTACAGGAAGTCAGAAGCCCGAATGTCTGACAACTGGTCTAATCTTAAAATATCGGCATTGTCTAGTAACTGGGTTGCGGAGATCTGATTGAGACTGTTTAATTCATTATGAGGATGTATTATGTGGTCATATTTACGTTCATTGTGATCACAGAGGGTCCGTCTATGAAGAAGAACAGGAACTAGTACATGCTAATGTTTTTGGATAACATAAGGTTACATCTAATGATGTAGAGAAAAGCATAAAGAAACATTATAAGCGTAACACACAACAATTACACAAAGGGAAAGGAACTTTTACTTAAACTTAACACTAATATTGTTATTAACATCACAACGCCTGCAGCAGTGGATATTTGTGCCAAAGCCTGAGAAAGTGTCGATGTCTATTAAACAATAATGTTCAAAAAAGCGTTACATGGCCTTAGGTAGAGAAATTGATTCATATTAGTCTTGTTAACGCGTTAAACCTATTATGTACTCTTCTGACCTTTGTTGCACTTAATTATAAAGGTGTCAGCGACCGTTTCCGAAAGTGAAATTCATATTACATAAGTGTATGCTTCCGCGAAACGATTGCACATCCCAATAGAAGGTCCTTGAATCTTGATAACCTTTACATTGTACGAAGCAACGGTGCAAACCCAGCGTATTTAATAATTCAAACGGATTTGAATGCGATTCTCGGCGACAATATCTATAGCTAAAATCGCGGCGTGACGTTAACATCGTGAAATTGTATCGTGATGGCGTTTCGTGACGAGCCTTCTCCGGTTTGGGGAACTAAAATATGGCTGCGACAGATCTTTGACCCAGGTCGGTTAGGACAATAGGTTTACTTTCATCAACAAGGTCAGCCGAACCGTTGCCTGTATCAGTACATCGCAGAACAAAAGAATACGCCGAAATTAAAGTCACTGGCGTAAAAAATGAGTTTGAAGAGAGCACCGTGGAATAGGAAACGTGAGTGTTTTCATCGAGTGTATGAGACGTGTGAATATGGTTCGCTCATTATGGTTTAGGATTAGAAACTATCGTGTCACTGGGAACTGGAACAAGATGGTCGACGCCATTGTTGGTGGCGAGAGGTTCGTTATCACTTCTTTCAGCTTAATAGAAACTTCCTATTTTTTACTGCACTGCTCTTACTTTCTATACGGAGCAATATCATCGCATCAATGAGAATAAATTCAATGATACTACTATTTTAGGTCGAGTTGTCGAAGGTAGTTTTGATAATAAGAAATGAAAGAATAAGAATAAAGCTATTGAAGAGGTAATTTGGTTTATTTGAGTAATTCATTGGCTCGTGATTGTTATAGACCACAAAGCTATTCTTATGTGGAACAACGTCTTTTTATTTTATTATTTGCAATTTATGTCTGGCGTGATTTTGCGAGATTGATATTGTTTGGCCAGTTATGGTAACCCAGTTGGATTGGAGAAAATTTGAAATATTAACGTTAACAAAATTATATTGAAATAAAACTGCATTGCAAACAAACTAACAATTGGTATTGATTTGAGTATACATTTTACATTAGAAGACAATCTACTATTTAAAAAAGAACAAGATTCCAAAATCAATTTTATTTGTGCCAAGAAATAAATTTGATCAAACCCGATAACATTTTGATTTCGTTTATCAAGACCACCTGTAGACTTAATAATTAAGTAATTTGCAGCAACTATCAAGACTGATGAGCCTCGTAGACATCCGAAAGCACTAATTAAACCACACTAACATACTAAAGAAAGGAAATGAAACGGTTTTGCTCAATTAAATGTACCGTCTCACAAAATTACATGGGAATTGGGTATGTGTGGCAAATGTATTCATTGCCAAGGTTTTGATATCACAATACGTCCAGTAGTTAATCGGTGTAAAAAGCTAGAAAACTATTGTGATCTATAACAAAGGAATGATGGGTCTATGGATTCTCTTCTTGTATTGTAAGGAAACGGAAACAATTGCGTACGATAATAACGGTACGAAACAGATATTCACAGTATGCAATGAGATGTTACGAATGCTTGGTTAATTTCTATAGCTCAGAAATGAGGAAAATCTTAAACCAAGTTTAGTGATATAGTTAAAGTTACAAAGGTTTATGGCAAAAGGTTAGTAGCTATTGATAATAAAATAGAAACTATATCAATCAACATTTCCTATGCATAAAACATAGCTCCATTTCTCCTACTAAATCCATACACATAAATGAAAGAGCCTATTAATCTACTTCATGTACCTCTGACAGTTCCGGATCATCGTATAATTTAATGCAAATAAACAGATTTAATTTCCAATGTGTAGAAGTTCACACACCGACAAGACTCATTTCATTAGTTACGAAACGAGTCAGTCTAATTCATACTCGCTAACTACTAATCTAGATAGCTAAACTACCAATTTGTCGACGTAACGAACAATAACTGTTAATCCATCACCATCATCTAGTTACAAGGCTAGTAATTTAATTTTACATCCACTATAATGTTACAGTTTAATTACATCACACACAGACAGGAATGAATTGATAAAATGACTGCACAGAAATAATTTTACTCCAGTTATACAATTTGATATGAAATGTCATAGCTAATTGAACCTCACGTATGTAACACAAAGAAAGGCATGGGTCAACGATTCAGCAAGCTAACGGTGTACGGATGTCAACCTCGAGAAACAAGTTTGAGTCTGGCGAACCACCGCTACGACCATAAAATACGCTCCGATGACAAACGTGGATAGTAATATGTTTCTGTTTATTACGTTCAAGAAATTCTTAGAACTTACGCTAGCTACTGACATTTTGACATCAGTGACAATACAAATCATTTAGATAATGTCAAACGACACAGCGACGCCGAAACTGAGATAGTTCCGGTGATTGACAACTTTTTATTGACGTCCAGACATAATGTTACAGATAGAGGAAACAAATTGCGTTTGTCAAGAGTCTACACTAATATCAGATGTGCATGTTAATAACCTTGATTGTTCACTCTTGCTTTCTTTTGGGCTGCTTCTCAAATTTCACATTCACTTTCGTCAATATCGATCACAACTTATTCTACGTCTTGATAACCATCGAGATCATTTAGACGCTCGTCAACCACCACAACAATCGTGACTAGACATTAAGAATTGATTGTGAAGTGGCATGTTGTATTGTATTCCATTGTGATAAGGTTCCTATTCATCAAAGCTGCATTCGTATCAGTATATACTAAGTTTGTCAAGTGCGACACACGTGTCTGCTTATGTCCGTTCTGTCACAACACTGTCTAGTTGTCGTGACAATCGTTGACTGGTGAAAATATATGAGAACATGTTTTCTCGATTTGCATCCACAACATTTAAATACCCACAAGCCGCAAGACAGGAAAAGCCTATGAGATCGAGGGAAAGCGTTCTATAAAGGTACATTCAATTCAAGTAACCAGTGCACTTGTTCGGCAGCTTTTGATATGAGCCAGTCCGAAATTAAAGTTACCGGTCCGCCGTTCATAAAACGGGGTAATTATAAACAGATACTAAAACAAAAGAACTCATTTAAAGTTTACTCTGTTGACATTTTCACACAATTATCAGATTGTTCGCATCTTAATATAGGTGTAAGTGAATTCCATACAATTACTGTAACTTTCTAGTGTGCAGGGATCGCTTTCAATGGTGCTTAAGTAAAAGCCAGGGTCATATGTGATCATGTCGTGACGGTCTTTTACATTTATGGGCCTAAGAGTGGGTTATTGTTTACAGCTATCGCCGGAATTCAGGCTAAATGCATACACAATGCTTTACCGGCTTTTAACGATTTAACTGAGAATTTAAATTGAAAAGTAGGCCGCGAATTGTTTTGTTTTTGAAATGTTCTCAGACTAAGTGTTGTTAGAAGTGAAACACTAATTGATATAATGGTTGAAGAAATTAAAGTAAAAGGATGTCCAAAAATAACTAATTGCCAAAATGAAGCACAATACTCCCATTAAATTGGAAGAAAAATAGAAACAAACATGATTACCAACTTTCTATAACGTATCATACGTATCATGTTATCATTAACGAAAGTCTAGGTTGTAAAGCAAAAGGAAATGAGTTAATTATTATTAATAATGTGTAATTAGTTGAGTGTGACCTTTATTTGTTTTGTACCTAACAATGATGTGAAAGTGACCGTAAACCAAAGCTTCGTACATAACAATACACAGTCGATTAAAGAAAGTTTCACTAGTTAACTCATATTGGGTAACAGTCTGGTCATATCGGCTATGTAATTCCATTCATACAGCATCAAATGAACTGATTAATTGAACACCGCGTCTGGTCCCCTTATCTGGACTCTTTCAATCACCTATCACGCTAATACGTCTAAACGAGACAAAGGCATCAGCTAATTTGCTTGTCAGTACAAAATAATCAACATTGATCTAGCGTCGTTCGCCAAACAATAAGTGCCCATGCTACTAAGGCAAATGAGACCTTATATTTTAGCATCACAATATAAATTTATTTGACTTTCTAACAGAGTATCTTCTTCGTCATTTCCGAATAACAAATTAGTAGCAATCAAATCTGTGCTGTGATTGGTTATGATAAGTTTTATTTTTCTTTATTGTTTAGAATGGAGCTTCTTTTAGTCGGAAGAGTGTGTCAAATGGTCAATTTGCTGTTTGAGGCTGGTGTATGCCGTCGATAGCCTGAGGTGCAACTCATTAAGTTATACTTTCGCTGTTCTCGTGACGTGCTTTACTTGTTCTTTTATCGTTACCGCCACCTATCTCGGTATCTAAGATCTTACTCTGATTAGGAAACAAGTTCACACGAAGCGAATTCGTTCAAGCGTAATTTCCTGTCCACAAATTAATATTTCGAAACTGCAAAACTAATATCGATTTTCAATTTTGCCAGGATTTTTGATTGATTGCGGAATGACAAGATGTACCTACACACAAAGGAAATAACCAATTTAACATTTTCTAGATATATTTGAGTCTCCGAGCAAACAAGATATTCGATGTCGGAACGCGAATTTACAAGCTTTTGATTCCAGTGATGAATGAGTTACATAATACTATTTATAATGACAGCACGAGAAGTGAAGGAAGTTTGCAAATACGGTGTCTTGTTACAAACGAAAAACTAGATTTCTGATGTCTCCACACTCCAACCCAATACTCAGTTTAACATACCTACTACAAAAACGTGATTCTGAGTTCAATAATCTTATACGCCCTTAAGATCCAAATTACTATTTTTTTCATAATAACCGTACCATACGGCATTACAAAATAGGCAGTCGGCCTCCGAGGATCAAAGCTGTAATCGCACAGAAGTCACGACACGATACTATCTAAGTAAGATTTGACGTCCAATCATCTACTGCATTGATTCTTAAAACAAAGATACAATCAACTGTGACGCAAGAAATGAACTCTATACCTTTGTATTAGAAAGCAATTTCGTGTGTAGTGACAGCAGAAGTAATTTAGCGGGACTGTATGTAAGTGTCGATGTTGATCGATGAGTTTGCAATACAAATGACGACAAGTGATGTACATCTGTGCTTTCTGATATGAAATTTGATTGCTTGACGATTTTCGACTCTATTAAGATTGAAAACAGCTTTTAATAAGGTTTTCACGTATCTATGCGTTGAAGAATTACATGACTATTGTGTGTAACATTCGTATTATAATGGAAGTACAGTTCAAAAGTAACATGTCTCAATTAGAATTTCCTGGTAACACGTATGTTGAACCTCGCAAAAAGTTAAGTGCTACCACAGTTATGTCAATAGTAGTGAATGTAGTCCTTCTAGCTCATGTCTCACGTAGTTCAACGCAAATCTAAATGACAAGATCACGATTTTTCTTTAAAAATGTTTATGTTTCAGAAAATCTTTATTGTTGTCTTACCTCTGTATTACGTCCTTTGCTCGCAACTTCGTCCACGTATATTTTGGCTACAATATTGAGTTGACTTTAATTGGAGCTGGTCTACCTTACTTAATCATTTCATTTTAAGATTATTTGTTCCAAGTTTCTAATGGATACACACAGAGAAAAAGATAACAATAAAACTTCAATAACCCGCTGCACCCCTTTCTATGGTTTGTTTCGTAAATATTTATGTGGAAGAGTATCTATACAGTTTCAAATTGATACACGCCAGAAATGCGATTTTTCATACAATAGTTTACAACTTAGGGGTTGATTTTAGAAAAATCTTTCCTTAGAGTACCTTCCACAACCTCTAAGTATCTTCTGTTTTTATCTTCAGTGAATTAGGCTGTGCCCTGTCTCTGTCAGTCAGTCACGGAACTGTTTTATATTAATAGATAGATATTCCATTCTACAAATACCATGTTTTCTTGCAATAGTCAAACATCATAATCGTAAATTGTCACAGTCATTATATTAATCGAATAACACGGTGAAACAGCACATAATGTCCAATCATCTTCAACTTGATTCATGTTTCAATAAATTTCAACACAGCGTCTTCCTCACAGATATTGCTGTTTTATTCGCTACTATTTCACTGATTTGACGTTGTCTGATGTATGGTGATACATAGAATATTATCGCTAGATCGTGTCTCATTACGAGAATATAAATTTCATGAAGACACAGATTATTATCTTTGTGGACGTCTTCTAAATTATTTGAAGTCGTTTAGAATATTTTGATTTTCTCAGTGAAAATTTCACAATGAGAGTCAGACCCATTCATACCTTCAGAGCATTACTAATAATACAGTAATGGTCCTAAGGGGTAAGTGGTGTTTCTTGTGGATCTTATTTATCTATCAAAATATACCTAAATAGGCACAAGTAGCGAGGAGTTGCTGTGACTTAAAGCTTAAGAATCTGTGGTCCCTTCCATATGTTATTATTCTTCAAACCACATTTCTACTTAAATGCCTCTTATTCCATTAACTTGACGTTTTCTGATGTATAATGTAGATGAAATATTATCTCTGAATCGTGCATCATTACAGGAATGTAAATTTCATGAAGACACATCTCCGTTATTTGTTGACGTCTCCGTGGCCATCTTCTAAATTATTTGCAGTTGTTTTGAATATTTTGATTTATTGTTACATTAAGGAACACATCTTCTTGTGTTTGGGAAAGTTTGTAGTTACATGTTAGGTGTCATTATAATATATGATTTAAACCTAAAGGTGAGAGGTGATCAACGCGAGAGTATTATAATAGATTATCCAAAACCATTGTCGTTATTGTAATACTCGTAGTGTTTAGAGTTTTACTGCATTAACAATAGGCAAATCGATTGATATTCTCTTGGCTACATTTTTTTGATGTGAATGATTTAATGCGGCGGTACGGGTGACGCTCGCGACCGCAGACCTTCGTAAGTCATCGGCTCTCTTCGGTTTGATTCGGCCTAAGATTTTTTTACACAATTTTCTATGTTTCACATCTGTCAGGCTTCCTGCGATGTCTTCATTTTTTTACCATGTATCTAATGACTCTTTGTTTTACTTGGCGCTAAATGCCTAGATTGCGGCTGTGTACAGAATACGAACTCACAGTTAGATTATTATAGTCAATTTATAAATGCAGAGGTTACACCAACAACAAATATAAACCATCACAAGAGCAAGCACTATCGATACATTTACCATAGGTATGCTTTCACTTTTTAAGCCATTTCCCCATATTTGTTCACGCGGAGCACCATACCTTATAGGGTATGGTGAAAGGCATATTGTTTTACTTGTCCTTTATATATGGCTGATCTATTGCTAATATGGTGCTTGTCAAACTAACAGACTTTTTTGTTTGGTGTTAATCAAGATTACGTTAGCATAATATGTTATTTTTTTGAGTTTGTTTTGAAGTCAGTTTTATATGCAAAACAAAAAATACATATGTTTTTTTTTATTAATTGAGTTAATTAGGTACCCGTAGGTGAATATAAAGTCGCATGAGTGCAATAAAATTATAATCCTGAAACAATGTAAGAACTTACTCATGTCTACCAAAATAGAAAAAGCACTGAGTAGGTAAAATTAAAAGTTAATTTGCAGAATCATTTTAGAATTATTCTGAAAATTTCATTAAAGGTAATTTTTTTCTTAATTCCTTGCTTAACCGACTTAAACACAAAATACAAGTTGAAAAGTTGCATATAACTTCACTCAGTACAAACATAATCGAAGTTTACACACATACCAGCATATTATTAAAAAAGCAATACAAATCAAGCTTATACATATGCAAAAATCTTGATAAAACTAACAATACAAGCAAAAAGCAACGTCCGATGCATTAACGAAGCTGTTATATGCTAAGGGAATAAGAAAGTAAGAAATGAACCGGTTGCATTGTAACTGGTCGACAAGGCCGTTACCGCATGCCTTTAACGCAGCATACCAAATTGACTTATCAGAAGGACGTATCTTGACAGACCCTGTCTCCCTTCTGAGAATTGTGACCGAGATGATAGCGGTCACCAGAGGCACGAAGAAAATAATTTGCGTATCATTATACGACGATTCTATTAGGTATCTATTTGTATTTAGCTTCAGGCATTCCGATTATTGGAGCATTAGAAACGGTTGACTTGATTGGCTTTAAACGTCATGGGTGCTGATACCAGTACTCATAATCAGAGTAGGGTACATTTTTACGATAATATTGACGCTGAAGTTGATTATGTATAGGCTTCAAAAGAGTAATAAAGATAATTTTGATATTTCTTAGATTGAGAATATAATATTTTTTATGTTCATGCTATTGTGTGTATTAGGTACACATAGTCAACGTAGTACTAAAGTTGGAGCCAGACGACCGTTATTTATGCCGTGCAAAGTGAGTCGCGTAATTCCGGTTACGTTTGGTTTCATTTAATATTACGATTCATGCTGTATGACGCAAATTCCTTTAAATCCTTCTAGTTAATTACGCCGCCTCATTTTTCACGGTGTAAATTACGCTCATCTGGCCTCAGCCTAAATATCGAATCCCTACGTGATGGTCATCACGACGAATAGTCGTATGTGATGATAGATTACTTGAGACCTTTTCTCTCCGTTGACTTATACATCTTCTATACTTCTAAAGAGAAATGTTCTGACTGTGTGGTAGACTGATTCATCAACGCAGAGCCTAAACCACTGCAAGTGGAAATATGAAATTTGGATGATAGGTTCTTTTGTTGACGTAGACATCCACTCAGAAAGGATTTTTGAAAATTCTACTCTTAAGGGGGTAAAATAGGGGATGAAAGTTTGTATGAAAATTCACGAGGTAAGTTGCGGGCAAAGTGCTATTAAGGCATCTCTACTTAAGGACAACGCACAGCTTAGACCGGTAGTTCTAGAAGCATGAAACTTGCACACGGAGTTCTTTATATAACGTAGGTGATCACTAAGAAGGGATTTTTAAAAATTCATCCCCTAAAATAGTTAAATAGGGGATGCATGTTTGGATGGTAGTTCATAATTTTTGAAGTTAATAATATGGAAATCGGTGATTAGGCTTCTGTTTTTTTTTTAAAAACGTTGCCCCACACTAGAATTTCTCCTGTATCGTGTTTATAACGTAGGTGAGTACTAACAAAGGATTTTTGAAAATTTATCCTCTAAGGGTGTTTAATAGGGGATCCGATGGGAAATCCCATAGGGCACACGGCTAGTATGGTGATAAGTGCCTACAATTTAAATTCTATAGCTCAAAAGTCTAAAATAAATTACAATAAGTACCCATTGCTTTCCACCTCGGTGCAGCGTGTGAACAATATCATTTTAACATTACGATATGCAAATAAAAACAGTAATAGCGTCACATTATGGCGAGCTTTCTATAGCTATTAACGATAGCTTGGGCTGATGAGACTTCATTTATCGTTGCGAGTCGTTCTAAGAACTGAAGATTGTTGATTTCTAAACAACAATAATATTCTATGGCTTGGTATACAATGAAGAGATGCAATAGGTTCATACGATATAGTCATATATCATATCAAGCCCTAAAAGTCCGCTTACACAACATAACATCATGCCTGTATTCCCCGAAGGATTGGGCAGAGGTATACATATAGTAACATCCACATTTCGCGGTTATGTTTAAGTACCATGTAATAGGGGGCGTGCCAATTGCCATCAAACGGGCTGCTATTGAGGAATTCCACCCGGAAAAACCCAATAACACTTTGTCTGACCTGCGGATCGAACCCAGGACCTCACAATCAGCGGATCGAGACAGTCCCCTTATTAGAAAGTTTTACATGGAAGTTGCAGACCTGGCCTTTCCGCAAAAAATTCGCAAGCCTTTTGGCAAGTATGGTGGTAAGATATATATTACGATGAAGTCCAATATTGGTGATTGGCGATGTGCTTGATCTTGTATCGATGATGCGTTTTTGTACTATGTTACCTGACCGTTCTAAAAATAGGCTAAGGCCAATATTGGTGATTGGTGACAAGGTCCACGCGCATAATCTTAATCAAATATTTGTATTATTCTGGAGCATAAAGATCTAGTCTCCAACAAAACGTTGAATGTATTCAAAACGTGTTCATACAATTTATTACAAGCTTCGTACTCTGAGGAAAATGTCTGGAAAACTCAAGTGTTCTTAATAAAATATGTAGGTACAGGATGTGTCTCCGTTTGAGCTAGAATATGCGTCGTGATTTATGGAATAAAAAGTCTTCACAACAGTTTAATATTCCATGAAGTAGATTTATTTTTAGACTAGCGGCCCGTCCCGGCTTCGCACGGGTGGACATTTTTCTCGTTTTTGCAACATTTTTCATGTATGCTCCGCTCCTATTGGTCGTAGCGTGATTTTATATAGCCTATAACCTTCCTCGATAAATGGACTATCCAACACAAAAATAATTTTTCAATTCCAACCAGTGGTTCCTGAGATTAGCACGTTCAAACAAACAAACAAACTCTTTAGCTTTATAATATTAGCATAGATACTATTTATCCTACTACTACATTACGAGAATACTCAAGTGATGGGGTCCTTAGTTTGATTCCCAGATCGGGCTAAATGTTATTGGTTTTTTCCATTACGAATTTCTCAGTAGCAGCCCGGAGTCTGGATTTGTGTCCGATTAATGGCAACAGGCTCGTCCCCTATTACATGGGACTTAAATTGGCGAAACGAGGGTGTAATTAAAACTCCTCTGCCGCAACCTTCGGGGAATATAAGGCGTGATGTTATGTTATGTTACTCAAGTGATTATTTGACAAAATCATTATTAATTGGTCAGTTTAGTACGAATGTTATTACTGGCGCAGAACAGGTTGATTCTTCTTATCATCCTGTCATAAGCCTTAGTCTCCAGTTAACGATAACCACAGCAAGAAGCCGTGAACTATTTGTTCACTAGGGATCACACCATTCATAAGTTACCTACGTCTACACATCACACAAGTGCTTTTATATTATTTTGATTTTCTTTGTTTTTATTTCTCAATAGCATACTCGTTAATTGTTAAGTGGACGAGCGGACTCACCTAACACAAGCATCTCCTTGCTTAAAAGGTGATTTCCAACTCACATGTGTAAAAGTTTTTTATAAATACAATAATCATTTTTTTTCTATCCATTCATCTTTCACACCTTCCCTTCTCCGCTCTGCGGTATGGTCAATATATTCAAAACACTCGATAACAAGTTGTAGCCCAATCATATAAATTAATCGATAACTAATCGGAATCGGTTTCATTTGACATTTCCTCTCTGTAGAGATAAGCGTTAATTTGAATTTAGTCCGTTGAACATTACATTTGTGGTCACCAATGTTATGTGAATGATATTCATAAAATAGTTAATAAATCGTTACCAATAAGAAAACTTCGGTATAAATCTTGAACTTTAATCCTGAATTATCTATTCAAAAAGCTCCATTGAATCTAAAAAAAAACGATACCCAGAGATATTCAATAGTAGTAGTTCTTGATACCTAACTATTATAAGCTTGACAAGAACATGACTGCAAAATTCAGAGGGGATCCAAACGAAAAAGTGCTTAGGTGTGTATAGTCCACCAACCCGCACCAGACCAGTGTAGTGGACTAAGGCCTAAGCCATTCTGATTCTGTGATGAGGCCCATGCCGAGCAGTGGAACAGTAATGGGCTGATTAATATGATTATGTTATAACATAACATCATAACATCACGCCTTACATTCCCCGAAGGGTTCAGCAGAGGTGTTTTTTATACACCCTCGTTTCGCCAGTAATGTTTAAGTCCCATTTAATAGGGGGCGAGCCTACTGCCATTAACCGGGCACAAATCCAGACTCCAGACTGCTACTGAGATATTCCTAATGGAAAAACCCAATAACACTTTGCCTGACCTGGGGATCGAACCCAGGACCCTATGCTCAGCAGTCGTGCTTGCGACCACTAGACCAACAAGGCAGTCCAGATTATGTTATGTAACAATAAAAACCCGATTAGATTTACCTGCTATTATTACATAGCCGCAGAGTTTCAGTTCTAGAAATCACATACAGTAGGTACCTACTTTAAGAATCGTCATCATATCAGTCGAAAAATTGTTCGACAAAGGCCTCCTCCATAGATTTCCACAACTATCGGTCTGAACCGCTTGCATCCAACGGCATTAGTTTATGAATACGAAGGGAATATATTCCAGACATACACGATTGAATACCGGACATTGCGGCGGGCGTCGGACATTGAAATCGACGCCACCGCCATTATTATTTCAATAACATTCAGAAGCACCTGCTGCTTTTATTATCATCGTGGTTCCTACATATTTAATATTGGTAGTCATTCATTTCCCTGCCCTTATCCCACACTAGGTGGGGTCGGCACAACATGTATTTCGTAAATCCATGTTGTTAGAGGTATCGCTTGCCTGACATCAACCCTCCTTGGGAATACTCGTTGCGCCGTCGCGCGGCTGACCCAATGTGCAATGATATGTTATATACTACAAATATTGAATATTGGTAGTATCAGCGATATGTTGAGGGGTTTGTGGCTGAATACCAACCCAGCGGATCATACGATTTGCGAGTTTAGACTGTGCTTGCCGCTGGCAGTCTATGGATTAGTGATCGTTCATAACACATCGAGACCCCTCCGTGCCTCGGAGAGCACGTTAAACAGTCGGTCCCAGGTGTCATACGAATACCTATGAAAATCGTTACGAGAAGTCAGAAGCCCAAAAGTCTGACAACCAGTTTAACCTTAGGATATCGGCATTGCTCTGTAACTGGGATGCGGAGGTCTGATGGCAGTCGCTCCGTGTAAAATACTGGTATTCAGCCGCATCTGGTTAGACTGGAAGCTGACCCCAACATAGTTGGGAAAAGGCTATGTAGAACAGTATCACCGACATGTGTCAATAATTTCAGTAAAATTTTCATATCAATTTTTACTATAATCGAAAGACTTCTCGTAGCGCTGGTAATTAAATATATTATTATGCAAATAAATCATGATCACGGAACGATTGAAAAACGTGGTTGTAAGGCTTCAAAAATAAGCGTGAAACCACGACAGACTTGTTCAAACAATCCCAATTACTACTCACGTGCGTTAAACAAATATTTTTTGTAAAGAATACCGCTAATAAAAAAAAACATGTACAGTGTACACACCAATTTTCGCAAGTAACTGACAAAATTACGTAATATAACGCGTGTAGTTTGTAGTATAAGACTGATTACACATTGGCTACAAAACTCTGCTACAATACGACACAACTAACAATTAAGTCGCATCGGCAAACTTGATCGAACAACCAATGGCAGTCGCTCATTTTCGCGCCACTTACACCTACTTAGTGCATCAGCATACAGATTATTATTTGACAGCAGTAAATTCATGGTCTTGAAGTCGCACTCAGTTCGGAAATGATCGGTTTTATGAAGCTTGCCAGTGCTACTATACCAGTGTGATTTAAAAACGGTGCTGCTTCAATATGTTACGGAGTTAATCGATTAACTAAATCTTCAATGTGGAATAGTTGCGATTTATGTACTTGCAAAACAGTGGTGCAGTGGTCATGAGAATGACTGAAATACAGTGTTAGGTTGCCGTTCTAAGCATTATTACATAAGCAGGTAGCAAGAAGGTACTTCATTCGAGATTAAAAAGTATTGCAGCGCTTGTATAGTCCAAATGATACGACTATATTTATATCTATACTAATATTATAAAGAGGAAAGATTTGTATTTTTGTATGCAACAAATAAACTTAAAAAATACTGGACCGATTACAAAAATTCTTTTGCCGTTAGAAAGCTGCCTTATCACTGAGTAACATAGGCTAAGGACGGAGCCGTGAAGACACAGCTAGTTATTTATAATACAATAGTCTTGCAGCTAAATCGTCAGTGTGCAACCAGTCTTATGTCGTCGCCGAGATGTCAACTCATTGTCGAGTGCGTGCTAAGAGCCGTGTGCGAGGGCCGTGAAGGTCGTAGGCATAGGTGAGCGGTTATAAAATAAATGCCCTCATTTGTTTAAGTACCTGTATGTACCTCATTTGTTTAACACTGCTACTTAAGCGCTAATAATTTGACACACTCTATATAGGCATTGTTTGAGCGCGGTTGCAGTAATTCAGACACCACAACTAATAATTGATAGGTACGTGCATGGTATTATAAAACAAGCTAAGGTATTCTCTTCCAACAATGACCGATATTACGTCACCATTATTTTGGGACCCGAAAAAGCATTTATAAAATCAGGTTGTTTTTGTTCCTAGTATAAAATACATACAACAGAATCTTGTAGGGGTGAATCTATCATTACAGTTATAGCTAATATCGGTATGTCAGGATTGGGAGCATGGTAAATAAAGTAAAGGAAACCAACATAGAGTCTCCACCACTGAGTGTACTTTTAATTAGGTTAGTGATTAGTTACAGAAGCTAGTTCACAATATAGTAATTAACACAAGATCAGAAAATGAGGACAAGCAAACCAGATATAAAAGGTCAGACTTCTTCGGCTGTTCGACATGGAATTCTTTGTTCCGACGAATGACCACTGTTTTTATAACTTCGTGTACGTTAATTCATCTTGACGATTACCCTCCTGTGTCAACATTGTCCAGTGTTACCAGCTACCGATAACACTAGTTCCTTCAAACCCAAATCTACGACCTCGCTACATTCACTAGCAAGTTATATTGCACATGTTGACTTCTGCAACTAACACACCCACAATAAGTCGACTTCTGGTAGTATTACCGACTTGCTGACGCAGGCTGCCCGTGAAGATTTTAACCAAACTTGCTTGCTCAATCTTGCGCAATATAACTTACAAGTGAATTTAATGGCGAACGGCGATTAACAAAAGAAATTTATAAGGCGGATGTTAATGGGAACGCCGGTAGAGGACGTCCTAGAAAGACATACATCGATGTTATTGGTGATGTTCTTCACAAAGGTCAGGTGCGTAGTACTCTCAACCGGCGTGCGTGTATGACAAGATGTATAAATGTGGATGAAGCGAAAGGGGTATGTAAGAGTCGTAGCATGTGGCGTTCTATAGTTTCTGCCTACCCCCATGGGAAAAAGGCGTGAGTTTATGTATGTATGTATGAATTTAATGTTTAAGGATGTGTACACATCTACGACCGGGCAAGCGAAATCCCCAGGTTAAAATAAGTCCGCATTCTGTGCGCGTTTATGGATTTTACGTAGGCTTAGAAATTCACATCGATTTTACTTTACGCCATCACTAAATACCAAGCGCAGAAAATTTACAGCTGCTTATCCGAACTCATTACAATGACAATAAACCACGGACATAAATATATTATTTATAACAAAACATAAAGAACTGTATATAAATACGGTTTGTTTGACCGAATCGCTTTCAGTATCGTATGGTTATGTCGTTTCCAATTAGATGATATTTGTAGAATTATGGTCTACTTACTAACAAATAATATCAAGTACAGTCGAACTAGCTTCGTTGGGTTCGATCCCCAGGTCCGGAAAAGTGTTATTGGATGTTTCCGTGTGCAATTCCTCAATAGCAGCCCGGAGTTTTGATTTGTGCCCAGTTGATGGCAATAAGCTCGCTCCCTATAACATGGGACTTAAACATAACGACGAAATTAAGGTGTTACTATACACCTCTGCCTAACCCTTCGGGGATTATAGGCGTGATGTTATGTTGTAGTCGTTAGTGTAGGTTTATTTGTTATGTAATAATAACTCGGGAACTGCTTGACCGCATATACCGTTCTCGAACATAGTTCGTTCTAAAAGCTAAAATCTCTTTCGCCGTAAACCACACTAGCGGTAAAAGCTTCCTTTTTTGGTCTGGAAAAATAGTAGACATGTGCAGCGTTTTTCCGGGTGCAACGAAAAAGTAAAAGCGGCCAGCTGAAACCGCGTGTGTGGTCCAGGCTTTGAGGTATTCTTTTACAAAGGTGACTGCTCTTTATAATCATTGACTTATTGATTCCTGATGTTTAACTTTTACTTTTGTTTAAATATTCAATAATATAAATCTAAGGTAAAAACTATACATACAAAATACGTATAAAAATAATTAAAAAGTGCACTTAGTCGTCTAAATATTCCCGATAGTATGACGTCAGCAAGAAAATTATTTACGTTCATTTTACATACCTAAATATAAAAATAATTAGAAGTATAATTTAAAATATATAAATACAGGAAGAGGCAAGGTTGATTAAAAGCTTTTCGAGTTCATGCTGAAACAGTAATTAATTACTTTAGTACCTATAATCTGTGTAAGTTTCTGAAGATGTATGGATATTTGTCACAATCTATACTTCTATACTAATATTATAAAGAGGAAAGATTTGTATTTTTGTATGTAACGAATAAACTTAAAAACTACTCAACCGATATCAAAAATTCTTTTGCCCTTAGAATTATCACTGAGTAACAGGCTACGGGCGGAGCCGTGAGGACACAGCTAGTCACACATAAACGGCTAAACGAATTTGGATAAAATTAGGCATACAGATAGACCATGTCTTAGATTAACACATAGGACTTTTTAACCAGAGGTACATGAAGTAGTTCCTTAAGGATGTAAGTAAAACCGCGAGCAACAGCTAGGATATTTCATATATTAGTCTTTCTAGTAAAAGCGCACCTTCGCTTTTCGCGGCGTCTAGGAAAAGTCGTAAGGTATGGCCGCTAAGCCGACACTACCAGTCGCGTTCGTATTAGGTTTATTATTATCCCGGAAAAATAAGTCGTACCATAAACAATCCCACGCAGAAAACCGCGACTAACTACTAAAATATGCGGGAAAGTTAGCTATATAAATAAATCTGTCAATAAATTAATACTAATAGCTTAAGCGCAGTGAATAATTTACTTAATGTCGTCTAAATAATGAAGTGGGTTATGTATGTAGAATTTGTCAGCTTAGGTTTAGAGTTATGTAATTTTAAGTAGAGTGCAATAGAATTATTGTTAACGGTAATGAAAACCAGATGAAATGGTTCCAGATGAAAACCAGCACCAAGTACTTGTGACTTGGCACTAAGCTGATCTGGAACCTATTTGGTCCAGCCGTGAGACACATACCTACCTACTTTTGTTTATGTTAGTATTTTTCATTTATTTTGTATAGTTTTTTGTGTTCTGTTTTGCTGTACCTAATTGTCTTGTCTGTGTCTTATTTGTGTTGTGTCCAAATAAATATTTTTCATTTCATTTCATTTCATAATGGGACTGCCGTAAATTTATAACACTAGATATGCAATAAAATAAATAACATAACATCAATAACATCACGCCTGTATTCCCCGAAGGGTTGCGTAGACCTCTACACCTGTATAGTAACACCCTTATTTCGCCGTTATGTCTAAGTCCCAAGTAATAAGGGTCGAGCCTATTGCCATTAACCGGGCACAAATCCAGATCCCGGGCTGCTACTGAGAAATTCCTAATAGAAAAATTCAATATCACTTTGCCCGACCTGGGGTAGAACCCAGGATCCCATGCTCAGCAGTTGCGCTTGCGACCACTACACCAACAAGGCAGTCAGGCAGGTATTAAATATCTGACCCATTAGATAACATTTACAATAACATAACCATGTCTTTTCTGTCGCGCAGTTGGGTAAAAAACAGTCGCTACTAAATCATCTCACGAGGCCAAATGATAGTGACGGTAATGTTTTTTTTAAACGGTTTTTTTTAGCTTCAATTCGTATATTTGTTTGCGTCAAATATTGCGACAGATTTTTCAACTACTTCTGCTTAACTAATTCTCCTGAAACTTCGCATACAAATTCAATTTCCATGACAATACAATATTATAATAATTTCAACCTTCAATCTTCAAATCCTGATGCAAGGGTACTGCAAGATAGAAACGTTTAACTTAAAAGGTTTTTAAGGGATTATTGAAAATATCAGTCGCGTTTAAATATTCAAAGATAGAAAGTCAAACCGTGACCACGGCCGATGTAATTCGGTTGAAAGATCAGGAACAATGCTTCTTTGAAAATTTAAATGCGACCTAGACCCGATATTTAGGTTCTATAACGCATACAAATCGCGTAGCTTTAAAAACAATTATTACAATATTGTAATATTAAATTTGGATTCCCGCGCCGCGCTTGATCACAGTTAGACGTGCTACAAGTTACTCCGTAAAATAATAATTATGTAACAGTCTAAGCAATATTTTTGTCCTATTTTCGGGAAATGAGGGCTGATGGTCCTTAATACAGGCTACTAAGTAACCTAGCTAGGACATCAGATCGTAAACTTGTATTGCTACCATCTACTTCTAGGTAACCATCTCAGATGTAAATTATTCCTAAGTTGTCATCCTACCTTGTAACAGACTGTACCTTTTTTAATGAAATAAATTATACTTATACTTACATCAATAAATCAATATCCTTCGCGTAATAAGGAGTAATAAACGCGTTGAAACCAATTGACGTCGTTCAGTTGTTCCGGTAATAACGAGCTTACCGGTAATTAGGAAGTAAACACCGAAGAAAAGTGTCGTGAGAAAACCGTTACTGCGACAATAAATATATTTTTATATGTAATAAATCTGATAGGTATTTCTACAACATTCGTAGTATTAGAGACATCTTCTCTAATTAAAAGCAAAATCTATTAATCTCTTCCCTGAGGTAAATTCTACCGATAAAAGCATTTTAATGAAGTCTTTAATATGTTACGTATCTTTATTTATTGCTACTTATAGCACAGAAAACAGAATAGTACTACTCTTAGACAGGAAATAAAACAACATTTTTAGAATATCTTTTCAAAATATAAATATAATAACGTCGCTGCGCCTGCAAAATCCGCTGTTTTTTTTGAAAATCTATCTTTGATGCTATTTTATAATAGTTTTCAAGCCACGTGCAACTTGAAAATACGTTTTCTAATAATTTATTTTGCTATCTTCTTAACCAAATAAATTATTAAAAAACAGTTTTTACAGGTGCACGTGGCTTGAGAACTATTATAAAATAGCATAAAAGACAGATAAAAAAAAAACACAGCGGATTTTGCAGGCGCAGCAACGATAAGCATAATTAACGTATTACTGTCCTACTGCTGAACACAGGCCTCTTTTCAGAATGAGAAGGGTTTACTCTGGCCTGGTGCCGGTTGGCGGACTACACACACACCATTGAGACCTATTACAAACAATATCAAACCCTACAAACAACGCCTGAACCACATAAGAAAACCATACATTACACATGTCAATAGTTCTCGCTTGAATTACATACATATCCGCAACGGATGCAGTTAGCTACTGATCTGACCGGCGTTTCCCAGAATATTACATGACCACAATTATGCACGACATGAACCTTATGTAAAGCCTTCACTGCGGCATGTAACGTATTGGCTGTATGCGGAATTCCTTTGTCATAAATTGACAACTATGAATGATATATGGGGTATAAATAATTGTACGTCGAAAGCGTAAGACAATTTGATACAAAAATAATTACATACATAAACTCACGCCTTTTACCCAAGGGGAAAGCAGAAATTATAGAACGCCACATGCTACGACTCTTACATACCCCTTTCGCTTCATCCACATTCATACATCTTGTCATACACGCACGCCGGTTGAGAGTACTACGCACCTGACCTTTGTGAAGGACATCACCAATAACATCGATGTATGCCCTTCTAGGACGTCCTCTAAAAATAATTAATATTTGAGAAATCATTGTTGTGAAGGGAAGCACCATTAAACTATCCTATCATACCTATGTACTCAAAACAGTTGATATCCAGAATTTATTTCCCGAACCGTCACACCTCAGCTCTGGACATGAAATTCGGGCTGGTGCAATTTGATTTGAACAACCTCGTTGGTCTAGTGGTGGCAAGCGCGACTGCTGATCATGAGGTCTTAGGTTCGATCTCCAGCTCAGCCAAAGTGTTATTGGGTTGTTCCGTGTGGAATTCCTCAGGAGCAGCCCGGAGTTTGGATTTGTGCCCGGATGATGGCAATAGGCTCACCCCCTATTACATGGGACTTAAACATAACGGCGAAATGAGGGTGTTACTATACACCTCTGCCCAACCATCGATTCCTTAATCTTTATAATCGCTTTAATCTACTTTCAATATTATGTGACGCTATCGGATAAACATAACATCACGCCTGTATTCCCCGAAGGGTTGGGCATAGTTTATAATTACACCCTCGTTTCGCCGTTACGTTTAAATCCCATGTAATCAGGGGCGAGCCTATTGCCATTAACCGGGCACATATCCAAACTCCGGGCTGCTACTGAGGAATTCAATACAGAAAAACCCAATAACACTTTGCCCGACCTGGGGATCGAACCCAGGACCTCACGATCAGTAGTCGCGCTTGCCACTACTAGATCAACGAGGCAGTTAATCCTATCGGAGTTATTCATAAATCAAACAGCACACACTCTAAATGTCGCAACATTATGCTGAGATAGGAGCCCTTTTTGGCCTCGTGCAAGGTAGTCTAAATTCTTATTGTTTCTTTTTTTTTATATTGTTTTTGTTTCTGTAACTGCCTGTGTGAGTCCAGAATAAATAATATTCTTTCTTTCTTTTCACACAATAAACAACTTTAGATATAATCCCATTTAAAATCAATAAATGTATAGAAAAGGTAGTTACATTGTGTTTCTGGCCAATCCACCTGCCAAGCGCGTTGATTATGTCAATACTCGCCCAAAGCGATCGCTTCTGTCCAGCGAAAATTGAATTTTCATGCAGACGGGTCCACCAATTGATTCGAGCTGACCGTCTGGCTACCGATAGTCTATGTTTTGTTCACCAACGCTGATTTTAGCCCTCAAAGGCTATTGAAATGACTGTGGCGGCTAGGGTTCATTGGGTTTTGGGTTCAGAGTTTATTTGTTTACCGATTACTGTACTAATTAAGTTAATTAGAATTTTAATATACGAACTAACGTTACGATGCCGTAAACACAAGCATAATATAACATAACATCACGCCTTATTTTCCCCGAAGGGTTCGGCAGAGGTGTTTTTAGTACACTCGTTACGCCAGTTATGTTTAAGACCCATGTAATAGGGGGCGAGCCTATTGCCATCAACCGGGCACAAATCCAAACACCGGGCTGCTATCGAGGAATTCCACACGGAAAAACCCAATGACACTTTGCCCGACTGGGCATCGAACCCAGGACCTCACGATCAGCAGTCGCGCTTGCCACCACTAGACCAACGAGTCTATATGGTTCGTCTTTGGTTCGGTTGCGATGGACCAACTCCCCTGTTAATACAGTCAGCCCTCAGTTCCTTGTAATCGAAGTACTCAGATTGGCTAACACAACCGTCCACATAAAACTTAATAAAAGTAGTAATTATACGCCGCAATTCTCAATGATAGAGTACCTCACGGACATCTAACAAGAAAACAAGACCGTATGAATTACACCTCAATATAACAATAAAATAAAACGGTAAATCGCCGGTTAAAACAAGCACGCCGGTTAATCATTTAGCTGCATCCAGGGCACTAACAGTTCGACCCTAATTTTAGAGTAAAGTAAACAGATTCAAGTGGAGAAAACTAAGGCCTTTGCCCAGAACTGTTACAGTATAAGCTTATAATAATAAAGGCACTTAGAGATGATGGCAAACAGGCCAATGGCCCATCAGATGGAGGTGGAAAGCAGTTGATGCCACCTATAAACACTTGCAATACCATGAGAATTGTTAATGCATTGCTGCCCATAAACATTAAGGTGGAAGGTCTCATGGGCCTGTAATTTCACCACCGCAACTCTTCAAACTAGATTACAGTATGGCTGCTTGGCGGTAAAAAAGGGATGGTAGTAATACATCCACGAACGAACTCTTTTACAGAGAAATCCAGTGCTACTAATGCTTTTAAATTTAAAAATATAAAAAGCTCTGCTCTGAGTCTAAATTAATCCACTAATTTTAGCATGATACAAAGACCGCTTTAACTGTGAAGGAATTAGGACTCCGGTTTTGCGTGTTGTTTATATAATAATACAAAGTAATATTCCAATTCGAGTATTCCCAAGGAGGGTTGAAGTCAAGCAGGCGGCCGGTCATAAAACAATAAGCCAAAACCTCTAACAACATGGATTTATGAAATACATGTTGTGCCAACCCCACCTAGTGTGGTATAAGGGCAGGAAAAAGAAGGTTTTGCGTGTTGCGTAGATATGCAAAGGGCCGAGTAGGTGTGCAATAGATATTAAGAGTATACACTGCATGATTGCCTAGAGATATTTTCTAAACGACTTTCTAGATATATTTCAATGATTGACAAAATCTATCTTTAATAATATAGTTTAAGTAATTGTCTCACACATTACAGTTAAACCATGTTGGTATATTGTTAGCATAAAAAGTGCCAATAATGACCCAATTTACAAAATACAGATGTTAAATGAATGATACAAAGTTTAAGATATTAGCTTCTGCTCTCGAGCGAAAAGAATGCAGGTTTATGATACAATAGCATTTAACTTCGATTGGTAAAGCAAGCTGTTTTGGCAACATCCGTTCGAAGCACCAATCTAAACCGGAACTATAATTCAAAAACTAACAAACAAGATGCATAATTTGAATTGAACAAGTAGTCAGATGGTAATATCGATAAAGATTCTTGACTAAACAGATACATGCAATTTTACAACGCCCTCGGCAATTTCTTAAACAATAGTCATAAGTATGATCAATATACGATAGGTAAGTCGTGTTTACAGTCATCACTGTTTATTGATTAAAATAATCATTATGATGATCTGCACACAATCAATTGTTACTTGTCATAACTATGTGTCTAGATACTAGAAAGTTTTGCATTTTGTAATGAATAATATTCATGTTACTGTGTGATTTATGTAACTAATGTGTTGTGTCCTTTTCAGAATTGAATTTATTGTGTAAGATCTTTTTATAGCAAGACTTATTGTTCTAGACTCTTCAGACGTTGTGGTTGGTGCACATTATCGACAGTTTTTTATAACAAACAATACTTCTAACAAAACTGTTTAATACTTTAGTGGATCGTTTGCCTGAACTCGTGGGACTATTAACAAGTCGCATTAAAATCAGTATAGCTCGCTAAAAACAGTGAGATACATTACGGAACTGGAACAATAAAAGTTACTATAGTTCCTCTACTGTACGTAAGTAATTAGCCATTTTTTGGTCAACCTCAACAGCATAGACTTAAAAACTTTCCAGGCGAAACTTGGCAACACCAAGCATAATAAGGAATAATGGTAACACCGTTTCGAACCCATTGGGAGCTTGCATATTGATGGCAACCACTAACTGTCAACTTTACTGTTATTTTTAACACCCATTATAGTATAAAATAGGCTTTAGTATGCGTGAATTGAATTCTACAGCAAAATCAGACGTAGAAACCAATTTATTTTGCAGAAGTAAAGCATTGATAATTTCAATTAGTTTTCGATTTTGCGCCAATTTTTTTAAGGTTACTTCTCGATTACACTTCGGATTTCATTTCATTTCGATTCTTCATTTGACAGCTGTGGTAATCGAGTGAGGGAAGAATTTCATTCGACAATCGATAAAGAGTTAGATTTTAAAATTAAACGCCTAACAAACGTAGCGACTAGGTTTTATTTTAGTATGTGAGTTTCGCTTTGGTAAGTACATTGTTGTATGAATAATTCCCATCTGGCAAATCGATTATCGATTATCTTGTCACTTTTATTTAGGAGAAAGAGGTAAACATCATTGAACGTAATGCGTCTTTGGAAATTAGGTTTTTTCTGAATCTCAAATCTCCAGACATAATTTTGATCGTGATCGAAGTGTCAGTCTATTCTGTCGTATAAGCTTCAGTGTATACTAAAACTTTCTTTTCTGTAATAAAATGTATTGCAAATGTCACTATTTTGATTACTAGAGAAGTTTCATGACTTCGATCTAGATTACAAGCTTTCGGTAGATTTCGAAACATTCTAGTGTTGGCTATGTCATATACAGATATGGCAAAATTCACGTTTTAAGGACAAACAAGTGATGCTGTATTAATAAACTTTTTTCATTTTCTTTTATACAAATATTTATAACAGTAATCTGAATGTAATCGATTCCATTTCCAAATTATATTCATACGGTTATTACGATCCAATTATTCCATATTACCATATACAGTAATCGATACAGATTTAAATTACTAATTACTTAGCAACAGTAATTTGTTAAGAATATGTTAAAAACACATTTACGAAATTCATGATAACCTTTAGACGATTTTGGTTTACATTTAGGTAATGAATTAAATATCACTCGATCACATTACAGAAATAATCTGGTACGGTATTTCGCCACCTGATCAGAAAAAAGTAAAAGTAGGTAATCATTTTGGTTCACTTAAAAATTAAGTTAAATTTAAGTCCGGTCAAGTGCGAATCGAATTGGACTAAGTATTTATATATGAATTCCAAAATTGTGTTGACTCCAGACACAATTTCAAGATTTTCGAACAACCGAACTTAAAGCGTGTTTTCCACACAATGCTTCGTTTCAAAAACTCATCACTTTACATATTTCATCGTCGCAAACATGAATTCTAAATGTATGTTGTTACAGAATATTATTTAAAAAAATTCTGTGTATAGATATTTCTTATTTTGAATTTCATGGTCACTAAAGATAACTAGTATCGTTCTAGTGATCATGATCTAAGTATTAAAACTTGATATTTTCTTAATACGTTTTATTTTCGACTCGTAACTGTACAATGAGCCGTGTGTGGTCAAAATCACACTCTTAATTAAACTCGTACAATTGCGTTTTCAAGTAAAATTTAAGTTAACGATTATTTAATTCAGATACATTTGCGATAATATGGACTGAGCTTAAAACCATTAGCTAATTAGGTTATTTTCTCGTTGACCAAAAAAATATTAACGTTCAGGTTACGTAGTAACTATTATTTTAATCTGTGGTTCATGCTTAAAGTATTTTGTGTGTCAATCAGAAAAATGGGTTATCTATACTAATATTATAAAGAGGAAAGATTTGTATTTTTGTATGTAACGAATAAACTTAAAAACTATTGGACCGATTTCAAAAATTCTTTTGCCGTTAGAAAGCTACATTATTACTGAGTAACATAGGCTATATTTATTACTGGAATGAAACTTCTTACGCGGGCGGAGCTGTGAGGACACAGATAGTGTTATAATATATTTAGGTAGCCTTGCATTTTATAGCGTCTAGCTGTAAGGGAGTCACTACATTTACGCCTATTTACGCCTGAATACAATTTAAGTTTTAAGCAAGATTACTTACTTAGCACTTCATAATTTATTTCTTACTTAATACGTAAGTTTATTAAGAATAATACAGTAGACAAAATTACTACGCTTTATAAAAGTTTCGCTTAGCTTTCAATGTAGAGCAGTTTCATGTCCATTTCGGGCAAAATTACAAAATAAATCAAGTTTTTGTTTCACGTAATCATAAACGCATTTATTTTTGAAAGGTAAATCTTGGTAAAATTGTACGTTCTTTTGTACAGCGCAAACACTTAAATTAAGATCAGTGGGCCGTAAGGTCAAAGACTGTTCGATAAATAATTAATCAATCATTTGAAAATACATATTTCTTCGGTTTACTTTAAAAACCCCTTTCGTTATATTTCGAACTTATTTTCTCCCGTTTCGAATTACATTTACTTTTCGACGTTTCCTGTTTATTTGTCAAAATGGCGGCCTACCATTCAAATCTTTGTAGTTCTCGTTCTAGAAAATTATGCAATCGGTTTGAATTGTTAAATGTATTAGATAGGTATACGTAGTACATAGTATTTATAAGGAAAAGAATAAGTTCCTAGTTCCTTTCCTTTTAGACAAAACAATCCAATTTATCTTAGTTTATTCATTTGACGAAGAGATTGGATGTGAAAGTTGAATATTTGTTTGTCCTATCAAGTAAATTTTTTGCGAAATTTTTAACAAACATATTTACATTCGCTGCCTTTTCCCAACTGTGTTGGGATCAGCTTCCAGTCTAACCAGATGAGCTGAATACCAGAATTTTACACGGAGCGACTGCCATCAGACCTCCGCAACCCAGTTTAGGCAATGTCGGTACTCTAAGGTTAGACCGGTTGTCAGACTTTCGGGCTGCAGACTACCCGTAACGATTGTCATAAGTATTGGTATAAAAACATATTTATACCATACAAATTATTCAAGAATATGTTACAAAGTCTACTTAATTGTCGGCAATAAGATTGACAAGCATATCAGTTTGGGACCCAGTGCATAATATCAGCAAGCACATTGGGTCACACGGCGCAACGAGTATTCCCAAGGAGGGTTAATGTCAGGCAGGCGGCCGGTCATAAAACAATAAGCCAAAACCTTTAACAACATGGATTTACGAATTACATGTTGTGCCGACCTCACCTAGTGTGGGATGAGGGCAGGGAGAAGAAAACAAGAAGAAGAAATAAGTAGTGATAGCCTAGTGGTGTGAGCGCAGACCGCCAAGACAGGTCTCGAGTTCGAACCCAAGGCCCCCTCTGACTCTGAGGACCTCTGACTTTTCGAATTCATGTGAGTATCGTAAATTATCACTTGCTTAAAAACGGTGAAGGAAAACATCGTGAGAAAACCGGCCTGCCTGAGAGATATTTCTCGACGGCATGTGAAGCCAAGTCAGAGGCCCATGGGCGGCATAAATTCTGACACTAGGTTAGTCACTAACCACACGAAAAGAAGAAGAAGGGAGGAGAAGAACATATTACAAAGTCATGTCCAAAAACAACTAACAGTAAAACACATCATAACTTTATGTCTTCGAAAGGTCCTAACTATTTGGCACATAGGTCCTATTGACCAAAGAAGAACCCAATGCCAAACTGTACATTGGAACAATTATCAGAGTCACGTACTTCTAACAATGCGTGGCATCATCTAAACTAATTAACATAGGCATAGTGGGCAAACTTAGCATAATATTTTATGGTTTGGCCTTGAGAACTACAGGATCTTAAACACCGACGAACGAGATGCTATCTAAGTATGTAGGTAGGTAGATTGTGCCAGTTCCAAGCTGTTCCAATCCAGATAAGTTAACAATATGATAGGAAATGATCTTCAAATAATATTGAGAAACGTCGACTTAGATTCCTTGAGGGATAGGCCTAATTGAAAATCTTTATATTTACATAGTATTAAACAAAGTCGCTCCCGCTGTCTGTACGCTTAGATCTTTTAAACTACACAACGGATTTTAATGCAGTTTTCAGCAACAGATAGAGTGATTCAAGAGTAAGGGTTATATGCCCTACATTAGTATCTGCATTGAACCCGTGCGAAGCCGGGGCGGGTTGCTAGTTAATAATAAAATACAATAGGTAGGTATTGATTGATACTTGATATTGTTTTAACTATTAGATCTAGATAACGGACTTATTATTTGTTTGTATTTAAAAACAATCAGTACGGCCTCGTTGCCTCGTTGGTCTAGTGGTGGCAAGCGTGACTGCTGATCGTGAGGTCCTGGGTTCGATCCCCAGGTCAGGTAAAGTGTTATTGGGTTTCTCCATGTGGAATTCCTCAGTAGCAGCCCGGAATCTGTATTTGTGCCCAGTTAATGGCAGCAGGCTCGCCCCCTATTATGTGGGACTTAAACATAAATGGCGAAACGAGAGTGTAGTAAACAACTCTGCCGAACCTTTCCAGGAATACAGGCGTGATGTTCATATTTAACTCCTAATATTATCACCTCTTTAATTAGTTATACACAGTATAATTTTCCAGTAATTAGACAAGCCGTTAGAATTAGTTGGATTCTTGAACTAAATGACTGAGATCATTATGAGCGCCCTTGTAGGCAGCATAGATAACGCGGAGTCGTTCACTTATGTTAAGGTCATGTATAAATAACTACACCAACAAGTTTTTTTTTAAAGTCATTATAGGTTGTGTCACGCCCTTTCCGCCAATAAAGATATAATATTCTAACCTAGTGGTGACTATTATTATGCCCAGTTACTATAAACAAAAACGAATCGTTATGCTTACAAATGGTAGCATTTTATATTGCCAGACTAGGCATAATCTTTACATAGTATCAAACAAAGTCGCTTGCGCTGTCTGTACCCTTAGATCTTTTAAACTGCGCAACGGATTTTAATGCAGTTGTCAGCAATAAAGTCAAAGTAAAAGTATTTATTTCAATTAGGCACATAAAAGGCACTTTTGAACGTTAAAGTTACAAAGAAAATAGAATTGATTCTAGTTGCCCCTTCCAAAAGGTAGTTTCATATGGAGAAGAATGGGCAAGAAACTCCACCGTTACTCTTTTAAAATGTCTTACAATATTTTGTATAGGTAGGTACATTAATTATACAATTTTATGTGAAGACGATGCACCTAGAATAAAATTACTATACCACAAAAGGTAAAAAAAAAAAATGAAACAATGACATATTAATTATGTGATAGGTACATGGTGCTCACATATTTACAAACATTGCAAAAGTATACGTTTTCCCAAAAATTTAAAAGTAATAGGTCAGTGTATGAGTTTAGGTACTTACTCATAGAATCTAAAATAAACGGCTTTAAAAAATAAATTATACAATTAAAATAGCAACCAGTTTGATTTTGTCTAGATATATATAGAGAATAGATAGAGTGATTCAAGAGGAAGGTTTATATGCTCCACGTTAGTAGTATCTACATTGCACCTGTGCGAAGCCGGGGCGGGTCGCTAGTATAACATAACGTAATGTCACGCCTTATATTCCTCAAAGGATTCGGCAGAGGTGTTTTTAGTACACCCTCGTTCCTCCATTTATATTTAAGTCCCATGTAATAGGGGGCGAGTCTATTGCCATTAATCGGGCACTAATCCAGAGTCCAGACTGCTACTCAGACATTGCTAATGGAAAAACCTAATAACACTTTGCCCTACCTGGGGATCGAACCCAGGACCCCAAGCTCAGCAGTCGCGTTTGCGACCACAGACCAATAAGGCAGTCAGACTAGACCTGCAATAGACATTTTGAGGACGAATTTTTTTATGGTTTTTGGTCACTGTAATATTGCGAATATGGTTTTAAAAGCACAGGTTCTAGGATGAAGAACATGGGATCTATACTCAACCATATATCTAGGACGAAACTCTAAAGTTGAGCGACTGGAACACTGTTAATTATTACGATTGTAAATTCCTCATTAACAAGTATTAAACCTACTTTAGGTTAATTACCTCTGAGATGACTCACACCATTCAATGCAATAATATTATCATAATGGCATCTATACATGCGTGTGGTCTTTGAACATAATGCCATTTAACTTAGCCAGCATAAAACTTAAGCCTATTTTATGAGGCTGATAGAAGAGATAATAAACTGAATTTATGTGGGGGATACGACCAAAGGCCACGTTTACCCCGAGTTTAAGGTCAAGGCAGACCAATGCCTATAGATACTAATCTAAACAGTTGTTCTTAAAACAAAATTAAAGAAATTTGCCCAAAAAATAAGAAAAACAACTCTCAGCATTAACTTTTTGTGCTCACACATTTTTCACGTGAATTTGCAAGAACTCGCGATAATGAAAAATACAGAACTAAGTCGTTTTTTGTTGGGTTCAATCCCCAGGTCAGGCAAAGTGTTATTAGGTTTTTCTGTGTGGAATTCCTCAGTAGCATCTGCATCTGCATATCAGCAGATGATGGCGCAATAGGCTCGCCCCTATTACATTGGTCTTAAACATAACGGCGAAATGAGGGTACTACTATACACCTCTGCCCAACCCTTTGGGGAATACAGGCGCGATGTTATGTTTTTTAAATTAATTAATAATTTATTAATGAACTAGGTACCTAGTAGGCACCTAGAAGATACGATAGTATTTCGCGACGCTATAAAGCAAAGAGCTGTATTAATATTACAAGACAGATTAAAGCATCATGCATCTATTTACACTCTCTACAAATTACAACTTGTATGATGATATAACAACAAAAACTAACCGTTTGACATTTAGCAACGAGCAGCAGTAACTCATTACATAAGCGGCGTCCTTGCAAGGCCGCGAGTGGGCTGCGCGGGCGCTACATGCTGCCACTAAACAGATAAGTGTAGAAGGCCCAATAGAAGGAACGCGCAATAAACGATGTAATAAATAGACGCTACGGTATTAGATTAGGTTATTTACACTTGCTAGATCAAGATTGATATAGGAGGAAAGAAAATCAAACTTATTTATAAAGTACAGACTTTTTGGTAGTATTTTTTTATTTTTATTTTTGTTGTTAAAAGAACGTTGCTCTATTAATATAAGGTATATTTCCGTACCATAGATGCGTTTACAGACACATATCTTCACATGTACGAATAGTAAACTCGTAACATTTATCTGTAAGCCATACAAATACTTGCTCCTTGCAGGAATCGAAACCTTGACTCGACAAAATCAACCTAAACGTTGAGTGATAAAATCAACCTAAACGTATGAGAAATATCACATCGGAACCTTCAACCATATGTTTAAGACCAATGAGGTTGGTCATTGCTTTTTTAATTTTTCTCAGTGTCTGCCTACTCTGGCTACTACACATTTGAAGGGAGTGGACCTTTTGTACCTATCTGTTTAGTATCAACATGCAACGCGCCGCCCGCCTGCGCGCGAGTGCACGTAATTACGCCTTTGTTGTGCTTCTAATCGTGGGAAAAGGATATAAGGTGTACTGATGAGACATTATTTTGGATTGGATCGGATTAGAGTTGTACTTAGTTGTTATCGCGAAAATGCAGGTTGTAGTTGATTGATTTTTATTTTAGATAAAAAAATATACGGCTTGTTTGGATGGATAAAGAAATATCGAACTTCAATCGATTAAAGTTAAAGGTTAAGAAATATATCTTACGAAATAGATGAAATAAATTAAATAAATGATGAAATAAATTAAGCTATGAATCGTTTAACTTTATCCTCTTTGAATCTAAGTATAATGTTATTGTCACGTTAACTATAATAAAAAAATCTTAAAGTACCTACCTACTGATTTCCTTTCATTGTAACGTTAAAAATATATTTAAACTCTGAATATAAAACCTCTATGAAAACTACAATTGTTAACAATTACTTGACTATTCACGCTAAGTTAGGTTTAATCATAATTTTATTGACAGATTTATGTAACTTAAATTCGGATACGATTTCCTTTGTCGTCACAGTTATCGATATTAAAGTATCGAGTGTTGTTTGACGACACTATTCTGTGTTAGGATTTATTTTTTACTGATTTATGTCTAAAGGCTGAGAAGTAGGAAGTCTGTAAGGTTTATGAGTGTGACTCAGAGTTATTGCAAGGTTGTGACTGATTAATGTTGAGATAAGCCGCGTTTGACTCACATTTGGCGCAGTTTTGTGTCTGTTATTGTCTTGTATTGTGGTTTACGACAGAATACCTTAGAAAACATAATATAATGGACACGTTTGTAATTTTCGTAGGGTAGGTAGTCTTTCTTGATAGCAAACGGGAGAACCTTTTTATTATTGATAGCGGCCCGTCCCGGCTTCGCACGGGTGGACATTTTGCCCGTTTTTGCAACATTTTTTATTTATGCTCCTCTCCTATGGGTTGTAGCATTATGTTATATAGCCTATAACCTTCCTCGATAAATGGACTATCCAACACAAAACGAATTTTTCAATTCCAACCAGTAGTTCCTGAGATTAGCGCGTTCAAACAAACAAACAAACTCTTCAGCTTTATAATATCAGTATAGATTATTATTTATAGGTATATTTTATAGATTACGTTATCAATCCTGAGTAACGTAGGTACAGCCTTAACTCGCGTTGGTAAAGGAGATCACCCATGTACAGCGCTATACACTAGCAAGTAATTGCTGCAAGTGTTCGCTTATGTCGTAAAGCTTTCAGAAGTCGACTTTCGCAATTTAAATTGCGAGTGGATTTGGCAAAACCTAAAACAAATCAGCTATAATATGTTGATAGACTAGCTACTTGATGCCAAATTAAAATATATTTCTCTTACTTAGACCTATCTCCGGTCTAACCTTAGGATATCAGCATTGCCCAGTAACAGAGGTTTGATGGCAGTCGCTCCGTGTAAAATACTGGGATTCAGCCGCATCTGGTTAGATTGGAAGCTGACCCCAACATAGTTGGGAAAAAGCTAGGCAGAACCGAAAATAGACCTGTCTTCAGATGTTTTCGGGTCAAGTAAAGATTATGTCATCCTCTTATAATGTTATAAAGTTCCTATTAATATCACAATAGAGTTGGTAGCCTGCAGCTAGATGGCTCACATTTGCCGCAACTTTTTAGACATGACATCATCTTAGTTACTTCAAACATTCTAAGTAGAAGTTATAAATATATTGTAATATTTCTAAGAAGTCGTTAATGTTACTTATATTATCCTTGTTCTTGGTATCATATAAATATTAAAATGCATAGCGTTAATATCAGATAATATTACGGTGCTATAAGGACCTAAGTTTGGATACAAATGTGGAATTAAATGTAAGGGCCGTAAGGTTGAACTTTGCTTGCACTAATGGGGTGATCCTCTTTGGGCAAAAGCATATTCTTAATCTTAGACTAATGTGCGCCATTTAAAAAAAGAACTTCGCCAATCACACTTACAAAATATATTTAAAACCATAGTCAATTTAGCAGAATAATCGAAAGTAGGTATACGACAAAATTAAAGACATTAAAATAATGATAATAATTCGAAATTTAAGCTATCATTAATAGGTAGTTGGACTGCCCCAATATAATACGCATGTGAATTATGTCGTTTATTATCTATATATTTATAAAATACAATCAACTTACCAAGTCCGCATATGAGGTAAGTCGGCGGTGGCTTCAACACCGATCGGGCATATGCCCCCCGTACAGTCTCCAGGGCCCTCGGGGCTCCGGCCACCAGCAGGACTCCTGGCGACACGTACCCAGCGTACCGGAGTTCCGCCGTGGCGGCTGCCAGAGCACCCGCCCACCAGCATTTTGCATTCGCTGATAGAAAGCTCTGGAACAAAAGGTTAATTGTTAGTGATTTTGGTAATTTTGCATTGAGAATGTAGATAGATCGTAATGCCTTTTTTGACAATCCAGATGGTAGACCAAAGGACTAAAAAATAAGACGCAAACATTTGACGGTTAAGACAGATTATAAAGACACAGATTTTATTATCAATACATCCTCGAGAATCTATACTATATAATATTATAAAGCTGAAAAGTTTGTTTGTTTGTTTGAACGCGCTAATCTCAGGAACTACTGGTTGGAATTGAAAAAATATTTTTGTGTTGGGTAGTCCATTTATCGAGGAAGGTTATAGGCTATATAATATCACGCTACGACTAATAGGAGCGAAGCATAAATGAAAAATGTTGCAAATACGAGAAAAATGTCTACCCGTGCGAAACCGGGACGGGCCGCTAGTATAGAATACAATAATATGAACTTTATAATTATTTAGTTCATTCAAGGTTGCACGCATATCCTGTACATCTTCTTTACATAGTATAAAACAAAGTTGCTCCCGCTGTCTGTACGCTTAAATCTTTTAAATTACGCAACGGATTTTAATGCTGTTTTCAGCAATAGATAGAGTGATTCAAGAGGAAGGTTTATATGCCCCACATTAGTATCTACATTGCACCCGAACGAAGCCGGGGCAGGTCGCTAGTTTAACATAAAAATAATTAGAATATTAAATAAACTTATTGCAAAGAACCGCCTCTTAATTTCCTCCTAAAATTAAAACTCAATTGCAATTTAAAGATAATTGAATTAAGACATTTCGGTAATTTAATTTAGATACCTAACTATTAGCAAACGATTGGACTGACGAAACGAAAGAATTTCGCTTAAACTCAACAGTACAGTCGACATCATAAGTGTTTAATGAATGAAAAATGTCAATTAATTGCATAATAATATAACTTTTTAACAAAAATATAACCGAATTCAAATTGTCTATCTCCGAAGTTCTTCATCAAATCTTCACCAAATTTGAATGGGACCACTTTGAAAGAATATTCTCTTTCAAACAAAAAAATAATCATTAAAATCGGTTCACAATTAGCAAAGATATCGCGGAACAAACATATCAAAGATTGTTGGAATAATTTAGTATCTTTTTAGCTCCTGTTATGAATTAATTTAAAAAAATCCGAACTGTTCATTGAGTTATGCCGCTGAATGTACACGAAACATAGATCCTTCTTGCTCTCGAATCTCGATACAGAATTCCGACATCCACAGTCCTTGACCGGTACTTGAGTGCCTACTGGCATTTCGCTGGTTGCTCAACCGGCGCTCTTTGAATCCTGCAGTGCACTACATTGGTTGTTCTTGCGAAATGGATAAGGTTATCTGTATCAACGTACTCGGCACCGCCCGTGATTAACTTTAATGCGCCATTTTTAATGAAACGTGCCGAATTAATTATAATTAAAATGTTTTTTGAATGAGGGAGCGTGTTGATTTGAGAATGCTGGTAACGTCACTGTTCGTGAATGTTATATTTGGTGTAGGGTGCCATTTTGTTTGCATATTTACATTACAATGTAAGTAAGTAATAATTTTTTTTATAAATCTTAGATATCAATCAATCAACTAAGGCCAGCTTTACACATGTAAGTTTTCCCCACGTAAGTCCCTTACGTAATCTTTAAATAGTATAAAACAATGTCGCTCCCGCTGTCTGTACGCTTAGATCTTTTAAACTACGCAACGGATTTTAATGCAGTTTTCAGCAATAGATAGTGATTCAAGAGGAAGGTTTATATGCCCCACATTAGTATCTACATTGCACCCGTGCGAAGCCGGGGTAGGTCGCTAGTTAACTTATATTACAATAAATTTGTAAATGTAAACTCTCTTGTAACTAGCTTGTCGACTGATTTTTAAAGTCGAATTATTGTCATAAGTCACTTCCAAGTGTATTGACGGCCTAATGGCCGATATTACAAACCACATCAATCCAAAATCTCTGGATAGATTGGTGACATTGCCTCTATTGAATTTATGTCAAAAACCTATACATCAATCCAGATATTTTGGATTAAGATCGTTTATAAATATCGGCCTAAAAACTCCAGCCGCTAGAAAAGACGCTCTATATAAAATAAACGCCATATAGGTATAATATTAGCCTTAATAAAGATATAATCTTTAAATTATTATATACTTTAATAATATAATCACTACAATTATTATCTAGCCTATTAGATTTTCACTTTCCCATGGAGATATTAAATCTGCTCTTCAGAATAAGCAATAAAAAAATAATGTAAAGACTATTATCAATGTGAAATTACTTACTACCTATTTGAATCAATTTCTAACAAGGTTGTTATTTTATTTTATTAATGTCTTAATTGATTTTCGCAGAATTAAGCTTTATGTCATTATTTTTTTGTATAATTACTGTTGGCAACATTGGAAAAAGAGCGGCACGCGCATGCGCTCTGAGGTTTAATTTCGAACCACCATTGAGGAACGGAAATATTTTTTTCTATTTTCCCTTTTTATGTTTGATTTTGTTGTGATAACTGACTATAATTCAGTGTCTATGTTTTTATAAAAAATACTTTTATTTCAAGGTTTACAGGAATACTTTATAAAAGCTGTAGAAAAAAATTTACCGAATTTCTTCACTTTTCCTTAGAAAATAGAAACGATTAACGCGTAAACATTTTGATAGACAGTAGCTAATATTAGCTGCCCTACGGATTGTGTCAAAAGAGAAAACTTGTCTAAAGTATAAAGAGTAAATTGCTACCTTTAATAATGATATTAGACCTAGTGTTCACTGATGCCATGCTACTACAATTACTAAAGCGGATTGTGTGTGCTATTTCATTTACTAACATTATGATTGTAGGACTTGATGAAAACATTAAAGTATTATAAGTATTATTAACATATAATCACGCCTATAGTTCCCGAAGGGATGGGCAGAGGTATAGTAACACTCTAATTTCGCAATTATGTTTTAGTCCTATGTAATAGGGGGCGAGTCTATTACCATTAACCGGGCACAAATCTAAACTCCGCTCTGCTATTGAGGAATTCATTTTGCCCGACCTGGGGAGCGAACCCAGGATCTCACGCTCAGCAGTCGCGCTTGCCACCACTAGACCAATGACGCAGTTATTGTATATTGTTATATTATTACATTACTGAATAAAAAAAAAACAATTTAAATTTTTATGGTAGGTATAAAAGCATGTGAACCAAATATTACACAACATGAATACACTGCGTAAGGCTGGGCACACTTCTTAATAATATTAAGGTTGGACAGAAAACCCAACAATGACGTCAAATATTCTAAAAACCCACGACCACATCACCTCAAACTGAAATTATTAAAATTAAATATAAACTGTTTTTCCCCAACCAAAGTTTAGTAACTTTCAACTATCAATATTCTCTAGACTACGACCAAGGTCTCCTAACACCAAACCAATGTACACCCAGCCTATCATTATGTAGATTAGAATTTTCCTAGGTGTGAATTAAATAAGTACTTGTGAAAGTGGAGGAACCGGGGTCTCGGATACATTATGAGCCAAGGAGACCGTGATTATATGCTTATTATATTGTCTCATAAAATCTTATCGCCAGCAAATGAGAATTTATTAAGTTACAATAACTTTCATGTGAGTGAATTATCTTAGATTGTTTTAGTGCTACATTATAATTATGGGGCCTTAATTGAGAAATAGGTTGCTATTTAGATTATTAGTGGCTGCAGGCGGAGAGACAGATACTTGTCTTTATTAAGCTGTATTGTGTACTATTTGAATATACTTTATGTACCTATGTGTCGCAGTAAGATGGTTATAGCCGTTATATGATCATATTCCTAGCGATGTGATCATAAGAAGATGCCTATAAGAAAGCGTTTCGTTCATTCTGCTTAATATTTTCCCAGTTATGTTGTGGTCAGCTTCCAGTCTAACCAGATGCGACTGAATACCAGTATTTTACACGGAGCGACTGCCATCAGACCTCCGCAAACCAGTTACAGGGCAATGCCGATATCCTAAGGTTATACCGGTTGCCAGACTTTTGGACTTCTGACTTCCCGTAACGACTGTCGTAGGTATTCGTATGACACCCGGGACTGACTGTTTAACGTGTTCTCCGAGGCACGGAGAGGTCTCGATTTGTAACGAACGGTCAGCCACCCACAGATTGACCGCGGCAAGCGCAGCTTAATCTTGCAAATCGTATGAATAGCGCGGTTGGTAATTAGCCACGAGCTCCTTCAATTCCAATTTATAAGAAAGCATTTCAAACTTCAAAACTCAAAAACAAAGAACTAGCGATGAAGAGTGCCTGTTATTTGTACAGTGTAGGTACACATCTAGCCAACGATCGCGGCTCGATGTCGCTAAAAACCGAATGTAACTGGATTTTTACAAGCTTTAACTTAACTTGCAATGTTTGTATGTATGCATATATATTTATATTACATACATACATACATAAACTCACGCCTTTTTCCCATGGGGGTAGGCAGAAACTATAGAACGCCACATGCTACGACTCTTACATACCCCTTTCGCTTCATCCACATTCATACATCTTGTCATACACGCACGCCGGTTGAGAGTACTACGCACCTGACCTTTGTGAAGAACATCACCAATAACATCGATGTATGTCCTTCTAGGACGTTATATTTATATTATAGGATATAAAAGCTTTTCGCGAGATACTAACACAAGAATACAATTAAATAATAAGATACAATTAAAAAAATATTGATTTTCATAAAATTGTAAATCTCCCGACAAGTTTTTATATCATATAAATTAATTGTATAATGTAATAAATTGATGGGTTTGATTTAATTGAAAGTTTATTTTCATCTTTTTAGAGCATTTTATATAAAAGCTTGTTTTTAAAAATGTTTTTTTTTACTATTCATTTATTTTAAACAAAGTTTGATCAAATACAATAAATGACGAACCTTCGTTGGTTATTTTGCACGCTGCATGAATAATACACGCTCTTCATCGTTAGATAATTTAATAATACATATTTCTAATAGTAAATTAACTAGACAGCAGATCCGCAAGCCTAGTCATGCCTGCCATGTTAAACCACAGTTTGACATCTAGTAGGTATGTTGACCTTATACATGATGTCATGGTCCACGTAAAAATATCTACCTAATGTTATAAAAACATGATGTTTTTTTGGTTTATGTATGAACTAACTGCTTAACGGTCACTAACCGTCATGACCGGCGAGATGACTAAGTGTGATTTAGGTATGGTTTAATGATGGAGAAATACCTACATCCTAAAAGCTTTCAACCAAGTTTTTAGGTAATACAGGGTGTAAACGAAATCATGTAATTCCTTCAAACCTCGTGATGTAGGTACTGCTGACATAGATTAACCCTGCACGGGATACTTTTAGATTCAATAAAAAAAATATTATTAGAAATAAACATGGTGTACTTAACGTGAGGCATTTTAGCGCCCTGAGTTAAATGACCGCGCGGCGAGCGATAGCCGTGCAATAGGGAGACACACGCAAAACGAAAGCAGATGGCAGCAGCTCTGTTTGTACCAATTACAACCAATCAGAACGGGTTAAATTAACATTAGGAATGATGTCAAACCAACTTTAACCAATGAAATTGTATTGGTACAGTCGATGGTGGCGCCATTAGTTCCCCAGTGTGCTACTCCATTCGCTCGGGGCGCCATAATGCCTCACGTTTAGAACACCATGTTTATTTCTATTTTTTTTATTGCATCCAAAAGTATCCCGTGCAGGGTTTATCTATGTCAGCAGTACATCGCGAGGTTTGAAGGACTTAAGTATAATACATGATTTCGTTTACACCCTGTACAGACAGCGGTAACCACTTAGGTGCGTACCTACCTGGTGGAAAATGGTTACTACCGCCTACAACACGAAGTGGATTGCTAATGCGTTGCTAAAGTAAGTATTATATCTTATTAAGTAAATGCTTATTTCCATACTCAGATTGGAATTGATCCTATAAAACGATAGGATCGTTTTTGTAAACTAGCTTAACAACTTTAAAAAAGCCGTCCCTTTTGTATTTTTTTGTCTATTTAAATAAGAGCAATATGATTAATAAAATTTAATGATTGGACCATAGACAATGGTGTCGATTCTGTTGCGCACATTGACAGAACTAAACTAAACCGTGTGTTTGTCTCTTTCTGTTTCAATAGAAAAAGAAAGTGACAGTTGCGTTTAGTCTAGTTTAGTGCTGTCAAAATGTGCTACAGAATCAACACCAATGGTGCTGATTCTCAACTAAAATCAGAAAATTTCTAGTGTTTAGTAACAGACAGCGCGAGAAAAGGACGCTGATAGCTGATAGAACTAAGTTAGAGATGTCAAACTAGTTTACGCCTTGAACTTCAGTGTGTTTTTGGTCGCCACGTTCTGACATGTCTTAATTTGTATGGAAATTTTAGTTCAATAAAATTTGATAGCTCTTAGGTATTTACGTCCGTCTCTTTCTTATTTAATCAGAGTGAAAAAGATGGCAATAGCCTAAATTAAATATAGTTTGCCAACAACAAAATCGCCACCATTACCTACTCAACTTTTATGGATAATAAATACTACTACACGATAACGTTTTATCTTCAATTCCCAGATCATCAACATTGTCTTTGCAAACGCCATAAATATATAACAAAAACATGTAGCAAAAAAGTTTCCATACTTATCTAATAACAATGCTAACTAATTAAGCGAGCAAAGTCGGAAGCGACGTATTCACGTGTTGGGGCCAATGTTGGATCAAACAATGGTCGAGATCGTGGCGGAAGCTTTTACCTGTCACTTAACGTTACCGTGGTATTTGCTCTTATAACATATTCTGTAGACTATAGAATAGTTAGAATTGAGTATTCTGTTAGTATAATATTCTGTTTGCCTCGTTGGTCTAGTGGTGGTAAGCGCGATTGTTGATCGGTGAGGTCCTGGGTTCGATACCCAGGTTGGGCAAAGTGTTATTGAGTTTTTCCGTGTGGAATTACTCAGTAGCAGCCTGGAGTTAGTATTAGGGCGTAGTATTGAACATACCGGCGAAATGGTGGTGTTACTATACACCTCTGCCCAACCCTTCGGGGAATACAGAATAAGCCATTCCTTTCCTATATGTGGGTGTAGTAAAATGGCGACTACACCCACGGGATAGTGTCAAAAAGATGGGCAGTAGTGTCCTGTTAGCTAGTAACAAGAAATTGCAACCACCGATTCATCTGCCAAGTATTAATATCAATTTCTCCTTTGACCATTCATTGTAGCGATCATTGGAAGGCCTATGTTAGCAGTGGACGATAACGAGCTGATAGTTGATGATGATTATCTTTATAGGTGACCTTGTACGGCTCTAAAATCCGGTACAACAATCTCACTTTCATGTTCACGACAAACCTTTGAACAAACATTGGACAAACATTAGCCGTAGACAACGATGTTACGTGTGAGAAAACTGAGAAATTGCAAGCGCTATCGCCATCTTGGATCGGTGTACTGATAATGTACATTGTGTTATGGTCTGGTGACTGTTCCCGTGTGAGGCCTCTGCCTAACCACCCCATTAAATATTTATGTGCAATTTTTTACTAAAATACTACCTATCAGTAGCATGTGAAGTTGTAAAAAGTATTTCTTACCTTTTTATAGTTTTGTAAACAGGAATTCAATTTACCTTTGTTACAATTTTTCCGTTCAACCGATACAAATGTTTTTTTTTGTTGTTTCGTCATTTCACGTTTGTCGATAAAAGTTACCTACCACGTACCAGTATGTTTCAGAAGTTCATGGGAGCGCTACTTTGCAAAATGTCAAGCACTTACAGATATAGGAAACAGTCAAAATGTCAAATCTCGAATAAAAGTACGACGATTGAAAAATCGGCCCTTGGCAAAATTCTACAGAGCATATGGCCCGCGCGTTATTTTAAAATTACTATAAAAAATGTCACAGATAATAAATAAAAACTAAATTCTTCTTAATTGGCAAAGGAATTCCCACATGCAGCCACTTCCAAAAACTATTCTCGATTGCGCCCCGCGCCGCTAAAAAGCAATCTCCTGTAGTCCAAAGATATTTTTACCTTTTTTTTTTAAATTACACTGCATGCCTGCATGCAACTTTAGTAGCTCTTATTTGGATTTACGACACGCGTTTCCTTTTCTATCGTATTAAAGGAATGTCAAAAACAGGAAACATGCTAAAGGAATCGGATAGTATAATAGTCTTTAGTTTTTCCGCGTTGTTGATGTTTATTGACGCATAATTCTGAGTTTTAAGTGCGTTTCCTATATTTCAAAGGGCCGTAAAAGATAAATTGCTGTTTGTGGAATAAGATACAAGTATAAAATTAAATTTAGGTTAAGTACCTACTATTGTTAGATAAGTTTACTTTTTCTCAATACAGTTTATTGAAAAAAAAAATGAGAATTTACAAGTATATCTAGGAAAGTTACTTTCTGAACCACGTGAGGCCACGTTGGTGACACTTTTACGTTCATTCATGATTGTTAAATTGTGCCTTTCCAACATTATCCGACATTATTAAAATGATGCTAGTGATCAGCTATGAGATTCTCTAGTAGAACCACGTCGCTATGACAGCGCTGCGTTCGTAGACAAGTCCATGCTGCGCCACAGCGTTGCCGAAGACGCGTCTCTACTAGAAAATCACACTGCAGCTTTACTTATTCATTCTAGCAGTTCAAATTGCACGGAGATATGATAGTATGATGTCCCACGAAGCCCTTACATAACATTTTGTATTTAGGCAACACCACCAAAAATTTATGACATTATTCTAACACTAAACACTATAGGAGTGCACTAAAATTGTCTACACAATCAAGATTCTGTTATTCAAATGTCCCTCTGTTTATAATCATGAATGTTTCATAAATTCGATCACAAATCGAATTCAATGTAAATATTAAACTTGGAATAATGGCGGGTAGTCGCGAAATGTGGAGGAAGTTGTAAATGTCTTTATAAATCTAATTCTAAGCCGAAATGCGGTGGAATGGACCACACAGGGGTGTGATGTTTGATACTTGAAGAAGAAAATAATTATCAAGGCCTCCAAAGGTATTCAAGGAGGAAAGGTCTACATTACAATAATTATTTTATTTAAAACATAAATAAACGTCAACTGGTCCTTTGATACGCGCGTCACTTGGACGAATTAAAAGATGCACGATTGAATAAGAATTAGTTCTGTAATGTAGAGGAAGGAAGAATATTAATAACCAAAGGTTTTACTGTATTCATAATACAAAACTATGTTGTATTTATTATAAAAAGCAAAGTAGAAAATTAAACAACACACTACCTACTAATTGCAAGTAATTCATTTCGGTATAATAGTATCCTAGCGAAACAAGTTTTCTCGTTAACTTTTATAATAATTAAGCTCTTTATGGTGGACCATTTTACTGCATGTGGTTCAGACAGCTAGCAATATTCACGTCTGACTGCTGTTAATTTTTGACATGCATGAAAATCCCATTTGTAAAACTGAATGTCATGAAAATTACACACTTTTGTTTCAACTGCAAAATAATTTATATTTCAAACTTAATTTGCATACACGATAAATTATACGAATAAAAGAAACAGTATTATAAAGTAACTGGCTACACCATTCGTTTTAGCCAACAAATTACTTATACTTTTGTTTGAAAGCCCAGCAATGCGTGAGAATGAACTTACAATAAACTTGCCAACCACCACACAAAGAGGCAATCTCTTCAATAATTTTATTAGATAATACTTCACAATTGGGCCAAATGCATTCAATCCAATAAAACAGCACTTACATCATACACTTGTTAAACGCGACAATAAAACGCAGCGGTCCAGCGCTTTACAATACTTCTGATTGAGATTTATGCATTACACTATCAAGTTACGGGGCTTACGACACTGGCCACTATTAAATTTGCCTCCAAATAAGCTTTATAGTTATGTCGGTAAACATGACCCTTGATTGTATGATTTATTGTTTTATTATTACATTTGTGACGCAACGTAATTTGGTTATTGTTAGGCTTAACGAGTTAACCCTGCATGACCCGGTCAGGCTGTTAAAGTGGACGTTAATAATAGTAAATATGATTGCAAAGCTATTAATAATGTAACTGTTACAGTTGTGATTACTGAATGGTTAAGCCGAGATGACGGACAACTACATATTACCGTTGACATCAACATACTATTTAGGTGATGGTGACACAATTGTTGTTCTCAAGGAAATTCTTATGATACTTTCGACCAAGGTGTAGTAATTATCAGCTATTTGCTAAACCAATGGCTTGATAGTAGAATAAAACAAGGTTCAAATCAATAACACATTTCCGTTTAAGTTTTCACTTTTACTTCAAATTAACACCTGCGTAAGGGCTTGACAACGTAAAACTTATCAATGAAGAGAAAGCAAATAAATCAATGAAATCTATCAATGGTGGATATGAATGAACAGAAACTGGACAGGGCAACACAGCCATAAGTATTATAAGGGCCACATTCCTACGATCGTAGTTCAAAGGAAATATTGTTTTCTCCACTTATATGGTTGGGTCAAGTGGTCTACTTGAAAACGATAACTGGACTGCCTATCTGTCAGATATCGTGTTCCGGGTTAATTTGTTGCGGTTTACTTTCGCTGGGCTATGTTTAAATGGGGTAGGTAGAGCTCCAGCATGATAAAAAAAACTCAAATAAGCTAGGATTTAAATTGCTAGACGAGAAATCAGTACCCACAAATATTTGTATCAAAAAATTCAAGCAATCTGGTGACTTATAATGCACAAAACTGACAGAACTAAAAATGACAACATAAATCAAGAGATTGAAGCAATGTGTGTTGAAGATTTGAATTAGCTAAATACGGTTGAACTAGTTCACATCAATAGCTCGAAGTGAAGAATTTAAACTCTCGAGCTCGACCTTTTCATCGCGACGCAAGTCAGCGTTTTAACCCGACGGCTAAAGTAAGCTATAGTCTACAAGTTGATATAGGTTATCTTAAGTGCGATAAGTATAGTATCAAACCTTTAACACAATTTAATTATTTTCATGACTAGAACATGGAAATAATTTACGAATCAGCCTTGAGACTGGATTGTTTTGGTCTTTAATAATATTATTAGACATTGTACTAGAAATTATTTTGATTTTATCATTTTTGTTTTTAAAAGTATTAACCGGTCATGGTCAACACTTTCGATCTGATTTATAACTGAAATTGCAAGTCAAGTTGTTGTAAAATTTGATTGTTCTTGTTTTGTTTTTATTGTCTTGTTTCCTTCAGGGTCGTATATCAATAGTTTTAGGTAACTGTTAAAAATCACTATTATTATCATATAACAAACACTTTTGCAATACATCCAAATTTTGAGGAAGAATTTGTGTCTCGTTTATTCCTGGATCCATCTCATATTAATAAGTATTTAGTAGATAGTTATGCCAAAACCCTTACACCAACGGGAAAAGATCACGAAGATGTAAGTAAAGATATGAACCAAGTGGCTAATATATGAAGTGCATATGGATTCAATCTTGAACCGACAAAGAAAGAGACACTTGATTTTGTAATAAAAATAGAACGATTATGAGATTCCATTATTTTTTGAGCCAGAAAGATAACATAATGCCTTTAGGCTATCAAGATGAATTTGCAAAACGCAAATTGCAAAATCTTTTTGCTCGAACACACTAAAGTAATAATGGATTTGTCTGAAAACTTAGATATCTTTGTAAGAGAGGGACGTGCAATCCCTTGAGATAACGGGAAATCTAAGTTGAAGCAGGGATGATTACTCATTCATTCTTTTCAACTTAGATTTAAAAGTTTTTATCAAGTGTGTTAAAACATTATTTTAATAAGTTATGTCCAATTTTAAGGCAGTTAGAATCCTAGTGAGTGAACAAAGTAAAATAAGTATAATGCTAGTTTTGCATCAGGTAAGTAAAATCATCATCCTTCTGCCCTTATCCCCATATATTTGGGGTCAGCGTAGGATGTCTTTTACTTCCAGACATCTCTATCAGTCATAATCTCAGTGTTAACTTCCTTCCTAGTCATATTATCTTTCACACGATCCATCCACCTTTTCTTTAATCTGCCCCTTTTTTATAACCATCCCCATTCATACTTTGTAAGATATGTAGACTGCTAGTACAAAAATACCTTCCTCAAACGGCTTTTATAACTTGCAGAATGATAAAGTAGTACGATTTGATAATTTTGCGAAATCATCACACAAACTGCTTTAAAGTTAGATGAAAAAATAAACACCGTTGACCACACATCAAGAATAAGTCATTACATATAACCGAACTGACCATATCATTATCTTAACATCTCTATAATGTTACAACCGGGTCAAAAGCCACCAAATAAAAGACACACATCCTTATATCTACAATATCTACGCATCGATCTGAAATCGACGTAATGAGATCACAATGAAAGTAGGTACCATCATAATTGATACCTGAGGTCCCAGACAGGTTCAGAGGTCACCTTATGTAAGCAAATTGATGTAATGTGGATTATTCTTGATACACACAGCTCGTTAGAACAACGAGCTTGCGAAACTGATTGACCGTTCGAACAAATTAGATAGCCCCATTTTTTTGGTCTTTTGTTACGTATTGAAATATTTTAGATTGAGGATGATAAATTACTGTCGGATTTAGATCAGAAGATTTACTAAAGCTATGTTTACTTTGTCTTCATCGTGTATGGACGTAATATAAATAATGAGTTAAATGTTAATGATATAATAATGATCATCGGTAACGAAATTTTGGAATATGGTTGTTCATTAGCACAGAAATCTAAATAATTTCATTACTGTACTTTGTTGGCTAGTTTATCTGATTTATTTTTATTTCAGAATGACTGAGAACTTAGGGAGGATGACAAGATGACAGCATACCTTATTGAATTTATTGTATTTTATGATAGAAATCGTTAAACCGCGCAAATCACTGCACATATTGATCAAACTCTTCGCTCGTACGTTCAAGTGTTGCAACTGAATTCTAAATGGACATTTAAACATAAGTGTAAACATTGATCGAATACGATTTGATAACTCAATTTATATTATATTATACTGAACAATATTGATGGTTTGCTCGATAAGTTGCGTTACTCTTTATTTATCTTATTGCTTCATAATAATATTATTAACGATTGTTTTACTGGTTTGAAGCTGTGTTTATTGCGCTAAGGCTATTGCGTTTTCTTGGTGTGAATTTTGTGGTAACTTATTTAAGTTGGGACCATGGTTATTACTAAATAGAGAAGAAGAATGTTGGCGACTTTTGATGATACAATACAATCAACAGAGGTTTCAATACCTATAAAATCTAAAACTTTTTAAGCACCTCGAACTGTTATGGACAACGGTATTGATATACATGTCAATGGTGAAATGGTAGTAGTCAGTACTAACGGGTAAAATTCAGTAAACCTACCATAGGTATTGTATTCAACTAAGTTAGTATATTATTAAAGGAAAACAAATTTTGACAGCTGCAAGGCAGCTAATAATTTCATAATTATACAACTTCTTTCCATCCAGACTGTATTGAAAACTATCACCATTGTTATATCTTGAAACATTAACAACAATTGTGCCGTTAAATACTTTCGTATGGTCAATAAAACTTAATTCTACGAAGTGGGACATCGGACGCAATGAGTGGTTAAATGAATTACATTCTATTGTATCATCGGGTTGTTATAAACTATGGATAGGGTTGGCAGATTCTCCAAGAGTTACATCCATGGTCTGAAGGGTCACAAAATAGCAAGCTTTAGAACACAATATTTTTTTGGGGTTGCACTAAGTCATCCACCATAATTAAAAGCCGGTGAAATCTTCAATAGAACGTTAGAAATTCTTACAATTTGCTATAATATATTGAATGGAATGATAGTACCTACCGTCAAGACTAGCAGCCCTGTGACAAACGAACACATAGGCGACGATTGCAATCCTAGGCGTTGATTGCGGTGAGCGAATGCTGCAGATTTGTTCTAAATTATCTATCTAGCGTTACGTGCTTCTGTTACAAACATGATTTTAAAGTGTTAAATAGTAAAAGTTGTTCTTAAAGAAATTATTAACATAGTACCGGGCAAAGTGGAACAAGCAAAGAGGACATACAACATTGAGAAGACTCAAGCTGCGAATAATGATAAAGTATCTTCTTCTTCCTGCCCTTATCCCACACTAGGTGGGGTCGGCACAACATGTATTTCATAAATCCATGTTGTTAGAGGTTTTGGCTTATTGTTTTATGACCGGCCACCTGCCTGACATTTACCCTCCTTGGGAATATAGCACCGTGAGCGTGTATATCGCTCCTGTCCCGCTGTATCCCAAATACCAAGCTTGACTTTAACACCGTTCACTTCCATGACTTAACATTTGCCGATGTCAGTCCGATGATTACATTTGCGAATAATGATAAAGTATAATATTATTCATTATCTTATGCAGTAATAAATACCCAATGAGGACCGACACAATCCTTTAATAATAGCCAAAACTGCGAGCATTCCACACAAATTGATACGAGTCATGTAAACAGCAGATAGTCCTGCCAATAAATCCTCCAATTCAGAACCAACTGTATCGGTGGGCGAAAATGGCAATTGGTTCGTCTATTGCCGATAAATTACCACGGGAAATCGAAGGAGTCTGGCTTTACGAGTTCCGCAATTGGTGTAATCTGGCACAAAAATACGTCTTTACAAAGAAGTTCTGGCTGGAATGGGTTGGTGAATGAGTTGGCGACAATCGCAAAAAAAATTTTGGGTATCAGCATTATGGGTAGCAAGTTCCAACTATTTTGGTGATTTGATTGTACAACAAACATCAGCAACGATTTGTGAGGTTAAGCTGCGCTTGCAGCGGTCAGTCCGTGGATAGCTGACCTTTCATTGCACATCGAGACCCCTCCATGCCTCAGAGAGTACGTTAAAGAGTCGGTCCATGTTACGGGAAGTCAGAAGTCCGAAAGTCTGATAACTAATCTAAGCTAATGGATATCGGCATTTCCCAGTAACTGGGTTGTGTGGAGGTCTGATCGCAGTCGCTCCGTGTAAAATACCTACTGGTATTCAGGTTAGATTGGAAGTTTCTGACTTCCCGTAACGACTGTCATAGGTATTCGTACGACAACCGGAACCGACAGTTAAACGTGCGTTCCGAGGCCCGGAGGGGTCTCAATGTGTAACGGATGGTCACTCCTCCAAGGACTGACCGCAGCAAGCGCAGCTTAACCTCGCAAATCGTATGATCCGCGTGGTTGGTAATTAGCCATGAGCCGCTATTCGTCCCTCGTCTTATCAGACTACGACATTCCAATATCCCAAGAACACAAAGTCCACAACAATACAACTTTATCGTCAGCGTCGAGTTGCAACGGTAGCGGTCGTCCAATCGCCCGGAACGGCCACCGATTGCCCTGATAACGTGTTATTGGTACACGAGCGAATGCACTTAGATGGCGAATTTTGATGCCGTTCAACTGAATTGTTTGAAGTTGGATCTTTTGACACCGAAACTAACGACGACACGTTTGGTGCAGTGGCTGAGGGCTCCTGCGCTAAGAGTCGTAGGTTCGATTCCCGCACGGAAAAAATATTTTATGGCCTACAGATAGTTGTTCCGGGTCTGGGCGTTTGTAATGATTTGTGTCTGTAAACGCACCCATGATACAGGAGAAATCCTAGTGTGGGGCAAAGATTAATCTTTAAAAAAAAAATAAAAAAAATATTGAAGTATTAGATGTCCACGTCCGAGAGTAAACTAGTATATCAAAATACACTCGGGAGCAATTAATCCGGGTCACCAACATAATAAAAAAAACAACATAATAAATAATGTTAAACAATATTTTCCGAGACATACAGGTTTATGTTGGTGACCGAGATTCGTTGCTCCCGAGTGTAATTTATTTGTTGCTACTCCTAAAGATTAATCCACTACAAATCTTCCACCAATTCATTTATGTTTATAATCGTTTAGTAATTTCTTTTCTTGAATTTTTATATTTGCTACTCGCCAGGTTACAGCGTCTTGTAGACGTCGTTAAGTTTTATGGCTAAGAACAAGTGCAGGCTTCAGACTTGTGCATTTGGAACGAATAAGTGCAAGGGGAAACAGGTAAATTATGTTTGGAATTGGTGTTAAGGATTTTATAAAAAAGAGTTGATATAAAACTTTTGCTATACGATAGGAATTCGAATATGGTATAGTCGACCCATTAAAATTTTGTTTAAAACGTAAACAAATTTTTGAAGTTTTCTTTTTTAAATTTTTTTATTCGATTCTTAAAACAAAATTAATGTTTTCAATCAAAGGTTTGTTTACCTTCTATATAAAATAAAAAATGTTTAATTGAATCGTTATGGAGCGAAACTACTCATTAATGAATTAAACTTTTTAACAAAAAAAAAACCGACTTCAAATTGTCTATCTCCGAAGTTCTTCATCAGATCTTCACCAAATTTAAATGGGACCACTTCGAAAGAATACTCTTTCAAACAAAAAAGAATCATTAAAACCGGTTCACAATTAGCAAAGATATCGCGGTACAGACATACAAAAAAAAACATACAGTCGAATTGAGAACCTCCTCCTTTTTTGGAAGTCGGTTAGAAACTACAAAACTGGACCAATAAACACGTAGATACTATCCTGGAATTCCTGGATCGTCTATCCACCATAGTCCGGATAAACCACTATCCCCATCTTTAACGGTATTGATTGGATCGTCGAGCTAATAACATAAGTCAGGGCTGTCCACAGGAGCACCTAATGTTATTACCGTGCCCTCATCCCGAGATAGTGCAGCCCTAGCCGTTAGGAATTGTGTGGATGGGGTTTTTAAATTTATAGTGGTTTTGAGATTGCTTTGAGCAAAGCGAATAAAATATTGTAGGATCAGGAGTAACTAATGTTGAAAACTATTTTACAAAAAAAATATATAATTTATAAGTAAAGAAAAAAGCCTTATACATCTGGGATTATTAATTTTACTTATATTTGCAGCTTTTTATGTTTTTAAATCTATTTTCTTTCTTTTTCAGGAAAATAACTTTCAAGTCGCAAACAACTATGAAAGCCTCATTTCAGTAAGTAGGTACAGAAATTAACCTATTTAATTTAACATCATAATCCAAAACAATTTCTCTCCATTAACCATCGCAATCAAATGAATTTCTATTACCAGAATAATTCATCAACATTAACGCAAGTCTGGAGACTCGATTTAAAATAAACACCTCATCAAATATTTCTAACGTCTCTCGGCACGAGCACAGCTCACCGTCCAGATTCCACAGACCTTCCTACCCGCCCTTACTTAATACAATCAAGATCAAACAAAGTCACACTCGAAGTAAGGTAGGGGTCTAGGTTTTTTTGTCGTGTCATTTAGGGGTGCACCCTATCTGTCAAACGCAGAAGTTCTAAGTGACTAATATACAGAACCCTCGACATTGTCGGGTTTTTGTCTCACGTATAGGTAATGCTTGAGATTGGTATTGATCGGTAAATTCGGAGGGAGACAAATCCGAGTGGTTCCAAAAGTATTCAACGATTTTGAATGTGGTTAAGCCGCTTTTAGGCATTTTTGACTTTCTCTTCATATTTAATTCGAATGTAGCGGCTATTTTACAGTTAAAGCTCTTATTTTTTTACTATATAATAACTAGCGACCCGCCCCGGCTTCGCACGCGTGCAATGTAGATACTAATGTGGGGCATATAAACCTTCCTCTTGAATCACTCTATTGCTGAGAACTGCATTAAAATCCGTTGCGTAGTTTAAAAGATCTGAGCGTACAGACAGCGGGAGCGACATTGTTTTATACTATGTAATAATAATTTTGTGCAAATTACCTACATTCATCAGCATTGACACGAAAATAAAACTGAATTATTTATTAATTAAATAAAGTTTTTTGATTTAATTATTTACCCATAAAAATAGATTGACAGCTGACACCGTAATTATTAAGTAGCAATTACTAAATCTACTTCTGACACGCGACTTGACGTACTTACACTACCTTTCAAAAATAAGTATGAACGCAGCTTAGTAATTAATTTCGCGCACCAAATGCGTTTTAAAATAACAAAGAAAAATGTTTAGTTCCAAAACTCAAAACATATTCTTTGTAGCTTTTATTTTCTAACAAACAAGGTAGAAAATTCAAAGGTTTATTGTTTCAACAACGGTAAAAGTAATTTCGTAACAGTAAGTTCAGTGGAACCTGTCGGCAGCTGTCATTTACCGATGTGAGGGCCCCTGTCAGAACAAGTCAAAAGATGTCAGAAGCGCTACACTTGAGGATCGATTGGTTAGCCTCTCTTACCTTATAGTTCGAAGTTTAACCTGTTTTATCGAGCGTGTTTCATCGGATTTTGATTTTTGATTTAGAACATGATTATGATTACGATTTTGTTCTAAATAATAATAACTAAGTATACCTATATATCTAGTAATAACTAAGGTATGATTTAGAACAAAACCCGAACCAATTTTCCATAGTAGGTAGTAACCTATTGGTTATTACTATGGAAAATTGGTTCTTAAAATTTGAATTAAATACATTTTTGTTTAAAAACGAGTCCACTAAAGACTAAAGTATTAATTTAGCAATTATCAGCATTCATTCAACAACCATAAATTATAATATGTTTTTCATAATTCTTGTTATTTTAATTTATTCGCATTCTACCACACTACAAACTATACCTTGTTTATGAGTATTTATTTATAGATACGTAAGTTGCCGAGCATAAATACATACCTAGGTATAATTATTTTCTAATTACACATAGTAAATGTTATGAACAAGCCGTATATATCGAATATTTATGTAATGAGAAACGTTGAGTACTCGTAATAGATAATTAACATACCAGCAACAATCCCCAACTTACCATTTTGAGTCAATAACTAACACATAAGGAAGCATTATTCTTATAATAAAAATATCAATATAATGCAAAATGCCTATAAACAATTGAAACGAAGGTTAAAATTAATATTCAAACACGTTAATAAATAAAATGACCTTATTCGTCCAGTTTTAATGGTCGCAAGTGTACGAGATTAAGTACAATGTCATCTACCTACGGCGACCGTTGAAATGTAGTTTTATGCAAATATACCAAGTTTTACTTTCTTTGTATCATTAGTCATAATAGTGCATTCGTATTGGGGCGTGTTCACACCCAGCTGTGAAGAAAAGGAGTGGAACTGGAATATCTACGAGTTTCCCCTAGTGTACAGTACCTATTATTGGTTGGTTAATGGCAAAATATTTACTCGACCACATTTGGTGTACAAGATTTATTTTATTAATCTTCATTATTGTTATTTGTTCTGCCTAGCCTTTTCTCAACTACGTTGGGCTCAGCGTCCAGTCTAACCAGATTCGGCTGAATACACAGAGCGACTGCCAGCCCAGTTACTGGGCAATGCCGATATTCTAAGGTTAGACCGGCCTTTCGGGCTTCTGACTACGCGTAAGGACTGCCTTAGTTATTCGTATGACATCCGGGATCGACGGTTTAACGTGCTCTCCGAGACACGGAGGGGTCTCGATGTGTAACAAATAGTCACCCATCCACGAACTGACCACGGCAAGCGCAGCTTAACCTTGCAAATCATATGATCCGCGTGGTTGTTAATTACCCACGAGTTACATAGTTCTAAACGAACGCGAAAAAGTAACAGTCTTAAAAATAACAAATTAGAGACTTCAAAGTCCATTAATCTTTACCAGCATGCTTTTATATAAAAAGCTCATGTTGTATTGTATTATCAGTTTTATTTAATATAATACAGGCTATCACATAATATAGATATCCACAAACCAATAGTGATAAAGAACCTCAATGAACTGTAAATACAACGAAACTAGCCCTTGATAGATCGTAAATGATCAAAGACGTGCGACTAATCGCAATTGCGGTTATACGCAAGTATGATAATGCCTTTACCGAACGGGAAAGCTAAGGAAGCCCTTGTGATAGCGACATGATCCGTAGCTGCGGTTGTTATTCAGGCCGTACGACGCAGATTATAGAAATGAGGCAGATAAGTCGAATCTATTGCCGAAGCAGTCCGCTGGACATGAGTCTCAACATTAACTCCCTTATACATAAAAACATTATATACATAAAACTACCTATGTTATGTTACTTAAGGCTACCACACACATATATTCTTTGTAACTTTTTAACAATTTTTTTGACAAAGGTGTGGGTTACATGTTTGTTATTTTATTTTAAGGATCTATTGTATTGTATTTAGCATGTAACTGTTTTTTGTTCCAAATAAATAAAATAAAAAAAGAAGGGGTCGCGGGACACCTGCTAGATGTGAAACACCGAAACTCAATTTGTAAAAAAAAATATGTATCTAATCGAAAGGAGCCGACGAGTTACGAAGGTCTGCCGTCGTGTGTCTGCCATCGCGAGCGTCGCCACGCAACAGCTGCTCTCACACCCGTACCGCCGCATTAGATGTTTCTCATCATAAATGTATGGTTACACTGTGGTTAAGCAGCGTTAAAACTTTACACAGTGATTATCTGAAGGCAATAAAGGTTATTATAATAATATTAAGATTATATTTGAAATTGTGACTGGATTGTTACTCCATCATTTGCTTATCAACAGAGCCTTCTCGGTTGTTAGCAGGGGGCACCATGGTGCACGTTTAGTGAATTTGGATGTGGAAAGACGTACTTCCTCACTACAATCAAAACATTTTTGACAAGCAAACCCCATAACGCTACGGTCTCTCTTTATGCATATTTTGGGCATACAGAGGCGACGATTGACGTATCTCTATGGTATATCTCCTTCGCTGATCTAAGTACTTGCCATACACAGTACCTATAAACTAGTACACAGACCACTGTTGTTTAGTTCGACAGAACTTCTTGTCTATTGATAATTCTAGCTTCCCTGCAAACACGTATTATGTAAGAAAGTGATGTGTATTTTGTATTAAACTCTGTGATGTAACGCTGCAACTAAGTTTACTGTGTTTATTCAACATAATTCAGGTAGATTTAAATCTGTTTTATGGAATCGTCGCGTTCATTGGTGTTTACTTGCCTTATTGCTTACAGTTGCCGCTACGTAATAGGTCGGATTTAACGTTTTCATAAAACCGTTCGTTCTGCCTAGCCTTTTCCCAACAATGTTGGGGTCAGGTTCCAGTCTAACAAGATGCGGCTGAATACCAGTTTGTTACACAGAGCGACTGTCATCAGACTTCCGCAAACCTGTTACAGGGCATTGACGATATCCTAAGGTTGCCGGTTGTCAGACTTTCGGGCTGCTGACTTCCCGTAACGACTGTCATAGGTATTCGTAAGGATGCTCTCCGAGGCACGGTGGGGTCTCGATGTGTAACAAATGGTTACCCATCCACGGACTGACTGCGGCAAGCGCAACTTAACCTCGCAAATCTTATGATCCACACGGTTGTTAATTAGCCACGAGCCCCACCGTTTCCATAAAACCAAGCAATAAATAAATAGGTTAGAAGATACACTACTTTGATCAATGTATGCCCTTAAATATTGCAACACCTGGAAAAGGTTGCTAAGCTGTACCTACTCTATATAATAAGATCTGTATTATTTTACCTTAGTGTGCAAATAAATATTTTGAGTTTGAGTTTGAATCACGAAAGCTGCCTTCTTATTTACTTATACATGGGCACAGGTCTCTTCTCAGAATGAGAAGGGTTAAGGCCTTAATCCACCACCCTGGCCTGGTGTACATCGCACACCCATGCTAAAATGCAACTAAACGCCGCACATTGGAATAATTACTACTAGTGTTGACACTGTTGACATTACACAGAGTATTTTGACAGCTGTCAAATCTGACCTATTAGATTGCGACAACTGTGTATATTCCAACGCGAGTGAAAAATAATGACGTAAAGCTTGCCCCCACATTACTTTGTAGTTACTTAAATCTCATTAAGTCATCAGTTATCTGTCTAAGTCGATCAGGTATCACAGGCCTTCGGTTGTTATTCTATTAAATAAAAAGGTGTGAAGATTAAACAATAAGTTAGACCCGTTATGATTCATGGTGTTCGGGGTCAAAAATCTCTAAAATATACATAATTAACACATTTTATGGCAACCATCCGTAGGATTTCAATGAAAAAAAAACATTTATAATCCGAATAACCATTTAAAATAACATTAAAATGTTAAAACAAGCACCGCATATAAACAGGGTGCAATAAATTTTATTAAGTACAAAAGGCGACCAAATGGAAGCGCAATAACATTTTAAAACTTGGTGCAAACATCCTTTACTCCCTGTATAATGTTGGGTTAAGGTAGCTATTCAAGACTAGCGAGAGCGGGATTGGTTGTGGGCTAGACAGCGATTTTCTAAAAATGCGATATTAAAATAAAACAATGAAGAGGCCACGGAACGCCTGGCAGTTGTGAACATAGAAACTCATTTTGTAAAAAGAAACTGGCCGAATCAAGCCGAAGAGAGCCGACGTGTTACGAAGGTCTGCCGTCGTGTGTCTGCCATCGCGAGAGTCGCCACGCAACAGCTGCTCTCACCACAGCCGCCTTAGAAGTTTCACATCAAAAAAAATTCAGACTAATAATAGGTCTGTGTACAGATTTGTACTTAGCCACGTTTGTTTGAAAATTAATTTCCCTAGATTTTTCTGATGCAAACAATAGACTACGTAAGTATGACATTTTCAAGCTACTGACGTTGTTGGATGTTGACTTATTATGAAATGCCGTTGGAGTCAACATCGTAAAATTGAAGAGTTGTTTCTTCATTTAGTTAAAGCAAGATAATCAAAAGGTAGCAGTGTTTTGACTTGTAAGAATTTATTGCTTGGTGTCTTGTAGTAACTTTATGTTGTGTTGGTAGCAATTTGCTGTGCGTTAGCGCGGAAGTCAGAGGTTAAACTATTACACAAGAAGTGTGGGGTAACAACATCATCCTGTAATACGCACTAGACGCGCTTTGAATACATAACGTTCAATAAATAGATGATTAAGGTTTTATAAGGCCTATATTAATAAATAACTACATTTTGATGTCACTTGAGAGCATAAATTAATTAAATTACAAAAAAAATTGTCGGTTCTATGAAATTCATATAACGCTTCATTTTTGTCAACTTGACTTGGCATGCTGTTTCCAGTTTATTATTATTCCTCTCTTTTTACAAGCCCTAACACTTCCAAACACGGGTCATATTTCGGATTCTAAAACTACGAGTATATTTAAATTTTAAAGAAAAGAGTGTGGCTTATATTGTTGTTTACTATGTAAAGATATCATGGTTAAACATCTATCTAAAAAATGTATACTTGCATTTTCATATTTTATCATTTTTCACCTTATTCTTTAACATTATCTTTTAAATTTTATTTGGTAGCAGACTTATTCAACCATTATTAATGTTGCTACAGTATTTTTACGAAACCGCAGTCTTACTGTTGACGTTTGTCTCCCAAGGCGATAGTTGGCAACGTTTCAATCGCATTTTTGTGAACACAAGAGAAATGGCAATGTTTACAGCCAATGACAATGGAATGTGTTTTTACTTTTTATTTGAAACTAAAGTTTTCTGACATGGAAATTAGTTATTTTTCTTTGTGAAATTATTAAATTCATTTAGAAATATAAAAAATCTATATTTTTATTTAAGCTTGAAAATCTAACTAAATGTTTTTATTATTTTAGTAGATGAAAGACTTATGGTCGATTCTTATAATTTACGGGGCGTTAATGGTTAAAATTGAGTCTCCTGTATATTTACCAATAATGAAGCAAATACCCATACCTTCACATAGTAGACGCTTCCATATGTAAATAGCTATCACAGGTAAAATTAGCTTACGAGTCTATTTATATGCCCAGTATGGCAATAAAAATGCTACTATTAGTAACTAAAACGATTCGTTTTTGTTTATAAGAACCGAGAATTAGATGTTGATGTTAGTGTATTTGATCCCAATAATCTATTTATTTTAACAATATTTACAATACTTTTTACGACAAAAGGTAAGTTCTCACATTTGTCAAATAACTGCCGCGGAATTACGTACTTCATATCCTTACAAAAAATAGTTTTTTCACTCAACTAATCTTTACAAATGGGCCAAAATACAACTTCTTTCTCGCGTTTTCCAATAGAATGGGCTTCAATAAATCTGTCTGCAACAGCCCCCAGAATAGGCCCACGGTAATGACGCGGGGCATTACCCCTAGAGCTCGAGAGCAATTATTATAAAATTTGACAAGTCAGCCGGCCATTATGCATTTAAGGGGACCGAGGGGTCTTTGGATTTTACGGTGGGAAAAGACAGAGGAAGTTTAGGGTTGAACCATTATGTAATAAATGAGCTGACACACTATTTATGATTTTAAACGTTAACCTATGTGTGGGTAGGTATGGTTTATGAGACAAGTTACTATACACGTTATGCCGCGTAAACATTAACAAAGTTAAACAATTTGAGTCTTATTAATCAAAGCTCACCAATAGATGAAATTATTTAAAATTAAGCTCAAATTGATAATAAGAAATAAGTCAAGTCAAATACACACACACACACACACATAAATGTTTTCATGTTGTTGAACACCAGCCTAACTGAAAGAAATCCATCATAGGACATAGCCAACTCCCCTCCCCCATCCCTCACAACGGCCACTTGCATTCAACGGCTATCTGGAACCATTTACCATTATATTTAATGTATTGTGGGCCATCCAAAACGCTCCGCTACCAGACACAATTTACAGTCGCCGTTACATACTATAAAATAATTACAAAAATAACTTTTTCACCGCTCTCCGCTTATGACTCACGGCACGCAACAAAGGGCGGTAATTTGACAGACACTTGAGTGACGTCGTTAATTACTTAACGCGTGAATGTCGCTCAGTTCGTCACGCTGCGCTCCGGTTTAGTTCTGATTGCGGTCACCTCTGGTTTACGTATCTTTAAGCCGCTTCATTGAAAATTACGGTAGAAGTGAATTTTGATCTTCTACGTCGAAACTGAATAACTTGGGTTGCATTAAAAGAGACTTTACGAGTATCAATACTCAAATACATCCGGCGCACTGTGGGCAATCAGCCTCGCTACCAACCTTGCTGCCTAGCTAATCTTTTCACCACGGCATGAGCTATTCTCGTATTGCTCGTGGCACGAAAGAAGAAGAAAATAACTTATTCAGAAGTTTTTATAAGTCCGCAAATTGTATCCGTAAGTCAAGATAAGTTTAAAATGTTCATGATCATACACACAGAGTCCTACCATAACGATAGCAAAAGTGGTTTTGATAACCTCTATTTCATTGTTTTTTCGAATCTTAAACATACCTAACATCACGCCTATATTCCCCGAAGGATTGGGCAGAGGTGTAGAGTAACACACCCTCATTTCGCCGTTTTGTTGATGTCTCATATAAAAGGGGGTGAGCCTATTGCCATCAACCGGGCACAAATTCAAACTCCGGGCTGGTACTGAGGAATTCCATACGGAAAAACCTAATAACACTTTGCCCGACCTGAGGATCGAACCCAAGACATCAAGATCAGCAGTCGCGTAGCCTACCCTAGACCAACGAGGCAGTTTATGAACCCTCTAGCTACATTTTAAAACAAATTATCCGAATCAGCGTAAACACTTTCATATTCCGAAATTTAACACCAAACACCGCTAATTCAAAACAATCGTTGCATAACAACATAATCCCGCATTTCACAGCACCTAAAATGACTTTTACAACTGTTAATTTTTCATTTCACTGTGATAAAGTAACATCTAATTTGTTGTAAAACTCGCAAAACGTCCAGTATAACTTGAGAGTTCACGGCGGCGCTGCGTGCAAAAGAAAACGTCAATAATGCGTCAAATACAGAACATTAAATTTAGTTCTCTATTTCTCCGCATACCAACTTACACTGGTCTACTCTTTAGTATCTGTTGCGTGCTTCGTATGATTACGGCGACGCCTAGGGGCCAACAGAGTAAAGGTTAATGATGAAAGTGAGTTCCGTTCTGTCAAGTGTGGTGTTAGGAATATCACAGCAGTTCCGGGGAAGTTCTGATGATGGATTGTCGTTGCTTGGAACAGTTTATAGTGTTTAGCGCATTGTTTTCTAATGACTTTTGGTACATTAGTGTTGTAAATGATTTTGTTGTTGTGTTCGTTGGTTGTTGGGCAATGTCTTGTGTTGTCTAGTTATTGCGGGTTCATTTTTCATTTTAGGTGTTTCTTTTTTGTCAACGGATTGTACTTTAGTTGAGTCATGATCATCAATAACCAATTGGTATGGCGGACCATACGTCATAGCTTTTCCAAATTCCTAAATATTTGCAACCTATCACAGAGTGGTAATGCGAATCTATGGTTAAGGGTGAAAATTAATATTGTAGTGTGTCAACAAGTTATTGATTGTGATACCTACTGTATACAATATCAGAATAGATTTTTGTTTAAGTAATTGGTTGGCAAAGAAGCCTATGGGCTACCTGATAGACAGTGATTACCGCCGCCTCTACCTACACCCCTTCCCACAACACTAAGAGGATTTATAGACAAACTTGACTCGTGGATGTGCCTGTAATTTCACCGGCACCCATAACCTTCAAATCGGAACATAACAAAGCTGCTTGGCGGCAGGAATAGCAATTTCACAAGGAGCTTTACTACAATAACAAAAATCATAAATATCATAGACTAGCGGCCCGTCCCGGCTTCGCACGGGTGGACATTTTTCCCGTTATTGCAACATTTTCATTTATGCTCCGCTCCTATTGGTCGTAGCGTGATGTTATATAACCTATTACCTTCCTCGATAAATGGACTATCCACAACAAAAATAATTTTTCAATTCCAACCAGTAGTTCCTGGGATAAGCGCGTTCAAACAAACAAACAAACTATTCAGCGTTATAATATTAGTATAGAAGTATAGATAATACTATGAATGATATCGATATAAACAGAGGCACTACAAATCAAAACATTACCATTTCTAGAACAGGGAATTCCCACCATTACCCGTTTTACCACTGGCAAAACTGTTTCCGCAACGAACATCGCGTTTGCAGATATAAAACCGAATGGAGCCATCAGACGATTTAATGATAGCAATATATCGTAATACCCCGCCCACCAGCCATGCAGGGTAGCTGACTGCAAAACTATGAGAGCATTATTTATGTTTTAATTAAATTGTTTAGCTTTACAAAGTTAATTGAAAAAACAAAAAATGCTCTTGTTTTTATCTGCTCTCTTTGATATATTTTTTATTCATATCAGCGTTTTCAGCGTGCCTGCTATGCCCAGTGGCCTATCATAGGCAGTGTGACATAATTTTGCCGTCGCGTCGCCGTCGTTAACTGAAAGACCCCACTGGTCTAGAGAAATTTACTGTACCAGGATATCAACGAATGCTTCTGTTCTATCCATTTTTATACTTTGCTAAAAGAGCCTTCATAAGTGACAATACTTAATAGGAAATGCGGGCTGCAAAATATTACAAGAATAGGTTTTTAAGCGATCTATTTCCGTCCCACCCTTCCCGCAAACCTTCCCAATTGACCGCGAAAGAGACAACTGCATCTCGGACTGATTTCTCCTGTGCAATATTAGCGAAATCGTACTTTTGTATTTCCCTGTTTCCTTCTTCAAATCAGGACTGATTTAAATATTTTTTATGTAATAATTTAAGGAAGACTTTGGTTATGTCTGTATGCTTTTCTTTTATTTTTTATATTCGTCAAATTTCTTTGCCAGATGTCTGAAAACGGTGGTAAAACCGGTCGATTTTTGTAAAATTTATACGTTTCTAGTTCTTTTAATAATTAATTTATTGACAAAAACCAAACACAGGGACATAGTTGTGGTAGGAGGAAAGATTTGTATTTTTGTATGTAACGAATAAACTTAAAAACAACTGGACCGATTTCAAAAATTATTTTGCCGTTAAAAAGCTATATTATCACTGAGTGACATAAGCTACGGGCGGAGCCGTGAGGACATAGCTAGTATATCATATTATGGTAAAAAATATTTGCTCTAGTGACATTATCCAAGGAGGAAACTGAGGAATACGTTTGTATGGACTAAATGCCGACCGCATTTCCTCTTAAGTACCTATGTCCGGCGCACCCTGTGCAGTCAGCCCCGCTACCAACCTTGCTGACTAGCTAATCTTTTCACCACAGCATCAGCTATTCTCGTATAGGTTGTGCCGATACAAGGGAAGACGTGATTGACTGGCGATACACCATCACGCAAGAAACATCCGCCTATCGACTCATTTTAATATCATTAATATTTAATCTAGATCTAAACAGGGTTTAATAGCTTTCTACGGTAAAACAAACCAAAATATTGAACACCGTCGTCCTTATCTTAAAGATATTCTAAGGCTTTCTATGCATCTATTAACGTCACTTTCCTATTAAACATCTGCTAAGGAAAGTGAATAGTTATCAAATATTATGAGTGCTAGTCGGTAATACATTTAAATTTCCCATTAATATTGCAGCATAAATTTCAACGAGAATGATTTTGGAAACTTATTGGTATCTGGGCATTTTGTTCGTCTGCTGTAGGTACTACGAGTTAGATTGACAGTTTTCTTTTTATACCAGGACAATTATTCTATTCTATACATTTTCCTGAATTAAGAACCTATATTTAGATAACCGGTGAATTTGTAATGACATCAACGATATAGTGAGTCTTACAATTAGGTAGTTGATTAGATAAAAAAAATAAGAAGAATTTAATATTATATCAAAATAGTGCGGTCTCTGTCGTGTCAACGATTTTAAATCGCTTATAATTTGGGCATTATATTATAATATTTCATTGCTGCCTATGTTTCTTGTAAAATATTCGAGACAGTCATAAAAAAATCGTCAACTACCCAATTGTCAAAAACAAAACAGTTCTCGCACCATAAAAGAATAAATAAATTGTAAACCTATTAATAGAGCAGTCAATTGACCCAACACCTTATAAGACCAATCATATTAAACGCTAAATATACCTGGTACGCTCCCTTAATTATACCAGGTACGGGTTAAGTAAAGTGTTTTATAAGCATGTAATTTCTCGGCTTGGACTTGAGAATCGCGTGCCAGCCAACAGTCAATCATTACAGACTAGTTATCGACCATCTAGCGATCGACACTCGCACATTTAACGAGGATTAGCACTACTTTTTAAAGGAAATTAAGAAAGTTACACTTGAATTGCTTATCTGCATCAAAATGAGAAATTGAATTAGAGGAAAAATAGGCAAAACACGTATAATTATATTTTTCTTAATAAATAGCTAGATAGTGTCGTCCGTCTTTATGTGTATAAATCTTCAGTAGTTTCTCCAATTCTCATATCTGAAGACCAATTCTCGTAATAAAAAATGTTCAAAATATAATTCCGATCTAGTCACAACAACGTGAATGCCACAAATGTTATTCTCCTAAACTAACAAACAACGTCAAAGGTGAACGTATATTGTAATGAGATCGATAATCGATCGAAAATTGGTCGAAACCGAAACAATATTCTTTAATATTCTGAAAGAAAGAAAGAAAAAGTATTAATTTTTTCGCCCTAGCGGACGCACACGCATACTTAAAATTAAAAATGTTATATTTAATTCTGAACTAATACGGATATTAAAATTAGTATTCTCATTCTTAAATAATTGATTGAATCTAAAACGGTATTCTGCTTATATTCTGAACTAACACATATAATAAAATTGGTATTCACGTCCTTAAATAAACGTCAAAACGGACATTGAAATGTCACAGTGTTACGAGAATTGTCTTTCTGGTGTCGGGGTGGTGTAATCATAGATCAAGGAGCCACGCACCAAATCGTGTAAATAATTGTATTTTTAACAAGAAACTAAGAGAAGCATAAGTAGAGTAGCACCACATTTTATTATAACTATATATTAAATAAATAAATATTATTATTAAATAAATAAAATATATTTATTAGTAGAATTACTATTGCTACAGCGATAAGTGGTGTTTGCAACGATAAACGAATTAAACTATAATTCTAACAAATAAATGAATGCAAATGCACTTTTAAGATTATGTCTGCACGACAGGTGTCACCTACATTTAAAATTATAATGTGTGTTCAAAAATGATGCAACAATTACATACGCAATGACCAACCAAATGACTATTCTGTTAACGTCTTTGTAACAAATACATCATTTTAGTTAGTCTTATTTGTATTAATTAAGTTCTTCCACGGAATATTGCAGTAGATATCTACTAGTGGTTCAAGAGATACACGAGTTGATTCTGTATTCAGATCTTTGCTATTTATAATTAAAAGTTCGTCCGCGTAATATTACGGTACTTTAGGTAATAGAGAGATGTCTAATTAATATGGAAGCGTTGTTCTCCAGTTTTCTGTAATATGTTACATGTTTTCTTGTTTTGCGAAAATAGACGTGCTTGCGTGAGTCTGATGTAAGCAGAGGAAGATGGTTGTATAAAGGTTTAATAAAATTGTAGATAGTCTATTAAGAATTTTATTGTAACACTAGCGGCCCGTCCCGGCTTCGCACGGGTGTAATTTTTTTCCGTTTTTGCAACACTTTTCATTTATGCTCCGCTCCTATTGGTCGTAGCGGGATGTTATATAGCTTATAACCTTCCTCGATAAATGGACTGTCCAACACAAAAATATTTTATCAATTCGAACCAGCAGTTCCTGAGATTAGCGCGTTCAAACAAACAAACTCTTCAGCTTTATAATATTAGTATAGATACCTCGTTATACGAATAACGATGGACATCTCAGTTTCTATAATATAGGTTTAAAATATTGTTTGTCTTAACTTGTACACGCGACGATAAATCAAGCTAAAATTGTCCAATATAAACTTACCTCTCATCGTATCGAAATTCGGTAAAATGAGAGGTCACCATAAACTGGAAATATGTGTATAACTTGGTTTGTCGTCATGTGTACTATAAATATCTTGATGTCAGGTCTGTCCGTGCAAATATTCATGTAAAAATATACGCAATTTCATAGATTTTCAAGTAAAGCAAAATAGGTGTTTAGCTATGGAAACTAAGCTAGGTAATATCCTTTATTCTAGGTATTATAATTTTCCAACAGAATATCGTTCCGCCGTATACTATTAGAACTACTAATATGCGTGTTAGAAACTGAGCCCTACCTCTAAATAATGATCCCTAAACATATACATTACGCTGTAGAAACACATACAACTAATTAGGCACGAAGAGAAAACAAAGCGTTTATATACGTCTTTTATCACAGAGTATGACGTCACACGTTAATGGGTCCGACCCCTCTGGCGACCTCTTTGCTTTACAGTGTCAAGGCCTGAACTGACCCCTCTTTATAGTCTTTAAAGAGAGGCAGTTTTATAATGGCTCTATGCAACCAGGTCTAATCAACTCTAACAAAGGTAAAAGAGTAAACATACACCCATATTCTAAGACATTCCTCCAAAACTTACTCGACTCGTACTCGACTCGTACTCGACTCAGGACGGCGTCGAAAACACCTTCAAAATTGTATTCTTAGTCGCAATTTCGAGTGAACTTTGAGATTCCTCGACTGATGGTTCCTCAAATGAGTCGAGGTAGAGTGGAGTCATTACGTCATAATTTGAATTATCTGCATTGCGCAAATAACGCCGCGATAAATAGTTGTAAGGATTATCGTAAGCATATTCGATAAAGTCTTCAAAATTCATTTTTGTTACATACGAACTTTGACACTTCCTTCCTTAAGGTAGGTTCCGAAGTACCTTGAGTTTGACAGATGATTCCTTACCTCGACTAAGGAAAAATCTCGAGTCGAGGACGTTTATGTCAACTATAACTACCGATGGTAGTGAGAAATGTTGAGTCGAGGTGGAGTCGAGTCGAGTAAGTTTTGGAGGAACGTCTTAGAATATGGGTGATAGAGTTTCATGTCGACTCTTCTCCATACGAAACGACAAATTGGAACTGTGCACTTGTAAATTGCGCCTGTAATGGTATTATGTGAAATTAAATAAAAATGATTTTGTTTTTGAAAGGTCATTAAGATATTCCTGAAGGATTTTCTTAGCTGAATTTAAAGCCAAATAAGAAAAATATTTCAGGTTTTATATTTAGTACTTATGATTGATAAATCGAATAAATTAAAATCTATACTAATATTATAAAGCTGAAGAGTTTGTTTGTTTGTTTGAACGCGCTAATCTCAGGAATTACAAGTTGGAATTGAAAAATTCTTTTGTGTTGGATAGTTGATGTATCGAGGAAGGTTATAGGCTATATAACATCACGCTATGACCAATAGGAGCGGAGCATAAATGACAAATGTTGCAAAAACGGAAAAAATGTCCACCCGTGCGAAGCCGGGACGGGCTGCTAGCATTAAACACTTTACACAAAGTTATGAACTGTTTTTTTTATATGAACATATTTATAGTTCTTTATAAAGGTCCTTGATCTATATTATTTTGTATATCGGTTAGAACATTTTTCGTTATTTTAGATCAGAACTAGTAAAGATCCATTTTATTTCGAACAAATAAAATGGATTTTAATTATTATCGTCATCGCCAATTTTGGTTTGACGGTGGCACATGTCTAAACAACTAGTAGGTAAGGAAACATACATGGCAGGTATGATTATAGGCTAATAAAATACTTGGCAATGATACTTCCTTTTTTCCTGTAATCTTGACTCTACCAACCATTCAAAATTATATAGGTAGATTTTATACCACTTTTCCGGCCATAAACAGACTTCCTTAGTACTGAAATAATTCTCTATCACAAAGGTCATTGTTAATGAGTTCCTTCAAGTTACATTTACAATGACAACAGCATTAATACGAGGTGTAATGTAATGGAAACCACAGTATAGATAAATACAGTAGTTTCATTCTTATACAAAACTCCATAAGATCTCATACACACAGCCAAGGGGATCTAAATAAATAAATAATCGTTCTGTCACGAGTATGTCATGTCTGCTGAAATTGGCAGCTGCGATAATTACCGACTTGATTTTTTTACGAATATTCTTCAAACTACTTATTTATGGTATTTTGAAAAATGTAAGGACCTCAATAGCTTTTCAGCTGAATTTACAAACTGATAAATTGGTTGCTAATTTCAGTGTAGAAATACTTTTTAGTGGCAATGCAGTGACAGGCCCTGCCCCTTTGACATCTTTACTATCGCTTATTTTTATTATGGCTTATTTTAATTATCGTTTGTTTTAATTATCACTTATTTGTATTATGGCTGCGGCCAAAACCAAACCACTGCGGTTGCGTTTAGTCTTTATACGATATTTTATTTTTCAGAGTTGGTGCGTGAGTTCACTATAGTGAATTGTACGGAGTGTAACTTCTGTATTTATTTATTTCAAAATTACACGCAATGTAATAAAAACTTGTTACATTAGTCGCCATTTTTCTCCCGACACGCAACTTAAGATGAGATCTGCCGAATGTTCAGCCGTTCGTATTAAAGTTTAAAATTTATTACTGCAGTTTTTAAAAGAAGCTTCGTTACTGCGGCATTCGAAATAAAAATAAAACGTTTTTGATATATTTTATCGTATGAATTATTTAAAGGAATGCAGACGATCCTCTTTCTTCGTTAATACTCGTATATCCAATTTCATTCGAGATATAAAAAAGAACTCGATTTGTTTTCATTCATTCATCAGGTTTTAAATAAATTCGCACAATTAAAAAGAATTTCCTTAAAAGGCTTTACACACTTGACGAATTAAATTGGACAATTAAACAACACATTGTGCAAGTAATTGCCCTACTTTGGAAATATATAGAGCAACCGTCCTAAATTAGTAAGTGTATAGAGCAGTTAATAACCGCCTTACACAAAGTCATTTGGCAAGGCTATAAGTTATATTCATCACACCTTAAAGAACGACAACAGGCTAAAATGCCCGATTGTGTACGAGACCCGAAAAAATATTTAAATTAAATCTGAACTTTAAACTTCAAAGCCAACACCCCTTTTCCATCTAATAACTATTTCAGAACACATTCAACCACTAAAATTATAATCGGGCAACTAACAGTTAATGATGTCACAGTTTGCCCGATTGTGTACAATTATGAACAGTGTGCAATTTATTCGTGCGATTTTCCCGTGGTGCGTCGTGACTCGCCGTGACTTTCTATCATAAGGCTCCACATTATGGTTTAACTTTAAACTTACATTATGGAAGTAATTTTGAGTTTACAATTTTGTTACGTAAAAATTGTGTCAGCGTGTTCAACGCAATTATGTTTTTAGATGAACATTTCGTTTAATTGGAAAAGGTTTTCTCAGGGAAGTGTTACGTGGAAAATGTTAGTAAGAATGGAGTTTTATGCTTGGAAACCACTAGATTTATGCCAAATGCGGTTTTAAGCTGATCTTTGGTACTGATTATAATGTAACTAGCGGCCCGTCCCGGCTTCGCAAAGGTGGACATTTTCCCCGTTTTTGCAACATTTTTCACTTGTGCTCCGCTACTATTGGTCGTAGTGTGATGTTATATAGCCTATAACATACATACATACATAGACTCACGCCTTTTTCCCATGGGGGTAGGCAGAAACTATAGAACGCCACATGCTACGACTCTTACATACCCCTTTCGCTTCATCCACATTCATATATCTTGTCATACACGCACTATAGCCTATAACCTACCTCGATAAATGGACTATCGAACACAAACATATTTTTTCAATTCCAATCAGTAGTTTCTGAGATTAGCGCGTTCAAACAAACAAACAAACTCTTCAGCTTTATAATATTAGTATAGACAAGATATTTTTCTATACCTGCAAACAATCTATAGTCTAGTTAATATAGCAATAAACAAAACTGGTTCACCAAGACACGTATCTTTTGAACCATTTCTTCAAGTATAGTTTCAGCTCATCTTGATTGACTCTTAAGTACCATAAAAGCGTAATACTGTGTTATATCCCTGCTGGAAGCAAACATGCTCCTTATATCTATTTTTTTTTTTTTGTAAAAATGTGTCTTATGAGTCTATTGTTGTAATAAACTAGCACTTAGCCACGCGATTTCGTTCGCATGAATTTTCATACAAACTTCCATCCCCTATTTTACCCTCTTAGGGGTACAATTTCCAAAAATCCATTCTTAGTGGATGCCTACGTCACAAAAAGAACCTACTGTCCAAATTTCATGTTTCCAGCTTCAGTTGCTTAGGCTTTGCGTTGATGAATCAATCAGTTAGTCTGGACAAGTAATTTCTTTTTTTTTTAAACTTTGCCCCACACTAGTATTTCTCCTGTATCGTGGGTGCGTTTACAAACACAAATCTTCACATGCACAAACATCCAGATCCGGGACAATTATCTGTAGGCCATACAAATATTTGTTCCGTGCGGGAATCGAACCCACGACCCGTAGCGCAGAAGCCAATCGCTCAGCCACTGCACCAAACGTGTCGTCAAATTTATATGTATACATAGGTTACATACTATGCATTTTTGAATGATTCCAAAATTCCAGATTGAAGAAGGCTTTTTCTTTTTGTCAGTACTTACATTCGTAATATAGACTCCAGATGTAAGATCAACTAGTAAAACCGACCGTCCACACACATGTAGACACCATAAACATTCCTTTACCACCCATAAATACTAAACGCACTCAATTCAAGTAATTTTCCAATGACTACCTCTATAGCAGTAACCTACAGGTCGCAGAACAGATTATATACTCAATTAGATTGATCAATCCATTCAGTAACTTGTTCATAAATAGCTGATGTCATCGATCAACTTCAGACCACACTATTGGGTCTGGACGGGTACGGACAGGTGACGTAACTAGTTTAAAGTCTCATTTAAGCGTGTGTCATACGGTGAAGGTAACATTGTTACATTCTGCGATGTATACGTCGTAGGATAATCGAAAAAATCGGATCTTTGCGATAATCCTAGGACGATTGCAAAGGACCGGATATTTAGAATCTAAGACAGATTTTTGTAATCATTCGCGCTATTTTCAGGATCATTATCGACAGCCTTCTACATACTATACACACTGCTGTGTATGTCATTTTCTCGTTTTCCTCAGACTTATCTGTACTACGCCGAAACATTTATATTTTTTCTGGAAACTTTTATATATAGTCTGCCAATGTTATTGACGCTAGTTCTGTAAGGATAGTTTAACAATTTATATTCAAAGTGATAGTGTTTAATATATTCTAAGATACAATGTTTGTTTGCTAGTATCTTTGCCTTGGGGTTGCGGTGCATGCTTTTGTGAATCCCATGACCCCGGCCTTAGGTCAGAAGGAAGGACACCGTTGGTTTTTAGCCGGTAAGAGTCCGGCAGACCCTCGCGCCTTCTCCGGGCGAGGGACATTTATGAGGATAAGTAAAAACAAAAAAAAAATAAGTATCTTTGCCTTATGTGACCAACCTAACCTAACAGTAATGTGTACATAAAAAAATTCTTACTATATTACCTATGTAAATGTATTGCTCTAACCGGATTCACGGTACATAACCATACGTTTAGCTGTTTTTGTTGTTTATCGGCATTCATTTTTGTTTCATTTTTTAATCTAGTTGGAAGATTATCAATTTTTTTTTTAATCTTTGCCTCTGATGCTTTAGCGGTTGAGAGGCTGATGCGAGGACTATCGTCTAACTCCATACCAACCAAAATCACAAAGTTAGATATTTTTATGAAAATTTATAGTTATTTTACATTAACTTACTCGTTGGTCTAGTGGTGGCAAACGCGACTGCTGATTGTGAGGTCTTCGGTTCGATCCCCAGGTCGGGCAGTGTTATTAGGTTTTTCCGTGTGGAATTCCTCAGTAGCAGCCCGGAGTTTGGATTTGTGCCCAGTTGATAACACTAGGCTCGCCCCATAACATGGTACTTAAACATAGCGGCGAAATGAGGGTGTTACTATAACACCTCCGCCCAACCCTTCGGGAAATACACACGTGATTTTATTTTATTTTGAATACTATCATTCATCCATCTGGCATTTTATCATGGTCGCCTCTTAGAGCACCCACGATACATGTGAAATAATCATATAATCAATCGAAAGCCGTATGAAAGTACTGAAAAAAACAATCATCTGAACCGCACCTACATCCTCCAACTGCATAAGTTATACACACCAAAGCTACCGCCCATAACAATTACTTTGCGTCCGTTTCTCACCAAAAACTTCCGGGAAATGTTAATCGAAAATACCGCAAAACGGGTCTAAAGGTGTTCTTCCACTGATTCGTGTACCGTAACGATATGTAGAAAGGCTCGTCCTTGAATACCCGCAACGATAGGTCAGTGACCGTGTGTGCTGGACGATAATGGCGAACATTATCAATTTTTGCTGTACTTCACGGATTAATTTTTCCAGGTGAGTTACAGGTTAAGTGTGTGCTGTTACTGTTAAGTCGTAACTTTGGACGTTGTAAGCGAACATAATTATGCTGGCTATTCTAGTATATCTGGCTATAAGAGCAAGACTTCAAGTGGAAAGTCATAATTATTTTGTTTATATCACAAAATAATTTAGATACTTTAAAGTTCGAAAATTATATTATTACTAGCAGACCCGGCAGACGTCGTCCTGCCCGGAAAAGCAGCGCCACCTACCGGGTCTAACTGTGTTTTCAAACCATCCAGGATCCCATTGAAATATACACACAAAATTTCATCCAAATCGGTACAGCCGTTTAGGAGGAGTTAGTTGACAAACACACGTACAGAAGAATTAGATATAGGTAGGTATTTAGAAGATTATGCTTAATAATTTTCTTTATTATTAGTTACAGTGTCTTTCCCATAAGTTGTCTAACTTTAACTTGCACTTTTCAAATTCATGTGCGGATCAGAATTTGATTATCACTTGCGTTAACGGTGAAGGAATAACATCGTGAAGAAACCTGCACACCTGAGAGGGCTCCATAAAGTTCTTGATGGTGTTTATATTCTGCCCACCTGCAACAGGCCAGCGTGGTCGACTAAGGCCTGACCCTTCTCATTTTGAGAAGAGACCCGTCCCCAAAGTTATGGACTAATTATGTATGTAGGTAAGTTTTATACAAAAAAAATTGGACCAACTATAATATTCGATTTCCGTCGGCAATTCCTGAAAATAGCACAAGAATTGAATCTACTATCACACGGTCACACCTTACATAACAAACGTATACCAACAGTTTAGCAATAACACAATAACAAACACTTCTTACACTTAACACTCTATTATGCACTACACGTAATATAATTACTAATAAATTGTTAATAAAACACGTAATAAGTAACTAAACGCTCGTAATGAGTGCTACACCGCAGTGATTGACAGGCTTATACTATTATAATTAGTGTAATTGTTAGGTGCGGACTCATTACGACGAACGATAGTAATAAGGAATTGATTGTTTGGATAAGGGCTGAGTACAACGCGAACGTGTGATTGTATTTTGCAAAACAATTGCAAATGCTTTATGTAATGCGAAAGGTGAATATTCGAAAAACATTTACAAACATTTAGAACGTCATTCGACTGCCTTGTTGGTTTAGTGGTCGCAAGCGCGACTGCTGATCGTGAGGTCCTGGGTTAGATCACCAGGTCGGGCAATGTGTTATTGGGGTTTTTTCGTTTGGAATTCCTCAGTAGCAGCCCGGAGTTCCGATTTGTGCCCGGTTGATGGCAATAGGCTCGCCACATATGGGACTTAAAACATAACGGCGAAATGAGGGTGTTACTATGCACCTATGCTCAACCCTTTGGGGAATACAGACGTGATGTTATGTAAAACTCAAACTATACCATTGCCATCAAGCAATATGACAAGAATAAAAGCAATTTGAAACTACTATAATGTTAACAACCCACGAGAAGAATAATTTGTCAAAATAATGTTAACGTATATTACGTAGGTACTACTAGCAGGCCGTCCCGGCTTCGCACGGGTGGACATTTTTCCCGTTTTTGCAACATTTTGCATTTATGCTCCGCTCCTATTGGTCGTAGCGTGATGTTATATAGCCTATAACCTTCCTCAATAAATGGACTATCCAACACAAAAATATTTTTTCAATTCCAACCAGTAGTTCCTGAGATTAGCGCGTTCAAACAAACAAACAAACTCTTCAGCTTTATAATATAAGTATAGATTACGTTCACTACTTGCAGTTGTTATTTTAAGACATTCTTCTATTTTAAAAAGAGAATCTTTTATTTTTCATGTGTACTAAAATGCTGTCAGATTTTCCAAATTTAAAATTGCTAGATGGAGCCAAAATAATGGAGACATGCTACATAAGTGTATGTTACTTCCCAAATAAGCATTTCCTGACATATCAGGCAACTGACGATAGCTAGATAGAAATAAAATTTAATTTAAATACATAATGCATTGTTGAATAGTTTGTCTAGACATGCACATCGCGTGCTTATTAAGCATGCTGCTTGCTTCCAAAACACGAGACCTGTTTGTTCAATACACAGTTTGATTGAAGTCTCTACTCTTGCTGCATTTTAGTGCAACGACGAAAATTGAATCGCTAATTGCTATATAGCTAGATCTACTAGCAACTGCAATTGTGCAAGTTGTCTTCTGCACAATCAGTGTGGACACACCCAGAGCAAGTCGACTTTGGTCGTCGAGTGATGGCAAGCGTGATTGATCGTGAGGTCTTGAGTTCGATCCTCAGGTCGGGGAACGTGTTAATGGATTTATCCGTGTGGGATTCCTCAGTAGCAGCCCGGAGTTTAAATTTGTCCCCGTTGATGGCAATAGACTCGCACCCTATTACATGGGATTTAAACATAACGGCAAGTTTTAAGGTGTTACTGTACACCTCTGCCCAACCCCTCAGGGAATACAGGTGTGATGTTATATTTTGTTAAATTTAACTAGTAAATCGCGGAGCTATCTAGTGCTGTAAATCAAACCAGACAAGTGGACTATTGGTTTTGTAAAATTATTCGACGCAAAAACAGTCGACTGTACCGGCCTCATGATTTATCGATGCCGTTTCCGTTCTGATATTATTTTATTGGGATTCGATTTTAAAACGGAACTTCTTTTGAAAATGTCGATTTAGATTCCTTAATAGTGATCATAAATAGGTTAGTACCTAAATACACTGGCCTGCAAAAATAAGTATCACACTTTTAAAATTTCATTTTTTTCTAAACTATAGAAGTTAGAGATTTAAAATAAAAAACGTTTTATAGCAATTTTTATCAGCTTTCTTTGAAACTATAGTAACAAAGTTAAACTCTTTTTTGAGTCCTTTTTGTTTCGAAAATATATCTTGTGTACTTAAAAAGTCATTGCAATTTTAAAAGTGTGATACTTATTTTTGCAGGCCAGTGTAGATGGGCGATGTCTCCTTTGAAATAAGGATAATGTACAATTTTACTCATAGGAACGTCTTATTATATTTTTCTGCAATACTACAAAATCGTGTTTAGTAGTTGGTTATACTAAACAGAGTTTAAACAACTTTTTTTGTATGGAGATTGAAGTTAGACACGATCATAACAAGTGTCTAACGATCTTAACCAAGAGGTTGCGACGTGTTCATGATAGTGTCTCTGTAACCAACCAACCGGTTGTTTACAGAAAAGAATCCCGTCTTATACCGTGGCTCAAAGGCGATTGACTGGGCCTTAATATCAGAGATCAAACGTAAGTGCACAGATTCCTGTAATAATAGAACATCTCTGCTTACCCCTTCTTGGACAGGCGTGAGTATGTATAGTCTTTACATAGCATAAAACAAAGTCGCTCCCGCTATCTGTCTATCCCTATGTAAGCTTAGATCTTTAAAACTACGCAACGGATTTTGATGCGGTTTTTTTAATAGATAGAGTGATTTAAGAGGAAGGTTTATATGCCCCACATTAGTATCTACATTGCACCCGTAGTTATTTTAATGGGTCGCTAGTTATTTTAATAAATAAATGATTAATATCTCTCATAAATTAAATACCATTTCCATCCAGCCGGGTGTCCCCTAAGCATGAAAATCTAGTTACAGCATGATAAATAACTAGTGACAGTGCAAATACTGCTAATTAATATTAGTACGTCATATCAATTGGTGTAACAGGATGTAGAAAGCTGGACGGTTGGTGATTAATCGCTGTTAAATAATTATTTCTATGTTCTACGATTAATTAACAAATGGGTTTTGAATTCTTACGAAGATTGATTTTAACGTGTTGGTTAGTTTTAAGAATCGTGTTTTTTTAGTTCATATAAGTGATATAGGTTAAACAGCAGTGACGGTGGTGTGACCGTCGAACTGCCAACTTATAAGTCTCGAGTTCGAACCCAAGGCACACACCTCTGACATTTCGGATTCATGTGCGTATTGTATAATTATCACATGCTTAAATAAAAACGGTGAAGGAAAACATCGTGAGGAATCCGACATACCTACCTGAGAGATATTTCTCGGCGGCATATGAAGTCAAGTCAGAAGCCCATGGGCGGCATAAACTCTGATACCAGGTTAGTCACTAACCACACGAAAAGAAGAAGTTCATATACGTACAGACAATATATATGTACATGTAATTTCCGAAGGGGTAAGCAGAGGTGTTCTTCTGTTAGAGGAGTCTGTACACCCACAGGTATTAAGTCCCATGTAATTGATAGGATTACAAATAAGATTGAGATGTCTAAAAAAATTAACAGTATAATAGAAACACAGATAAATAACACACTCGCAAGCATTTAGGTTATCAGGGTAAGAACTGTGTCAGGGTAACTGTACTAGGGTAAGAAGGTAACACACTACTTGACCACATTTGTAATTAATATGAGCAATAATTGGAAGCTTTTTAACAAGCAAAATAATAAAATTAGCATTAAAAAATACAAGAATACGGAAACTACATAACGCTATATTCATACCGATAAGGATCGCTGCAGACGTGTAAAAACAATTTCATTGTTCCGCTGCGATGGGAATGTCTTTTGTGCCGCTGCCCGCTTGCAGTCTGCCTAACCTCGTGGGAACTATTGTGTTTGTAACAGGACTTTAGGACTTGCGCTTGCGTCATATATGGTAAGCTTTGTAATCTAATGTGGTTAACGGTTATGTGATATTTAATTCGGAATTTAAATCTGCAAATTGATTGTTGAGTAAGTTTTTTATAATGCGCAGGCGCAACCGGAACGCAGGAATGTGAAAGAAGCAAAAGATAGTATGCTGATTGTAGCACGTGGCGTTCTGTAGTTTCTGCGCATGCCCACGGTAAAAAGGCCGAAATGTGTGGTCACCTTTATTTAATAGAAATATCGATATGTAAAATGTTACATACAAACATACATAATTTGACGCCTTTTTCCCATAGGGGTAGGCAGAAACTATAAAACGCAACATGCTACGATCCTTACATACTACTTACGCTTCACCCACATTAATACATCTTGTCATACACGCACGCCGGTTGAGAGTACTACGCACCATGTCAAATTTTCTTTCGAGAAAAACAGAAAAATACGGAGCCGACATATCACTTGGACAATTCGAATGACTTGTATGACTCTATGTTGAACCTAGAGAGGATTTTAAACAAAGCTTGCACAATAACAGCCGTTAGTGGTCTTATCGATGGGCTACAACCTTTTATTACATACTGTAACACTATAACAGTTGCAGCCGTAAAAGGGCTATGTAAAATATGATATCAAGCCATATAAAAAGTATTTTGTAAGCTTATGTAACCGCTTTATGAACTTTTTACGGCTCAATATGTGTGAACTGTGAGCGACTAAAAAAAATACGTCAGGTATTGCAGGAGGGTACAGTAGAAGAATGAAAAAACTATGCATCTTAATGTCTATTTTTGCTTGCACAGTGCAAGAAACAAACTATTTTACCGACTACGTATTGCCGACATTATAGAAATGAAAATATAAGTATTTTTTGACAGTATACTAAATTAAAATTTGGGAGACATGGTGACAGACATTAAGACGCTAGTTATGTCAATTTATTTAATCATTGATTTAATTATTGATGTCATGGTTTTTAGGTTTTTACAACAAAACTGCTTGAATTAAATCAATGACATTAAATGTCACTACTAGGTACGTCATATGGAGGCAAAACGCAATTTTGATCTTTGCCACCAAATAATTAAACATAATTTTTCATGCTTGGTCTGTTCCGTTCAATAGTTTGAAAAGGTAACATGTGCCCGCGATGTAGGAAAGGAATGAATTTGAAAACTGACGACTCTTTTCATTTCCCTACTGTACATGTTAAGCCTATGTTGTCAGAGCAAAGACAAAATGACAATAAAATTGCTATCATCAAATGTACATAGATAAGTAGACGATACAAAAACATACAAATACAGATGATACATCGCAAACAACACAAAAACTCAGGTCAACCTAACTTCCGGACTTATAACTTAATCAAATCAAAAGAAAGTCCGAATGTCAATCAACCTTTTTGTTTCTAAAGTAAAAGTTTAATCGTTGGTTTAAAAGACCTTACCCGCCCACACGACTATTTCCTCCACGTAATACTGCAATCTACTGGTTGTAGGCTCATCAATCAGCCTTTCTGAACTTGCGTGCAAACTCCGTACAATCGGGTCGGTTAAGTCGGTTGGTTACCAAAAAAGCTCATATCAACTGTCCCAACAAAAGATTTTGAACTTAAACTGGTCTTAAATAAGGTTGATGTTCGTGTATCGTTGTTGTGTGTTATGACTTAAGGTCATGTGATTATGGTGGTAAAAATATTGTACCTGCACATACTTCGTCTAGGTTTTGGTAATGTTTTCCAATTTGTTGCCTTTTCGTGCATTCGCAAATGGATTTTTCGTGTAGTAATAGTTCTTTTACTTACGAGTAACATTTTAAATCTTGATAGATACGTCATTGTTGGTATGTTCGAATTAGTACCTGCAACAAAAAAATACAAAATTAATAAGAAAATCAACTTGGTACTAAAACTGTGCCCGAAAAATGGCAATAGGATTGCCACCTATTACATGGGTGTGAGGCGAAACGTGGGTGTACAGACGCCTGTAACAAAAAACCGGCCAAGTGCGAGTCGGACTCGCACACGAAAGGTTCCGTACCATTATCTATAAAAATCACGTTTGTTGTATGGGACCCCCTTAAATATTTATTTTATTCTGTTTTTTAGTATTTGTTGTTATAGCGGCAACAGAAATACATCATCTGTGAACATTTCAACTGTCTAACTATCACGGTTCATGAGATACAGCCTGGTGACAGACGGACGGACGGACGGACAGCGGAGTCTTAGTAATAGGGTCCCGTTTTACCCGTTGGGTACGGAACCTCAAAAACACCTCTGCTTACCCCTTCGGAGATTAAAATCGTGAGAATTATGTATGTTTCGGTTTAAAGAGATTTATTTCTTAAAGAACGATGTTTAAAAGATAAATATAATTTTTCTCACAGTTTAAAAACAATAATTCTCGAAATTAATACTTTGATTAAATTTTATCATCTAAAGGATACAATTACATTAATTAAAGTTATAATTTTACAATAAAATTATGTCGTTATATTACTTCAACGGATCCAGTTCACACAACATAATAATATGGATATCGACACCGAGTTATGTAATGACCTACATAATATTATCGATACAACAATCGATATTACATTTATAAAACAGCACTTATTCTGAGAATAAAATGATCTATAAAGTACTAATGACACGATTGACCGCGTAAAAAAGACGATTCTCGATTATTTACCTAAACCCAACGTGAGAACTGCATAACGTAAAATGTAACAGACTTTTCGATTTTAATGAACAAATATGGTGCATATTCCAAACTAGGTCTAATCCAACCCTATCGATACTAATATTATAAAGCTGAAGAGTTTATTTGTTTGTTTGAACACGTTAATCCCAGGAACTACTGGTTGGAATTGAAAAATTATTTTTGTGTTGCATAGTCCATTTATCGAGGAAGGTAATAGGCTATATAACATCACGCTACGACCAATAGGAGCGGAGCATAAATGTCTTTTTTTGCAAAAACGGGAAAAATGGACATGCCACATGCTACGATCCTTGCATACACCTTTCGCTTCGTCCACATTCATACATACACGCACGCCGGTTGAGAGTTCTAAATACTTTCTTTCTCTCAAATTGGTTCGGCCTAGAGTATACAATACTGCTAACACCAATCTCCCTTGCCAAGCGTGGTGATAATGAGTATTTACCCGCAATATGACCTTTCATTATAGTAGATGTCTATGGGTTCATATTTTATGATGATGACGAAAGAAATTACAGTCCAAGTAACCACATAAAGAGAAGAACGTACACTTACAGTCTCCCGAACTTAAATTTAGATGTCTCCATTCGCAAAATTTAACTTATTATAGTGCGGGCGCAGAGAAAGGTAACAACAAAAAAAATATAACGTTGAACTAAAATAGTTTAGCGCCAAATTGATTGGAGTCAGGAATGCATGCTCTCGGCGGCCACACTGCAGACACTTGAAATTACTAAAGAGACCATACGATAAGGGCCTGTTTCACAAATTCTTATTTTTAACCGACTTTCAAAAAAAGAGGAGGTTCTCAATTCGACTGTATGTTTGTTTTTTTTTTGTATATTTGTTCCGCGATATCTTTGCTAATTGTGAACCGATTTTAATGATTCTTTTTTTTTTGAAAGAGTATTCTTTCGAAGTGGTCCCATTCAAATTTGGTGAAGATCTGACGAAGAACTTCGGAGATAGACAATTTGAAGTCGGTTTTATTTTTGTTAAAAAGAGATTATTTATATGAAATAATAATGCTTCTAGTGTTACGGTTTACAGGTAAATTGTATAATCACACGTTTCTTATCTTAAACAAGATCTTTAGTACTAGCGTTTAGTGCCGCTCGTGGTTCACTCAACTCAGTTGTTTTTATACTAAGTTGAGATGTTAGAGCTAATTCACACAGAAACTGTTTACAGGACCCGTTTTAGCGGTTCCATTTTTATTTTGATGATGGCGATTGTAGTTGTATGAGCGAGTTGACATACATGACAGTATTCCGAATCGAGTAAAAAATACTGGTTCCATTATTTTTATCGTATCCCGACTGCCAGATACTACGCAGCTGCCATTTGTTTAACTGATCCGTCGGTACAGATGTGAACAACACATCCAGTACCGATGGATCCGTTAAAACGGATCCGCTGTGTGAACGGACTCTTAACTTCATCTGCTTGAAGTTGTAGTGATGTTCTGGATACATAAACTCGAGACCAATGAGTCCGGGTCACTAACATAGACTAAACAATGTTTTCCTAGATCTTAAGGTTTATGTTGGTGACCCGGATTCTCTCTCGAGTGGTAGGTACTTACATATTTTTTGTTATTCTCATCCTATATTTTCGGAATTATGAGCAGAATGCGAAGTTAAAAGAAAGACCTTAAGGATATCACACTTTACATTAGCAAACAAGCACCAAATCCACTAACAAGTTAAATTGCGCAAGTAATTACAGCAAGTGATCGCTTAGTTTGTAAAACTTGCAGAAACAGACTTGCTGCGGGTGTGTCCACAGTTAAAAGTTAGATTCAGAAGTCAACTACTGCAGTTTAATTTGCTAGTAGATACGACGCTTAGAGTTCTGAATGTTTTCCTTCCTCTTAAACGTCGACTGCCTTGTTGTGGTTGCAAGCGCGACTGCCGAGCATGGGGTCCTGGGTTCGAACCCCAGGTCGGGCAAAGTGTTATTGGATTTTTCCATTAGGAATTTATCAGTTGCAGCCTGGAGTTTGGATTAATGCCCGATTAATGGCAATAGGCTCGCCCCCTATTAAATGGGAATGAAACATTACTGCAAAAACGAAGGTGTACTAAAAACACCTCTGCCGAACCCTTCGGGGAATATAAGGCGTCATGTTATGTATGTATGTTGTAGTAAACATTTATCTAACAAATAAACTACCAATTTTCTTATGAGCGAATGCGCAATGATCATTAATCCCATTTTACGTACGTATCACATCATAATAAAAGCAACAACACATGAGATCACCGACGTAACAAATAACCACGCATACTCCAAATAATGTCAATACATTTCCGTCTAAACTGCTCCAAATTAAGTCATTAGCTTTCAAACATCTCTCACCAGTGAACCAATAAGTGGTGACCTTTACAGCAACAATGTGAGCCATCATATGAAAGGTGCAATTATGCCGTAACGCACCGCACCACGTAACGTGGGTAACACGTGAATTATCGTAATTATCTCAAAGTCAAGTAGATGTTATGGTGTTTCAGACAACTGTGTCGCAGCTGACTTCATATTGTAATAAAACAAGCAACCCGCCCCGGTTTCACACGGGTGCAATGTAGATACTAATATGGGGCATATAAACCTTCTGCTTGAATCATTTTATCTATTGCTGAAAACTGCATTAAAAGCCGTTGCGTAGTTTAAAAGATCTAAGCGTACAAACAGCGGGAGCGACTTTGTTTTGTACTATGTAAAGAAGATGTTGACACATATGATATATTAGCAGAGGCATTCCATTTAGCGCTCCAATTTGAATAGCACCAATTCGAATCTCACCAATAGTAATAAGAATCCGTACTATGGGTGTGATTCGAATTGGTGCTATACAAAATGGTGCGCTAAATAAAACGCCTCTATTAGCGTGGTGAGAGTGTTTTGTACTAACTTTATTTACGGTGGTAGGTATATTAATACGTTTTATATAGAACTGCAAGCTTTGTTATAAGTGAGTACGTCAGAGATAATCACAGACGTAGCTGTGCCTATTATGGCGCATTTACACTGTGCAATCTTTAGTTAACGCGTGTCTATGATTACTACATTATATTGACTTGATTCGTGTAAACAGCCTCACTATTGATTACTAATTATTACTGAAACCGTTGTATAAGGATTGGAATAGCTACAAAATCGACGTTAAAAGGTATTGATTTGCAAACCACAATACGTAATTGCGTATCCGCAGACAATGTATTACTTTATTGTCAATTTCGGATCAAATAACCCAAATTAGTACCTCCAATACCTTACACATAAAACAAACCTATAAAACAGTCATAACAACGCCCACTATTAGTATTCAAAGAACAATAATAATGTTTCAAATGTTTTGGTCTAGTGGTAGTAACTGCGACTGCTGATCGTGAGGTCCTGGGTTCGATCCCCAGGTCGGGCAAAGTGCTACTGGGTTTTTTCGTGTGGAATTCCTTAGTAGTAGCCCGGTGTTCGGATTTGTGCCCGGTTGATGGCAATAGGCTCGCCGCCTGTTACATGGGACTTAAACATAATGGCGAAATGAGGGTGTTACTATACACCTCTGCCCAACCCTTAGGGGAATATAGGCGTGATGTTTATGTTATCTTTACAAGGCTTAGCAAAACATTGACATGTTTAGTTCAATGAAAATCCAATCACGATCGTGATTGTTAAGATATTGATAATGTAATATACATTAATATTTATTATTAGTCTGAACACGGACCACAAGTGTGGCGTGGGTACATATGAGGGTGTATTTAAATAGTAAAACAGTATGTAGACGCCTAGACGTCCACTATTTAAGGTGAACCTTTCCCAAATACGGCAACAATAAGAATATGGTAGGGATTGTGTTGGTTGCGGCGCATGCTTTTGCGAATCCCGCGATCCCGGCCAAACGGTCAAGAGGAGGAACACCGTTGGTTTTTATCCGGTAAGAGTCCGGCAGACCCCCTCGCCTTCCCAGGGCGTGGGACATCCATGAGGATTATCCAAAGAAAAAAATGCATTGTGTTGCTTCCCTTGTCGCCATTATGGTAGCTGTGATAGTCTAGCGGTTGAATGATAGCCTTCCATGAGAGTCTGAGTTCGATCCCAACCCGCAACTCTGACTTTTCAAATTCATTTGTGGATCAGAATTTAATTACCACTTGCGTTGACGGTGAAGGAAAACATCGTGAGGAAACATGCACGCCTGAGAGGGTTCCAAAAAGTTCTCAAGTGTGTGTAGTCCACCAACCAGCACCAAGCCAGCGTGGTGGACTAAGACCTAAATCCGTCTCACTCTGAGAAGAGGTCCCTACCCTGCAGTGGGACAGTAATGGGCTAATTGTGTTATGTATGTATAATCTTAAACATCAAATTCCGACTTCGACCGACTTTAAAAAATCTCGCAGGAAGTCGACTTCTTCAAGTTTTACGAACTAAGCAAACACTTGCTTTAATAACTTGCGCTATAAATGTAGCTAGTGGAGTTTGCGACTTTAAATATTTTATGCGTTAACGCCGCACCAATCTGGCACGCCTTTATTTAAACACTAGCGGTCCGTCCCGGCATCGCACGGGTGGACCTTTTTCCCGTTTTTGCAACATTTTTCATTTATGCTCCGCTCCTTTTGGTCGTAGCGTGATGTTATATACCCTATAACCTTCCCCGATAAATGGACTATCCGACACAAAAATATTTTTTCAATTCCAACCAGTAGTTCCTGAGATTAGCGCGTTCAAACAAACAAACTCTTCAGCTTTATAATATTAGTATAGATATGAATTTAAACATTATGAATTGTTGACCCAATCTTAACGGTGCCTGGACATTGAAGCCGGTTTCTGCAATTATTTCTGCTTACGTGTACAAACCGTTATTTTTACTGTGTATTTATAACCTACTGTATTTATAAACTGCAATTTTGATAGTATTTATCTATTATTATCGATATTGCATGATAAAGTATTATTATGGTGGCAACTTTTTCGCAACACGATGTTTGCGATCAGAAAAGACAGTATTTTTTTGGTAAAAACTAAATTCCCACTCGTGGTAAATATAACATTACGCCTGTATTCCCTGAAGGGTTGGGCAGAGGTGTATAGTAACATCCTCATTTCGCCGTTTTGTTTAAGTCCCATGTAATAGGGGGCGAGCCTATTGTCATCAACCGGGCACAAATCCAAACTCCGGGCTGCTACTGAGGAAAATATTATTGTACAATTACTTTTGTTAGTGTAATCTGTTAGTTAAGTTCTGGTTTAGCTATTCAGACCATATCTACGTTTTTAATAAGCTCTCTATTTCTTCTTATAACAAACAATCACGGTAAGTCATGAGTCGTCATTCGCATCCAATACCTAATAAACATTTTTTTCGCATGTGGATAAAAAAATGACGTCACAATTTCGCACAGTTTTGGTAATATCCAATAATTAGTGAACGCGGTGACCTAGAAAGGTGTTATTTTTTCACGAATCTTACCTCATACGTTAACATTAGGACGTGTGAATACGTTGCAAATGTCTTAATCAAATGTTTGTAAACATACTTGGAAACTATAGTGACGACACCATTAGATACGATACTTCTTGTTCATGTATATAAAATAAAAAGTGTCAGTCTCACCTCTACCACATACAAAACAAAATGTATTAAAAAAATTGGCTATCATACAGCAGTGATAGTCTAGTGGTGTGGCCGTCGGACTGTCAAGTCATAGGTCTCGAGTTCGAACCCAAGGTACGCACCTCTGTCTTTCCGGATTCATGTGCGTATTTTATAATTATCTCTTGCTTAAAAACGGTGAAGGAAACCATCATGTGTAAACTGGCAAACCAAGTCAGTGGCCCACGAGTGGCATAAACTCTGACACCAGGTTAGTCACCAACCACACGAAAACAAAAGGCTATCATAAAAGTTCTCATCTTTATTTTAAACTAGCTGTGTCCTCACGGCTACGCTCGTAGCCTATGTTACTCAGTGATAATGTAGCTTTATAACGGCAAAAGAATTTTTGTAATCGGTCCAGTAGTTTTTAAGTTTATTCATTACATAGGTACTAAAATACAAATCTTTCCTCTTTATAATATTAGTAGGTATAATTATTTCTAGACTGTAACAAAACAATGCAATAAACATAGCCGGAATAATAACAAAGAATAAAAAAGGAAAAAAAACAAAACATTACGTCATCACTGCTATAATACTGTTATTATTCGATTTCATAATTCCCATGAATATTTATAAAGTAATGCAGTTTTAAAAACGCACGGTCTGTGTTTATTAGCTAGTATAATGTGAGATAATATTAATATAATTAAAAAGTATATATATCAATGCTGTTGAACTCCACAACGGTATGATTAAGTTGTTAATTATTATGTTAACTACCGTTAAACGTAATAAAGGAAGTATCACAGACGTTAAAAATATATTTTAATTGGGCTTGTGACTAATCTTAGTTTTAGTGATATTATAATTGGGTTTACAGTAAAAATGATACAAGTAGTAATAGATTAAGTATAGATATGATGCTGTAAATAGTAACCTATTAGGCATTGCCAGCTACACATTGCCGTGAAGTATAGGCGTATTGAGGGTGGGGCTGATGGGGCGCTTACCCCACCCTGGCACAGGAAAGAATAGGTAAATGGTCTACATTCAATCAACTCGCCACCCATGTCCACAGAACAATTACCCAAAATAGACAGAGCAATGCCCGACTCCGTCTATAGGTACTTATTTAGACCTCAAAAATAAGATTATCGGGCAAGATGCCCCATAATCCCATTCTGCATTTCCAGATTTATTGAAAAGACTAGCGGCCCGTCCCGGCTTCGCACCGGTGGACATTTTTCCTGTTTTTGCAACATTTTTCATTTATGCTCCGCTCCTATTGGTTGTAGCGTGATTTTATATAGCCTATAACCTTCCTCAATAAATGGACTATCCAACACAAAAATAATTTTTCAATTCCAACCAGTAGTACCTGAGATTAGCGCGTTCAAACAAGTAAACAAACTCTTCAGCTTTATAATATTAGTATAGATAAATATTTACTCTCTGAGTTTGCCCCACTCTGGACAAAATCCTGGCTACGGCCATGCCGTACAGTATTAATTGTTTACCGGCCCCTTAATATGAAATAATCCTGCGATCTATATCACGCTTGGTGGTAGAATCTATACGGTCCGCCTGGCTAGCTACCATCCTCACATTAAACTCCATCACCGTCACTCCACAGTTTACTGTGTTCCATCGTGTGTATGTGAGAGCCAAAGGGGTATAGGGGAATCCTTCTATATGTCACTTCCATGGATTCGTGTGCTTCATCTTAGACCCTGTCTACGCTTACCATTAGGTGAGATTGGAGTCAAAACCGACCAAGTGAAGAATAATAAAAAAAGAAACAACAATTCTGACGATAGATTGGAAGGTGAATGAATGGCAATCTTGAAGGTCGTAGCCATCGTTCGCCGAATTACAATATTGATGCTAAAATATCGATATGGGATTGTTTCGTGCCAAATCTTTCGAGTGCTTCATATGTCAGGACTTATTTAGGTGCAGTCACGGTTCGCGTGAATTATGATAATCTGTCAGCGATTTTATTGTAATCACGTAGGCAATATTTAAGTGTGATTTAATAAAGAGCACGATCCAATTTGCAAAGCTTAAGGTCTTTTGTGATAGGTAGAGACCTCAGAGCTAAATGAGACCTTAATTAAAAGAAGATAATATGAATTAAACCTGTAAATTTCAAGATTCCTTCGCATTCTGAAAGTACGTTTTAACTGACAGCCGTAAGTACATGATACTTTCTGCCTAGCCTTTTCCCAACTATGTTGGGGTCAGCTTCCAGTCTAACCAGATGCGGCAGAATACCAGTATTTTACACGGAGCGACTGCCATCAGACCTCCGCAACCCAATTACTAGGCAATGGTGATATCTTAAAGTTAGACTGGTTGTCAGACTTTCGATTTTCATACTACCCGTAACGACTGTCATAGGTATCCGTATGACACCCGTGACCAACGGTTTAACATATTCTCAAGGCACGGAGGGGTCTCGATGTGTAGCAACTGGTCACCCATCCACAGACTGAATGCGGCAAGCGCAGCTTAACTGCGGGGTTGTTAATTAGCCACGAGTCCCTCTATGCCATGTATGATACTAAATAATCAGAAAACTATCTACAACACAGATGACATGATTCATCAACTTTCGGTATTGTAAATATTTGATAAGCAATCCAAGATCTCTTGTAACCTTATTCAACAGTTTACATCTGCATTTATTTCTAATCTAACGAAATAAGCTCAACTTCTACCGAAGCAAACAGCTATGACAAAAACTGCCCGGTTCCTATATGGCCTAAAACGAATCCTTTTGCTTATAATGGTAGCATTTTCTATTGACAAACTGTGTACATTCGTAAGCTACTTTTACTTGTGATAGCTACTAACGTACGAGAGGGTCTACTATCCAAAGCTATGGGGGTCTTTGCTTCATTATTGGTAAAGAAACAAGGGTCTTAATTTTAACCAATAACGCTCAATAAATCGTAGGATTCGACCATAATTTGTTTCCAATTCAAGCTCAACTTCTACCAAACCAATCTACCATTACATATACGAAAACTGTAGCAAAATAAATGACCGGTCCATTCAAACGTCCTACAAGATCTATCTCAGCTTCTGTCTGGTGAGTCAGCACTCTCTGACCTCCGTCCACTGCGCTATGATTAATACTTATATTAATGCCTCTATTCTGCGATGACCTTCTCTTTATAGAGGAGCGGAAGGAACTGCAGTTAGTAGGTAGGTAGTTACAGCGATTGTTATACTGATATAGGCGTTATGTAATTATTATGAAATAGATACGCAAAGCCGTGTAATAGAGATGGTTTAAAAACTTGAGAACTTTGAGGACGTCATTTGAATACAACAATCGTTACGGGTAGTCGGAAGACCGAAAGTTTGACTAGCGATGTAACTTTAGGACTTTGCCAGTCGCAGTAAAATATTGGTATTCAGCAGCATCTGGTTAGACTGGAAGCTGACCCCAACATAGTTGGGAAAAGGCTAGGCAGAACAACTCTCTTTCAATTTTTTAAACTTACAGATAATTGTAAGCAGCTGATAATTTCAGATACTATTTTTGTTTTTTAAGATATACAAACATAATTATATAAATGATATAACATAACAAAAGATAATTTTAAAGATGAAATGATGATTTTTCGTATTGTTGGGAAAGTTTATATTCCTAAGAAGTACGAACCCTTAAATAATAAATAATAATCATTTATTGTTAGGCAATGAGCCCAATAGCGTGAATGTTACAATTTTAAAATTACAAGAAAGGTTAACATAGTCAGCCCATTACTGTCCCACTGCTGGGCACGGGCCTCTTCTCAGAATGAGAAGGATTTAGACCTTAGTCCACCACGCTGGCCTGGTGCGGGTTGGTGGACTACACACACCATCAAGAACTTTATGGAGACTTCTCAGGTGTGCAGGTTTCCTCACGATATTTTTCCTTCACCGCTAACGCAAGTGATAATCAAATTCTGATCCGCACATGAATTCAGAGGTACAGGCCGGGATCGAACTAAGACCCTCCTGCATGGAAGACAAGCGTTCAACCGCTAGGATATCACTAGAAAAGTTACATAATAAAAATTATACTCAGTTACTAATATAAGAGATACGTAGGTAGGTAACAAAGACCCAACTGTCTAGTTAGAGTATCGTTCTATTTTCTTCATAAGTTCTAAATCTGCCAGTATGTACACTTTCGCATCTGTTTCACTGTTTCTGTACACTGTCGCACTTTAAATAAGAAAATCTTCCCACCTCATATAATACCACACACTAATTGCCAATCCGACTAAACCCCCAGATAATCTGTAATGTACGGTGACTAGTACCTATGGCTTAAGATCCAAGTGAAACTAGTTTAATTTCAATGCATAATAAGGAACGTTGTGAAAAGGGTTAGTATGCTAATAAGAAAATAGCGACACCTGACGATTTATGTAATTTTAAAACCAGTGTTGTAAATCGAGATTGTGCCGCTCTTGCACTGACTAGGTACTCTACGAGAAGAATTAATGTTTTTATTTTTAAGACGCTGCTTAATTCGTCTGTTAAAGACGTAAAGGCTTGTAGATTGTGATGATTTTTATCGGTAAACTGTATTTTTAGGCCGAAAAAATTGTGATGGATGTAAGCTTTAAAAATATTGATAATGAAATAGAGAAATAATGTCATCTTGTGACTTGTGACATTCTCATAAATATTAGTGCCGGTTCTGTTGTGCACAAACTAAACTTAATCTAGGCTATTGCCATCTTTTTCACTCTGGTAAAATAAGAAAGAGACGGATATAATTAAGAACTGTCAAATTTAGTTCAACTAAAAGACGAAACTATATATATTATATATTTTATATATATTTTTGTATGTTGTTAAATTTCTTTTTTTTTGTTGTTTTATTTTATTTTATTTATATTATAATTTGTTTGTTTTGTAACTAGCTGAATGTCCGCACGCGTTTTAGGTGATCACTGAAAATCAGCGCTGTGTCTGTGGCCCACGTCATAGCACAGCATTATGCTGAGTGGTCACCTTTTTGTCACAGTTGTCTTTTATTTTAATATTATTTATATACTATCATGTTTTGTGTTAAAGTGTATCTATGACAAATAAATGTTTTTTCTTTCTTTCTTTCTTAAACTTGTGAGCGTGTCGACTAAAACCACGGTGAAGTTCAAGGCTTAAATTAGTTTCACATCTCCTAAGTTAGTTCTTATCTATCACCGTCCTTTTCTCACGCTGTCTGTTAGCAAAAGATAGCAATTATCTAATTTTAGTTTAGTTGGTGAATTACACCATTCTTAGAACTAACCTGAAGAACAAATCTAGTCTACAAAATCAAAAGATTTTTCAAAAATCTAAAGTAGCTTCAAATACAAAACCAACTCGCAATAACACACTAGAATGAAGTGCAAACTATAACACAATTCAAAAAATGAAAGTATGATTACAAGCATACCGTTCATATCTTATTTAACTTGTTTATTGCTAAGTTCAATGAAGTTACATAGTCATCATATAAATAGGTAGTCAACTAGTGATGATTTAATTCGATTTAAATTGGATGTTTTGTAATCAAATTAATTCTAGATGCAACCAGCGTAATTGGAAGTGTAAAGATTGAACATTAAGATTGGGACTTATTTATTATTCTTGTAGTGAAGTCGGTGTAGAGGTGCTCAATACATGTAACCATGTATAAGGAGGTTTTAAATGTTATTAAGCAATCATATTAAGTAATGTCACTGCCTCGTTGGTCTGTCTAGTGGTGGCAAGCGCAACTGCTGATCGTGAGGTCCTAGGTTCGACCCGCAGGTCGGGCAAAGTGTTATTGAGTTTTTCCGTGTGGATTCCTTCAGTAGCAGCCCGGAGTTTGAATTTGTGCCCAGTTGACACTGCCCTACCTGGGCATCGAATCCAGGACCTCACGTTCAGCAGTCACGCTTGCCACCACTAGATCACTACTGTACAAGAATACTAAGACTGTCAGAAGCCATAAATCTTATGGCTTGCATATCTTTGGTCCCACACGAACATAGATTACATTAAATATTTAGAATTATATTTTAAATGTTTTCTTAATTAGCGCATACAACGTATTTGGGTCAAGGGGTGGTTTATTTAAAGCTGGGGTAAGTCATTAATCTTGATTAATGTGTGTATAACGTAGCATACATGAACAATGTTAAAAAAGGTTAGTATAAAATATTGTAAAGACTTCGTTACAAAGGCGTGTTATGAAAATCAAAAATAAACCAAAATAAAGTTTTTTTTTCAGTTTTATACGAAAACTAGCGACCGGCCCCGGCTTCGCACGGGTGCAATGCAGATACTAATGTGGGGCATATAAACCTTCCTCTTGAATCACTCTATCTATTGCTGAAAACTGCATTAAAATCCGTTGCGTAGTTTAAAAGATCTTAGCGTACAGACAGCGGGAGCGACTTTGTTTTATACTAATGTAAAGATTTACAACAACTCCCCCGGAGCTAGCAACCGTGGGAATCGTACGCTCTGAGAGGGTGATGCGCTTGCCGTGGTCAGTCCGAGGATCGGTGGCCGTTCGTTACTTATTGAGACTCCTCCGTGCCTCAGAGACATTAAACAGTCGGTCGAGCTCTAAGAGCTCATGCCGTGGTTGTCACATCTGTAATCCCCGAAGGGTTGTGCAGAGGTGTTCTCTTATTACAGGAGTCTGTCTGTACACCCACGTTCCGCCTCTGGTATTGAGTCCCATGTAATAGGTGGCGAGCCTATTTCCAGGCACATTTGAGGAGGTCAGGAACAAAAACTGTCATTAGCACTTTTGGCGCGCTTTTTTTTCGTCCAAATCTTGGATTTTATCTATTTCTGGAGAGATTTGGTTCAAAAAGTGCAGTTGCTTGCAGTTTCTGAAGAGATTTGGTTCAAAAAGTTTTTGAAGAGAAAATAGCATCTCCAAGTCGCATTCTGATCAAAAAGTGACACTTTTGCAATGTAAAGAAAAAAAAATCTCGATTTTTGAACAAAAATGAAAAGTGTACATGACACTTCTTGTTCCTGAGCTCCTCATTTATGGTGCCAGGTTAATCGACTCTTAAGACTTTCTTGCCCGGCTACGAAGGGAAATAGTTTTCTTAATCCGTCCCCACAGATAATTATGAGATTCTCATACTTAAAGAATACTCACGAAAACGACAAGTTATTTATTTTTTGTATTTCATATTACCATGAGAATGATCAATAAGGAAGTTCATTAGGTGGGAAATGTAAGATACCCGATGCATCGAACATTTTAATAATGCACAATCAAATACCGTTTCACATGGAATTAATAAATATATGAACGGATGATGAAGAGTATGAAGATAGCAAATAGATTGGTGTTAGTGATAAGAAAGGCTATTGTTAATAAATAATTTTAAAAAACGATGCATTATTGTTGCTGTTGCAATAAAATTATTCTGCTATGTTGGGGTCAGCTTCCAGTCTAACCAGATGCGGCTGAATACCAGTATTTTACGCGGAGCGACTGCCATCCGACCTCTGCAACCCAGTTACTGGGCAATACCGATATCCTACGGTTAAACTAGTTGTCAGACTTTCAGGCTTCTGATTACCTGTAACGACTGTCATAGGTATTCGTATGACATCCGGGAACGACTGTTTAACGTGCTCTCCGAGGCATGGAGGGGTCTGTATGTGTAACGAACGGTAACCCATCCATAGACTGACCGCGGTAAGCGCAGCTTAACCTCACAAATTGTATGATCCGCGTGGTTGGTAATTAGCCACGAGCCCCTCCGGCTGGTATAACCGGTTAGTATCTTTACATAGTATAAAACAAAGTCGCTCCCGCTGTCTGTACGCTTTAAATCTTTTAAACTACGCAACGGATTTTAATGCAGTTTTCAGCAATAGATAGAGTGATTCAAGATAAAGGTTTATATGCCCCACATTAGTATCTACATTGCACCCGTGCGAAACCGCGGCGGGTCGCTAGTATTATTATAATATTCTTATTTTCTATCTAAAATCAATTATCAACCTTAGTGCCTAGTGCAACTAAACTTAGATTACAAAAGCAAGCCGAAACTTGTAAACCACTCTCTCCATTAAAGTTAACTTCAGACTACACAATATCTAGTCCCAAACTTGTTGTAAGTTACTGTTAGCTAAACTTAGCTTAGCTCGTGGTGTGGCCTGCGCTTTAGGGTTGCTGAAAATCCATCAGCCATTTTTTTTTCGATAATTGGTACTAGCAATGGTGGGTTATACGGTGAATAATGTAGGGTTATAATATTCTGTCTACTATACCTATATGTGTCTAGTTTTTTGGTATAAGATTGATAAAACATCAAAATAATGATTTTAAAGTAGATACATCTCACAGTTGGTGGTAGGATCTATACGGTCCACCTGGGCAGCTATCACCCTCACATTATAGTCCAGCGCCAAGCAGTTTACTGTGTTTCATCGTGTGTAAGTGAGAGCCAGAGGGTTATGGGGGAATCCTGCTATATCTTTGTTACTTGGATTCGTGTGCTCCATCTCATACCTTGCCTGCGCTTACCATAAGGTGGGACGAGGGCCAAACGCTTCCAAATCAAAAAATAAAAATAAACTCTTTTAACTGCAGACTCTCTAAACATATTCCTGTGCTTATTTTGACAGCGATTTTTTAAAACAAAAATTGCCATAGACATTTCGCCGTTGCTGTCCAAATCAATCATAAAAACTATTCGTAAACGGACACAGACCATCGACAATGGACATGACGTGCAATTTTTTGCAACTGACCACCAGGGCGTGGCACCATACATCAACACGTCATCAATCATTCATCCTTCTCCACAAAAAACGACCATTTCATCGACCATTAGCTATTCAATTGAAAAGTAGAATAACAAAATGTTTTGATTAGCCATATCTTCTGACTTAAATAAATACTTACTTTCTTCATACCACAGCCGATAGGAAAATAGAAGTATGTATTTATTATTATAAAAGGAAATGTCAACTTTAAGTATGTGTAAACTAAGTTGATTTTAAAATGAAAAACGTCCTTATAAAGGTCCTAAAAACACTTCAGTTGCAATGGAAACTGAACTTCTTCCTCATAGCCTTTTCCCAACTATGTTGGGGTCAGCTTCCAGTCTAACTGCATTTGGCTGTATACCAGTATTTTACACGGAGCGACTGCCATCAGACCTCCGCAACCCAGTTACTGGACAATGCCGATACTCTAAAATTAGATCGGTTGTCAGACTTTCGGGCTTCTGACTACTCGTAACGACCGTCACAAGTATTTGTATGACACCCACACGGACACGCAATGGAAACTGAACTCTGTCTGATGGAATTTAGGTTCATAATGTCAAAACATGTTAATTCTTATTTTAAAAGAAGACGTATAGGTACTTAGAACTTACATGTACAGTGGGGGAATGAAAAGTTTCGTCGATTTCCAAATTCATCCCTTTTCCCACACCGCGGGCACATGTCACCTTTTCAAACTATTGAACGGAACAGACCAATGCATGGAAAATTATATTTAACTCCTCCTCCTGTAATCCCTGAAGGGGTATTGCAAGCAGAGGTGTTCTCCTATTACAGGAGCCTGTACACCCATGTTTGTGGCGAGCTTAATGCCATTTTCCAGGCATAATTATTGGCCTTTGCCCAGAGGCGACGGAGGGGATTTGTATTCTTAATACGTTCACCCTCAGTGACGTATACCTAGAAAGGTTTCTAAATATATATTTCGTAATTTCATAATCCTTGAAGAATTATTATAATAGTATTATCAGCCTGTCGCCTTTGGGCAAAGAAGGTATTGTAGTTAGTATTAAAGATATAACACTTTCCCTTTCACACAGAAAATGGCAGTTATCAAAGGAATGTTATTCATACTTGTGGGAATTCAATTAAGCGTTGAGAACTCAGTAGCATTTACGTAATACATAATATTATTTATATTAAACTAGCTGCCCGGACAGACTTCGTTCTGTCAAAAGTTGCCTGTAGTGGGAATAGAAGTGTTGTTTTTTTTTTACTATTTTCCACGCAATTTTTATGTTTTTTCTCTCCATAAGAACCTTCCTTGTGCCTTAAGGAATATATTTAAAAAATTGCCTAATTGGTCGAGCCGTTCTCAAGTTTTGCGCTTGGCAACACATTTGGCGATTTGTTTTATTTATATAGATTAATAAATATCCCACAGAAGAAACCGAAGGTTCACATGGTAATTGCGGAAGTAAAGCCAAAGTGTTAATCTTTACATAGTATAAAACAAAGTCGCTCCCGCTGTCTGTACGCTTAGATCTTTTAAACTACGCAACGGATTTTAATGCAGTTTTCAGCAATAGATAGAGTGATTCAAGAGGAAGGTTTATATACCCCACATTAGTATTTACATTGCACCCGTGCGAAGCCGGGGCGGGTCGCTAGTATAATATATTATAAAGTCAATACATCGCACCCTTAGGAATGTAAGGGCACAACTCGAAAATATCAACTTTTGGGAAAACGTGTTTAAAGATTTAGGGAACCCTATGTTTTCACGGTATTTTGTACAGTATAATTACAGTATTTGCTTTAATATTGCCTTTTTTCTCTTTCTGTGAAAGCCAAGTGGTAGAACAGTTGATATTGAGACCATATAACACAGAAACTCAAAAACTCGACATTTCGAGTTGTGCCCTTACATCACTAAGGGTGCGACATATATTTGAAATTGTAAATAAACCCCATTGTTCTTAATTTACTTTTCCAGCAACTCATCAATAAAGATTGACAAACGAAATTCCTCTCATCTCTAAAAAACATTCTCTCTCTAAAAATAGAAGTCAAAAAACATCTTGAGAAACTTCCTGAACGACTCGACTGACTGCAAGTCGCCTCAGGTGTTGTTCATCATTATATACTATTATATTATCTTTTAAACTTTTATATCTATTTATTTTTTGGACGGCAAAGTGCAAAGGTTACTCGGTTTCCGCTCCGCGACCGACACGGTTGTCAAAAATAATTTCTTTGTATTATGGATAGTTTGCAAAGTAACAGAAGACCAATTCTATTAACAAAATTGTTTAAAAATCACTATAGAACCACAGCTGAACCACCGCAGATTTATTATTAGACGACACGTTTGGTGCAGTGGCTGAGCAATTGGCTTCTGCGCTATTGGTTTTGGGTTCGATTCCCGCACGTATCAAACATTTGTATGGCCTACAAATAGTTGTTCCGAGTCTGGGCGTTTGTGCATGTGAAGATTTGTGTCTGTAAACGCATCCACGATACAGGAGAAATCCTAGTGTGGGGCAAAGATTAAAAGTCTTATTATTTATTGTTGGAATGTTACTTATTTACTATCTACTCCTATCTCCCATTACAGTTAATTAAACTATACTTACAACCGTCAATTGTGAACATTGCACAAATTTACTTGAACTAAGTTTACCTTTAATTAAAGCGGAGTGTGTCCCTACCGTTACTAACGTAACATACATAATAACTTACCATAATGTAACATGTTATGCCTAGTTCACACAATAACAATGTGTTGCAGAATTATTCTGAGCTAAGTAATAGAGGTTGCATGTGTTGTAAATTGCAACATTATAATAAAACACCAGTACTTATATTTAATCTCGTTTTTAATTAACACGTATTAAGTAAATTGTGGTAGGTACAAGGAGACTACACAAAATAGTAAACAATGGGCAGAGGTGTATAGAAACCCCCTTATTTCGCCGTTAAGTCCCATGTTGGGGCAAGCCTATTGCCACCAACCGGGCACAAATCCAAATGCTACTGAGGAATTCCGCACGGAAAAAAAACACAATACACTTTGCCCGACCTGGAGATCGAACTCAGTACCTCACAATCACTACAGTTTTATCACAAAACACGTGCAAAACCACGATTTTAAATACGGCTTTCTTCGACTACTTTCAAGTTAGTCATACATTTTGCACGTATCGTCAAGCAACCAAAATACTAAACGAAAACATTCAACTAAACTCACATTACCAACAAAAACAATAAAAAAGAACCTAGCAACCTGACCTATGACCACAGAATAATTGAAAACCCGAAATAATTACAAACAAACAAACAGTGTTGCATAACGCCTTTCACGTGAAAGTGATCATGCCGGTGTCCCCTAAACGATGATGATTAATAACCTGACTATCGTTCTTGGTTCTCTTTTTTATTAGTAGCTCGTGCCAATCAATGGATAGGAAGGGGAAGCAGTGAATGGACGGTGATATGTATTAATGGTGAATTTTGTAAAATGTCGTTGCAAGTGTTTGTTCTAAATGGGATTTGAATTTAGATTGTACATCAAAAAGCTAGTCTGCGGAATCGTTAAAAGAAGGGATAGAAACTATAGGTTTAAAGAATTTGGAGTAATTTTATTAGAAATATTATACAACAAGAAAATATTAAGTGCATGCAAATTAACTTTATTTGAAGTGTCCTTATCATTAGCTTACAAACTATTATTATTATATTATTATTATTATTCCGTTTATTCATTCTATATACATATTTTGTTACATTTTTAAATATTTCAATAAAAATCATAAAAAAAACATTTAAAAATATAAAAAATAGGGTTCCACCGGCAGCGGGAGCAGGGTCCAGGCTACCAGCAGTTAGGGCTCCAGAGACAGGAACCTCCTCACAATACGCGCCGTATCAAGGAGGACTGCTTTCTGTATCAGGCCCTTGATCCAGCCACCCAACGAGAGCCTCATGAGATGTTTGTTTTTTTTGTTTGTTTATTATTATTATTATTACAAAAACCAAACTAATTTGTATATCTGTATGGATACAATGTAGCGAACTAATTTCTTACTTACCATCTATTGTAATATACCTACATTGACAAATAAACGATATTTGATTTGATTTGATTAGCATTTGATTGATGTTTATCCCCCTTATGACAAAAGATAGTTTAAACCAAAACTAAGGTAAGCCCAGATTATGAAATAAGCCCATAAATTTCTAACGTCATATAACAAAAAGAGACGGGGCTATTTTTAACCGACTTCCAAAAAAGGAGGAGGTTCTCAATTCGACTGTATGTTCTTTTTTTTGTATGTTTGTTCCGCGATATCTTTGCTACTCGTAATTGTGAACCGATTTTAATTATCCTTTTTTTGTTTGAAAGAGAATTCTTTCGGAGTGGTCCCATTTAAATTTGGTGAAGATCTGATGAAGAACTTCGGAGATAGACAATTTGAAGTCGGTTTTATTTTTGTTAAAAATTTATATTATATCATCTGGGTTTTTCGTAGACCATCTTTTGTAATAAGGGGGTTTCAGTTTAATCTTACCATTTTCTAAACTAGAAAAAATACAAATAAACAGGCACAACTGAGTGTCTCTTCAGTTAAAAACAATCTTAACAGCAAGTGACATTAATTCGAAAATAAATAATTGATTAAACACCTCTAGTATTACGCTACACGTAATTCCAAACTCCATACACCTTACCAATAGCTACCTTTACCGTAACATCGTCATATAACTGCAGGTAATTGGGATTCGTTGCGGGTGACGTTTGGCCAAGTGCTTCAAATGTCAGATGGAGCCGATACCAATCATAACTATGAAGTTATGTAATTTAAGCTGGCCTGGGAATCAGAAAATAACTTAGTAAAGTGTATTGGAGTTGATGACAAATATTGTAAAATTGTATTAGGTAGGTACCGCGTGCGCCGTGTGAGTGATTTTATTAACCTATTTTTCCCAGAACTAAGAGGCTATCTAACAACTACTGAGGCGCGGTCGCAGCCAAAGACTTTGGGGGACGAGCCTACAATGTCCTGCGCGTCCAATCTTCAGGATGCTGTTGGGACTACCATGGCGCTGTAGTGCGTCGGAAATGTTCGCGGAGGCTCGCACAGCTATACACTTCGACGCTATTATGCGAAAGAAAGCTGCCTCCTTACTGCAGCGCCTGTATGGAGGTGACAACAGCACGTTGAAGATGATTACTGCCAGACCGGACTGCCCCTTCCAGAGACACTGGGTGGGGATAGTCATAGGTCTAAATAAATAATTAAGTTGTAAACACTAACAATACTAACCTAATTACTTAAGCACCATTGTAACTAACACTAAAATACTAACAAAACTATGGACTGCAGTCTGAAATAAAGTTTAATTTATTTTATTTATATTAACAGTAAAATCAGTTGTGCATATTAGAATTTACTGTTAAGCAAAAGTAATTGAAAAATCTGTCGCAAGATTTGAATCAAACAAATATACTGAAGTGAAGCTAATTAAAACCGTTTATTAATAATAAAAATACAGTCACGAATTGTTTACGATGTAAACTACAACGTGCACGTTTAGATCTATTGCAATAGGTACCTAGGTGTTAAATGAACTGGAAACAAGAGATAATATTCTTAGCATGACCAGTCTAGGTCACTTCAGGGCCTAATTGACTATGTCATCTCAAAACGCAACAAGTACCTAAATAACCCACGCGCAACTAATAAGGACGCGTAACTTATTATTGTCAAACGAGATGACCCGGTGAACTTCGTGCCAGTTTTTTTTTTTCCTAATTTACTTTTTTCCTAAACCAGCCAGCCCAGTATTGAAGCGAAAAAAACAAAAAATATAATCAAATCGGTCAAACTACTTTCGAGTTTTTGCGAGACTAATGGTGCGCCCAGACCTGACGAACGCGCCGCGAATGCGCCGCCCGCGCGCGAGCCGTTAGCGAGCTGCGCGCGAGCGGCGCGCGGAGCTTTGTACGAACATGAAATGCACGCGCGAACGGCTCGCGCGCTGCGCGCGAGCGGCGCATTCGCGGCGCGTTCGTCAGGTCTGGACGCACCATTACGCACGGCAATTTATTTTTTATAATATAGAAGATAGTCTCCGCAAGCAATGCCACCGTGAACTGCAAAAATATAATTGTAACGCGGTCACGTTATTCACGTGTTTTTCTTATATCATGGAATACCTAATAGGCCCCAGCTCTTGTTGTGGTAGTCATGTAAAGCAAGAGATTAGGATATTAGTTGGATAAACGGCAATATTTAATTACTACCTGCCACGTTAGTCTAGTGGTGGCAAGCGCGACTGCTGGTCGTGAGGTCCTGGGTTCGATCCCCAGGTCGGGCAAAGTGTTATTGGATTTTTCCGTGTGGGATTCCTCAGTAGCAACCTGGAGTTTGGATTTGTTACCGATTAATGGCAATAGGCTCGCCCCCTATTACATGGGGAGATGAGGGTGTTACCTAACACCTCTGCCCTACCCTTCGGGGAATACAGGCGTGATGTTATGTTATGTTGATTCAATTTTTATGTAATACTACTAATTAAAATAGCATTGCATAAAACTTACGATAAAAAAGTAGGGAGGTCTTATCGTGACTAGACCACACAGCTATTTACGACTTCTAAACACCATAAAAGCCTACCATAATAAAGATCAAACCACACACTCGATAATTACACTTATCAGTAAATTACATTCAGTTAATATGTTCACTCGTTCAGTTCGTGACCGGCGGGTGCTTTCTACTCAATCTGACTGTAATTGACCAATTTCTACAGTTCAGTTATGCATTTGTTATTTAACTTTATTAATTACGATAGTAAACGTTTGTAATTGTCTTTGGGAGATAGATAAGAAGACATTAAGGTAGGGTTGTCGCGTACAATATTAAAAACGTTTCTGTCTGCCATATTTATAATGGTAATGTTCTGTTCTGTCTAGCTTTTTCCCAACCATGATGGAGTCAGCTTCCAGTCTAACCAGATGCGGTTGAATACCAGTATTTTGTACAGAGCGACTGCCATCAGACCTCCACAACCCAGTTACAACAACTTTTCTATACTATAATATTATAAAGAGGAAAGATTTGTATTTTTGTATGTAACGAATAAACTTAAAAACTACTGGACTGATTTCAAAAATTCTTTTGCCGTTAGAAAGGTACATTATCACTGAGTAACATAGGCTACGGGCGGAACCGTGAGGACACAGCTAGTATTTTATATGGAGCAACTGCCATCAGACTTCCACAACCCAGGTATAACACATTTTATTTTATACAAATATACAATTACAATATTTAGGGTTAATTCCGCCAAACTAGTTCATTAGGTTTGGATGCAGTTTGCAGCAGCACCGCCCTCCCGTCCGCAATTAGGTATGTGCAAATGTAGAAGGTCCGATTAATGTAATGCAACCCAAACCGATACGACACGTGTTTCGCCCCTCCACGAAAAGGACCTGGATGATGATCAGGACCCTCCCATCCGCAAGTAGGTATGTGCAAATGCAGAAGGTACGATTCATGTAATGCAACCCAAACAAATACGACACGTATTTCGCCCCTCCACGGGACATCCTCAGGAGAAATGTCCTGATCATCATCTCATCCTAATGCACACGTTGTTGATTAAGAGTCAACATGGAGCTACGATAGTGACCGTAATTATTTATCAACCACTAGCGACCCGCCCCGGCTACGCAGAGGTGCAATAAAGATACTAATGTGGGGCATATAAACTTTCCTCTTGAATCACTCTATCTATTGCTGAAAACTGCATTAAAATCCGTTGCGAAGTTTAAAAGATCTAAGCGTACAGACAGCGGGAGCGACTTTGTTTTATACTATGTAAAGATTCATCTTTTGAATTACGATATAAAACTTCTGAAGTTGCAGTTTTCTATAAAATGTCATTCCGAACGGTAAATAAATATGGAACACGACTTTAATCACTTGGAAAAGATGATAAAATGTACGAATTTCATATGTTTTATAACTGACACAAAGTTCCACGTAAGGTGTCCATTGCACTCTGATACAAACAATGTTTAGATAATTTCATTTCAAACATTTATAACTAACTAGCTTTTGCCCGCAGCTTCGCTTGCGTGATTTTTATTCACCCCCTTAGAGGTTGAATTTAGAGAAATCCCTTCTTAGTGGATGTTTACGTCACAAAATGAACCTACTGTCAAAATTTCAAGTTTCTAACCCCAGCCGTTTAGGCTGTGCGTTGATAGATCAGTCAGTCAGTCAGCTTCTCCTTATATATATATAGACATAAAAACTATTGTACTCGTAGCAACCCTAACATCGTAATTATTTACGACTAGTCTTCCGGTTGTCGGCGCGCGTTTTAATTTTACGGTTCAACAAGTCGATTATTATTAATTTTTAATGTAATAATTGTTCACTTTTGTGGTAGATGTTACCGAGAGAAAAAATTTAATGATGAAACTGATTCCTACATGTATCTGTGAGCTAACCACATGTTGCAAGGGATTTACTTAACACCGCCAGTGTGTACAGTAGACTTCTTTCTAACCCATTGAGGAATATAAGCGCGATAGTAAAGACTTATATACAAGGTTAGTCGGAAAGGGGGTACTAAGCCGAAAGGGTGTTAAAGTACCTATAATAAGGGATAACTCTTGCTCTATAATTTTCCCCAAAACTCGATGGTTTAAGAGAAATAGCTTTTCAAAGATTTCGTAAAAAATATGCTAAAATCTATCTGTCCATAGCTATGATCAACTGTGTTTACAATTTAGGTCAGATTTGGGGTCACGGATTAGAAACTTAATTTTCTGAATTCATAACTAAAGCAGGTACCTACCTATGTTTCTTTTTTTGAAAAAAATAAAATACAAATCTTTTTGCATGCAAATAAAAATTATCGAATTCTTGCTTTAAAACAGTCATCAGTGATACTTTAAGTGGCCCGAGACTTAGTACCCCTTTCCGACTAACCTTGTTTAGTATTCTGGGAGCATTTGAAGCAGCACCCAGATCGCTTTGTAATAGGTTCTATACGGTCCGCCTGGCTAGCTACCACCCTCACATTAAAGTCCGACATGAAACACTTTACTGTGTACCGTCGTATGTATTTGAAAGCCAGAGGGGTGGAAATCCCTCTATATCTCTGTTACCTGGATCTTTGACCCTGTCTGCGCTTACCAACAGGCGAATAGGGTCAAACGCGACCGAGTCGAGAAATCCCTAGCCTTTTTCCCAATTATTTTGGGGTCAGCTTCCAGTCTAACCATATGCGGCTAAATACCAGTATTTTACACGGAGCGACTGCCATCAGACCGCCGCAACCCAGTTACGAGGCAATACCGATATCTTAAAGTTAGACTGGTTGTCAGACTTTCCCTAACGACTGTCATAGGTATTCATCTGAAACCTATTGTATCTATAGTAGGTATGTATTTCATTTCAGCATTTTTCAATTAACAAATTAAATATTTATACGACCCTCAATATTTTTTTTCATTAACCTGATTTTATGTTCAACACATTTTACAAAATTAGGGCAAAACTAGGTCATTACGGCTAAGTACGAACTATTTTTAATCTCACGCGATACGTTATCGCTTCAACGATTTGTATCGAGCGAACCTAATGAAAAATATCACACATTGTGTTACTACTACGCAGTTGAAACATAAATGGCACATTAGAAGCATCCACGTGGGTTAGATGACCAGATAGGTAGATTTTAATGGTGCAGTGACTTACGTATGTTATGGCAATCGTATTAAACCACAATCACAAAACAGATAGGTACAGAAGTCTATCACATGTATGTATTTCACTTTTCATACCCTACGCTCGGCGGTCGCTCTAATATCTATCTCTCTCAAGCGCATGGCACTCGCGCTCACACTCACTCGCACTCTAGTCCCAAACAGTCCGAGATATCGTGTCCGTGAGCAGTGTCTATGTTTGCGTTGCTCGAGCGCACTTTGTTCTGTACCTATCTGTTTTGTGCGACAATGTACTAGAGTTTAACTGCCTCGTTAGACTAGTGGTGGCACGCGCGACGGCTGATCGTGAGGTCCTGGGTTCGATCCCCAGATCGGGCAGTGTTATCGAATTTTTCCATTAAGAATTTCTCAGATGCGGCCCGAAGTCTGGATTTGTGCCAGGTTAATGGCAATAGGCTCGCGCCCTATTACATGGGACTTAAACGTAACTGGCGAAACGAGGGTGTACTAAAACCACCTCTGCCGAACCCTTCGGGGAATATAAGGCGTGATGTTATGTTACGTACTAGAGTTGTAGTACGTTTGTCACTCATTTGTCCTACGCCTTTCGTGGGGGCTCGTGGCTAAATACCAACAGCTCAGATCATGCGATTTGCGAGGTTAAGCTGCGCTTGCTGTGGTCAGTATGTGGATGGGAGACCGTTCGTTACATATCGAGACCCCTCAGTGCCTCGGAGAGCACGTTAAATAGTCGGTCCCGGGTGTCATACCTATGACACTCGTTACGCATAGTCAGAAGCCCGAAAGTCTGACAACAGGTGTAACCTTAGGATATCGGCATTGCCCCGTAACTGGGTTGCGGAGGACTGGTGGCAGTCGCTCCGTGTAAAAAACTGGTATTCAGCCGCATCTGGTTAGACTGGATGCTGACCCCAACATAGTTGGGAAAAGGCTAGGCAGAACGAAATTTATGACAAGCTTACACATCAAAAAATGTAGTTTACACTGACGTTACAAAGTGATTATTACCTTTATAGTAAGGTAGCTATAGTTCAGTTTTAATAACCATCGCGAAACTTCCCTGACATACTACGGAAATCTCGAAGATAGTTGTAGAAGCAAATAATCATAGACTTTATGCCACAAAGTAAATAAATACGTAAAAACACAAACACAGCTTCCTTTCTAAGCAAGTTTCGACCAATCAACAGTGACAGAAGTGAAAAGTCGTATTTTCTTTAATTTACTCGAAAAGGAAGGAAAGCGAGCTAGCTAGCTATCACACTCCACCATTTTAATTGGAAATTACATATATAAAATCTTCTTCAATGAAAGTCAGCAAGTCGCTACAGTTTCCCAGATATATCCAAACAAGTTATTTTATTAGAAAGGGCTGCTTACGTAATTTCCAGTTATTTCTATTGTCCAATACACGAAATGATATTAAACGTTAAATACGTAATTGAGAACAAATTGACTGCGCGTTGAGAGGTTTTGGCGGGATTTGCTAAAATAATTTTCAATTTTACAATCTAATAAACTATTTAATCTTTATTCCCGAGTGTTAAGTTTCAGATTCGAATAACATGTTAAATAGGAACTAGCAAAGAAAGTTTGTAGTAACTATCAAACATCGCCGGAAGATGAGTGTATGTAAGTAATAAATATAAACGATAAGATTTTATAACGAGTAATCAAATGCCCTTAACAACCCCGGTATGAAGGCTTAAGGCGAGAAATAATCGATTTTAATGGACCCGATTAAATCTGTATCGATATTATCGGAGTTGCATAATTATAACTACAGCCTCTTAAGGTTTTATTAATATTATATGGATTTAAATATCGAAAGTAAAATATGTAATGAAAGTAAAATCGTCAATGATGTTGCGAGAAGATAGTTTTAATCGATTATAGTGTGACCAACCATAAAGGTATTCGCTGAGGCCGTATAAGAAGCTTATCTTTGCCTACATACCTGCCGTTTACGGTATACGGTAAAAGCAGATACCTCATTAAATTGTCGAAGCTATGTCCATTAAAATTATTAAAAAATATATAGAATTGCTAATACGTGTTTAATTACATTCTGTTCTAGGTGTCAGTGAAGATTTCTCATAACTCAGACTTCAATCATTTGTAAATGTTCACATAGATACTCGTTGTAGTTGATTTTAATATTTTCTTGTCTCCATCGTATAGGCGAGTAGGTAATGGTCTATATAGCTACCCTATTCACGAACCGAATAAATCTTTACATATGTAGTATAAAACGAAGTCGCTCCCGCTGTCTGTCTGTCCCTATGTATGCTTAGATCTTTAAAACTACGCAACGAATTTTAATGCAGTTTTCAGCAATAAATAGAGTGATTCAAGAGAAAGGTTTATATGCCCTACATTAGTACCTATCTACATTGCACCCGTGCGAAGCCGGGGCGGGTCGCTAGTAAAATATAAACAACAATTGACTATTAATACAGATATTTTCTGTAAAATATTTCATAACATTAATTTCTAACAAAAATAAATTGTATAATGATTATCTATGAGTTTTTGAAATACTTCTTATTTTAGTAAACTTCAAATTTTTCATCGAGTTTACAGAAAATATCTTTATTAAGTGTAGTGAAATGTTGTTTACGTTTTATTCTTTCGATCCGTGAATATGGTACAGTTGATTACTTATTAGCAACAGAGTCACTACGCTATTAACCATCTCCTTAGTTTCTCTAACTTATTGCTCTCACAAGGCAAGGCAGTCAGTCCACGTTAAACCAGAACCGTAATAAACCAGATTTTGTGGAATAAAATAACTGAGTAACGGCCGTCATTTGATTTTGAAAAGCGAATCATTATAAAAGGCCGGGAGAATTTGAAAAAAGTACTTGCGTCGGTAGGTACTCCGAATCTAAAGAAATGTGACGCATAGACAAAGATTCATTGACGCCAAACAACACTAATAGAGTTGTTAACCTCCTCTTCACAAATACGCAATAATTCTCACACAGAAAACATTGGAAAGTGTCGGTTACTTACTATAAAGACACACGTTCACACAATACGTCATTAACCACGGTTAATTTAACTGAAACTATGACAAATCGCAGCTAACCGTTAACAATAACTTCAATTTAACCTTTGATCGAGATCGCAATCGGGTTTTTATTCGTTTGTTTATTGAAGAGAATAAAAATGGTTAAATACACTATAAGATGAGATAGCCTCGTTATCAAATAAATCATAGGCTGTATTAGATTTATCTTTGCTTGAATAAAAGTGAAAGAGGTTACGGTAATGTTCGTAATCGATGACATAATTGTCTATGCCCAATGTTTACTTTTTCGTCGTACATCGATACATCATTTACGTTCTTTGATGGATGGTTGTACGCGCATGCAGTAATGGAGTTTAAAGTGTGACTGACATCGACATCTATGTATAGGAGCTTTTATGTGGCATATGTATGTATATAAAAAAAGATTAGTGATGTGTCTTCGAAAAATGTGGCCCTGGGGTTATAGGTTCGATATTGGCCAAGTAATTCTATCTTGATAGTTTAACATAACATAACATCACGCCTGTATTCCCCGAAGGGTTGGGCAGAGGTGTATAGTAATAGTAACACCCTTATTTCGCCGTTGTGTTTAAGTCCCATGTAATAGGGGGCGAGCCTATTGTCATCAACCGGGCACAAATCTAAACACCGCGCTGCTACTGAGGAATTCCACACGGAAAAACCCAATAACACTCTGCCCGTCCTGGGGATCGAACCCAGGACCTCACGATCAGCAGTCGCGCTTGCCACCACTAGACCAACGAGGATTTATTTTAAAGAATAATATTAAAGTATGTCCAACTTTGTTTAAAACCTATTAACTAGTCAAAATATCAAATTACGTCCAATTACCTTCATAGTTACACTAAATTAAATCGATTAACAATTAATTATTTTTAATTTTCACTTCGTTTCACCAATGTCAATGGCGAGTGGGTATAACACGAAAAATTACGAAATATTAGTTGATTACCGTAAACAATGTTTCCATTAACGTAAAGTGATTTAATTGTTAATCAATAATTAATATATTTTTGTTAAAAAAATGGAGGTAGCGTCCTTGAGAGCGGAAAGAGACACTGAAATTAAGTAAAAATACGTGCGATCTTGGTATAACCACGTGGAGATAGAAATCAGAGGTATGTCAAAAGGTGGGACAAGGCAGTTTTAAAATAGATGGCAGCAAAGTAAAAGGAGACATCTACAAAACCGCAATTTTACAGGAGAGCACGTTTTAGTAAACAATAGTGGCCATTTAGCTGCGATGTTTTAAAAATCGAGTGTAGATGTCTTCATTTACGTGCGAGATTTTCTTCATTATTTTGAAATCTATATAAATACAAAAAAAATACATACACACGAACATAGTAACCTCCTCCTTTTTGGAAGTCGGTTAAAAAATGAATCGCCAAATGTGTTGCTAAGCGCAAAACTCGAAAACGGCTCGACCAATTCGGCCAACTTTTTTTATATATATTCCTTATGGCATAAGGAAGGTTATTATGGAGAGAAAACACATAAAAATTGCGTGGAAAATAGTAAAAACAACACTTTTCTTTTCCCACAACAGGCCGATAACTTTTGACAGAACGAAGTCTGTCCGGGCAGCTAGTTTGAAATAATTTTGTCACGAACCACGCCCTGCTGACCTAATTGTAATTATTATTAAAATATATATATATATATATAGTGTACGGTTAAAAGTGTTTTTCATTATCCTCACGTAAGTACACGCCTGCTAAATTTTATGTGCACATGCTTGTTGAGTGTTGACTCCTAAAGCCACCCTTGACCTTTAAAGTGTGATATGACTTGTAGATAGGGTTGATATAAGCTCAGTTTTGTAATAAAAGCATTTTCGCAAAAATTTTGATGTCCGTATCTACTTTGCTGCCATCGAAATAATAGCCCAGAGACTAGAAGGACAACGACCGTCAGATAAACATGCCAGATGGTCTAAAGCTGTAGTCAAAATTGCAAGGTTACTAAGCGTGTAAACGGGCGGATTGCATTCCAACAGCAAATGAAATGCAATTTGTCTACTTCCACAGAAATCTAAATATTGTCTTATTATTTAAATTTCTATGACTACATCGAAACTGCACAACAATCGCACAGTTGCTCCGTTTTTATGTTAAACATCTAATGCGGCGGTACTGATGTGGGAGTGGCTGTTGCGTGGCGACGCTCGCGATGGCAGACACACGACGGCAGACCTTCGTAACTCTTCGGCTCTCTTCGGTTTGAATCGGCTAGTTCTTTTTTATAAAAATGATTTTCGATGTTCCACAACTGCTAGGCATCCCGGCAGCTTAAGGCATCATTTTTTTATTCCAGTTTTCTTGCAATTGCATTTGCTTGCAAGCAAACTATGGAAACAAGCAAGCAAGGAAACAAGGAAACCGGCCCAATTGGGCCGAGTGCATGGTATCTAAACTGTATTTTTCAGAGGGGTGGTAGTTGAATACAGCAAATTAATTCTGTGTATACTCTAAGGAGCTTCTGCCTCGTTGGTTTAGCGGTGGCAAAGTGTCATTAGCTTTTTCCGTGTGAAATTCCTTGGTAGCAGCCCGTAGTTAGGATTTGTGCCCGGTTGGTGGCAATAGGCTCGCCCTCTACATGGGACTTAAACATAACGGCGAAATGAGGGTGTCATTATACATCTCTGCCCAACCCTTCGGGGAAAAAAGGACGTGGTGTTATATCATGTTATGTTATTCTAAGGAGCAATAAAAGTGTTGATTAACCATTAATTACAGTTCACATTTACTCGTCAAGAGAATAGAAAGAGGAGAGATCTAATCACGTAACAAATTACAGTTTTAAGTTATCAATCAGACATTATTTTCTAAACCAGAATAGCTACTAATAGCAACACACAAACCGACCCATAATCGCACTCATCAATCTCCATTGAGTCATATGAAACGTTCTTAACATTTTATTTGCAGGGATCCCTGGCGTCTGCTGCGGAAATTACCCCCCCAGGCGACGATGAGATTGTCCACAACAAAGGGGTGAGTTTCAGATTTATTTCCATTGTTTCACTTGTTAGGATAGGTTTTCTGGGATAGTTTTTAAGCCATTTTCCATTTACTAAGTGATATGCTTTTGGTTTTCGATTGATCGGTTCGGTAGAGCCGATTTTTCAATCTATAGATTACTTTTATCTTAGGAATAAACATTTTGACGTATTTCTCATTTTCCTTGCTATGAATAGAGTTATATACTCTAAAACACGCGCTTCAATATCCATTTCTCCATTCATATCAAGATAAATGATATTTATTTCTGTAAATACACTACATAATAGACACTTTTACAAGTCAATGTAATGTTTTTTTGAGACACCATATCCTATCTGACTAGCTCTGAGAAGAAAAGCCGAAACAAACTCAGAGATCAAGGTCTCTTTTAAAGTCAAAACATTGTGGTATAAAAACTATGCGAGCGTAACAATGTAGGGCAAAGTCTGGAATGGCCTTTTTAGGAAAGTGCCATAGCAGGTTTGAGTTGACCTATCCTAACTGACGGCACGCATGCATCAGTCATCGCGTAACTCAAACCTTATTTTCGGGAGCTCAACAACCCGACTGCCGCACGACGCTATCAATCAGCCGGACATTTGCGTAGGTCACAAAAAAAACTCAAATCCGATAAACAGTTACAAAATTCGTGTATAAAGCTAGCCTATATGGTACTCAAAAGATATTTCTTTCAAAGTAGTACCTTATATATCAAAGTATGTAGGTACATTGGATAGTAAAATACATACTTTGTAAGTACAGTTTAGTATCCATTTTCCTTGACTATATCTTACGTAAGATGACAGCATAGCTTCTTAGACATGGAAAAATCTACCTAATAAATCATAATAAACAACATTGTAATAATATAAGAGATTACTGCAGAAGTATTACTTGGTATATAAATGATACTGGACAATAAATCTATGATTATTATTACGTAACGAAAGAGTTTGCTCAATGTTGAAGCTTATGTCGGCTTCACCAATCGGAATTTGAATTTTGGATGAAATCCAACTATGTAACCGTCTACTGAAGTACCTATTACAATAAACTAGCCGCCTTCATACTTACCAAGGACTTTTCAAATGCACAAAATGAACCTAAACAAATAATCCTCTCAGTAACAGTCAAGCCAGTGGATATTTGTCAATACACTACTTTAGACATTTCCGCAGTGGATTTTGTTGCACTTTGTGAGTACCTACTGTTGTAGGATACCCTTTAATCTTCATCATGTCAGCCTAGTAAACGTCCCCAGAACATTTGGCTCTATTGACCGCTTCAATCAAAAAACAGTCGTGAGGAATGTATTCTGATCAACATGAGGATCATGGATTATTGATCGCAGTTTAATTATGATTAACGCAAATGAGGAAACTGCTGCCCATCTTCTTGACATTATCCCTTATAACCAGATTCCTATGAGCAAAACCAAATCATTTTGCTTACTAATGGTATCCATTTTTATTGCCAAACTGGGCATATAAACTCGTAAGCCAATTTTGCCTCTGATAGCAACTATACTATGGGAAGGTCTACCGTGCAAAGCTCCTCCTAGTTTCATTATTGGTAAAGATACAAGAGTATTTTACCGAATAACGTTCGGTAAATCTTATGAATCGATAATTAATGCACTCTTTTCTAAGCAAAATTGCAACTACAGTCGGGAGCAATGAATCCAGGTCACCAACATAAACAAAACCATGTTAAACAATGTTTTCCGAAATATTAAGTTTTATGTTGGTGACCCGGATTCATTGCTCCCGGGTGTAAATTCAACCAATTTAGTTCTTTTTTTCAATCTATACTAATATTATAAACCTGAAGAGTTTGTTTGTTTGTTTGAACGCGCTAACCTCAGGAACTACTGGATGGAATTGAAAAAATATTTTTGTGTTGGATAGTCCATTTATCGAAGAAGGTTATATGCTATATAACATCACGCTACGACTAACAGGAGCGGAGCATAAATGAAAAATGTTGCAAATACGGGAAAAATGTCTAATATATAATTACTGTAAAGTCATGTACACACTTAAAACAAAGCTAAACTTCTCCACGTCTTCCGCGCTATGATGCTCAAAGAGACCGCGTCTGACCCCCGTCGTAGGTTGAACTTTCTAGGCAGCTACCAACGTGAGGTCACGTGTATTTGCTATAATTTATGGGTCAAATTAAAAACTACTGCCGTATGCCATGATACTTATCAGATTTATGTTAGTGTAGGTGTATGTGAAACTGTGTGCAGCCTACGCATTTTTGCTACTTTCTTGGGTGTCTTCATATTGTACTCTTGCAGAATTTGGCAGCACTTACTATGTTCTATACATCTTTGATCATTTTTATATTTCCTTCTAAGATTAGTAGATACGTTAATAAAATCATATCACAGCTTGGTTCTGTTTCGCAGTGGTCTGTGATTGGCTGGGTTTTAAAACAACTTAATGCACCATACAAAATTAATTTGGTTTTCTAATATTCTAATGTCAAATTCCTTAAATTTGGTCAATTTTACTAAATTTCTGCATTGATTGAAATAATAGTCGACATCATCATGTTAAAACATGGAATGGTTTTATAGAAATTACGTTTTTTTTTTAATAATGTCTTCAGAAAACAGACCCTACAATCTTCTTCTTCTTCTTCCTGCCCTTATCCCACACTAGGTGGGGTCGGCACAACATGTATTTCATAAATCCATGTTGATAGAGGTTTTGGCTTATTGTTTTATGACCGGCCGCCTGCCTGACGTCAACCCTCCTTGGGAATACTCGTTGCGCCGTCGCGCGGGTGATCCAATGTACTTGCTGATATTATGCACTGGGTCCCAAAATGATATGCTTGTCAGTCTTATTAGGCAGAACAAAACAGACCCTACAATATTACTCACAATAGGGCAAGTTACTTTTGTTATGCAACGAGATTAAAAAAGTGCAAGAAATAAAACTACAAGACAGGGTCAGTAAACTATCACTGTATGTAGGCTAGTAATCCTATCACTTGATATCACAGTCTGACTACTGTACTGTAATGGAATCTGAACTTAATTCTTATAGTTTTATGGTACAAATTAGTCTGAATGAGGAGTGATAAGTGTAACTGTGTGAACTTTGTCGCAGCTGACCGGTCAGTATCGCATTACGGCTTTGCATTCGATTACATGCGTTTTTAAAGCATAGGCGTTAGCGAGAGCGATTAGGAGTAAAGTTAACAGACAAAGGGTTATATTTTGGTAATCAGTGACTTTTGTAGGAAGGAGTTGTGAGAGAAGCCTACGTTCATACACAGAAAAGAAAAGTATTTAACACCCTGATAACGAGACAGGTTGCCTAATATTACTGAAGGGGCTGGAAAAGCGCTAAGTCGCACTAAGTGAGTCTTCTTTTATGTCGGTTCCTCAGTTGGATCGTCGCTTCTCAAAGATAACATTCTAATGGCCAAATATTCAAAGCTACAGAATTTTAAATTGCTGTTAAGTCTCATGATGTCTCTGTCACCCCAAGGCGAAGTGACAGTGGGAGCACGAAACAACGGCAATTTTAAATTGAGTCGCGTTTGAGTATTTGACTAAATGCTTGATAGCATCGCGCCAGATTTCTATAATAGAAACATTAAAATTAACGACACCTACTTAAAAAAGCGATAAACTTTAACTTTTGTCTAACTCTACAACTCAAGCCATAAACAATGGGTTGACTTCAATTTCCAAATATGGAATGCTAATAAGACGAATCGAGCGGACATTGACCTGCATCCGTTGTCGGCCATTTTATACATGCTACCATAAATTGCTCATTGTTCAAGGACCCGCCAACCGCTCGTAACTTGACATCAAAGTATAGTAGAACAGCTGAATTAGTTATTTAGTTCACTCGAACTAAATTAATGTCTGGCAACCTCTGCCCATCTATGGTCTTGGTATTTTAGTCTATGCTTTGATCTCCCACAGATAAGGAAGCGATCTGACCACTATGTAATGCAATTAACGTTTATTTATTACTCCTTAAACTTGCTTCTGTACATTTTATGTGTATGTGGTTATAATTTTATTTGTATTTTCGTTATTTTATGTGTGGTTTTTATGTTACATTTTTAGGAATAAGTTACAGCTTACCAGTGACTTTATAGACATCAAATTCTGCTTTGTAAAAAAGTTGTGTTTTGTAGTTAAAACCGCACATTGGCTGTGTAGCTTACAGTGATTATCCAACATTAAAAAAATGCCTAATAAAAGATCTCTTTTGTAGGTAGTATCTTTCAGGGATTATCCTGATTACATGACTGATGTGGTCTAGAATTTTGTTTTGTTTTGTGTCTACGTGTACTACCCGAAGGGTTGGGCAAAGGTGTATAGTAATACCCTCATTTCGCCGTTATGTTCAAGTCCCATGTAATAGGGGTGAGCCTATTGCCATCAACCGGGCACAAATTCAAACTCCTGGATGCTACTGAGGAATTCCACACGGAAAAGCCCAATAAAACTTTGCCCGATCTGGGGATCGAACCTAGGACCTCAGGACATCACATCAAAGACCACTAGATCAACGAGGCAGTATTTTTTACGCAATTGGGAAGTATATAATTTGTGCATGTTTCTACTTTATTTGCTAGCAGATAACGTTCTTTAAACAACCATTTAATCGAAAAACGTACCAGAATTTTAGGTAAACGGTTGTTTAAACAGAAAAATAATGTTTTAGTGTCTTTTTTCAACCATAGCCTTTGATTCCTATTGCTCGATTTGTATAGAAGACATCACAAAGATAAGTGAGTACATAGTCAATAGGTCATAAATCGTTTGCCATCCACCGTTTTACATTAGGACGATAACAAACGACTTTACCCCGTGAGCACGTATAACAGATTAAATCCGGTCGGTAAACCGTGGTAGCCATTTGTAAGCCATCCATGGCAAACCGTACATGAGTTATGGCGGCTCGCGTCGCATCAGCTGTGAACCGATCGAAACGTAAACATAGAACATTGTTGGTGTAAGGATATTGCGATTGTGAGGCGGTGGTGCGATTGCTAGCGGGAATAGGCGAGCCAGCCAAAAAATTTGATATTATAGTTCTATTAGCAATTTATTGCTCTGCACAACGGATACAGCCAATTAATTTGATTTACATAAAATATGGAAACGCGATTCTCCAACGCGAGCTCCGATTCCAAGACAATATTCTGTTCAGAATTTGAACTAATTAAGTTAAGAATAAGTTATATACAAATTAATAAAGAAAGACATAGTCAAAATTGACTTTATTAATAAAGAATAAAAAAAGAGATGGTGAACAGTTTTTGATCCAAGAAATCTGTTGAACTAGAGACACATCCGAAGCAATGTTTAGCTGAATAAACCGTACCTGAAAGAGCAGATATCCAGACTCGTACATCCAGAAGTCATCGGGCGCGTTGCCGGGCTTGGTGAGTTGTATCGCGAGGCAACGCTGCAAGATCAGCTGGCAGCGCTGCCCCCCCGCTCCGCGTCCGCTCATGCCTTACACGGGCGGCGGCATGCTCTGTGAAATAACGAAAAGAGGATTGTTTATAATCTTGTACACAAAATATAAAATAAAATGGGCTGACCGGGTGACTGTTAGCTTGCCGGTCAAGACGTTTGTATTGCGAAACTTCTAATTGTGCATTGTAGTTTACAAATATTTGTGCTGCATGATGGAAAGGTCACAAAACGTTATTTGACTAAATATGTGAAGACTTGAGTGATATGCGAATGAAATTATCAAAGTTTCCATATTATTTTACATGGGATCACAAAAGTTTATACAAGTAAAGAGATTGTTATTTTTTACGTGAAATGTTCTTCTTGCATTATTATAATTTCTGTTATCTAACTATTGCCCATAGGCAAGTATGTGAAACAATAATAAAAATAACATTATAGGCAATCTTCGTCTCTGAAATAAATGAGGAAATTACATAATTATGTAGGTAAATACAAAGATATTGTTCCTGTTAAAAAACCGGGTTAAAGAACAATTCGATAACTTTGTAAATTGCCTCTTTACGACAGTATTCATAAGGAAAATTTAATAAACTGATTATGTCATTGTGAAACATTTTTTTTGGCTGAAAATCTTCTTTAAATTCTTAACCATATTGTAGTTTACTCAAGCTATCACGGCACCCACGAAAACAGACGTTTCCCATGCCAAAACTTTTAATATTTTTAAATATGCTCATCGCAACCGTAATGAGAGGTGTAGATCTAAAATATTTTTACACAACCACCAAATCGCTATTACAAAATTTTACGCGCATTAAAATTATTATTTATAACGCATTTCCGCTATCAGACTCACCACAGCTTTATGTCCTAAACTTGTTTGTTTAAAGTTTGGCCCACTCGTTTCGTTTAACTAATTTGGACATCTAAAGATACTGTCTCATACATTGTCTTGCCATAACAAACAAAAACTTCTAAGAAACAAAACAAGTAACATACGAACATTTCCAAAAAATTTTTTTATTAAAAATACATACCAATTACGTATGTCATACGATAAATAGTTTTTATGACGTAATAGATACTATTTTAACTATAACTAGTATGTTATTGACATTGAAAATTCCGGTAGTCGAATAAGCCGAAGATAACATGACATTGGATTATCTGTAGCCCAAAAATAAATTCGTAAAGATTACATCTAATACCAACAAACATAATCTAAACGGATATTGACAGACAGATCAATGACAAATTTAAAACCGACGTAAGCCACCGATATGAATAAAAGCCACGAACAATTTAACCTAAAACAAGCAAAAATGTCCTCCAAAACTTATTTGTCTTTAAAACACCGTATCTAATCGTTTAAAATGTTAACAATACTATGAAAAAGAATACCAGAGCGCTGATCGCCAGTGGGAGACCCTTGACATGACAGTTTGAGAACAAGGTGACATAAGGTATTGTTTACAATGTCCTTTAAATAGCGTTTGCGGTCGCTTTTATACCGGATACGTAATAGGGTATCGGATAAATGTTGTGAATGAGTTTAGGCACAAAGATCAGTGCATAAAATTAGAATTAAACGTTACGTAATTTAGATTTACATACTGTAGTTCGGCTTTCATGAGATCTTGAAAATAATGCGAGAAATATTATTTAATGTTTTTGTTTTAATAATATACTTTGAAATGAAAGTATAATTTTACGGATTATTCAAGACTAGCGACCCGCCTCGGCTTCGCACGGGTGCAATGTAGATACTAATGTGGGGCATATAAACCTTACTCTTGAATCGCTCTATCTATTGCTGACAACTGCATTAAAATCCGTTGCGTAGTTTAAAAGATCTAAGCGTACAGACAGCGGGAGCGACTTTGTTTTATACTATGTAAAGATTACGGTTTCTGTTTATTCAACATTATTCTAGCGCTAAGTCTGGCCCGAAAATCTTATCTATATTTTGATGTATTCAAATACAAAGTTACTTAAGTGTATAAAACATATTGCCGTTTTACTACGTACTAACTATAATATAATTAGCCCATTACTGTCCCACTGCTGGGCACGGGCCTCTACTCAGAATGAGAATGGTTTAGGCCTTAGTCGACCACGCTGTCCTGGTGCGGGTTGGCAGCTTAGACTACACACACCATCGAGAACTTTATGGAGCCCTCTTAGGTTTGCAGATTTCCTCACGATGATTTTCTTCACCGATAACGCAAGCGATAATCAATTTCTGATACGCATGTGCGTACAATTCGAACAGTCAGAAGTACGGGCCGGGATCGAACTCAGACCCTCCTGCATGGAAGGCAAACGTTCAACCGCTAGGCTATCACTGCTAACTATAGGCATACATAAGATAAATCATTTATTTATTGTGGATCACAATCAGTTAATAAAATTATCAAATAAAATTACATCCATCTTATACCTTTGATTCTTTTTTCGTGTGGTTAGTGACTAACCTGGTGTCAGAGTTTATACCGCCCATGGACCTCTGACTTAGCTTCACATGCCGTCGAGAAATATCTCTCAGGCAGTTTCCTCACGATGTTTTCCTTCACCGTTTTAGTTTCAGCCAGTAATAATTATACCTTCGATTTATCTCATTACAACATACAGGCTGTTCTCACTTATTTAATGTCCAGCTTTCCAGCCTAACTCGTAAAATGAGCTTATTAACGAGTTCACCAGTTCAAATGATCCCGCGACCTTACGACCAATGAGCGTGCTAGTTGTGTTAATGTGGCTATTGTTATTGCAAAAACTGCTACAAACATTGTGCTAACGCTTTCTAGTTTCTCTTGTTTTATGGAGAAGGCTTTATAATACGTAACTGAGTGATACATACAGGGTGTTTAATGTTTACCTATTACAAAAAAGATTACCTTTTTCCAAAAAAATATTATCATTTTCCAAAAAGGATCAGCTTGTTACAAAACTACTGAAAGATACGGTGCCTTCAACAATGATGTTTATTTTTTTACTGAAAAAATTATTAGCTAACTGTAAGAGCATTTTTTGTAAGTTGCGGTTGAGCAGGGGCACGCATAAATGGCGATCACAACCCTTAAAAAAGCCTTTGATGAAGGATCTAAATACTCGCCAAAGCGGTATTGACGCATTTTTTTTACGTCTGCGTGGAAGTGAAGGCAGAATTTTGGTTTCAATGGTCAGACAATTTACTCGTTAGCGATATCGATGGGTTGACGATTTAAAAATAATACACACCCTGTATAATATAAGAAGGATGTTAAATCAACAAATAACGTTAATAATTTAATAGAAAATATGTACTTTAATACAAAGTGTTTAACTTAAGTTGAGTTATGCCCTGAAATTGTCACTTAGCTAGAACTGGAGTAATAATTACATAAGCGAAGCAATTCTCAACTTCTAAACTAACAGCTTTTAGCGAAAGCATTACCATATTCATTCAGTTGCTGCCAACTCATTTGCAGTTCACTCGGACCTTATTGGTACGAATTAAAGTTTATAATTGTTTGTGTACAAGTTTATTTATCGTTGTATAAAGTTAAGTGTATGATAAATTCTGAGGCAAGTACAATGCGTTTACATCATATTATGTAAATGATTTAGCACGTCGGAAAGAGATATAAGGTAAGTGTTTTTAGTTGATTTGCTGTAAATATAACGTAGAATCATTTTGTGGAGCATAAATAACGGAAAACTTGTTCGATTTCCTGAAAATTGGAGCTGTTTATTGGTACCTGTGTTGCATGATGGAAACAATTCAGTTTATATCGCTCTATAGTTTGAATTGTATCTCAACTGAAAGGTGCACCAGTTGTGTAATTATATTTTAGGGTTACTTACGTGCGCGCTCTTCGCTACTGTAGTTAAATGTCTTGTTATCTAACTAAAGTTTAGGTAGTTTTTTATTGAAATGTGTTATATTGATGATATCTAGTAACTCTGTGAAGGTTTCCCAGTTAATTCGAAGTACCTAATCTTGTGTAATTGAAGTATCGTACATTTTTTGTACCAATAATTCACTCCCATTTTCGAGAAAAGCCACACATGCATCTTATTTACATTCAACTGCATTTTTTACGTCATTTTAATTCATAAACGTTCCCATACATAGTCAGCCTATTACCGTCCCACTGCTGAGTAAGAGCCTCTTCTTAGAATAAGAAGGGTTTAGGCCTTAGCCCACCACGCTGACCTTGTGAGAGTTGGGAAACTGCACACACCATTGACATCTTTTATTAAGGCTTCTTAGCTGTGCAGGTTTCCTCACGATGTTTAAATGTTCCTATGATCGTGGGAAAACACGCACTGTCAAATGATTGGTAATCACAGAGCTGCAGTTCACAGAAGAATGCACCTACTCTTGACATAATACCTGTCTCCTCTTGTCGATCTCCCTGCCCTTATCCCACACAAGGTGTGGTCGGCACAACACGTATTCCTCTTCCATTCTCCTCTATCAGCCGTCATCTCAGTACTCACTCCTTTCTTACCCATATCATCCTTCACACAACCCATCCATCGTTTCTTTGGCCTACCTCTACTTGTATATCCATCCACATTCATATTTACTACTCTTCTGGTAACATGACTTTCTTCCCTCCACATAACAGGTCCATACCACGCTAACCTATTACTCCTCAACTTTTCAGTCACTGGCGCTACTTTCAATCACCCATCACCATTCTCAATACAATATGTAACACAAATAAATATTCATTTCCTTCCAAAATATCGCGTGTCTACATAGTACCGAACGAATTGCGGCGCACTCCATTTTGAGTATTAAGGCCGTGCCACACTGGCCGATTGGAGCCATTATAACGGCATCAGCGCCAATTTCGGTGTTGTGTAACTTACTTTTGTTACGAATGTAATTTTTACGTCACCGGTTAGATCGTCTTCGGATTGCTTTTTTGTGGAGTGTAAAGAAGTAGTTTTATGAATACTTGGATGATTTTTTTTTATTCGTAAAATTATTTTGATATAGCTTTGATAGTAAGAACTGTGATATGTATGTATTTCTTGCCGGCTCTTCTCCACAGGAAACTACTAATTGGAACTGCGCACCTAAATTCGACTTTTAATAAGCATCTGTAACGACATTTGTGAAAAAAAAAATTTTTTCGCAGTATCGACTTCAACATCGACTTGTGGTCGATTCCTATAATTTACGTAGCGTAGGTAATTGGTCAAAATTAACTCTTGTATCTTTACCAACAATGAAGCAGAGACCTTGCAGGCTTTGCATAGTACCTAGACCCTCCCATAATTATGAAAGTAGTTATCACAGGTAAAATTCGCTTACGAATCTATATATATGCCCAGTTTGGAAATAAAAAATGCTATCCTTGGTAAACAAAACGATTCGTTTTTGTTTATAGGAACCGGGCATTAGTGTTTTAAGTTTTTTATGTATTTTTGTAACACGGCTTTGTTAAATATGTTTTCTATGAATATCCTTTCTGTTCGACGTTTTATTTATATACCTATTATAGCAATAACAATAGCAGATTATCTGAAAGTATTCGAATAACATTTCCGCTAAGTATGTTTAGTTTGTGTTGCAACAACAAATAGGTACAGGAAATATATAAGAATCGAGAGGACTATGAAAAATTGCATTATTTTCTTCACAGTCGGCGGTAAAATTGCTTTCATCTATAAAAGGTGAGGTAGTTTTTCGTCCCACTTCACGTTCAGTTTACCCATACTTGGACTTCCTGTATTGAATATATAAATATTACATATTATTATTTCTGTATTATACTTTTATATAACACTAGCTGTGTCCTCACGTCTCCGCCCGCGTAAGAAGTTTTATTCCAGTAATAAAACGGCAAAAGAATTTTTGAAATCGTTCCAGTAGTTTTTAAGTTTATTCGTTACATACAAAAATACAAATTTTTCCTCTTTATAATATTATAGTATATAGTATAGACTACTTATTTACAGTTTGTTAGTTTATCAAATATAAACTTCCAATAATTTCTATGAATTCAATAAATGTCACAATGTGGGTTCTACTGACAAGTTTATTTTGTTATTTATACTCTCAAATCAGCATTGTTAATTATACAAAATTTTAATATCGATATTTGTATTTAAATTATCACTAAGTAGTTTCCTTAAAGTATTGCTAGGTACTGTCACCTAAGATAATTAAAAAAAAAACTCTTAATACATTTATTCTGTTATTCCTTGTGTGTTATTAGTTTTATGTTATGCATATTCCTAAAGAACTCATTAATTTATCATATATTTCGTACATCTCTATTTTATAGGCAGAATGTTCGGCCCACAGAAATCTAAATATTATTTAGATTTTTGTGGTATGTATGACCAATCATGGAATGCCACGGAGAGCGGATAAACAAGAATGTAAAACAAATTAACAAATTATCGTGTCCATAGTAGCATTATTTGGGACAAGCAAAAAAGCATAAAGTTTCTCAACAGTAAGTAGGTACATACATATATTTAATTTAACTTCTATTAATACAAAAGGAGGCAAGTTATCCAGATAAGTACATACGTTTACAACAAATTCTACAATTCAAATAAGTTTCTGAACAATCGAACCGTAAAAATTGGTAATACTAAGTTTGTATATTTTTGTATCAGACGAGATGCAAACACGTTATCGAATAACGTTTAGTTTTACAGTTTCAGTTAATTGTGTGGGAATAGAAAAATATTTAGGAACTGTACATCTTTACTAATATTATAAAGAGGAAAGATTTGTATTTTTGTATGTAACGAATAAACTTAAAAACTACTCGACCGATTTCAAAAAATATTTTGCCGTTAGAAAGCTACATTATCACTAAGTAACATAGGCTATATTTATTACTGGAATAAAACTTCATACTCGGGCGGAGCCATGAGGACACAGCTAGTCAGCAATAACATTAGCTAAAACTTAAGAACGGTATAGTCGCCGGCACGTAACTTGGCAAGAGTAGAGAAGAGAATTCCTCTCCTTTCTTTCTTTCTTCTAAAGAGACATCTTTAAAAATAAATTATGGCAATAACCATAGAATAATAATAAAATAATAATAATGCCTTGTTGATCTGTAGTCGAAAGCGCGACTGCTGAGCATGCGGTCATGGGTTCGATCCCCAGGTCGGGCAAAGTGTTATTGAGTTTTTCCATTAAGAATTTCTCAGTAGATTTGTGCCCGGTTAATGGCAATAGACTCCCCTATTATATGGGATTTAAAAAAAACATAACTGGCGAAACGAGAGGGTGTAGGGTGAACCTGACTATAAACTGATCATTTTTTGTTGCGCTGTGGGTACATGCGCAAACTTACTTCCACTACGACTTTGTCAAGTTACGTGCCGGAGACTGAACCTGCCTAAATTACTTCTACTGAATAAATAACTCGAAAATATTTCAGGGCTCCGGACAATTTTGTCTGCGTTTATTACCGTTGAAAATGCTCAGAATGTTGGGCTTCGGGATGTGTTTCCGTACAAAGTTCGCAAAGTAATTCCTTAAACTATTTTCATAGAGACTCTCATGTCCTCTGTGTTCGCCATTAGTGTCACAAAAATGTTGATGACGTCACTAACACGCGACCTTAAACAATCCAAAGAGGCCCAACTAAAGTCTAGAGAAAGTAATCTAATATCTTGCATCTTCCAAAAAAAATAAATATATATATAACATATAATCACGTCCGTATTCCCCGAAGGGTTAGGCAGAGGTGTATTTTAACACCCTCATTTCGCCGTTATGTTTAAGTCCCATGTAATAGAGGGCAAGCCTATTGCCATCAACCGGGCACAAATCCAAACTCCGGGCTGCTACTGAGGAATTCCACACGGAAACACTCAATAACACTTTGACCGACCTGGGAATCGAACCCAGGACCTCATGATCAGCAGTCGCGCTTGCCACCACTATACCAACGAGGCAGTTACATAATTACAAGTACAAAATACCTATATACAAATGAAGAAAAATACATCCTAGTCGTAATAAAACTATAAACTAAATTAGGGCATCAAAATATCCCATCGCTATCTGCATCGCTGTCGACTTAAATTTTAATTTTATATTTTATTAAATAAGCAATTCTTCATCCACCGGATTCACCTTAAAATCATGGTATTAAGTTTGAATTTCCATCATAAGTCTCAACCTGAACACCGATAAGTCAAAGTAACTTCCGATATGGCGCATACATCCTACATGGTCCCAATACATCACTCCAGTTCCATCGCCGCCATCAAATATAGCCATCAAAACCCATAAATCTTCGAGCTTTCGTTTAGATAACTTTCACCATGAATATTAACATTGTTATTACTCTTACACCACAAAATACGTTCTATGCACTTTCATCTCCATATAAAAGGGCCGAAATGTATTTTTACTCTTAAAGACTTGAACTCACCAAGGGACAAATCGAGCAACGTACCGCGGGACTTGATGCGGGACATCTAAGTGAATGTCTCGGGGACAATGTCGCGGAAGACATCGTGATGGAACCGGCATGCCTGAGAGATATTTCCCGACGGCGTGTGAAGCCAAGTCAGAGGCCCACGGGCGGCATAAACTCTGACACCAGGTTCGTCACTAACCACACGACAAGAAGAAGAAGAATGTTGCGGAACAATTCGCTCGCACTCCCCTGCGCCAGCTCTCGAAGCGACGACTTGCAACGTGTCCCGCGTCACGTTGCGCGTACAAAGATACGCGCAACGTTGCGCGGCAGTGTGCACCGTTGCAGCGTTACGCAGACTCAATGTTGAGCATTATGTTACGGTACATTTTGTCCCCTAGTGAGTCCAAGGCAAAACTTCAGCAGTTAAGAGTGACCCTTATATTTTTGTAGTCAAGTCGTTGACCTGCCCGTACCTACCTACTATACTATTTTTCAAGAACATACTGTTTACTTACATTGGCACATTATGTATGGAAATTATTCGGCTTTTACTGATTCGCAAATAACGGTTTTTTATTGTGGTAACGTGGGAATGGAACTAGAATGTTAGATGTCAGCTGCTTATCAACCCACACAAGTTGTGGAGTCAAATAACACTGCGTAGTTCGGTGGTGATTCAGGTTACTTGATAGTAATCGCTAGCGCCAGCAACTTGCCACTGTATACTACGTGGAACTAAATATTGTCATAAATAAAATATAATATAATAGACTAGACAGCGAAATAGAAGAACAGAAAAAAAAATGTGCAGGTACCTATTATTGAATAGTTTGTTCTGATTGTTTCGTTCTGAAATTAATCCAAAAAATTTTCATAATATCTTGAACAGAGCAATATTAAAACAATAACCCTCTCACTATGCGAGATGTTCTAAATAAAACCCAGGTTTCAAAATAGGTATTTTATTTGTGAATAAAATTGACGTTAAAAATATGATTGGCATATTTTAAATCTGAGATTAACTTAAACTTGGTTTAAACCATCTCTCGTTATGTAAAGTTTAATTTATATTTCAGGAAGCACATTTAAAGTTCAAATATATCATACTTTCGTCTGGAATTAATGAAGAAAAACAATGCCAAATAAAAATTTCTTGTACCGTTTTAAATAAAACAAGTTTACCGGAAAATGGCGGTTTTATCAACGGCTTTGTCTTTAATCTACATCTTTATACGAAGATGTTGTTGGCCAAATGATATTTTCCCACCGAAATACTTTGACCTTTGGAAAAAAGTAGTACAACATCTCTAGTTTTGAGATGTAAATGATACCTACTAAGATGCTGTGAAGATATTTGTGTAGGTACAATAACATAGATATAGTGTGACTGGTTATATAGTTCATTATAACTAGATCACTAGAGGGAGCGTATTTTCGCATTTTCCTTAGAGATGAGTAAGTTCATGGAGTTTCTTGCCGGCTCTTCTCCATAGAACCTACCTTTTGGAACCGTGCACCTAGTCGTGACGTTTTAAAAGTGCCTGAAATCTGGTCTATTTGAAATAAAAAACTTTGACTTTGACTTTGACTTTGAGTATCACGCACGGTAGTGTGTTAAGCCAAGTCCGAAATGTATTCCTACGTGAGCCTTAGAAAGCTCAAAATATTAAGTGTTATATTAGTAGTTGAGTTAAGGAAGTATCATTACATAAATAATAAAATTACGTTTTCTGAAAAAAGTTATGGAAAATGTGTCAAGAAAATAGAAAAAAAACATGAAATTTGACTTTTTGGCTTTTTCCAATCAGTAGATACTCGTAGCTATGATGGACAGACGACCAAATAAAAAACCCGCAGAGACCTTATATTCGACAGAACGAAGACTCATGCTGTCTTCTTCTTATCGTACCGATAGTACGGTAGTCAAATTAGTTTGGCCCAGTAGGTGGCCACGCCAATATTTGCGTTATCAGTGGCCTGATACAGAGGACATTGCAGCAGATGGGTCATTGTCTGCTCGGGAGCGCCACACGCACAGTCAACTGGGTCTGGGTTGATGATACCCCATTTTGCCATATTAAATTTGCAGCGACCTACTTGTGATCTCAGTCATCAATGTCTCATGCTGTGAATGATGATGATCTTATCTAAGTTTTTGAAAATATAATCACAATTATAATATTGAATTAAAAGGATTCTGTAGTAGTATCCCGCCAACCCACACCAGGCCAGACGGACTAAGGCCTAAACCAATCTCATTCTGAGAAAGGCCCGTGTCCAGCAGTGGGACTGTAATTAGCTGATTATGTTTTGCTAAAGGATTCTACGAAGAGATAGTAGGTACCTACATACGTATAACTAACATATGACTAGAGTAACCAGTATAGTAGGTTCGTTCTCAACTAGATCACAGTCAGCGGTAAATCAGTGGTATCGTGGGCGACAGATATCGCTCCATTTATTAAGTACCAGCTGATGTGGGTTTCCATTGTTATATGAATATGATTAAGTACTTAATTATGATTGAAACAAATAAAAGCGAACAATCTTTACGTAAATAAGTAAATCGTTTGAACTTAACGGGCTATAATATAAAAAATAACACGATTGGCACAGTGATTGAGCGTTTGGCTGCCGCGAAAAATTCGCGACTTCGATTCCCACACGGAACAAGTTAACTATTTCGGTTCTAGGTGTTTGTGCATAAATAGGTATTTGTGTGATGAAGATTTGTGTCTGTAAACACACTCGTGAAAATATGAAATCTATTCACTCGTTACTTCAAGACCTGAAAGAAGTACAATCTTCATTTAGAAATTGAAGTTAGAAGTGACCAAAACTTAACTTAGAGTTTTTTCAAATCAGGTTCCGATACCAAGTGAAAGTGCAAAACCGTATCGTACGTTACCGTGCGCACGCGCCGTAATAGCCCACAAGTCCATCACGGTATGTGAATGAACCTCGTGGGTGTAGCCATTCATAAAGAATTAGTATAATCGTGTCAATTTACTGTATTCGCAATCAAACTAAGTATTTGTCTGTTTCGCTTTTTCTTTTGCACACCTTACTATAAAAAACCACTTTTGAAAGACCTCTTTCATAGAATAAGTTGTAGGTAAGTAGGTATCAAATTAGAATGGTTTTATGGGTGATATTTTTGTTGTATTGTAAAATTTTTGCATTGTAATATGAAAGTCATCGTTTATTGAATATTGCTTTAAAAGAGGTTTTGTGTGAAAATAACGGTTCGTTTAATTGTTATACTTCACTTGATACTTGGGTCACGATCAAAATAATAATTTCATTGATTGTAAAAACTAAAACGCATGTTATGTGCGCGTATAAATGCAGAGCATGAGGTATCTGGACGTACTCGGAGTTCGTTCTGTCCAATTTTCTAACAAACCATTTCTTTACCCGAGTTTGTATTAAAATTCAACACTTATCATTTATATTTCTGTACGCAACACTAACTTAAATGTTTTAAACCATCTAGGGCATCAAACAAATACCTACCACAGATATTTTTTCGATTGTTCTTTTCTCTAGAAAAAAAAACAAATGAAACAAAAACCCCAGTCTTGACCTACTTTGGCCTACTGTCGGACGTTCATATTACTTACTTCATAAAGTTAATAATTATTATTCCTAAAAAAAAAATCCAAACGTTTTCTTAAACAGTTATTTTATTCACATCACGAATCAATAATATATCCATATATTCAATGTACAGTTTAAAACATATTACTTACCCACCTGCATTTAATCAACGTATATTAAATGAGCTAGGTTAAGTCTAGAATACAAATCCGTACTTAATACACTGTACCACTATACCGTTAGACAATTATCATAATATCCTTACGTGGTAAAAATACATTGTATATGTGTTTGTAAGTGTGTTTGTGTGTGTGCGAATGGGTTTGTGTGCGTAAATTATCATAATCATACACAAATTCATTTTACGCTACTGGCGCTAACGGCTAACTAGATTACGTTAGAATTTTCTCGGTAACATAACATAACATCACGCTTGTATTCCCCTAAGAGTTGGGCAGAGGTGTATAGTAACACCCTCATTTCGCCGTTATGTTTAAGTCCCATGTAATAGGGGGCGAGCCTCTTGCCATCAACTGTGCACAAATCCACACGAAAAAAACCCAATAACACTTTGTCCGACCTGGGGATCGAACCCAAGACCTCACGATCAGCAGACGTGCTTGCCACCCCTAGACCTACGACGTAGTTAATTTCCTCATTTTGTAGCGTCAATCCTCTTTTCCAAACCGTGGAACAACGACGCTGAAATAAATAGACGCGATATCTCGTATAGACAACATGTGTCAAATACATTGACGCAATAAGGTTCAAACTACCGCTAGACAGCTGTCAAGTTCTATTGCACTGTGGTTCCGGAACCACAACTCGTTGGTACCATATTGTTCTTCTAAACAGCACATCTAGTACGTAAGTACATATAATATTAATGTCGTGGAAGAATTGTCAATTGAGGAGTCATTACCTTTTTGCGAGCAAACGCAATCTACGTGTCTTTTGGTTATTATATAAATCTATACCAAGGTAACTCTTTGATGGACACTTAAATTTACTAGATTCGGTCCATTATTTTCGTTGCTACTTATAAAGAATCATCCACACCAAGATAATAAGCGACAGAATATAGCAGTGATAGCCTAATGGTGTGACTGTCGAACTGCCAAGTCATAGGTCTCGAGTTCGAACCTAAGGCACACACCTCTGACTTTTTGGATTCATGTGTTTATTGTGTAATTATCACATGCTTAAAAACGGTGAAGGAAAACATCGTGAGGAAACCGGCATGCCTGAGAGATATTTCTCGACGGCATGTGAAGCCAAGTCAGAGGCCCACGTGTGGCATAAACTCTGACACCACGTTAGTCAAGAAGAAGTGACACAATCAAAACATACCCATCAATTTCACAATCATACTAATTCAACTCAGCCTATTACAGGATATACCCCTCTTCCTACCACATCACCTGGTTCTCCACTATGACCTTAATAAGGCAAAAATACATAAAACGCACGCAAGTTTATACGTGTGTGTGTTATTGATTATAAGTTTGTGTGTGTGTTTGTCGTCTGCGCAGGCGCAACCGGACACAACACCGCTACATCCGACCGCGGCGGCAGCGGTGGCGCTCTGAATGTCAATGCCAAACGCAAGGACTTGATTTACTACGATACACTGGTTGTGTGTGAATGCTTTAATTAATTATTAGAAAAAGTTTATAATACCAGTTTGGTTGGACCCGTTTTAATTGAAAGTGGAGCTGTTAGTATCTTATTATAAGTGAGTCTATGTAAACAACCTCTTTGGTTTCTTGAATAAACAAGTTTCAACCTGGCGGCCTAGTTGGCGCCCGAAAGACGCTGACATAGACTACTTAGAACTTCTTGCATTTGATTGTGCCAGGTATTCTCTTCCCATGATGGCCTTCTTCTTTTCGTGTGGTTAGTGACTAACCTGGTTTCAGTGTTTATGCCGCCCGTGGGCCTCTGACTTGGCTTCACATGCCGTCGAGAGATATCTCTCAGGCATGCCGGTTTCCTCATGATGTTTTCCTTCACCGTTTTTAAGTAAGTGATAATTATACAATACACACATGAATCCGAAAAGTCAGCGGTGCGTGCCTTGGGTTCGAACTCGAGACATATGACTTGACAGTCCGACGGTCACACCACTAGGCTATCACAGCTGTTCACGACGACCTAAAACTACGTCACGATCAGCGTTGCCACTGATTAACACCTTCAAAACAATTAAGGAGATTTTTAATTCATAATGAATTGATCTAAAAAAGTAAACTGTGTAAAATTACTAGTTCAAAATTGCTTCTCTATAGAAGCAAGTAAGTGAAAAAATGCATTTTGCTCGGGTAATTTATTTACTCAGTGGCAGCACACCATAACTATGACGTAGTCTTGGGTCAATCATGTGACCTAGCTGTCACGGGAGGTTTTTTATTTATTTATTCTTCCTCTAGTCTAGTCATATCGAAACGACATTTAGGAGGAAATATTCAAACGCGAGCGATCTATCCTAAAAGTAAGTCTGGGTACTTAATTTGCAAATGAAATGGTGGAAAACAGTCGTCTTTGCTTTGGAGTGCAAGTTGCCACCGAGTTGTCAAAGTTTCGAGCGTGGTAGTTTGTGAATGAGATTTGTGTTTGTAATAGCATTCATGAATCCTCGAGTAGGGAAATAGAAAACGTATGAAGAAACTGAGAGGCATTAAGTATTGAGCTTTTGAAATCCAGTGTGTTTATTTAAAACGTAGATATTTGGATATCTAATAGGGTTACAGGGTTACTTCAAATTAACTGGTGAAACTCCACAGAGTTACTAGGTGTCATTTATAGAACACATTCAAATTAAAGGACACCTAAACGTTAATTAGATAACTAGATATCTTCCACCTACGTGCACGCTCTTATCATATTATCTTTAATTGGCAATTATGATTAATTCTAAACATAATTCTGTACTATAATAGAAACAATAATAACGTTACTTGCGTAAATGATGACAATATTATTTAATAGTAAATTATTTGCTTGGCTCGCCCCCTATTACATTGGACTTAAACATAACGGCGAAATGAGGGTGTTACTATACACCTCTGCCCAACCCTTCGGGAAATACAGGCGTGATGTTATATGTTATTTAATAGTATTGAGCAAAACATATTTTTACAAGACGCATCGACTTCAAAACGAAATCACAATCACATATCATTAAGCAAAAAATCTTTAAATAGCATAGAACAAATTAAACAAATTTATTATTATGCGAATTTGAAAGAAAATACGCAACAACAATCTATCACAACACATATATCTGACATTATCAATAATATCATATCACCTATTACGACAGTGAAAGTCGAAATAATATCGAAAATGATAAGGATAACTATTTTAAGAAAAAAATATGCGCTTTCGAGTTTTGTAACCAACTCTTCTAGGTGGCACAATCGCAAATATAAGAGCAATTTAAACATCCATCGCTTTATTACTTTATAAGAAGTCCGTAATAGTAGTATATAATCCTTCAATGGATACAAAAGTAGCCAACGTTAATCATTATGTATATACAACTCATTATAAATGCTGATTAAAGTGTAGAAATATTTAAGTATGTAGATTATTTTTATTATAAAAAAAACCAAATTAATTTTAGCATAATGAGCTTAAATAACGAGATAAATCTCACGATTAAGATTAATAAGTTCTTCTTACACATCATTAGTATTCATATTAACCAATTAAATAAAGTAATGTGAATGGCAATATTTGCAATAAACACAGTTCACCGCAAATGAGGTTTTAAGTTTATTATTGCCAACTTTTACTTGTTTATGGCTTGCATACGTGTTTATTGCCAAGCCTATGAATATTCGCATTTATTAGCGATAGGTGCCGATTAAGTATAGAATTTTCCGAATACAAATTTTTGACTAAATGTTTCTCAAAGTAAGTATTGCTCGGGTGTGCATAGGTACTTATAGTAACTAATACGTACTATTTATTATTATTATGTATACATGATCGGCTCTCCCTCCTCAGAGAGTATGTTAAACCGTCGGTCCCGGGTGTCATCCGAATACCTATGACAGTCGTTACGGGTAGTCAGAAGCCCGAAAGTCTGTCAACCGGCCTAACCTTAAGATATCAGCATTGCGAAGGTCTGATGGCAGTCGCTCTATGTTAAATACTGGTATTCAGCCGCATCTGGCTATACTGGAAGCTGACTCCAACATAGTTGGGAAAAGGCTAGGCAGAGAGACACGTCATCGGCTTTCCAAATTCTTCTTCACTTAGTTTCTACTAGCTAAAATCCAGTTCATTTATCTATGATGATCAATTTTCTCCATTACCACGAAATAATTAACGGATTCAATGCACAGTTCAAATGTATCCTTACAAAATCTTTCGTAAACCCGCATCCTGTAGCATTCAATTATAATATTACTGAAAAAATAATCTGTGGAATAAGCACTACCACGGACTAGTTTACTAGCGACCCGCCCCGGCTTCGCACGGGTGCAATGTAGGTAGATACTAATGTGGGGCATATAAACCTTCCTCTTGAATCACTCTATCTATTGCTGAAAGGTGTAAAACCCGTTGCGTAGTTTAAAAGATCTAAGCGTACAGACAGCGGGAGTGACTTTATTGTATACTATGTAAAGAAGAAGAGGTTCTCCTGTAAAATCGCTCCTTTAATCTTAAAAGCTCCCATAGCTAAACCACTACGTAACTCATGCCGTCTACGTTTTATTGGTGACAGGTAAGATTTATACAACGTCTACGGACGCCAAGGTTTTATGACAAAAGCAGATGATGTATGCAGTTATTTGTGCAACATTAAATTACGTAGAAACTTGAAACGATGCCCAAATGTAAGACATGCGAAAAGTAAACATAGATCGTTAAGTAAAGGTAACCATTATGTCTTACACGGACTTAGGGATGATTTCCACCAAACGGCTCGCATCGCATCGGGTCGGAACGGATTTTACAATCTATAAACGATATTAAATCGAGTACACAGTATTTCAAGTCTATATTACTAAGCCACGCACAGCAGCTTCACCACGGGCGTCTTCCGAGACTCGCGATCGTAGCCGAAAGTCTGCTGCGACGCGCGATCCGCTCCGTTCGGCTATCGTCGTATCCGATCGGATCCTTTCGGCTGTCAACACAGTAGGAATGAAACTATTTGACTAGGCGCAGAAACTGATACGTTCGCAAACAACGGTACGGAGCCGATCGTATGCGTCGACATCCTGCCGTACGCGATAGGCTGTCGCCGCATCCGTTCGTATCCTTCCCGATCCGATGCGATGCGAGCGGTTTGGTGGAAATCATCCTCAATACCATCTTTTCAGTACTATACTGTACTGTATTGTATTTAAGTAGATAATATAAATATAATGCATTCTATATTCTACCTACTTATACTATGATGTATAATTGTACAAGACGACCCAAACAACACTTTTTCTTACGCTAGTGCGTTTCTCTATACAAATTTTATCGAGAATTCATCGTCAAAAGCTCCAAAATTCATAGATTGTCTAACCAACAAGATGTATTTAGAGACTAGACGAACACGCCCCATAAATAGCAGTCACGTTACTTTAATAAAAAATAATATTAAAAAAACCTGTCGTTTACGAATGCGAACTATTCATAGAACTATAAAGCCAAAGCACCCCCTTGCATAGTACTGGGAGGAATTTAATAATACGCCGTACACCCTGCCGCGGAAGTTCTACGTATATTCATATGTTTATAGTCGAAATTTTAGAAGTTCGTTCACTTGCTGTGGGATTGACTGTTCGGTTGGTTTACGAATGATTTGATGGGTGCATGTTTATGTGTGTGAGAGGGGTAAAGTTTCGTTATTGATGTATCTCGGACAAGATTGAGTGTGGGAGTTTTCTTTTTTCCATATTTTCATAATAGCATTTTATAAAAATATACTGCTTCGTTAGTCTAGTGGTGGCAAGCGCTACTGCTGATCGTGAGGTCCTGGATTCGATCCCCATGTTGGGCAAAGTGTTATTGGGTTTTTCCGTGCGGAATTCCTCAGTAGCAGCCCGGAGTTTGGATTTGTACCCGGTTGATGACAATAGGCTCTCCCCCTATTACATGCGCCTTAAATATAAAGGCGAAATGAGGGTGTTACTATACACCTCTGCCCAACCCTTCAGGGAATAAAGGCGTGATGTTATGTTTATAAAAATATATGAATCGATTTTTGAGGGCTAATTGCACTAAATTATTATTTATGGTTTCAAAATTTTCACCATTAATTCAAAATTTCAAAATTCATGCGATAATCCATTTGCTGAATACACTCAACCCACAAATGATCCAGTCACTTTTCTCATCATAAGATGAATCGTCACGATATATCTTCAGACAAATCGCTATTTCTTGACGCACTGTCACTCACAGTCCTCCAACAAACCAGAGCTTCAAATCACTTGCAATTAGCAAAAAGAAAGATTAAGTTTAAACGCACTAGTAACTAATGGTTCCTATCTAAGATGTCCCATCGATATCCATCATTCTGTCTTGTTCAGACGGAGCCACCGTCTACCACACAAATAAAAAAAACTGTAATAAAGTTTCAAACTGACATGGCAGCAATTTAACTTGGCAGCAGCGAACATTTCATGGTATAGTATATAATAAAAGGACCAAGTTTATAGCCCGATATAAGACTAGACTTGGCATGTAACTTGACGGATTAAATAGACTAGTTAAGTCTTGGCAGGGATTGAGGTTTTACGATTTTTTCTTGTTTAACAAATGCGTGTTGTTGCAGCTTTATTACTTTGTGGAAGCGACGGAAGACGATAAATTAAGAGAATTAAAAGTATATATAACTGCGAATGACAATTATTATTGTGTATTCTGCAGATTGTACCACCAGATAGACTTCGAAGTTGAATACAAAGTGCCTAGTCTCTTCTGACAAGAGTAATTAAAAACATATTTTATTTACATTGATATAATCTTTTCGATACTTATCGAACATTCTTTTGTTTTATTTGATTAAGGATATTAATTTCTGATAATTATTATTAGTACCTAGTTGTTTACTGATTATATCATATTACTTAATTTTTTAATAGTTAATTCATCAAATACCTATCTTTATTTGTTGAACTCAGGCAAAAGTACTTAATTATATTTACATAGTTACCGTTTCCTTAGCACTTGTAACTATTGTATTAATTTACTAGAATCAAATATTTTTCTTAATTTTTTTCGACCAATTAAATATTCTTATTAAGTATCGTGTCGTCTGGACACGTGCTAAATTCAAATCAAATAAAAACTACTATAACAACATATTTTAAGTACTTGAGCGTCAATTACAGAACTAATTAATAGCACGGGTTACGTTAAAAGGATAATAAACTTCAAATAATCTTCAGTTAAACGTTTGCCAATACATAGGTTATGTTTATTTTTATATTAATTTGCACATGCTGCCTTACGAAACTTGTAATGTTAATCGACTACAGAGTTCTGTGTGTAGTAATGTACATAAACAATGGGTTTTAAACTAACATTTAGGAGGGACAGGACATCGTAAAAATATTGCTAAATAAGTAATAGGTCATGTTGAATAATTGCTCATAGAATTACTGCCTATACCAACTTTTAGTGTTTACTAAAATTACTCAAGATTTGCGTTACACACAGAAGACAGGATTCCATTTTAAGTAGCTACAATGAAGAACAATGTTAAGTATAATTAAGTTCTTAAACTACCTTTGTATTATTTCGTTAAGAATGTGGAAATAAAAATTGTATTTAAAAAACATGATGATTGATTTTCTTTTCTATCCAAACCAATAAAATCTAAATAATATTTATATTATTTTTCAAATATTCTTTATCGTAATTTCAAAACATCTTCCTCGTTAATGTGAATAATTAAACAACCCTTCAATAGTCTAAGCAATTTTTCATCTTGAGTTTTGTAGATGAAGAATTTTTGCAAGTGGTTGTTTTCTTTTAATTGAAGACTGATAATGTTTTAAAAGCCTGCCAGTCCACGTCGTAATTCGTATTGACCCGTACACGTCTGCTGCAAGGGCAGCTTTAGTCTAGACTCCAGGCAATCCGATAGGAAGGTATGAATAGCAGATACAAATCGTTCTTGTTTAAATCGCCAACAAACGGATAACCTTTTCTAACTTTTTGTAAAGTTAACATTATGCCATAGATAATAACCTAATGTAAATCAGACTCATTATGAATGAATAAATGTAAGCTCAGCTAAAGGACGCTGACTGTCTGGATCAGATGAATAGATTCATTATGAGAGAATACAATATTTTATCTTTAGAAAACGTGTTTAATTACAATTTAATTTCAAACAAAAGGCAGGCAACAGCAGGGTAACTTTAACGTCACTTTTTCGTTTTAGACACAAAATTATACACATAGAATTGAGTGAATTTGGAAAAAAGTGATATGTGTGTGTGTATAATAAAGGTATTATACACACACATACAATGTAGCGATATAATTTGAAGATTTTACTGTACAAAGACGAGTTTACTTCAAAATTGATTTTTCTACCATCAAACAAAAAAATTACTTACCTATCTCTGCAGGGTGTAAACGAAATCATGGCTATCACTCGCCGCGCGGTCGTTTAACTCGGGGGGTTAAAATGCCTCACGTTAAGAACACATGCTTACTTGTACTTCTTGTAATTTGTTTTTTATTGAATCCAAATGTATCCCATGCAGGGTTAATCTATGTCAGCAGTACATCACGAGGTTTGAAGGAATTACATGATTTCGTTTACACCCTGTATAATTTTTTACTGTAACTTTTTATCCAACCAACCTTGAACTGATGCCTAAACTATAGAAATAGGTTTGTTTGTAGGTTTGTATGGCTAACTTACAATCCAAAATAAGTCACTTTTCATCTTGACGATTTCCCGGCTTTGTGCCAAGTGGCCAAGGTCCGCTTTGCTTAAAACTGCTCGTGAGCTCATTAGCAAGCGTACAGTCAGCATCAGAAGCAGAATTTTGAAAGTCATTATCTTAGGAACTGTATTTTGTAATTGTTAAAATGAATTTAATACAAAAGGCTAATAATTAATAACTTTTTATTCATAAAACTCTTTTGGAACTACAATCGCCATTTTTGATGCTGTCTGTACAACCGAACACTTAAATACTGAGGTCAATTTTCATTAATTCGCAGATAAGAAAGGAAATACGACTACAATCGAGTAAAAAACACACTTTTCGAGTAATCGACACCAGCTCGTCAGTTTCACGACAAAAAATCGCGCGACATGACTCACGCGACGGAAACGTCGATTGCCAAGGTCGCATAATCGCATCCAACGACGCGCGACCAACCATTGTTTTAACAGGACAATCGCTGTTTTTTACTCCATTTTTCTATTCTTTTAATACATCAGTATGCTTAATTTTAGAACTTGCGAAATCGAGCCATAATGGGTGGAGATACGGTGTTTATAAAATTAATAATGATTGACACACATACAACCTTTTTGATGCAAAATGGGCTTCCCTTAAAATCACTACACAGAAAATATTGCGGGAAATATTGTCTTTTCATTATCGCTTAACAAAACTATAATACTATATCGTGGTTATACCTGCCTCGTTGGTCTAGTGGTGATAAGCGCGATTGCTTATAGTGAGGTCCTGGGTTCGATCCCCAGGTCGGGCAAAGTGTGATTGGGTTTTTCCGTGTGGAATTCCTTAGTAGCAGCTTGGTGCTTGGATTTGTGCACGGTTGATGACAATAGGCTCGCCCCTATTACATGGAACTTAAACATAACGTCGAAATGAGGGTATAACTATAGATACACCTCTGCCCAACCCATCGGGAAATACAGGCGTAATGTTATGTTATGTGGCTATTCCTTTTATTTTTTTCTTGGGACAAATCGTCATGGATGTCCCTCGCCCGGGGACGGCGAGGGCGTCTGCCGGACTCTTACCGGCTAAAAACCCACGGTGTTCCCCCTCCTGGCCGTCGACCGGAGTCGCGGGATTCGCATAAGCATACACCGCAACCCCAGCAGATCGTGATTATTCCTGGTATCATAATAGAATTTGCCTGTTTACCTGATCCACCTATTCTCAGCCAGGCTTCTAAGTAAAAGACAACGTGTATAATTCGTACGATTTCCCATGGTAATTAGTTTGACGGTGTCCGTGAAGGCACTGAGATGGCATACTAAGTATGTCATGCTCGAAAGTTCATCGTAAGTAAACGACCAAGCTGGTTTTAGGTACCACTTTATGAGATACGACCGTTAATGATAAGTTGTTTATCTTTTAAGTTATTTATTAGTTTAACATAACATAGGCTGTATTCCACGAAGGGTTGGGTAGAGGTGTATAGTAACACCCTCATTTCGCCGTTTAAGTCCCATGTAATAAGGGGCGAGTCTATTGCCATCAACCGGGCACAAATCCAAACTCCGGGCTACTACTGAGGAATTCCACATCGAAAAACCCAATAACACATTGCCTGACATGGGGATCGAACTCAGGACCTCACGATCAGCAGTCGCGCTTGCCACCACTAGACCAACTTCTACTACTTTAGTTTAATTTACCTATAATACGATATCATCATCATAGGTCTTTGGAGATTTATGATTTTTATGAAGAAACCTTTTTCGTGGCCTTACCTCGTTGTTTTTTAAAGTGTAACAATTTGTTGGTGAACCAATGAATAAATATCTGCCTACTGACAGTTCCAAAATGGCCAATACGAGCAATCTAACAATGGATAGAATGGATGGCCGTATGTAGGTACCTACCTACTATCCACAGTCACATATTTAATTTTATTCTCTTGTCTTGGGTCAGATGGGTATTTAGACGGTTTTAAATCTGTCGATAGGTAAATATTTTGCTTCTGACTGTACATTCTAATACGTTATAAGCACGTAATTACAAAACGTAAAGTAATCGATTGATGGATAGGCAGCAGACCATAAAAAGACTCTTTATTACCATTTAACTTGCTGTGTTTGCGACAAATGCGATCTCAAATAGTCGCTTTGTCTCATTTATTGAAAAAAAAAACATTTTACTCTCTTTGTTTGGTGATGAATTTCTCTACCAGCAACCTAAGGAATAAATAGAAACGCATCAAAAGCAGCCATAAAAAAACATTTAAGTAATTTAGAAACTACATTTATTTTATTTTTGAACTAGCGACCTGCCCCGGCTTCGCACGGGTGGAAATTTTTCCCGTTTTTGCAATATTTTTCTTTTCATTTATGCTCCGCTCCTATTGGTTGTAGCGTGATGATATATAACCTATAACCTTCCTCGATAAATGGACTATCTAACACAAAAATATTTTTTCAATTCTAACCCGTAGTTCCTGAAATAAGCGCGTTCAAACAAACAAACAAACTCTTCAGCTTTATAATATTAGTATAGATTTAAAAAACTAATTATCTTACTTTATCCACGAAAAAATCCTTACAAAAAAGCTTTTAGACGAAACACATAACATTACAAACATCTTTAGCTTTACTCAACGTCCCGCAACTGCAGTTTACGCAAACCTGTGCGATCGTAAGGCGGGTGCAAGGTCAGGCCGCAGTGCGGGGGTGCAGACGGGCGTATCGATCGCATCCCGCACGTCTGTACGCCACCCCGTCTGTAGCGCGCTTTATATGATACGATTATGGTTTTAAAGCGTAGGGTTCGTATGATTGAAGTTGAAAGGCTCATGGGATTTATAATACGTATGATTTTTTTTTGTATTTATTTTTCTGTTATAAAATAAAGTAAGAAAGAAATTCTTGTTTTTCAGATTCGAGTCTGTATCATCCATTCCAGAAGGTTTTAGTATACGTATGTGGGAATGGAATGTATCCGAATATTTGATAGATTGAGTGAATGATGTTTTAGATGTGTATCCGAACGACGCGAGTGAGAGGACGGATGTGAGAGTGAGAAAGGGGACGAATGGCGATCGGATAGATGTTCGGTGGGCACGACGAGGAACACGACGCTGTTACGACGTGTTTCATATTTTTCAAGTTGTTTGTTCAGTTTGTATTCAATAAACCGTTTAAAGGTCGTTTTGCTGTATTTTTTCAACCCCACACGTATCAAAATAATATTTGGAGGAATATAATAGGTACCTATTCAGGTTAAAATATCTCTAATATTTTTGGCTTTTTTGCTCATTCAACTTAAATTTCAAGTTGCATTTTGATATCAGAATTCCAACAGAAAAAAAAACAAGAGAATTGTCATCATTAAAATTATTATCTGACAACACGTGCATTTTATATTAATAAACTATAAAAGAATTAACACTGCATCACGTCCGAAGAAATACGATTACTAGCTGGCAATTAAAAAAACTAATAAATTCGAGGCATGTACTTGTTTATTCGATCTTGAACTCTAGCTAACCAGTTCTGTCAACCATTTTAGTTTTTACTTAAAACACCTGTCAATCAGTTGGTATTTATAGATTTTAAACGTAGAACGTTATTTGATTAGCGCAAACAAGTCAGGTTGTCCAACGTTCTAGAACGACGAAACCAAATCGAACAATTTAAATTATGCTCAGAAATATTTGAAGTTGTTAAACGAAGATGACATTTTAAAAAGAGAACTGCAGTGGCATAAATATAACATTTGTATAAATTAAAAAAATATTGCTTCGTTTATAGCTTAGATACCTTACCCGATAAAAAAATAAAAGTTAGACCATAGACTACATAAATGAGACACGTCTTAGTTGTAATTATTAAAATAGTGTTTTTAAATGTCACGCACGCTTGCACGTGACGTGATACAAGTCTGTGTATTACCTAATTCTGAGACCGTTTTGTTAACCAAATGTCAATGTCAAGTTACATTCCTTGTATACTTAGTTTCTTGTCAATAATATTCGTGAGACCGACACCTAACTCAAAGTCATATGATATACTGTATACATAATAAAATACAGTTTATTTTTAAACAGTATTCTGCGCAGTTATCTATGCAGTATTACATAAAATCAACAAGAATAAAGTCTTGATATTTTTATTCATTTTACTTGTGATTATGTTACCCCTGGATGTAGAAGAGTTTGACTGACCTGGGGCTGGGGGACTCATGACGTCACGATTGGTGAACCATATTTCGTTCATATCAGAAATGGATTTGTAAAGGTCAGATAGAAAGACTGCATCCCGACCGCAACTGTAAAATGCAGTCTGAAGGCAACTGCGTGACAACTGCGGCACTGGATACTATGCAGTCCACTTGCAGTTACAATGCGGTATCATAACATAACATCACGCCTTGTATTCCCCGAAGGGTTGGGCAGAGGTGTATAGTAACACCCTCGTTTCGCCAGTTATGTTTAAGTCCCATGTAATAGGGGGCGAGCCTATTGCCGTTAACCGGGCACAAATCCAGACTCCGGGCTGCTACTGAGAAATTCCTAATGGAAAAACCCAATATCACTTTGCCCGACCTGGGGATCTAACCCAGGACCCTATGCTCAGGAGTCACGCTTGCGACCACTAGACCAACAAGGCAGTCATCAATGAATGAAATATGATTCACCAAATGTGACATTATTATAACTGCAAACGAGATAAGGCCACCCAAAACTACAGCACTACGAGACGACTTAGAGCTTATAACAAGGGAAGTAGACTCTGCACTAACAACATCAAAATTTCAGGTGTCTAAGGGTCAGTCACCACCAAATGGAAAAATCCTCGCAGATGATCTCGCACTTTTTAAATTTCACTGAATAAGTAACGGTATCAATATTGACTTTAAGTATAAAATTCAATGTAGACATCAAGAGTTTCCTTGCGCATAGCATACCCGAGCATACCCGAGCGTCGAATTTTATATTTAAAGTCAATACTGTTACAGTTCTTTACTTAGTGAGTGATTTTTCCGATGGCGGAAACTGACCCTAACAGTCAACTTACTACTTTAATCAACTGCCTTGAGTTTTACTGCTTTAGCTGCCTTATTGGTCTAGTGGTCGCAAGTGTGACTGCTGATCATGGGATCCTGGGTTCGATACCCAGGTCGGGAAAAGTGTTATTGGGTTTTTCCAATAGGAATTTCTCAGTAGCAGCCCGGAGTCTGGATTATAGCCCAGTTAATGGTAATAGGCTCGCCTCCTATTACATAGAATTAAAACACCTCTGCCGAACCCTTCGGGGAGTGCAAGGCGTGATGTTAATTTATGTTACTTTAATCTAACTTACTAAACTATAATCATACTACAGTAATTTTTCCTGCCCTCTCACGAATCGTAATCGTGTCGTTACAAAATCGCACGGTATAAACAAGCTCTATGGTGCAGTAATCCCACGGCGCGTACTATAGGGTTGTCGACACAACGAGGGGGTCTGCTGTCAAGGTCGGCGTACTATCGTAGTAAAATATCCTTTTATGGCATAGCCTATGGCGGTAATAAGATGATCGAAGCTTCAACTTATTGGCAATATTATTCTTAGCGCAGTTCTTGGGTGTTCTAAAGTGCGGTGAGATTTAAGATTACGTGTGCTAGACAATTACGAAGTTATAAATAAATATGATGGAGAACATAGCTTTTACGTCGTAAAGCTATTTTTAGAGTAGAATAAATGTTTTATACGAATAGGTAGTTTACTTATGGGTGTATGTTGATATAACACAAACTTTAACGTGATTTCTTTATGCTGGGGCCACACTAACGCCTTACGCCATTAATTAACGTGATACGTGACAAGGATACAAGGGATTTGTGCAAATTGTTGTGTTAATTAATGGCGTTAGGCGTTAGTGTGGCCCCGGCATTAGTAAGTTAATATTCTTTTAATTATTTCTACTTACAAGAGTCTGTACTTTTTAGTAAATATAATTTTGTTGACGTAATACTTTCGTTTTAGGAATTTTGACTTTGTGGTAAATGTTTTGAATGCGTGTTCTTTAATAAATATTGTTATGATTATTTATTTATTTATTGTTAGATCACAGTATTCAATCTAATTTAAAATCTCGTAAATCTTTACGAATAAAGTGTGCATTAATTAATTGTGTATTAAAAATGTGCATTGTAAATGCAGAGAGAAATAATTAATCATAGTTTAATTTCTAATACAAAGAATTAATTAATAGACAGAACATGCCGTAAAGATTTACGAGGTCATCTTTTATATCGATTGAATCAACAACATACTTATTGAAAAGAAAACATCAACACGACCTTAAATAAAAACCACACTTCGTTTAACATAAGAACAACTGCTTATCCAATCAATTTGTCATTCGTCTTCATACAAAAACGTTAATAAATTAATAATATTATACTACCAAGGCTGAAATAAGAACGACAAATCTGACTGACATGCGTGAAGTGTCATACTGATGACGTCATTGACATTGACGTTGACAAGGTCTTGTCAAACCCTTCGGTGTCAAGTATCTAAACCATAAAGGTCAGGTTGTATTTATTTATAATTTTGTCATAATAATTGCCTAAGTAAACACTTAATAGGTTTGTAATTGTCTTGTCTTGCTAGCTTGTTTAAATACTAGATTTAGACGCTAATTAGTTAGATATGCTCGTGGACACGTAGTTATTAAATTGTGAAAATGTTAAGTTTATTTACTGTGAACTTTCCAACAATAAATAAATAATCATAATAATATTTACTAGAGAATACACATTCAAAACATTAACCAAAACGTCAAGATTCCTAAAATGAAACTATTACGTCAACAAAGTTATATTTTTTACTAAAAAAGTAGTTAAATAGGTACATACTTTGTTGTTTCCGTAGATAATAAATACATCCTGGTTCATGTCATACGTACTTCTACAAAACATTGACTTGACTAATGACAGTAGGTACACTGACAAAATTGAATGTCATTATATATTAAAACCTCACTGAATGACATAATTAATAATTGCCAGCAATAGCGATGATGTGATGATTTTCCTTAAAAATATTCTTCGTGGAAACGTATATTTCAAAGATATTTTCGTTATTAAACATTCTAGAATACAACATTCTAATCTTAAATATAATTATGAATATGTATTACAGCAGAATGAATGGTATTTCCAAAAGTTTTCAAATAACATCGTATTTATTTTGCACATTTTTGTTACTGCATTAACAGCAAAAGGTGACGAGAATATACGTCATCTATTCTCTACCACTGTAAAAGAAAATAGCATAACCAACATTAAATAAAACCAGCTACACTATTTTTGTCGTATATTTAAGTCAAAACCAAAAGGCCCCTTCGAGGCATGACAGTTATGTCAATGACATGATGGCCCTTGTTCTAGTCATATCACGCCTTTTTACGTACATAACGAGATATTCATCTAAACGATGTCGACATAATTGTTTCGGCCGTCAGCAGGTTGTCATAGGAAAGATATAGAAGGTTGACATTGCTAATTGCTTTTGTCAAGGTTTTGAGAAGTCTGGCGTGGTAAAAGTTCAGGTTTCATTTAATTTAGCTATATTTTTAAACAATTTTTACAGTGGCTTGGTGTAAGCGTATCTTTATTACCTAGAATGAACCGTAGTAATATAGTTACCATAGTAACTTACCTCTAATTTTGTTTTTTTTTTTTAATAAATACTTTGCTCCACACTAGGATTTCCCCTGTATCGTGGGTGCGTTTACAGACACAAATCTTCACATGCACAAACATCCAGACCCGGAACAACTATCTGTAGGCCATACAAATATTTGTTCCGTGCGGGAATCGAACCCATGACCCGTAGCGCAGAAGCCGATCTCTCAGCCCCTACACCAAACGTGTCGTCAAATAATAATTAAGTTGAAATGACTGCCTAAAAGATGCCTCGTAAGATGTCGCTGACATCACAACGCTCATCAAATTTTTACAACAAAAAATACTTTTTCTTCCACTAAAACTGTAGCGCAGATCACCTAGTCACTAGATTACACCATTATATCGTTTTCCATACATTGTAGTATCCACGTTGACAATGGACCGAGAGTATCCCATTACTCTAATGTATGGAAAGCGATACTCCGGAGTAACGCCCCACCCACGGCCGGTGGCTGGCGTTGCGCTTGGTGCAGACACGCCCTTGCAGTAAAAAGTTGCAGGTAAAAAAAGAAACCATAAGATGAGACTATAAATACAAGGTTAGTCGGAAAGGGGGTACTGATCCGCGGGCCACTTAAAGTATCACTGAGGACTGTTTTAAAGCAAGTATTAAAATTTAAAAAAAAATTGTTTATTTCCATGCAAAATGATTTGTAACTTAGTTTTTTCGAAAATTCTTCATTTATACTTTAGTTACGAATTCAGAAAATAGATCTTCTAATCCGTGACCCCAAATATGATCTAAAATGTAAACACAGCTGATCATAGCTGAGGATAGATTTAGCGTATTTTTAATGAAATCTTTGTATAGCTATTTCTCTTAAACGATCGACTTTTGGAGAAAGTTGTAGAACAAAAGTTATTCATTATGACGGGTATTTTAACACCCTTTCGGATTAGTACCCCCTTTCCGACTAACCTTGTATATTCACACTTATACTATAAATGCGAGAGTTGTGTCTTTTTGGCAGAGATTACTTGGTAGCTAAAGAAAAAAAAAAACTTTACAAGCAGCCGGCGCCGCGGGCATAACAAGCTCTACGTAATAAAACTCAAGCAAAAACGCATTTTTGTTCTAAGCACAATTATGCCTAGGCGCATACTTCCTAAATGAAAAGACTTTCGTTCAGAAATTACTTTACATTCTAGCATATCAAATTATCGTTTAGACTTAAGAAAGTGAGACGTGGAAGTAGCCATAATATTGGTTTCTCCAAGTTAATATTTGTTCCATAAACCATTGGATAGTATCTGAGCAGATTAAAACACCATGTTGCTGTCCCTTCAAGGGTTATTCTAATGAGGTGGCAGATTTGAGTGATACCGAGCAACTGGTGAAAGTGAGAGGACACCACATCAACTGAGCCTAGGGCTTGGGGGATGGTCCAAGTTGAAGACTGACGAGAATTACCAGCATAGGAAAAATAGCAGGGAAGCAACGACTGTGATAATTTTATTTTATTTTATCTTTTTTAGTAGCCTATTTAATATCCCACTGCTAAGCAAAGGCCTCCCACTTTTGCCTTCCAAACGTCTCTATTTTGTGCCATATCTAACCATGACAGCCCGGCAAACAGTTCTACACCGTCACGCCACCTACGTCGCGGCCGACCTCGGCGACGATGTCCTCCTTTAATTTTATTAAATATGAAAAATATACAAACATTTTTTGCTCAGTAAGTCGGGCTGTAAGTTAAGTCAATATAATAAGGTTAACGTAGGCAATGGTACTAATTTTTTTCTTCTAATATGTATGCATCATTGATATTTCTTCTTTACATAGTATAAAACAAAGTAGCTCCCTCTGTCTGTACGCTTAGATCTTTTAAACTACGCAACGGATTTTAATGCAGTTTTCAGCAATAGATAGAATGATTCAAGAGGAAGGTTATTATGTCCCACATTAGTACCTACATTGCACCCATGCGAAGCCGGGGTGGGTCGCTAGTTAGCACGGAAGAGCTGGCAATAACTTTCTGCATCTGTCAAGAGTATTTACAATCCGGCAAACTATTACATTGCGGTTAATTTAAATGTATCACTAACACCGCAACGTAATAATTAAGTATGTTCCTTTTTATTGAATCTTACGAACACTTAAGTGAAATATGTACATATGATACTTAATTACATAATAAATTAATTCATTCACTGCACATGTAAGTGTTATATTATATTACATAAATTAAAATGTATCTCATTCACACACATATTTATTGCATAAGTTTTTGTTTGCAATCGTTACAGTTTGCACTTGTTGCAAATTTATTGCTTTGCTATGATTTATTTTGAAGCATATATCATAAAAGAATTAATATCAACTTTATATTATATAAATCATTTAACTGCATTATTAATGGTAAAATAAATAGATATTGAATTATGTTCTTAGTACTTACTATGGCTTTTTGAAACTTGAATTACGGTCAATATAGTCTTCAACGAAAATACCAGGTACCTAACTCTTAAACTTTTGGACCCTTAGGTTCAGTTTCCACCAAGCACAAAAATATTCGCATACATTTTTGATGTTACTGAATAAAGAACTCCTACAGAAATCCTACGATTTACAGAGCGTTATCGGTTAAAATAAAGACTCTTGTATCTTTACTAATAATGAAAGCTTTGCATTGTAGATCCTACCAAACGTTAGTAGCTATCACAGGAAAAATTTGCTTACGAGTCTATTTATATACCCAGTTTGGCATTAAAAAATGTTACTATTAGTAAGCAAAACGGTCCGTTTTGTTCATAGGAACCAAGCATCAAAGGCAATACCGTTACAGTTCTTTTTTCAGTGACATTAAAAAAGCACGCGAAGATGTTTCCGTCTGGTGGCAACTGACCCTTAAATCATATTTCCGCAAGAAAAAAAAAAACAGTTCCCTCTCCTTTCCAAGCGGATTTACAGGAGAGATTACCATGCTAGCATTGTCGCTTACCGCTTATACCTTATACCGTCGCTTTCAAAGCATCGTTTCCCTTAGAAAGACTTAGAACCCAAGGAAAACCATGAGCCCCACACTTGTAAAGATATTGTGTATGTGAGTGGAATTGTGAACAGCCTCGTTTTTCATTATTAACAGTATATTCAATCTGATTTACGTGAGAACGTTACCTATGCACATTTTTTGAAGATAAGTAAGATTGTTGAGAATGTCTGGACAATAGAAGCTGATGGTTTTAATTGGCTAAATAATGAAGATTGGTTGGAACATTGTACATATTCAGCTTATTGTTAGTCTCAAATGTTACTAGGTATTATCAGGTATTAATGGAATTAATCACATACCTAGTAATAAATGAGGGAACGATATTGAAAACTATTGATTGCAGGCACATGTAGCACCTGTTATAGTTCATTTAGAAATGTCAAGGTTATTTAATATATCAGCCATTTTGACAGCCCGATTAACAGTCAATAAATAACTACATTTTTTTTCCTTGTTTAACAATATAGGTAACATTCCACAATCCTTTTCGATTTTTTTTTTGTTTTTTAAACTGTTGTTGCTATTTGTTGACCGTCTCGTTGATCTAGTAGTGGCAAGCGCGACTGCTGATCGTGAGGTCCTGGGTTCAACCGCCAGGTCGGGCAAAGTATTATTGGGTTTTTCCGTGTGGAATTCCTCAGTAGCAGCCCAGAGTTTGGATTTGTGCTCGGTTGATGGCAATGGGCTCGCCCCCTATTACATGGGGCGAAATGAGCCCTACCCTTCGAGGAATACAGGCGTGATGTTATGTTATGTTGTTTTTTTTAAACTATTAAATCTGCACTACAAAACAATCATATCCAGTCACGCGACCATACCACCTTGACACACGCGCCGCGCCGACGAAATGATGCACGCGCACACAACCAAACACCTGTGTACAGTCTACGTCGGTGCGGAAAAGAGACGAAACGGGGCGCATACAGTTAACTTTTTAGGTTTTGTCGGTAGGTGTTTAAAATACCTACCTACAATAAAGGTGATACGTGTGTGTGTATGGTGTTTTATATTTTTTTTTTTTGTATATATATATTTGTATGTTGTTAAATTTCTTTTTTTTTGTTGTTTTATTTTATTTTATTTATATTATAATTTGTTTGTTTTGTAACTAGCTGAATGTCCGCACGTGTTTTAGGTGATCACTGAAAATCAGCGCTGTGTCTGTGGCCTACGCCATAGCACAGCATTATGCTGAGTGGTCACCTTTTTGTCACAGTTGTCTTTTATTTTAATATTATTTATATACTATCATGTTTTGTGTTAAAGTGCATCTGTGACAAATAAATGTTTTTTCTTTCTTTCTTCTTTCTTCATATCAAGTGTTTATCACAGCTGATATTCATATTACGTAAGCAATAAAACATCTTGTGCAAACATATTTGTTATAAAAATCTTGCATTTACAAAGAGTTTCTTCGTAAATTCTTATTTTCCTTCACCGTCGTTGTTTGCACAGCCACACTTGAAGTTCGGTTCGACACTTATTCACTTAGGCCACAGAAATTATGTTGGCAATGTGTAATTTAAGTCATTGGGCAATATTGCTTGGTGCGGCGAGACCGGTCAAGCTTGCCTAATAATTGTCACCACTGACAGCTTGTACACCATCGACTGGTGTGGTGTTAATAAAACTTGTTCGAAGTGAATGGATGCACTCATTGTAACATGTTTTTGTTTGTAACTTCTTAGTGCAGTTGTGTTGTTCACGCTTTTTAGTTGATGTAAACAAACCTGTGTAGGGCATTATGGGGTACATTGATCTCGCCTCAGTTACCAATAGATAACCTATACGGTGTTATGACGTCATGACATACATAAGGTGACCCTTTTCAATTAACTGCGAAGACGCCTACATGATGACAATAAAAAAATGTTTCTGATACCTGCTCGCCCATTCAATAAGTCAGTGTCGAACGATTCAGTTTATCGCTTTTTCTCTTGGTATGAGAATTGTAGATGAAATGAGATAGCAAGCTGAATCAACCTTCTTCTTCTCCCTGCCCTTATCCCACACTAGGTGGGGTCGGCAGAACATGTAATTCGTAAATCCATGTTGTTAAAGGTTATGGGCTTATTGTTTTATGACCGGCCGCCTGCCTGATATCAATCCTCCTTGGGAATACTCGTTGCACCGTCGCGCGGGTGACCCAATGTGCTTGCTGATATTATGCATTGGGTCCCAAAATGATATGCTTGTCAATCTTATTGCCGACAACTAAGCAGACTATGTTCTTCTTGGTGGAGTATACTTGAAGTTCCTCGACCGACTCATTCAGTGAATCAATCGATAACTCGAAAAGGTTCTGAATCGGGTGGCTGACCGTTAAAGTAACCACACACATTACAATTCTCGACCGTGCCTATCTGTAACCTTGAGAACTATGAACATTTTATACGCTTTTCGTACAGCTCCTTCGTTCCGGTACAACATCTACACGTGCCAGTGAAGTACTTAATTTATGTAATGGAAAAGCAGTAAAACTCTTCAATTAGATCCAATCTGCGGTCCAATCGGGAAACAAATCGGTCCACACAAACGGATAAGCGCTTACAAGGAGCGAAAGCTGGCGCCGGCTAGCTGTAAAGTCTAGCGTTTAGATAACTAGCTTATACCGTGGCTTTATCCGTGTCGAATCATGTAGATGATATCCTTGGTGAATCGCTTGAATCAAGAATTATACAAGGTTAGTCGGAAAGGGGGTACTAAGCCGAAAGGGTGTTAAAGTACCTATAGTAAGGGATAACTTTTGTTCTACACCTTTTCCTAAAACTCTATAGTTTAAGAGAAATAGCTTTTCAAAGATTTCGTAAAAAAATATGCTGAAATCTATCTGTCCATAGCTATGAACAGCTGTGTTTACTATTTAGGTCATATTTGGGGTCACGGATTAGAAACTTAATTTTCTGAATTCATAACTAAAGCAGGTATGTTTTTTTTTAAAAAAACTTAAATAAAAATGTTTTTGCATGCAAATAAAAATTATCGAATTTTGAAATTTTAACACTTGCTTTAAAATAGTCATCAGTTATACTTTAAGTGGCCCACGGCTTACCCCTTTCTGATTAACCTTGTATATCGTCCTAAAACACTATCGTGAGTTTACAGTCTCGACATAGCGATCACTTTATGACCAATTTCGGTTGTTAAGTCATAACGATAAACTTTTAACGTCATAGGTACTACATACATAAACTCACACCTTTTTCCCATGGTGGTAGGCAGAAACTATAGAACGCCACATGCTACGATCCTTACATACTTCTTTCGCTTCATCCACATTCATACATCTTGTCATACAAGCATAGGTATCATAGGTACTACATTATTTAATAATGAAGAAAAACATCGAAGCGCTCTTCATAATTATCAATTTAAGATTATAGACTACTTTATTATAGATAGGTCCTGGGTTCGATCCCCAGGTCGGGCAAAGTGTTATTGTGTTTTTCCGAGTGTAATTCCTCCGTAGCAGCCCGTAGTTTGGATTTGTGCCCGGTTAATAGCAATAGGCTCGCCCCCTATTAAATGGGACTTAAACGTAACAGCGAAATGAGGGTGTTAAACCTCTGCCCTACCCTTTGGGGAATACAGGCGTGATGTTATGTTATGCTATCTATGACCTTGATTTTAAGAGGAGTAATTGACTCTTAGAGGACGAATATTTAAAATCTAAACTCTACAGGGTGTAAACGACATCATGTAATTCCTTCAAACCTCGTGATGTACTGCTGACATAGATTGACCCTGCGTGGGATACTTTTGGATTAAATAAAAAATATATTACAAGAAGTAAACATGTGTTCTTAACGTGAGGCATTTTAGCACCCCGAGCGAATTGCGCTGCTATTGTACGCCACGCGATCATTTAACTCGGGGCGCTAAAATGTCTCACATTAAGAACACATGTTTAGTTCTTGTTATTTTTTTTATTGAATCGAAAAGTATCCCCTATAGGGTTAATCTATGTCAGCAGTACATCATGAGGTTTGAAGGAATTACATACATGATTTCGTTTACACTCTGTATTATTTGAGGCCATGATGAGGGCCAGAGTGGCCTAACTGTTTTTTTTAAATGGTGTTGTTAATTTTTTATTGTCGTAAATTATGAAAGTGTGCCTGGGAGTGGTGCAATCTATTAAAAAATTATAGAATCACTTTTAGGCCATTGGGGCTCTATTACTTTCATCATTTGCGACAGTAAGCAAAATCCGTTAGGCCACTCTGGCCCTCATGGCCTCATTTCTTGTTTACTAAAACTGTCTATTTCATCTCTTTCAGACCACACTGGAGGAGAAATTCTCCATTAACAACAACATATCATGTATCGCTATCTAATGCAACAGTAAATATTATTATTTAGGTCTTGTAACAAGTTCCTGATAAGTCGTTATCTGGAGCTGTTCTAAGAACGTTTCGATGCGGTATCTATCAAGTATTTATTGACAACCCTAGTGCTTAGTCTTGACCGACTGCTCCGTTTTTATATCTGATTGGCCTTAATTTGTTTTTTGTTGATTTGATTAGAATTATGCGTTATTGAAATATGTATACTTACCTAGAATGTAAATATGCGTGACGGCTATTCCATTTTTTTTGCTCTGTGCCCAAAAACAATAGGTCAACGACCTCAAGATAGCTAGTGTAAACTCGATGTGGAAAACAGAGGTTCGAGAATTCACGCGCTGGCGCAGCTTGGGCGAAGCCTGTAGTGGACTGTGACAATCTGAGTTAGAGCATGTTTCAAGGCAAGTTAAAGTCAAGAGTTTACAGTTTGATAAGTAGAAGTGCATACTCCTTGTCAATGAATGTAAACAGGCCTATTACTTTTTTCAATAAACTCCTTCAAATTGCGCAGTTAAGCATCTGATAAAATTATTAGAAGCCGTTTCCGCTTCAGTATCTATTTATATTATGCGACAACAATGATCTTGATCAACTCTTCAATATTTATCAGATAAAACTTTAAAGTTATTGTTGACCCTGTAGCCTGGGAAAAACCAGGCATCCACACTAATATTATAAATACGAAAATTAGTTGTTTGTCTGTTTGTTGCTCCTACATGACTAAACTACTGATCCAACTTTAATTAAACTTGCCACAGAGATAGCCTGAAACCCAGGGAACGACAAAGGATGCTATTTATAGGTATACGTGTGGATTGACGGACTACTCACATCATCGAAAACTATTTGGAGCCCTCTCAGGTGTGGCGGTTTCTTTGTGATATTTTCCTTCACCGCTATCGCAAGCGCAAGAGGTAATCAAATTCTAAATTCTGAATTCGAAAAGTCATAGATGCAGGCCGTTATCGTACTCAGACCTTCCTCCATGAAAGACAAACGTTCAACCACTAACTTATAACTGCTTTCAAGTACATACCACAGTTAAAATAAATAAACACCACATAACAATTCAAACACCACTTTCTTCTGCTTTTCCTTCCAAAAAAGCGTCAGTTAAACCAATTAGAGTGCTCAGTCGAGAACTGTCCATCAATAGTTTAATTTCGGACACACAGCAAGACGAATGGAGCCGCCGTTTTATAGCGAGAACACTTTCATTTTATTTCAATGAGCTGTGAAGCTGTCGTTGTCGAGGTTTGAGGTGAGGTGTCAGGCCTTAGGGTAATTCTGTCGGTAACGAGGTTTGGGAATCTTAAAAGGAGATGTGCTTATGGTGGGTGTAGTAAATTGGTTCAATATAGAGGACAAAAGAAAAGAAGATGATGATAAAACTCGTCTTTGTATATAATAATATAATGTTCATCTAATACCGAATGCAAAGAATTACAGAGAATATTGTTTTAAATAACTAAGTGTTATAGGTCCTGCAATAGATGGAGTTTAAAAATCCTATAGAATTTGCGAAATTCGGCATCTTCAACGTAATTACAATAGAGTGATAGAATAACATTGTACTGCGGGCCGCTACCGCTAATGATATGACGGATTTCTAATAGATTTTTTTAAAGTAAACTATTCCCCACTCTAAGATTTCTTCTGCACCTATCGTAGGTACGTTTACAGGCACAAATCTTCACATGCACAAACGCCCAGACCCTTAACTACTATTTGTGGGCCATACAAACATTTGATCAGTGCGAGAACCTACGACCCATACACTGCACCAAACGTGTCGAAGTTATCATCATCCTCCTGCCCTTATCCCATTGTGTGAAGTTACACGATACTAAATATAAAAAATATGCCATTTTGGCATATTGTGAATAGACTAAAATAGAAGTATAGGGATAGGCATCATAAGACCCAGACAATTTGGTGGTCAACCCTTATTAGGGTTAAGAGTTCTTTTATGGTCGAATACGAAAGGTCAACCTCAATTTGGTCATTTTCAACAGATGTTAGTACTAGGTCGTTGAGTATGTGACTAGCTCTATATTTTATATTCTTATCGGCCTGTAGACGCTCCCTATAGACTACCATAATAATTAATAATTGTTGGGGAGTCATTTAATTTATATAATGACATAATTTATAGCATTTAAATGCTATCCATTGTACTCTCCGTCTCTTGCTATCACTGTTAGAATTTTGGTCCTGTTAAGATCACATGAAATAGCTGCAGTTGACGATGCGAAACATACATTCGTATACTACAAAACAATTGTATGCATCCTCCTGTTTAGTAATACAAATAAATACTCGCATCTTTATAAAAAACATACACAATACTTAAAGGTTTACTATAATTAAATACTTTACTAACCCTACAATTTAAATAAATATTAAACACAAATTAATAAAGAAACATCAAATAAATTTGAATTTATCCTCAACACATAATAAAACTAACACCACCTGCCCATAACTTTTCATAAAATATGCAACGACTTTAATATATCCACCCTCTATGCAAATTGGAATGTTCAGCCCTCACAGACTTGACTAAAGAGTAATTAAAAAAGAGTGAGAACAAAAGAACGCGAAAAATAATTATTCGAACAAAGAGTTTGGTTAAATTGAGCGTAGTTTTTGGACAGCTAAATCTCTTTTATGTCATCATCACAAAGGCATTTATTTCTTTTTACGGGACTAGTTATCACTATCTGACAGTAAGCATGGACTAGTTAAATTTACTATCAGTGACAATATCAATCGACCTTGTCGAAATAAGTTGATAAATATGTAAAACAGATAAATTATAGATAGCGTCTTATTTGTAAATTCAAAATCAAACACAGCAAAGGAATTAATAGTAAACAAGCAATAGGTACCAATGTTAATAGAAGATGTATGTCATCATAGTTCATGGCTGATTAGTTTTTAACTATAATGGATAACCATCACTAAAGGAGTGGTCGAAAAGAGAAACTATTGGTTAATAAAATATGCCCATCAAAAATTAATCAAAATTTGATTTACAGCAAGATAAAGTGACATTTTATGGAAGATTACTATCGTTCAAATGGAGTACAAAAACATGAACACATAAAACATTTGCCAACGAGATTTTAAACGGAACACAAGTAGCCACTATCAATGTCTCAATCAACATTTCTCTACAATTCAATGATAAGAATTCACAACCTTCACATAAACACCATGATGTAACAATAGATAGAACTAAGAAATGCTCATTCACAACTGGTTCTCAGATAAATAGATCTAATGCAAAAACAGTACGACTTGACAATCGAAAGCGCATACTTTTCCATTACGGATCCGCAACATTCAATTACTAATACACACTGTTCTGCCCTCTAATGACAGGTCATAATGACGTACCAGTAACACGACCACAGACGAGATCAAACTAGAAACGATAGATCATTTGAAATACATTACGATGTTGTTAAAGATGTAGATAGAGGAGATCGTGTAAAAGAAGCAATGGACATTAAAGAAGTGTTAACAATCGGAGAAAGGGAAAGGGCATTGGTAGTGTCGCCTGCAGCAAATCCGAGCGGAACTAATAGTGATATTTCGATACAATGCGTCGTTATTGCTCCGAGAGATTTAATCAGAACATAACTTATTGAGACAGCTATATGTTCTTGATGGTAGAGATATTGTTTTAGGACAGCAGGAACAAAATTTAATGTTTCTACTGTAGTGGGCTTAGGAAATATGCTTATCGGTTTCAGATATCTATGACTCAATACGCAATTTATTTCATTAGAACTTAATTAGGTAAGTAATTTCCTTTTATCTCTTTCATCAAGTTTTGCAAGATTAGTTTTTTTCTAGAAATCACGTAAAGATTTCATTGTTTCTAAATAATAAAATTAATCTCCCATATTCTCATGCACCTATTTATAAACAATGGGATTAATAACCATAAAACGTAATGACACGTTTTCTCTTCTGCTGTTGTAACTCCAGATCATTAACTCTAGTTTTAACTACAAAACAATATTAGATAACTACTCTTCTGAATGCAACATAAACATTACAAAAGCAGTACATGTGAGTAATCTTGTTAGAGCCGCGAATGATGAGCAAGCTTAAAGCAAAGGAAACCAAAAGTTTAAAGCATGAAATGCAAATTTACAAGAACATACCAACGAAGATGCGAATATTAAAATAAACAATGTACACGCAACAAACGTTGCATCTTATACAAGCGTCAATGCTAATCATGCAACGACCTTGATATTGAAAACGCGACAAGCCAAAAATGAAAGTGAAGCAGATTTGTTTTCTCTTTTAACGGTTACGTGTCTGATGACTTAACTAAAACCATCTAATTCCAACTGTGGCATTTTACTCCAAAGTAATCGAGTTTCGTCTAAATAAAATAAAACGATTTTCTACTTCATAGATTTTTATATCAGACATTACGAAAGAGATCCGATAGCTCATAACAATAATATTAATTATTTTTTTAAATGATGAACAAAAGGAATCGAATCAATTGTGTATCTACGTATCGATAACACAATCGATTTAACTCTTTGTATAGTAGTATCGATTCGAGTAATCGAATCATCGGATTAAAACAGACTTTTTTGGTTCACTAATTCTTAAGTGCCAGTTGTAAACAAGTTTGTTTGAAACTAAGTATGTTTGGGTAACCTAAAAATAGTAAGTGCTACTACCAAGCGAGCATTAAGCTTAGTAAAAACTTCTTCCAAGTGGTACGGTATAAATAGACAGTATGGAAGCAGTAATACATCAACACAGTAAACTTGTAATTGAATGATTGTATAAACCATATGCCTAATTAGTAATAGGATATTTTTACAGAACTTCCGCTATTCAGTTTTAACCTCAATGCTAGTAATAGATTTATGATTTTCTTATTCTGTTAGTCTTACGACATTCTCCTGCAAAAAGGTCAATATTCGTTGATATAGGTAAGCTTTTATCAATAGAACGATGATCAAGTGATCTTCTTTATTCGTGATTTAAAAAAGAAGTGTCACAGCCAAATACTTTCCAAATATAGCCTCATAACTTGGTCACAGTCAAAGTCACGATATAACTGTATTAAGATCGAAGATACTAGTGAATAGTGGATCAAAATCATGTTTATTCAATGATAGCCTATCAACATTGTCTGTTAGATGAGTGGTATTGTTACAAGTACCCGCAAACCGGGTGAAAACAATAACCATTGTAATGCACTAGCTTTCATTCATGTGACCTTGTTAGCTCATTGACTTAGCTGAGGCCTTATTAGGTCAATTTACAAACCAACGTAACAATATTGTAATTAAAACACGCTCCTTGAATTGTGTAAGGTTATTGAAGGTCGACGACGGACGTGATTGGTGTTTAAGTTTCTTTTCTTTTTGACACTAATCTAGGAATATAAAATAAATATGTTGTATCTATGCAATCTCGCGGAGGTTTCATAGATACGAAATATTTATTCGGAGAGCACGTTAAACCGTCGGTCGCGGATATCATACGAATACCTATGACAGTTGTTACGGATAGCCCGAAAGTCTGACAGCTGGTCTAACTTTAGGATATCGGCATTGCCCAATAACTGGGTTGCGAAGGTCTGATGGCAGTCGCTCCGTGTAAAATACTGGTTTTCAGCGGAACGATTTTGTATCTACGTAAGTATCCACTTTCTGTTATAGTATAAATAAACCAAAAACTATATTTGTATGTAATAAATAACCAAATCGAAGTCCATCCTTCTACATCATAAAAGCTCTATTCATAGAACTCTCCTTTTTTATAAAACATTAAAAGTACATAAAAGCTCCCATATTTGGTTTCACACAGTAAAGTTCTATTGCTCTACTTGCCTAGTTTTTACAAATTTGGTAACTCGTCGTCACCGTAATTACAGTTGTCCAAATATAATTTCCTCTGCGACTATCATTAGTGTCCATTTTAGAACCAATCCATTTCTGTTTCCTTGAACTTGTGAAGTCAGTTATAAAATATTGTTTTCATTTCTCTGCTTGAAGCGACTTTTAAAATTATAAAGTGTTGGCTTGAAAGCTCATAATTATGTATCATTAGTGATAAATGATCGCCTACGCATCATTTGCTTTCCGATTCTCATAACTCTTGGAAGATGACAAATATCCAATTGAAAGTTAAACTTGGGACTTAGAACAAAGTTATCTTGTAAGTACTTCATATTTAATATTCTCAATGCGTTATTGCAGCATTGCAAACAATACAAATTCACACTTCACTATCACTTAGGCTTGCAGCTGTGAGAAAAAGCGCGCGGTACATATTAATTTAGTTTTTCTAACACTTCCATTCCGAATTCCTTTTTAGTACCAAAAACTTGACTAAATGTGTACATTTCGAATTAAGACGGCCCTTACACGACCTTCTTCTCATATCTCGGTCAGGGAGGTGCTAAACGAGTTAAGAACGGAAATCTGAATAATTGTACCTCTACACAATTGGAACAATGGCACAGAAGTGCATTCACAATTAGCGGCTGCAGAGGGCCTTTAATTAAGGCCTGCAAATCATTATCATTACCGTGATCTTAATTGAATGAAAAGGTGTGAGATTCTATCGATTAACCGGCTATAGGTCAACAAGTAATTGTTTAATACCATTGACATCAATGTAAAACTTAATTTGAATACAGATTAATTAAGCGAATACAAAAACATTACGAATTAAATACAAAATAAAAATACATTATTTAATAAACATTATAAGTATTATAACATGAAAGGTCATTCATGAAAATAATAAAACGAATAATTTTGAACATAGGTGAATCTTACAAAGGTTAAATTTCTCATGAGACTTATTATCAAAACAGAAAAAAAGTCTTCAATAAAGTAAATAAAGAAAACAATCTTAAAAATAAGAACACACAACAAGTATTAGTATTAAATGGAAAATAAACCGACCTAACACTTTCACCGATTAGATAGAAAATAACAGAAACGCACAATCCAGCTACCAACGGGACCATCGATCACCTTGTACAATAGAGACCTCGACATAATTCTTCAAAACCGTAATAATACTCAATCCACTTCAATAGTCCGTAAACAGATGTCTGTCGGTCAATATTTACTACCTATTCAAATAGGACCACAAACGATGCAGCGAAGGCCACATACTGAATACAATCTTAATGCTAAACTTTCTGGTAATGAATCTACGCCTAATACAAATACCCATTAATCCATACAAAACTTGCACACAAAAATTTCGTACGAAACTGTACATGATTTTAATAAATCTAATGATTTATTACTCGCATTCAATTTCGAAATTGCTAATCTTTGTATGTTTATCGAACGCGATGAAGTTATTACACGAGATTGTACACGAACTAAATTATTGTGAGAACGCGATGAATTATCAGTTAGGACCAGATTGGCAGTTATTAATGATTACGAATGATTTGTTATTTATGGCAAAGCAAACGCGAGTTCCGAAGGTTGACAGTTACCTATGTGTCAAGGTGTTATGGACAATTTGACGATACATGATCTCAGTGACGAAGTAATAAGCTGTAATAAAGTTGACAACGCATGTTTCACAACGTGTATGTGCAGGCAGGTCGAAACTCAAGGCCGTGTAATGTTTAATCCCGTCTTAATAAACGCTTATTAGATGAATGATTTGTCTGGTTACGACATTGATTTTGTAATATTTAAAAGCTGATATTCCGAAAATGGTTGCATCTGTAACAGAAGCATTGTTTACTGTTCCCATGTCCATGACCTGTGGCTAACTTATGTCTGTAATTGAAGTGTACGTAACACCGTTCAAATATAAAGAAACATAAAACGTAGCGAGGTATCATGAGAAGGATTGATACTACTCGTGAGATATGGTGAGAGGTACTGCTAGCCACGGGTCACGACAAAACATTGGCTTAAAATCGCAATGGTCGACAGGTTGCCAACTCATGATGCCCTGACCTCTAACCACTGTTAGATTTTGTAGTTCATACATGTGCAAGTCAGTTTGAATTTAAGATCTCCCTTTCTTTTAGCTCTTAAAATTTCCTCAAGCTCATATTCTGGACAAGTTGATAAGTAGAAGCAATATCGAATCAATTTTAATTCAACTTCATCATGAAAATATACAAAACAAACTGTGAAATTTCACGTTCAAGTAGCAAGTACAAATTTATCGATAGATCTAGACACCTGTTACGAACGCTATCGTTGCATCACTAGATAATCTTGTCAGAATGACATACAAGACGATAGTTATCTTGAAATCAAATGTTAAGTATGAAATAAAAAATGTTGATGGAATGAAATTCATAAGAAAGTAAGTACTAGACTGCAAATATTAATTAAAATTGCCTTATTGAGTGCAATATGTACTTACGTTATGTTTGTGTGTGTTACAATATTTAAATGTCTGTGCGATCAATTAGATAAAAGTATGCGTGATTTAATTTAATTAAAATGTGAGGCGGCGAATACAACATTATATTAAACTTTTACTCATTTTGATTTTGATATGAATGTGAGCGATTGAATGTCTGACGAAGATAAATTGGATTTACTTACTCAAATATTTTAATGATTTTATCACAGTTTTGAAGGTTATTTTTTAATAGAAAATCTACAATATTTTAAAACCGAGTGATATCTCACGCCACATCTGTCAACCCGTCACCGCTTACGATTGGGTCCAAAATACCGTTGAGTTATGCATAATTTTTCACGTCCCGTAATGTCATTACAATGACGTGACTTTAATGCTTTAACACCATAAATCACCATAAACACAGGTTATGTTCAGTAATTGCTAAGAAGATTCATATGCCGATGTTTTTTTTGTTATATTATTATGTGTTATCGTGTATTAAGGCCAGTGACCGCAAATGTAGTCATTCACAAGAACAACAGCTAGCAAAACAAGATTTAGCATACAAAAAACATTGGCAATAGTAAAAACTTAAAAATTGATAGTACCTACTACTGTAATATGTTGAGACATAACTTTGACTGTGTTTGATTCAACTTCTAGCTTTGATTGCTTTCTATATTGTGTAAATTTTATTCGAGTCAACCATCTCTTAGCGGCCATCATACTGGTCATCCTCAGATATACGATTGTTTTATTCAACCTTGACATTGACAGAATCATCAACAATACGATGGAATTATACAAAATTTGGAATACTATTGAATTCTACATAGTAATTTCATTCCGAAAGAGGCGGAGTCTCTGGGATTAATTGAATCATTCCAGATTTTTTTAAGTTGCCTAGATCTTCTGTTTCAAGGTTTACTTTGCCCAAAGAATCTATTTTAGCAAAAGCTGGAAGAATTTCTTCATAAATGGAATGACATAGCAAGTTATTTAGTGTAAGATCTGAAGTAGCTGCTGTTGTTTATCAAAATGTGACCTGAAATCACCTTCTACCCACCAAGAAAAAATCGAGTAGCATTATAAGCGGAAGACCACACAGTAACCTAATACTTAACACCATCACGAAATAAACATCAAGGTGGTTAAATTCTCCTCCAAAATTACACATTTTTTGCCTCCTCCTAAGCAACAGATGTAAAAAAATATCTTACTTACTAACGTTACGAACTATCTGGTTACACAGTCAAATCACGTTTAGTATAACAAGCCGACAATATGGACGGCCTTCAGCGATACTTACTAATGAATGTAAATATCAATGCAAACATATTTACATGACCATACAAAATAATACAAATACATACGCCACCAGGAAGCTTAGGTTGTTTGACCAACAAACATGTTTTTGATGAATTCTGTGATGATCTAAGAATTGAAGGCAGCTCATAGGTATGTATAGTCAACAGCAAAAGTCGATGAATATTTCGGTATTCTGAAACTTATTATCGCAACTATCAATCAGATAACAATATGCTTATAATATAAATATTAGATAAATTTATAATAATTAGGAAGTTTTCATTAATATAAACATTTTTGAAACTTTGAACAATCATCACTTTCTTTTGATGCTGACTGTACTTCTTTTATTGTGTACTTGTGAATATGTTATTGTTACACATTTTACAGTTGTATCTCATAAACTGGCTCAAACAAGATTTTAAGGGTAGATCAGGTTTATTGATTTCCAAACTTGATTAATAGATCTTAATCAAGTTTTAAAATCAAAAAAACCTGATCTACCCTTAAAATCTTGTTTGAGCCAGTTTATGAGATACAACTGTAAAATGTATTAGCATTAACAAACCACAATAGAATTTCCCTGTCACATGATCAAAACAAGAAATATTTATTCATTAATCGCAGCACCATTTTCTAGGAAAAGCTTGAGTACAAAATGGATGAATACACAAAGCAGTGATAAGTTCATAGCCTACGGTCATTGTGGCCTTTTATCAGTTTTTGTTCGCATAACGGACATCGAGATTGATCCGATTCATATCAAGATCATCAATGGAAAGTTTCAAGGAATAGTTAAAGTACGAAACGAAGATAATTAGTAACTACATTGTATTGACAAAACCGCATGATACATTGTCAATGAACTTGTACAAACGATCTCTCTACCACCTTGCTGTGAAAGTGTTTCTAAAATTGAAGTTTAAACATTTGAGGTCAATATTCAATCAATACATCACAAAAAAGGTGATACGTCTGCTTACTTTTTCGTTTTGCGCCCAACCTCCATTCAAAAAGTTAATATTTGTACAGTCTGTGGGTTCAGTGTTTTGATGCACGTGTCTGAGAGGTCCTGTCTGGCTCTAGGGACTTTACATCCCCAAATGTTTACGTATGTAGGCATCTATGAACCATAGCATTTTATATTCAGTAATTTGAGAAGTCTTATTATTAGATATAAAGAGCAAAAAAATTACTGAGTTAGCTTCTTTAACATAATAAAATAGTTAAATTAAGTAATGACCACGAAATAAGAACCAATTCAAATTACTCTTTTTTGTGTCGAGTAATAAAATCTACTTAATTGGACATCAAAATTTGCCAAGAAATAGTACAACATACAGATTCCCCAGCCCAATTAAAATTTAACTACAAGGCCGGTTGGTAGAAAAATCCTTAAAATGCGATGACTTTTATATTCTAAATCTCGAACAGATAAGTATTACATCAAGCAATTGGTTCTACCGACCACGTAAAAGAAAAAGATTGTAGAGATAAAGAAGACGAAATATCTATTGTAAGGTTTGACCGTATAGCTAAAGTAAATAAGGCATTATTTTTTGTTTTCTGTAATTCGACCACCTTAGTAAAAGAAACGCACGACTGATTTGGCCTACAGTTACATTTTTTAATTATCACGTAACTCTATGTGGAGATTTTTTATTAATAGAACAGATGGTAAAAAACATGTTGGTTAAAAAAATTGGCATAATTTGCAAGTTTGGCGTAAGTAAAAATAAATCGAACACTATCAGTTAGGAATATGTCATTATTGGCCTTTTTTTGTAGAAATGAATTTAATAACAAAAGATCGTGATCAAATTCCAAAAAATATTGCTCTACAAAATATCAATGACACTTAAATATTTATGATATACGCTATAATTCCAATTATTAATAGCAAAGAAAAGATAATTATTACAGTGCATCAAAAATCTTATGCCCTTTTACAATTTAAAATCAACTTCTTATAAGATGAAAGAGTCCATTTCCTAATCATAAAACCCTAAAGCAATTGGATACAGTTACAAAATTCCAATCTAATATTAACTAGGTATCGTAATAGGTGCAACAGAATTTCTGAAGTAATCCGCTGTTAGGTACGGCCTTGGCATTATGACCTGTGAAAATATAACCTTGTGAAACGTTAAAATGTATAAATATTTCTTAACAAATCTTATGAAAGAAATATTAATTGCAAATAGAACGGAACTTAACATTATAAAAGTCAAAGGTCTTAAGAGTTCAAAGCATCTTATAGTAAGTCGAGATGTCAAAAATAATTTCTCCGTAATAAAAATAAAATAAGAGCACATTACTAACGCTGTGTCGAGAGCGAATTTGGCATCGAAGTAAAAAATAATAAAGTTAACGCTGCAATGGTTTTTTTTTACACCACAAAGCGCTCAATAGTCGTTTTTTGGTTCAGTTTTTGCACATCTGTTCTGTTCGAAATAGACTAACAGACACATGGCACTTTCGATTGATGCAAAACAGCCTGAGGTCGAGTGAGTCTTCTGAATATGCAAACATGCTAAAAAAAAGCTTCACAAATTGATCGTATTGCAGATCCGGTAAAGGTGCACTGACTCCTAACATTTTTCACCTGTTCCAATTATAATTGGAAATCTTTATTTATTTTCAAATATTACATTTGAGCCCGTGGTGAATAACAATACGGTAAATATTAAAATTAATTGCACTTTGAATGTGTTAGAGAGCTTTCGCAATTTCCTTTATTGTTAGCCCAAGATTAAAGCTATGTCGACAATCAATGATTTTGCTGATTACTTCAAATAGATAAAAGGCTATTGTTTACTCTGTGACCGACTTATTTTTTGCTGTCTACAGGCCGAATTAAGTCATCTAGTGGAAATATTAGTTCAGTTTTTGTTTTGACAAGAGCAAGGACTATTACAACATTCCGTCTTATAATTCTATTATGTTTCAATTTGGCATTTTTTGCCCATTATGCATATTCTGTTGAGAGTTTTGTTTTAGTCATCAGTTTCGAGGTTTTTGAACTGCAACATAAAACAATACTTACTGAAATTTTTAACAGCACTTTTACTTGGAAGCCGACCTTAAAACTGTTGGGACAACGTCCGGCCTTCCGTGTTAAGCGTAGAATCCAGTCACTCACACTGAACACACCACTATGAAAATCAAGTTAGCACTTCACGAAAGTCCTGGCACGGCGGGGTCCGAGACTAAACCCGTTCCGGAGGATACCGAATTCCGGTTTGAGAAGGTCACTTTTCGCGTTCGCCGGGTTCAAAACAGACTGTTCCAATTCAACAATGTGCGGGTTGAAAGGAAAGTCTAGGAAAGTTTCGTGTGTCGGACGAAAACTTTTTTCGCGATGTCGGAGGTTCGGCGTCGTCGCGCCTCTCGACACAAGCGTCGCGGGCGGTAGCACGGTGCAGACTGGCGCGCGATGTAAAATTACAGCAGTGTGCAATCGAAGCCTCCTCGTCGCGACACGGATGCTTGTGTGTGCGGTAGACTTGCAGATTCCGCTACCACTGTATCCGAGCGATGTGTTCGTTGGTTGTGATGTGTATCCATTACTGGTTCAGTGAGCGTTTCTGAACTGTGAATTTGAAGAGTTCTGGTGATGATAGCCGAATTTTCCGTGTGCGTTGACACAGGACATGTGAAAAGTATATCCGGGCGAGGTATCAGGTTCTGGAGGTTTGCTCATTTATTGTTATGGGCCGCAGTCGGGTGCATAGTTTTATGAAATTGGCTTTTTGTTCGTAGCGTCTGGCTGGCAGGTCCCTCTGGACTGCGTCGTAAAGACGCATTAGGCTCGCAGGCCGGTGAACCTTGCTCGTATTTTCATGCGTGTTTTAATTTAAAGTATCGATAACATAATGTTTTAGTAAGTGGAGGAGTAATTTTGACAATGGATTAATACATTAACAGGAAACGTAATACTCTTTAATACTCTTTATTGTACACAAAACAAACAAGAAACATTACTATAAAAATAGTGATACAATGGGCGGTCTTATCGCACTAGGCGATTTCTTCCAGACAACCTTTGGATGGACATGAAGTGCAAGAAAAAAAGAGAGAGGTAGTTCTCAGTGTAACAATTAATGAGGAGACATTAAAATATGTACTTTAAATAAACCTAAAAACACAAATAAATAAATATTATATACAATAAATACATACACATACAACACACTATACATATTAATATAGATACTGAACTCACGTGTCAGGTTAAGCAAGGTGTTAAACCAAGTAGAGTTGCTATCAAACACCATCAATTCACCGATAACGCTACTTTTACTGCAATTGTGACCGAACACATACATAACATCACGCCTTTATTCCCCGAAGGGTTTGGCAGAGGTGTTTTTAGTACACCCTCGTTTCGCGAGTTATGTTTAAGTCCCATGTAATAGGGGCGAGCCTTTTGCCATTCACAGAGCTCAAATCCAGACACCGGACTGCTACTGAGAAATTCCTAATGGAAAAGCCCAATAACACTTTGTACGACCTGGGGATCAAACCCAGGACCCCATGGTCAGCAGTCACGCTTGCGACTAATAAACCAACAAGGCAAGGTGACCGAATACCAAGATTCAAAATCCGAATCCAATCCAAAACTAATAGAAAATCCAATTTACTAGCCCTAGGAATTCAACAAAGGCCTTCCAAGGTCGGCAATTGTGTTGACACCCACTTGAAACTCCAACACCAACACTAATGGACAGTCATTGTGGAAATCTATTAGGAGACATATGTGAATTGGATATCTTCCAGTTTCTATGATGATGATGATCATGACTAATGATCAAAATTAGTTAATTTCAGGGGTGATAGTATCTACTTCTTCTCTTGTGTCAAACTATTTAAGGATAGTTCAGCCGTGGTGAAAAGATAAGCCATCCAGCAAGGTTAACTGCCCAGGGTACACCGGACGTACTTAAGTATCGTCACTCGTGGACGCTTGCTACCTATTAAACTCTAGCTCTACGTCATCAATATTACCAATAAACCGGTAGTTAGTACACAAGCGGACGGGTGTTCTGCGACGTTTATATGGCATTTATGGAACTTATAATTATTAGCAAAGTATGGATTTTCTTACTTCTTGTTTATAATTAAACTTACTTTAATAATATCTTCTCGTACCAGACTTTTTATATTTAACTCATTTCAAAGATGTTTAATGATTATTTATTTCTTTATTTTTATATTTTCATTACTATCTTCATTGGGATAATTTTCAGTCTATATCGTCACATATGTTTTGATCATCATTGTTACTTGTAGGGTCGCTAGGAAAGAGACGCTGTCTTACATTAAAAAAAGTATTTTTTAATAAAGTCTGCTCTATTGACGTTTACATCTAGCAGTTTTTATTTATTGAGTATTTTGTAGGTACTATTCTTTCCTAAAATGTCATTTGGGAACGTTTATTTTCGAAGAAAATTTTGTAATAAGCTTAAACACTATAGTCGCTACTGTGTACTTATATGCAATAGCGTTATGGTCTTAATGGTCTATTTTGGACGCACTTTTACGTTTAATGGTCCATTCATATACAAATCGTTCATCTACATAGCCAAAATAATCCATGAATATATAAAAGCGTCCAACAAATGCCATTACGAACCCCAAATTACCAGTCGGCTACTTAATACCAACACAAAATTTCGCAACCAAACACCATTTGACGTCATGAACCCATTACTTAAACGTAAACCTAATACACTCGTCCACCTACATAGCCAAGTACCTCACCTACCTAATTTGCGTAAGAACAAAATTCGCACAAGGAAAACATTTAAAACATAATGGGCTCCCTTACTTGGCGATACAAGGCGTGACCACAACACATCTGTTACAACTTACCCACAAAATGTTCCAACTATCCCACGCTCCAAATTAAACCTAACCTATGAATAATAAAATAAACAGGAATTTCATATTGATATTGTGGGCTAGGCTTTAGTCTGATTTATTTTAACATTTACTGAATATTGGTTCTAGCTTGGACAATCCCTTGTTGCACTTAAGCCTTAAGCTAAACATTATACTTAGATATTGCTAAACTACGATGTCTTGTACTTGAGTTTGTAACTTACGTTACAAGATTATTGTATCAGTCTTCTTCTTTTGTTCATCTAACTTTTTTTTAACTTCATCTGTCAATGCACTTATTATCAAACTTGAAGGTTTGGCTTTCAGTATCAATTTGTTTGTCATTAAATCAAGTCAGCGTACTTATTTTATTGACATTTATATTTTAAACGGTTTTAATTAGCTTCACTTTGTATGTTTGTTTGATTCAAATCTTGCGACAGATTTTTCAACTACTTCTGCTCAACCGATTCTCCTGAAACTTTGCACACAAATTCAATTCCCATGACAATACAATATTATAATAATTTCAACCTTCAATCTTCAAATCCTGATGCTGCAGGGGTACTGCAAGATGAAACCGTTATAACTTAAACGTTTTCTTTAGGGATTTTTTTATAATATGACTTGGCTGCATTTTGACCATAGCTGCAAGTTCACTTTTGAGCATAAGCTTTTCCTATATTACGCTGCAACACCCGGTCCTCCGTCACGTTTTCTTCGTGCAGTACCTTCTTAATATAAAGTGAGCGTGCAGGATATTGAAATGAATCGAATACGTATTCAGAGCTCAAAGCTCAAATACTAAAGTTTTTAATATGCACAAGGCGTTTTAATAGAAAAAGACTAACCAAAGATCATTTCCAGATTTTAATACAACTCTCCTCTTCTCGAAGCGCTTCCGGAATAATAAATCGTCTTTCTAATTGTCGAAAAGCATGTAAAAAAAAGATCTCGCCAAACTTTCGAGACAGAAGACAAATAACCTAACGAACTACTAATTACGTACTACGTCTAATAGGACCTGTTTCACGACCAACACTGCAAGTAAAATTGGCCAATGTTGGTCACATTTCGAAGTCCATTGCTCCTGACAGCTAGTTCACAAGATCCGTTTTATCGGATTCGTTTTTATTTTGGTGATGGCTCATGTAGTTGAATGAACGAGTTCACATACACGACAGTATTAGAAATCCAGTAAAAAAATACTGAATCCGTTATTTTTATCGTATCCTGTCTGCCAGATGTGACGCAGCTGCCATTTATTTAACTGATCCGTCAATACAGATGTGAACAACATATCCAGTACCGACGGATCCGTTAAAACGGATCCGCTGTGTGAACGCGCTTACTAAACAAAAGCTCCATCGACTACTTAGTAAACCTTCCATGAACGATGACGCGTGTCAGACAGGAAACAGACTTCAGCAACTGTTATTAATTTACAAAATAGGCTTCAAAACTGACGTCAAAATCAGTTACCACTCTTTAATTTAAAAAACCTCTTTAAAAATTTCTATTGTAATATAATGAGTACGCCTTTCATCAATTTACCAATGAATATGTGATTAAATTATCTCTTTTGTGCTTACGTTCTTCATTATTACTTCGTTATTGGCGGGCCTAATTTCATAGTTATAGTTTTTGGTGGAAAAAAAGTTAAAACAAAGTGGCCCCTTCACTTGGCCACTGTGGACCCATTCGGAGTCGGCGTGACGAAATGTCCCAGTATTCAGTATTCACACGGTCCCTTCTCCGTAGATTCGCATAATTAGAGGGATATACAAAACAATATAAATTAGCGGAGTACACTACAATGGTAAATTATGCGGCGCTATAGAATTGTTTGATGGTATACTTCTTGAGGAAAACAGTAGGCGTAATCTGGTTTTAAATTACTTACAAGATTTTATTTGGCAAGATTTGATGACCATAAATTGAATTGTCTATTTCCTGACCCATATTCAACAATGTAACATGGGCCAAGATTTTTTTATCGATATTTGAAACCGCTATTACTAAGTGCCCGTTCACACAGCGAGTCCGTTTTAACGGATCCGTCGGTACTGGATGTGTTGTTCACATCTGTACCGACGGATCAGTTAAAATAATGGCAGCTGCGTCGCATCTGGCAGGCAGGATACGATAAAAATAACGGATCCAGTATTTTTTACTGGATTCGGAATACTGTGGTGTATTGAAACTCGCTCATACAACTACAGGCTACTACATCAAAGCAGTAAAAGAAGAAATAGTGGAGACAGCCAAAAAATAAAAAAAAAGATTGGAGTTACATCCAAATATACTGGCACATCACCTTATGGATGATGAAATATTCCTAAGCACCTGGAGACTAAAGAAAAGAGTACCTACCATAAGATTTACTCTAATTTAAAGAATTATAAGGGCTTGTCACTGGACAAGTACATTGCACTGTCATTCAATTTACAAAAATATTGCCGAATGTCCCACATGACAGATTGCAATAAAAAAAATACAGCTACAGGCGTCATCGCTAAAATAAAAACGGATCCTGTAAACAGTTTCTGTGTGAACTAGCTGTGAGAGTAATTAGTAGTTGCATCCGTGAAGACAATATGGTCGAGCTATTTTCGGTTAAAACATCGATCTAATGCACTAAACAGGCCTACTTTTAATAGTTAGCTCAATTGATGATGAATAAATCAATGCAACCCAAATTGAATGCCAATTGAAGAAATTAGGTTATTGATGTGCGTAAGAAATTAGATTGACAGCGGACCCGCGTTCGCATTTGGTGTAACAAGCTTCTTAGTAATCGCTTGAATACAACTCACGCGGGCCCGCGCTCGCATTTGGTGTGGCAAGCTTCTTAGTAATCGCTTGAATACAACTCACGCGGGCCCGCCGACAACACGCCCCGCGTATGATGTGGCGAATACTAATTTGCTTCACACTATCAAATCACCTGTTCGGATACATTTCGCGAAATGTTTCAAGTGTTAACAATACGTAGTAATCCACATTGTTGACGGGAAAGCAGCTGAGACAAGTGGGCCGCGACCGCAACAAGGTTATCTTAAGTAGCACCTACATACTGATGTCGGATTATATGGTGTGCGCCTAGTAGAATGTTTACCTTCGTACTAGTTTTGTGTTGTAGGACAAACAGGATATTGGCGCCACCGTGCATTACTTACATAAATACATAAAGTCGCGTCTTATTATAATGGGGTAGGCAGAAACTATAGAACGCCACATGTTAGGATCCTTACATACTCCTTTCGGTTCATCCACATTCATACATCTTGTCATACACGAACGCCGGTCGAAGGTCATCAACTAAACGCATATTTCTTCCAACGCCAACAATACCCATCTCTGTATCTTCCAGGTCCAGTATTCCCCATCTATCATCCAAAGATTTCTTGGTAACAGCGACCTGGTGAACGTATTCCCCTGCCCAACCTGCTTTCATAATAATAGCGTTTAAAATTATTTTTAAAATCTTAACATAATATAACATCACGCCTGTATTCCCCGAAGGGTTGGGCAGATGTGTATAGTAACCCTCATTTCACCGTTATGTTTAAGTCCCATGTAGTAGGGTGCGAGCTTATTTTGATCAACCAAGCACAAATCTAAACTCCGGGCTGTTACTGAGGAATTCAATACGGAAAAACCCAATACCTTTTTGTCCGACCTGGGGATCGAACCCAGGTCCTCACGATCAGCAGTCGCGCTTGCCATGACTAAACCAACGTGGCGGTTAAAGTCTTACCAATCTGATAAAAGTATTTATTTATTTATTTATATACACTTTATTTTACATAATAAGTACACCGGTAAGCGATAAAAGGAACACAGATTTACACAATATGTACCTACAATGGGAGGTCTTATCGCACAAGGCGATCTCTTCCAGACAACCTTAGGATGGACTGGAAGAACGGAAATAGATATCGGGCAGTCTAGGTGTACAAGTACGTATCGTACATAATATTACTTAGAAATAATAATCATAAAATACATATCAATTATTACACAAATATATAAAATAGAAAGAAAAACGTAAAAGTATGTACCTACCTACTCTTTAGTTTCGCGGCGGTATAGTGATTAATCTTACTCATCTTAAGAGTTTAGCTGCAGTCTGCCGCATTTTTCATCTAAAGCTGCCAAATCTAGAACTAGGTCACGAAAATAACGTTTTAAAGCTACGTAATACTCCCGTACCTAAGCTTAGGATAATAAACTGCTTTTACCATGGGAGCTGAGAGCAGCATCCGGCTGGAGTTTTTGAGATTTATGAAATACATGTTGTGCCGACCCCAACTAGTGTGGGATAAGGGCAGGAAGAAGAAGAAGATGTATCAAATCTACATCTCAAAGCTATAGGTAGATACGTCACCAAATTTTGTCTTATCATGTCACTTGATACTCGATAAAGCCTTGGATTCACTAAGAGACAAATGGAGCAACATGCCGCGGGACTTGACGTGGGACATCAACGTGAATGTCCTGGAGACAATGTCGCGGAACAATTCGCCCGCTCTCAAAACGGTAGCTTAGGTACAACATATCCCGCGTCACGTAGGAATATCGCACAATGTTGCGCGCAACGTTGCGGGGAGTGTACAACGTGGCAGCATCACGTAGACTCAATGTTGCACGTCATGTTGGGAAACATTTTATCCCCTAGTGAATCCAAGACTTATTGTTCTATATAATTAACGAATAAATAAATAAGATCTGATCTAAGCGAAATGGCAAAATGTGTAGATAACCTTAATTATTAATATCACCTCCATACTGTACACATTTTTCACAATACAGATAATTAATTAAAAAGTATAATATAAATTTGCATACGTCCTAAATAGCATGATTTCATAAGTCATATACCTTTCAACCAATAAACCAACTAACAACGTAATAAAACAACTTACACCAAGTTACACCAATAAAACAACTTACCCAATCAATTATTAACTATCCAGTAGTGTCCTCAAGTATTTATTAAACAACAATAACTATTCAATCTGTGTAAAACATAATCTTCGTTCCGCTACTTAACTTGCGACATACACACGGGAGCCGAGTGCGTCGAGCGTTGTGAAACACACGCATAACAAAAACAACGCATCCGTAAAGTTTCGTTGCCAAACGATTGTTCGTCCGCCGTCCGTTCCCAGACAATCGCGTTCGCGTGTTAATTGTTGAAAGCATTCTTTGTGACATACAGTCGTTGTGTGCGGACAGCAAGAGGGCTCGGTGAGCAAGTTGGACTGTTTGTTCTGCCTAGCCTTTTCCCAACCATGTTGGCGTCAGCTTCCAGTCTAACCAGATGCGGCTGAATACCAGTATTTTACACGGAGCGACTGCCATCAGACCTCCGCAACCCAGTTACTGGGCAATGCCGATATCCTTAGGTTAGACCAGTGGTCAGACTTTTTGGGTTTCTGACTTCCCGTCACGACTATCATAGGTATTCGTATGACACCCGGGACCGACTGTTTAACGTGCTCTCCGAGGTACGGAGGGGTCTCGATGTGTAACGAATGGTCACCCATCCACAGACTGACCGCGGCAAGCGCAGCTTAACCTCGCAAATCGTATGATCCGCGCGGTTGGTAATTAGCCACGAGCCCCTCTGTCTGTCGAGCAAGTTAGACCAATAGTGAATTATGATTGTTTGAACAATAGACTAATTTCAAAAAAGGAGGTTTGTACTGCGGTTGAACAAGTGCATTAAAATAGCCTCCACGAATGACATAACATCACACATATATTCCCCGAAGGGTTGGGCAGAGGTGTATAGTTATTCCCTTATTTCGCCGTTATGTTTAAGTCCCTTGTTTAGGGCGCGAGCCTATTGCCATCAACCAGAACCAAATCCAAACTCCGGGCTGCCACGAATGACTACATATAAGTACCTACGTCTGACGCACTCTGGACAGGCAGCCCCACTACCAACCTTGTTCACTATCTAACCTTTTCACCACAGCATGAGCTATTCTCGGTTAGCTCTTGCCGACACGACAGAAGAGAAGAAAAAGAAGTGGAGAATATAGGTAGATTAATAAAATCGTGTCACGTGTGATCTCCAGCAATAAATATAACATGCAACCATCTTTTTTCCCTCAGGCGTCATAAAAGGTAACTAAAAAAATCAAAAGCATAGCAGCTGATATACTTTATTTCTACCCTATTTTTATTTTTCCCAAAACTACACGCAAAATTCACAGTTGGTCTAAATAAATATATACTAATATTATAAAGCTGAAGAGTTTGTTTGTTTGTGTGTTTGAACGCGCTAATCTCAGGAACTGTTGGCTGGAATTGAAAAATTCCCTTTGTGTTGGATAGTCCATTTATCGAGGAAGGTTATAAGTTATATAACATCACGCTACGACTAATAGGAGCGGAGCATAAATGAAAAATGTTGCAAAAACGGGAAAAATGTCCACCCGTGCGAAGCCGGGACGGGCCGCTAGTTAATAAATAAAATCACAATCCATCGGACATTTAATAAAACATGCCATTTCGCTATAGAAAGACACACACATCGAGACCCCCCCGTACCTCGGAGAGCACGTTAAACAGTCGTTCATTTGTCATACCTATGACAGTCGTTACATGTAGTCAGAAGCCCAAAAGTCTGACAACCAGTCTAACATTAGAATATCGGCATTGCCCAGTAACTGGGTTGCGAAGGTCTGAGGGCAGTCGCTTCATGTAAAATACTGGTATTCAGTCGCATCTGGTTAAACTGGAAGCTGACCGCAACATAGTTGGGAAAAGCCTAAGCAGATATATATGAGCTATACACCCATATTCTAAGACGTTCCTCCAAAACTTACTCGACTCAACTCCACCTCGACTTTACATAACCGTCCTTGACTCTAGATTTTTCCTCAGTCGAGGTAAGGAATCATCTGTCAAACTCAAGGTACCTCGGAACATACCTTAAGGAAGGAAGTGTCAAAGTTCGTATGTAATAAAAAATAATTTTGAAGACTGTCGAATATGCTTACGATAATCCTTACAGTTTTTTATCGCGGCGTTATTTGCGCGATGCAGATAATTCAAATTATGACGTAATGACTCCGTCGAAGAACCTCAAAGTTCACACGAAATTTCGACTAAGAATAAAATTTTGAAGATGGTTTCGAGGCCGTTCTGAGTCGAGTATGAGTAGAGTAAGTTTTGGAGGAACGTCTTAGAATATGGGTGATAGAAAGCGCGGTAAATAAAATTGCCAGTGTGTCACAAAGTGTAAGAACAATCTAATTGCCCTGAGGTTATCCGTCGCAATTAAACCTAGTTCCTTATTGTGTTAACGACAGCCATAGGAAAATGTGCCGCGTGATCTGCTCACGATTTTGATCTAATTTCTCGATGCTGGACACGTCTGCATAATTCATTTTGTAGTTATTAGGTAATAAGTTTATCTTATAGATGGAATCTTCGTCTAGATCTCTTGAAACTGCCATTAGTCTAAAGCGCAACTGCTGATCGTGAGGTCCTGGGTTCGATCCCCAGGTCGGGCAATGCGGAATTCCTCAGTAGCAGCCCGAAGTTTGGATTTGTGCCCGGTTGATGGCAATAGACACGCCCCCTATTACATGGGACTTAAACATAACGGCAAAATGAGCGTGTTACTACATCTTTTCCGAACCCTTTGGGAATACAGGCATGATATGTTATCTCTTGTAATTAGATGGCAAGGAAATTCGTCTTTAGCAAAATCTTCATTATCTGTCGTTGAAGGCCACTGTGACTATGGGCTTCCCACAGTCATATAAAAGTAGAATTTTCCTTAATTTTTATCTAGAAAGAAAATACGTGACCTATTTTCTATTATACTCTTACAACTTAATGTAATGGACTCTACATATTGGTGCAATACGCCCTGTGGCCAATGCGTCCGCCACATGGCCTATAGGCTTTACGATTACTTAATTCTATGCCAAATAGTTACAAACGGCGCGATACATTACATCTGCGTAGGCGCAAATCACCTAGCAAAACCTCGAAGTACCAGCTTTCCCTGAGTGAGATGGAATAAGCTCGTTCATAAAATTTAAAGGGACGTCAAATACTTTTTAGCAACGCGTCGCATTGTAAAGCCAAACCAAGCCCCGCTATCATGCTGATGGTAGTCACTTCGCTTGTTTAAATCGCTAAAATACCCAGATTTATATAAATATTAGCTTTACCAGGCCCGGCTTCGAACGGGTAGCACTAAGGATCTACGACGCATCTACCTACCCTACCTACCTATCCTACCCTACCCTACCTACCTACCATACCTACCTCACCTATCAAAAAAGCTGTTCCATATAAAATGTATGGGAAAATGAATTATCTTCACTATTATTTTTTTCGTGCATTTTTTCAAATGTTTTAATAATTATTCTGCTATTCGGGGCGATGACAAATGCAACAAATCAAAGATCATAAAAATCGGTCCCGCCGTTCTCGAGTTATAAAATATAGTATAACTAACACGACATTGTTTTATAATATAACTAGCGACCCGCCTCGGCTACGCACGAGTGTAATTTAGATACTAATGTGGGTCATATAAACTTTCCTCTTGAATCACTCTATCTATTGCTGAAAACTGCATTAAAATCCGTTACGTAGTTTAAAAGATCTAAGCGTACAGACAGCGGGAGCAACTTTGTTTTATACTATGTAAAGATAGTTTTGCAACAAAGTAATCCTAAAGAAGTAAAGAAATCGGTCATCTCTGTCGGTAGCGGCAACAGGCGATTATGGTAAACTCGACCGTAACAAAAGTGGCCGATTGACTCGCTCACGCACATAAATATTTGGGGCACAATCATTCACACATTGCACGTTTTGTCTTAAAACCGCGAAGAATTGAGATATCTTTTTGTTTTTACTTCCGATAACAACTGACGGAGTTTAAGACCTTGGCGTAATAGGCGTCTATAAGTTCTTGGATAACTGAGCTGAGTTTTATCCAATAACCAAAGTAACACGTTATAATGTTGCTAACATTAGATGCATTGATTATAATGTTGCTAACATTAGATGCATTGATTATAATGTTGCTAACATTAGATGCATTGATTATAATCAACAGCGCACTTAAGTTTTATTTTCGAAAGTAACATGATATAACATCACGTCTGTATTCCCATATCCCGGTCTGCTGCTAAGGAATTCCACACGGAAAAACCCAATAACACTTTGCCCGACCTGAGGATCGAACCCAAGACCTCACGATTAGCAGTCGCGCTTATTTTATTTTCTAGCCCTCAATTCATCATCTTCATCGATATTTTCTTGAATTGAATTGGGGTGCATTAAAAGCTCTTCGAAAAGTGACGATACCTAAGTACATCCGACATACTCTGCGCAATCAGCCCCGCCGCCAACCTCGTTGTCAGGCTAATCTTTTCCCCACGCTAGGATAAGCTATTCTTGTAAAGCTCGTGCTGATACTAGAGAAGAAAAAGAACTGATCATTCATGAATCAAGTAAGCCTTTCGTAGTACTCTGTTAGACTTGAACTAAGATCTCTCCTAGATATACCCAGTGTCCCCTTCGACTCTCGAACCTCCGGCTAACCAAAGTATTTAATACGAGTAGGTATATTGAATTAAATAAAGGTACCCCACATCTCACAACAAATAACTATGTCCAGTCCAATCCAGACCACCATGACCGCAATACCAGGATATCTAACACAAATAAACACATCAAACAAACAGTCTGCGATACACAAACTTTCGCTAAATTTCACGTAGAACAATATCGTAGTTGGACGTCATAATTCAATACTATCTGGTACATTAGTAAGCCAGCTATCTTGAGTGGCTGGCCGGCGCCGCGCCCTGCTCCCTCACGCCTTACCATCGGCTCATTTTCACTGAAAACACACGATAAGATAAATAATATTAATGTATAAGGAATGGGTAACAAGGACGCCTAGCTTCTAGCTTGAATCAGTCAGTTATGTATCAGTATCAGTGGTAATTGTGATTTATTTTGCTCCAATTATGTTTGTTTGTTTTGTTTATACTGTCATATAAGGTATCAAGTACAACTAATAACTTATAACCTAATCATACACCAGCTGTCAGATTTTTGGACAGTGGTGTCGATTCTGTTGCGCACTTTGACAGGACTAAACTAAAGTAAGGGTGATTGTCTCTTTCTGTTTCAATAAAAAAGAAAGTGACAGTTGCGTTTAGTCTAGTGTCAAAATGAGCAACGAATCTACATCAATGTGACTTTTACTCTGTCCCAGATCATCCAAAATGCTTTCTGGATGAAACTCTAGAGGTAAACCAGAAAGCTGTCGCGCTGAATTCTGTTCAAGCAAAGTAAAGTTATTTCTGACATAAAAATAGTGCCACAATCTTACTTAATATCCTAATCTTCATAGTGGCATCCAGTCGCCTAAACACTTCTTAGTCTTCTTCTTTTCGAGTGGTTAGTGACTAACCAGGTGTCAGAGTTTATGCCGCCAATGGACCTTTGTCTTGGCTACACATGCAGGTTTCCTCACGATGTTTTTCTTCACCGTTTTTAAGCAATTGATAATTATACAATACGCACGTGAATCCGAAAAGGCAGAGGTGCGTGCCTTGGGTTCGAACTCGAGACCTATGACTTCTTAATTACACATCTCGAGACATCTTATCCTAAAATGATACAATTACCATCCTTACCTTACTGTTAGTACGAAGCTATTGATTAATGATTGCTAGTTCTTTAATGAGACTTTACACACCTAGTACACTGTCTTAATTATATCTTACGATACAGAATACAGTTATCTTAATACCTAATTGTGGCAATAACTTCTCACCTTGATAAGTGCTGCTATTAGCTGTGCTAATTATGACCAGCCAAATGGTACACCTGCAAGAGTCTTTATGTCTATTCGCTATTGGCCCAAGAATTTGAATTTTTTCAAAGGTGATACTGATTTTCGACATTTTGCGAGATTATTATCCAACTTGCCAACTTTAAAACTCCAGCCCCAAGATGAGCAACGGCATCGCCCGCGCCTTTGAGAAACAGGTGGTCCTCAATCCGCTTGCTGTGCGTAGGAGCAGGAGCCTCAACGAGTGACGATACTCCCGTACCTCTGAGGCACCCTAGACATTCAACCCTGCTACCAACCTTGCTGACTAGCAAATCTGTTCTCATATAACTAGTGCTGACTCGAGAGGAGAAGAAGAAAGGTAGAAGTTGGAGCATTATTTTTTATTTGCGAAAGCATATCCAGAAGCCAACTGCTATATTCTTTGAACAATAGAACAACAATAGCTCAAAACATGGTTGCATTAACTTCTCACCTATAAAAGCGGCTAATAATGGCCAGACAAATGGTATGGTCGCCGAGGTCCTGTTCCCATGCGCTGTCGGCTCGGGTTCAAGTCGTGACGGTGCTGCGCTGACCTTTGTCAACCGCCACAGAGCAGCAAGCAGATAGCTGACTGCTTGTAAAACATGGAGTTATGTCGGACGGATTATGACAAACGTATGGCTGGATAATGTTGCTGCCATGTGTGTGCTGTTTGTTCTTGAGGACATATTGAAGCATGAAGTGCTGAGAAATGTAATGTAAAATGTCGCTAACGTATTGAAATTGAATATTTTAAATCAGAATAAGTAGTGTCATGTTTCTTATCTACTACTTAGAATTTCATTATTTTTCTCTAGGTGATTGACTATCGAAATATTTTCAGCCGATTTTCTGAGAACTAAAAAATATAAAGAAAGTTATGATAAAAGATAATGCACCAATACTATGAATTTAAAAATACTACGATGCCTACGTAGAATCTGCTTCTAGCTACGCACCTTCGGCACTAATAAGCATCGATGAGCAATAAAATTATTAATATAGTACTTCTGAAGATCAAAACTTTTACCAAGAATGCAATCCGATTCGCTTTTCATTAAAAATCACACTTTTAAAATTAAGAACAAGCTTGAAACACGTTCCGTTCCACAAATTCATTAATTCTATTAGTAAGCCTTCTAAATTCAAAATACAAAATGTGTTAGTATTCCGAGAGTATGTTCTGAGTCAGATCTTCAGTCATGAAGTGAAGTTTTTGTGATTCATTCGTGACGGGTGACTCAACGCCCAAGTTTATGCCTTTTAGGGCGTACAACTTGGGATGACGTGATTTCTCTGGGTTTCCAAACTTTCGTTCTTGTTTCAAGCTTGAGATTTTCTTGATCAAAAGAAACTTCATTGTAAACAATTTTGGTTTCAAAAATAGGTTTCACTGATGTTAAAATTAGATGTATTTCTACCTAAATCATAAGCTTCATGTTCTTTAAAGACTATTTATTTTCGGCAGTATGCTTAAAGTGAAAAACCATCTTCAGGTTCAGGGATATAAATCAATCGACTCTTTTGAGAGTGTGTCATCTGATACAAGGAATTGATGTAGGGCTATTACTGTTCAGCCATATTTATTAATCTTTTTTTTATATGAAATGGGTTTACTCTTGACTCTAATCTAGGTCACAGGAGACAGAGACCAAGTCTACGATGGAGTGAGCTTACCCAGAAGAAGCCTGTTAACTCTAACTTTGAAGAGATTCAGGCTGAATGCGTTCAGGAACACAGACGCAGGTAGTGAGTTCCACTCTTTTGCAATGCGCATTATGAAGGATGTTTGGAAGCGCTTAGTGCGAATTGGTGGAATGGCAACTAAGTATGGATGGTAACTTGCAGTGCGTCTAGATGTCCGATGGTAGAAAGGGGCCGGTGGGATGAGGTTGTGGAGTTCTTGAGTACACTCTCCGAAGTACAGTCTATAGAAGACCGACAAGCAGGCAACCTTGCGGCGATGAGCCAGGAAAAGAAATCTGTGCGAAAGATCCTGCAAATATGTAATGGTATTAAACCTCTTCTCATTCTTCTTCTACTCTTGTGTCAGCACGAACTATATGAGAATGACTCATGCCGTGGTGAAATAATTAGACAGTCAGCAAAATTGATTGCAAGACTGACTGACCAGGGTACGTCGAATGTACTTAAGTACTCTCACTAGTGGAACCTCTTTTCATGCACCCCTACTCACTACCACCATAATTTACAATACCCATACAAATTGATATTATATTCTTATCCTTTCTAGTATTTTTCTTTTAACAGAACTCCTCATAAATATTCATAATCTTTGTCCTAATAATAACAAGCGATATCGCGCGGGCATGCCTTACATTTGGATATAAATCCTCGGTCCATGGCCTATTGCGAAATACTTGTAACACGCTGTTGTTGCAGACTCTGTTATGTTTACCGCCCGGGAGTAGGCGTCCAATTCATTGTTATTGTTTTTTGCCATATTTGTAAAGGTATCTTTAAGAGATGTAGGAATTATGTTGCTAGATCTTGGAATTTTAACAAGTTTACTAGCTATATTTCTGGTGACAGTAGAACCACATACACATACGATAGTGTGTTACATAGCTGCATCAGGTACTACATTCCAGACGTTGCCCTACATTGTTACACTCGCATAGTTGTTATACCATAATATCTAGATTTTAAAAGAGACCTTGATCTCTGATTTTGTTTTGGCTTTTCTTCTCAGAGCTAGTAAGATAGTAAACGCCAGCGCCATCTGATCTTAAAAAAATTCATTCCATTGACTTGTAAAAATGTCTGTTACAGAATTATTCGTTTTATATGTTTATTTACAGAAATAACAATCTGTTGTATTCCCAACAGATATTATATCTCAGTATCAACTTTTGTATTTAGATTTTCCCATATGACATCACCAGATTCAAAGATTTCTTCCAAAAGCTACGAATAAAGGAGAAGTTTTAAAAATCGTACTGTCTTATTTCTTTTTTCCTCTCTTTTAGATCGCTTTCATATTTCACCCATCTTGCATCATGCAAATTAGCAGTTGTATTATTTTAATCAACTCGTACAACTTCATAAGGCTGACATTCTGACAAGGAGCTGATATAATTTATTATTCTAAATAAGACTTAATATAAAATTACAGCAATCACGAACAATTTATGTAGATAGACTAGTGTCTATCGTTCAAGATCTAAATCGTGATGTATTGGAACCTTTGACTCTTACTTACTTTCAAGGCTAAGGAGCTCATAGTTTATTTATTAGTTTACCAATCGTTTTTGTATTAAGAATTAACAAAAAAAGGCTTACGACAGAAGCACTACTAGTTGCTGGGGATTAAATTATTAGAAAAATCGTATTTTGTTTAAAAACATGTTATATAATTATTATATCAAACTGCGTGTCTGACTCTATGTAGTTTTCATTATACAAAATCTCATTTCTTTTCTAATAATAAACGCATAAAAAAACATTTGTATCACTGATACAATAAATCATCTATATCCACTCACTTTATAATACAGCTTGTTAAAAAAAATACCATAACACTTTATGCAAATGATATCAGTTATCATTAATGTAGAAATATCCAATATTTCATATTATGGAGAGAAATCAATATCAATCGGATATAAGTTGCAAATGCAGAGGCGTGTGCGCACGAGCGCTGTTGTGTTTGTGTGCGTACGTCGTGTTCATGTGTGCGCACGCGCAGTGAAACGTCCGTGCAAGGCGAACCGCCTGCACTTGTTCCATTGTAGGGTGAATATGGATTACGTTGGATGGAAAATGCCTTAATTCAATTAGTTTGTACAATAAAATATGTAACTATTGATTCTATGGACAAGGATATGAGTTTACCTGATTTAACTGTTATGTGCCAGTATCTAATGCTTATAGTATAAACATAACAGAACATCACGCCTATATTCCCCAAAGGGTTGTGCAGAAGTGTATAGTAACACCCTCATTTCGCTGTTATGGCTATGTCCCTTGTAATAGGTGGCGAGCCTATTGCCACAATTGCGGGCACAAATCCAAACTCCGGGCTGCTACTGAGGAATTCCGCACAGAAAAACCTAAAAACACTTCGCCCGACCTGGGGATCGAACCCAGGACCTTACTATCAGCAGTCGCGCTTACCACCACTAGACCAACGAGGCAGTTGCCTATACTGGACTCTTTAAACTGAGCTTATATAATTATCACTTGCTTAAAAACGGTGAAGGAAAACATCGTGAGAAAACCGCATGCCTGAGAGATATTTCTCGACGGCATGTGAAGCCAAGTCAGAGGCCCATGGGCGGCATAAACTGTGACACCAGGAAAGAAAAGAAGAAGAAGACTGAGCTTTGATCGCTAGGCCTTCAGATACGAACTGGTATACCTCTTATTTTATACATTTATGTCGTAAAAGATTTGACGCATACCAAGATTCACCGATGACATCATAGTGAGATCACAAATCTACCTGACAAGATTATAATTATATAATTATCCAACCCAAAACATTGAGTTTGGATGCGAAATTAAGATAGAGCTTTAACAAAACTTCCAAAGTTAAAATCAAATTATATAAATCGATTTTGTTTCTAATAATATTTGATCGCAGAACCTCGTAGCTTCGCATGCATTTAAATCAGAAAGCTGGCTTGTAAAAAGCTATTTCCAACATCAAGTAGTCATCGAAAAGTGTTTGGTACGATACCAATAGAAAATCATGAAATAGGATGGCCTATATGTAAAACAAAAGCACAGGTAGCACCACTATAAGTACTCATCATAACCAATCAGTACGAATTAAATTGACATCTATACTAATATTATAAAGAGGAAAGATTTGTATTTTTGGATTTTTGTATGTACCGAATAAACTTAAGAACTACTGGACCGATCTCAAAAATTCTTTTGCCATTAGAAAGCTACATTATCACTAAGTAACATAGGCTACGGGCGGAGCCGTGAGGACACAGCTAGTTATTAATAATGTTACACATTTTAACCAATAAAATTGCTTCAGTACCAACGATAGTGGAGGCATAGGTTCCCCAGTTCTCCATTGACAGCCTACCGATAAGTAAGGATCCAAAAAGTAAAATTGTGAGTGCACAGGTTTTTGGTGGGCAAGCGTGTACCATCGTAGACCGCACCATCGCATAGCATAAGGTGAGGAGGAGTTCAAGAGCAAAACCACAAAAAAAAACTTTTAAGCCCTCTGCCTCGTTGGTATAGTGATGACAAGCGCAACTGCTGATCGTGAGGTCCTGGATTCGATCTTGGGCAGCCAAAGTGTTATTGGCTTTTCTGTATGGAATTCCTTAGTAGCAGCCCCGAGTTTGATGGCAATAGGCTCGCCCCTTACCACATGGAACTTAAATATAACGACGAAATGAGGGTGCCACTATACACCTCTGTCCAACACTTCGTGGAATAAAGGCGTTATATATTTTTTTAGATCCATTGTTTATCATCACCAATAACCACTACATCAACGAAGACATAGTCACCGCACGTCACACGCAGCCCAACAGGTTTAGTGGGTCGGGCCGTTCGCGAACACACTGCCCTTATGTATCAGTCCAAGTCACATGTCGACACCAAAGCCACCGCTTATTAAACCAATACTTTCGATGCCTCATTTAGAAAACTTTTAAAAATAAAGTAGCTTCGTAACTGGCTCTCGATACGGTAAAGATAGAAGTATTAATAAGGCTTTCTTTGAATAAGAGATTTATGGGCCTGTTAGCTTCGCTATAGTTAGATACTTGTTTTGTTGATCTTGAGGGACGAGTAAATCATACCTCTTCCAGTTGTCCATACTTCTTTTTGCGTCAATTTCAAGGTAGTAGGTTTCCAAGCTGTTCGGTGGGTTAGATGGGTTGAGTGGGTCAATGTTTGTTCCCGTGAAAGTGGAAGTCGCTTATGGGAAGTAGGGCGAGGTACTCGTGTGGTGTACATGAGCGCAAGTAGCTTAGGAGTACCTATTAACATAAATGATATTGTGTTATCGCAAGCAACTGTGTTATACCAAAGACGGAGAATTTCTTGAAGACTTGCAGCTGTACTCTTTAAAAATAGCTGCTTGAATGCAAAGATGTAATGATATAGCAAAATGCATGGTATTTAAGCGCAATCAACATATTACGGTTACATATTTTAACCTGCACATAAGGCTATCTTTAGAAGAAAATAAACCAATGTGCAAGTAAGTAATCCTTTTGTCATTGTTTGGAAGTAACAAATGACAATGACTTTCTCGTTTAGGCTGCTCAGCAGGGGTGAAGCTATGAATCATAGCTTCACCATATCACCCGTATTCTTTTATAAAAAATCTTTACCCTCCACTTGGGCTTCAACGCAGTTGGATAGAAAGGCCCCCCCGAAAAATTTTGATACAGGGCCCATCTAGGGCGAGCTACACTACTGCTGCTCAGGGCTCAAAACTTCGCTGTCTAAACCACCAGCGAAACCTTTATACGATAACTTACTGGGGCCTGTAGTCGATAGATAGCGATCACTTTACGACACTTTTGGTCGTTAAGTCATATGTAACGAGTAACTTTTAACATCGTACTACATTATTTAATAATGAAGAAAAATCGTGTCATAATGATCAATTTAATATGTATTATTATTAATATTCAGCCATGATCATGACTGATTATGGAAGATCATCCCATTGCAGGGCAAAGGCCCTACTCTAACCTCCTTCCACTCCTCTCGGTTTAAGATTTTCTGCGGCCAGTCCTTCCAATAAGTGTCTAGTTCGTCCCGCCATCTCCTTCTGGGCGTGCCGCGACGTCGTCTGACGATGTGTGGGCTCCACTCAGTGATGAGTTATGCCGACAGCTCGTCCGACATGCGGCAGACGTGACCAGCTCAGTTCCATTTTAAGCTCGCGGCTTTTGACCAACGTCGGCGATCTGAGTTTTGGAGCGCAGTACACTATTCCTATTCACAATTTAAGATTATAGCAAGTAAACTCTATGTAAAAAAATTTAAGTTCAACATTTCATGTCTTAAAAGTTTATCGTTATGAGTTAACCATCGTTATCTACATCGAGACTGCAGGTCCTGAATATAGAAGACGTCACGGCTTTGCACAAAATCACGTTAAAAAAACAATTGACGTCTTCAACGTCCCACAAATACCTCAAATCAAGTCAGACATGTTAATAACTGGCCCATTCATGGTCATTCATGGATCCCCAATGACCGTTAAGGTTAAAACATAGCAAACAATACTAGACTAACCGGTTGAGGGTACTTCTACGAATTTCGACATTGCGCCATGAAACAGGTAAGTAAGCGACCTGATCTATAAGATATGGAAAAGATAGCGTAAAAACGATATTCAAAAATACTAAAGAGGATTTTAAAATCGTTTAGATCAGATATGAGAAGAAAATCCATTGAGGGGCTCGTGGTTAGTTACCAACCGCACGGGTCATAGTTATGATTTGCGAGGTTAAGCTGCACTTACGCAGTCAGTCCGTGGATGGGTGACCGTTCATTACACATCGAGACCCCTCCGTGCCTCGGAGTACACGTTAAACAGTCGGTCCCGGGTGTCATACGAGTATCTATGACAGTCGTTACGGGAAATCAGAAGCCTGAAAGTCTGACAACCGATCTAACCTTAGCATATAGGCATTGCCCAGTTACTGGGTTGCGGAGGTCTGAGGGCAGTCGCTCCGTGTAAAATACTGGTATTCAGCCGCATCTGGCTAGATTGGAAGCTGACCCCAACTTAGTTGGGAAAAAGCTAGGCAGAACATGAGAGGAAAATTCACATCTTCTCATATCGATGGTGAAGTAGGTAGTAGTAGAAATATGATTGAATTTCGATATGACTAAATAACTATTGTAACATAATGTGAGTCCTTGGGATACGTCAAGATTTATAACACCTACTTATAGATAACGTTATCGAAAGGACAGTTTTTGGAAATTCAAACTCGCTAAAGCTTGTCTCAAATGACTTTATTCGAGGGCCGAAGGAAAGGAGAATGGGCACCTTTGTATAGACCCTGGTCTAAGAATCTAAACAGATACTACTATACCTCAATTAAGTGTTGTATATTGGGTCCTACAAATCCCGAAGCTTATGAAAATCGCTCCATAACAAAAGAAGTTATTATTGATTTTTGTTTCAATTGAAATACTACTGCTTTGCGATAAAAATGCAAAGAGTAACTAGTCAGTATTATTGTTTTTTACCAATACCAAAACTGGGTCTTTTACAATTACATAACACAAACATAACCTTCACGACTATATCCCCTGAATAGGATAGGCAGGCGAATGCTGCCGATGCGATATTAAGTTTGTTCGTACGGCGTATATAATTGTCTTGTTTCCATAACAAGATAATAAGTACGGTACTCCTAAAAAGCTATCATTGCCTACTTCTACGTCTCTTCTTCTACTAGGTACTTCATTCAATTATTCACAAGAATTTTATTTAATGACCTGTAACTATTTCCTACTGCGTGGTTATTTTGTGCCTGTAGTTAAAAATGATGCGCTTCAAATAAGCTTTAAAAATACATGGGTCTCATTCAGCGACGGGGCGACGGGTCCTACGTATAATGGTGCAAGTGTAAAAACACGACTTTATAGAAGAGCGATTTAAAGATCTTTAATATTTATTATATCCCGGATAAAATAATACTGTTATTTCCATTCGTTTGCAAATTTGTAACCACGAAACTACCTATCTACATAAAAAAAATTGAGTAAACTATCGGTGATTTGAAGGTGATTGATGTAGAAAAGTGGATTTCGCATTTTTGCAGGTTGCATCATACGTAGGACCCGTCGCGGGGTTTCGACCGCAACCGCCCGTTCTCCTTTACCTTGATGCCTAGTATAAATTCTAATAGTCCATTGTAGGACCCACAACACTAACACTTCTGGCCTTTCTCTAAACCATCAAAAATAAAGGAGCAGGCACACGACTTAAAATCGCTGCGACTTAACGTACAACCGCATAACAATCCACGTAATGGACATTAGCGGACAAAACGATTTGTCTTGTACTTAAAAATATTTGCCAAAACGTCATAGCCAATGACATAACTCCAAATGACCACCATTACGATGATGGATGACACTCAATGCTTGACCACGCGCAAAACTAATATGCTTTATTATATCTAACAATAACAAATTTAACTTTACCTCCCAAGAAGCGTAATCCAATTTTAAATCCACCGTATCGTGAAGGAACAAGACTGATTTTTGAATTGAGGGTGCTTTTTCAATGGTAAATATAAGTTTGTGTTAGATGTAAGAGTTGTATAAGAAAGCCGCGGGGGTGTGAACGAAGCCTTTAATCAAAGTATTAAAGACTTCAGTGTATGTTAGGTGAAATGTATTTAAAATATCGTGTAATGTTAAGTGGACAGTATTAATTTATTTTATTGACTAACTTAGATGTTACGGGACGGTGTCATTAGTAATCATTAAGATAAGGAAGACGGCAATAGAGCGATAGAATTATATCAAACGACGGTTGTTTATTGAGTAATTGACACAATTTAGAGTTAAACTTAAAGTTTGTATCTCGGAATTCAAGCTTAAGGCTGAGGCCAGACGAGCGTAATTTAAGCCGCGTGAAATGAGGCAGCGTAATTTTTTGGACGGACTTAGCGGACTCCATTTTGCGTCGTCGTACGACACAGAATAAAAAATAGTACCAAAAATACCTAATTAAAAGAACAGTTTCCAAGCGGGACGACACTTCCACTTGAGAAATATCTGATAAAAGACTTGCATCTACAAATTGCCGAATCTTTTTCTCAAGTTTTTAGACCTGAACATATTCTACAATTTAACATAACATCACGCCTGTATTCCCCAAAAGGTTAGGCAGAGGTGTAACACCCTCATTTCGCCGTTATGTTTAAGTCCCATGTAATAGGGGGCGAGCCTATTGCCATAAACCGGACACAAATCCAAACTCCGGGCTGCTACTGAGGAATTTCACACGGAAAAACCCGATAACAATTTGGCCGACCCAGGGCTCGAACCCGGAACCTCACTATCAGTAGTCGCGCTTGCCACCACTAAACCAACGAGGCTTATAACATCAACATCATTAACATCTGCTTGAAATAAACAACGCCATGATTGGAGACCAAAATCAGATAAATCTCATGCTCCTTTGCAAAGGCAACTGCGAAGACGAAACATCATGTCTCCACATAATAAATTTTCCATCACCATTCTGTCAAAAATGAATCCAATAAATTTATTCAAAATTACATACAATCAACAGAAAGTTAAATTGCTACGTACTAAATCGCCTCAAGCGGTAGGTACAAAATTAAGAGTTTTATCTCGGGACATTTTTCAACAGTCGGACATGCACCGACATGTCATTATGCCGCATAACATGGGGGCAAATTGATGGGTGAACACGTTTTATCATGTTCGTAACTCTGTATGGCGGATTGGTTGGACAATTCTGTAAAAGGAGCGTCAATTACGGGTGTTGTAAATTGAGAACAGCGCCATCTAGCGGTGAGTAGTGGAATTAAAATAGTTTTTACCTCTTTTTTTTATCTTTTTTTATGATCCTACGTTCAACTGCCAAATGGAAGTAAAAAACTAATATCTGCTACATATTTATTTATTTTATCGTCCTTTCTGTCCGTAAACGTCCGCTACAGAAAAGATATCTTCTACTAAGATTGTTACACCAGGTTTCTGAGTTTCCATTATAATAAAGTACTCTGTGTTTCTGACTTAAGTATTCAACGCTAAACAAGAGATAAGCGAGGTTTAAGCATAATTTTAAGTAAAACTATACAAAACGACTCTCAATTACCTACGTATCTTGTAGGTACTTATCTTAGAATTTTTAAATCAGAAATCGGACTTTACTAACTTACCTAACTGCTTACTCCATGAATACGATCTCACCGGCAACAGGTCCTGAATTCAATCCCCAGGTTGAGCAGTAGGTTTTTCTGTGTGGAATTCCTCAGCAGTAGCCCGGGGTTTGGATTTGTGCCCGGTTGATGTCAATAGGCTCGCCCCCTATTACATGAGACTTAAACATAACGGCGAAATTAGGGTGTTACTATACACCTCTGCCCAACCCTTCGAGGAATACAGGCGTAATGTTATGTTACCTAACTATGCAACTAACATACTTATAGCCAGATAGAGTACTTAATACAGAATTACTTCAAATTTACTGGCGAAATTTCTCAGGGTTATAGTTCCCATATATTACCTTACGGGAAGTCCTATTAGCTAAGTACTAATTAGTCGACATGAATAGCAGTAATTAAATCTAACTTACTATGTCTGTAAACAGTTCCTCGTTATTCATTTACGGTCTTTTCCCTTTTACGTATAAACGTAATTATGTACTCATTCACAACTTTATTTATTTTAACTTGCTTTAAAAACGACATTTATACTAGGTTCCTGTGGTCAAAAACATTTTAACAAAAATAAAACCGACTTCAAAAAAACGAAGTCCTTAAACTGTTAATTTTATACTTAGGTAATTATTTTATTCTTTTCCGTTTTTTTGAATTTGGTTTTATTTTTGTTGAAATGTTTTTTTTTTTCATTTTAGTGGCCTTAATTAAACCATGGTTAGACCTACTAAAGACGCTGCTCGTAACATAATCACATTATGCGTACTGTTCGTCATTGAGGAGTTCCATTGTCTATCTCCGAAGTTCTTTATCAGATCTTCACCAAATTTAAATGGGACCATTTTGAAAGAATACTCTTTCATACAAAAAAATAATTTACCAAATCGATTTATAAATGACGGTGTTGTGAGGTAACAAACATGAAAAAAAAAAAGAAAAAAAAAAAGCCGAATTGATAACTTCCTCCTTTTCTGGAAGTCGGTTAAAAACGAAACGTTTTGCTTATTATTGGTAGCGTTTTTGATTGCCAAACCAGGCATTTAAAAAGACTCGTTAACTAATTTCAATTGTGTTAACTACCAGTGTTTGGCAAGGTGTTTTGTTTTTTATTTCCTTTTTTTATGTTTAGGAGAGATTTTTCTTTACAAAAGAAGATATCACCCTCATAGTATAACAAAATTATAAAATTTACTTAAATTCTACGTTTAATACACGTCTGTACTAATTTGTAAAGCATCTTAGCTGCAACCAAAGTGGGGGCGGCCAAGACACTATTACCTACAGCTACCAATTTTAAAACAAAAAACTTATTAACAAAAATAAAACCGACTTCAAATTGTCTATCTCCGAGGTTCTTCGTCAGATCTTCACCAAATTTAATGGGATCAATGGGACCACTTCGAAAGAATACTCTTTCAAACAAAAAATAATCATTAAAATCAGTTCACAATTAGCAAAGATATCGCGGAACAAACATACAAAAAAAACATACCGTCGAATTGAGAACCTCCTCCTTTTTTGGAAGTTGGTTAAAAATTCACTAACAAGTAAAATTGTAGCCTCTCAGCCTCACTCCGCTCACACTCCATCATCACGTGGTGTATGGCAAGGTGTACTATATAAAACTTTGGAGTATTTGCTTCAATTTTGGAAAAGATACAAGAGACTTAATTTTAACGACGACACGTTTGATGCAGTGGCTGAGCGATTGGCTTCTGCGCTACGGGTCGTGGGTTCGATTTCCGCACGGATCAGATATTTGTATGGCCTACAAATAGTTGTTCCGGTTTGTGCATGTAAAGATTTCCCACGATACAGGAGAAATACTAGTGTGGGGCAACGCATTATAAGAAAAAAAACCAACAACGCTCGGTTAATTATAGGAATCGACCATTTAGTGTACTTCGTATAATTCTTATTCTTATTCTTTATTGTACACAAGAAAAATTACAGAAATAAAACTACAATTAAGTGAAGTTATGTACAAAGGCGAGCTTAACTCAAAAATGAGTTTTCTACCAGCAAACCTTTGAGTGATAGAGAGAGAATGATTATGTAGTTGAGGGAAAAATCCAGTGTACAATTGTCTTATTTATTTATTTATACTTATTTATGCTATAAAATATAATATACCTAAATAAATATATAATAAGAAAATATATACATAAATATATATAAACCATATAATAAACCTACATAGATAATATTACATATTAATCATTCAGAAAGGTAATGCTTCCTAATTCTACTCTTGAAAACGTCTCGTATAATGTAGTAATCTTCATCCGATGAAGTGGAACGCAGCAGACAATCAGCTAACAGTTTTTCGTACCGCTCCTTGCGAGTAGACACATCGGCAAATCGTAGAACAATCATAATAAGAGCCAACTCTACTCAACGTTTTTGTAAGCAAATGACGGACTCTATCATTTATCCATTCCGCTCATCGACATTAGTCATCATTTCAGTGCGTCAATGACGAAAATATGATCTACTAGCTGTGTCCTCACGGCTCCGCCCGCGTAAGAAGTTTTATTCCAGTAATAAATATAGCCTATGTTACTCAGTGATAATGAAGCTTTCTAACGGCAAAAGAATTTTTGAAATCGGTCCAGTAGTTTTTAAGTTTATTCGTTACATACAAAAATACAAATCTTTCCTCTTTATAATATTAGTATAGATAAACAAAACTACTTTTGAAAAGTTGACTGGAATTTAGTTTTGGCAGACACACTGAAAATTCCTGCAGCAGTGTGACCAACTTTTAATTTATAGAGAGACGTATGCATAAAAATGTTGACATGCAATTTTATACCACTTTCACAACCCGAAACATTACATATAATAAATTAACGAAACCCTATGCGATTTCGTAAAACATAAATTAAGAATAACGTCATATTTTCGAACACGACTGCGCATGCGCAACTCTTCAATACTTACAAAACGAATAAGTTGTACTTAAACATCGTAAATGTTTATTTTTATAAGTACTTAAAGAATTTGTGGACAGATTAATGACGTGTCTCAATACATAGGTAAATAAACAAATTAAATACAAAGTGTTGCTTGTTACAAAATACTATTTAATATACCTACCTACATTTGTAAAGGGGCTAGTGGCTTATTAGCGACCGCGCGGATCATACGATTTGCGAGGTTAAGCAACGCTTGCTACGGTTCAGGCCATGGATGGATGACCTTTCGTTACACATCGAGTCTCCTCCGTGCCTTGGAGAGCACGTTAAACCGTGGATCCCGGGTGTCATACGAATACCTATGACAGTAGTAGTCAGAAGCCCAAAGTCAACCGCTCTAACCTTAGGATATCGGCATTGCCCAGTAACTGGGTTGCGGCGGTCTGATAGCAGTCGCTCCGTGTAAAATACTGGTATTCAGCCGCATCTGTTTATACTGGAAGCTGACCCTAACATAGTTGGGAAAAAGCTAGGCAGAACGAATTTACATTTGTAAGATTATTGCCTGTCTAAGTGTGTTCTCATTTTATTTGATACTTGTCTCTGCGTGAGATTAGGTATCCATCCATCTCTTCTCGTGGATGCCCAGTCAAACCTAATGCACTGGGGAGCTATGAATCCAGGTCACCAACATAAACTTAATATCTCGAAAAACATTATTTAACATTGTTTTGTTTATCGCACCCTTAGTAATGTAAGGGCACAACTCGAAAATATCAACTTTTGGGAAAACGTGTTAAAAGATTCAGGAAACCCAATGTTTTCACAGTATTTTTTACAGTATAATTACAGTATTTGCTTTAATATTGTCTTTTTTCTCTTTCTGTGAAAGCCAAGTGGTAGAACAGTTGGTATTGAGACCATCTAACACAGAAACTCAAAAACTCAATATTTCAAGTTGTGCCCTTACATTACTAAGGGTGCATTAGCAGTGGGACAGTAATGGGTTAATTATGTATGTATGTATGTATATGTTTATGTTGGTGACCTGGATTCATTTCTGCCTAGCCTTTTTCCCAACTATGTTGGGGTAAGCTTCTAGTCTAATCAGATGCGGCTGAATACCAGTATTTTACACGGAGCGACTGCCATCAGATCTCCGCAACCCAGTAACTGAGCAATGCCGATATCCTAAGGTTAGATCGGTTGTCAGACTTTTGGGCGTCTGACTACGCGTAACGAGTGTCATAGGTATTCGTATGACACCCGGGACCGACGGTTTAACGTGCTCTCCGAGGCACGGAGGGGGTCTCGATGTGTGACCCGGATTCATTGCTGAGTGTAATTTTATTAATATTTTCATCTTACCGATGGCTATTATTAGGGGTTGGTCGCGAAACCCTACGTTTAGCAGTGGATTTTAACGGGCTTTTGTAGTCGGTGGGACACGTTTGGAATGTGAGTTGGCTCCGTCTCAGGAATCCTGTTGGAATTCGTTGGAATACTGGCTACAAACATTCTCTATCCTTACCATTGTTTTCTACAGAATAAGGGCTTGTACACAAAACTACGATGCGACGTCGCATCGTAGAAATATACGAGCTCGCACGACACCTCGAAAGAACTTACGAATTGATTCGCGTAATTGATTTTTCCTATATCTTCTTATCAGTAACAGTAGTGCGCAAATCTTTTTACGGAAATTTATTCTACCTAGTATAAAATACGTTCAATACGGTTGACGATCGTCGAAGGATTGGTCATCCGAACCTTGGAAGGAAGACGCCTTGCCGCACGAAATCGCATCGCAGCAATTTGCGTCACAGTTTTCTGTGTTGCGAATTCGCATCGCGCCGAATCGCAGTTCTGTGTACAAGCCCTAATAGCCTCAGTTATTACCTAATTGTGAAGATAAGGAAGCACACTTATCACTTATTCAAAGTTAGAATTATATACATACTTACGTAAACCCCGAAGGGGTAAGCAAAGGAGTTTACCTATTACAGGAGTCCGTACACCCACGTTTCACTTTTGGTATTAAGTCTCATAGAATAGCTGGCGACTGAACCTATTACCATTCTCCGAGCACAATTGAGGCCGTGAGAGCAAGAACGGCCTATATACTGATTTGTCTTATTGAGATATTCAAAGAAATTAATTATGAAATTTTTGAGTATTGTATATTTTTTTACCGTAAAGGCTTTCAGTTTTTAATCCAATAAATGTGTTACTAATGCCATCTCTTGGTAGCTCAAAAAAGCAATTTTAGGCCATTCTGCTTCTTTAAAAAATAGACGCTGACGCAGATAGGCTATTTTAAAAAAAATTACAAAAGCCGTTTTTGCGCTCGCGGCCTCAATTATGGTGGCAGGTTAGTCGCCTCGTACGATGCGCTTGCCCATAACATCACGCCTTGTATTCCCTGAAGGGTTCGGCACAGGTAATTTTTTTTAGTACATCCTCGTTTTGCCCGTTATGTTTAGGTCCCATGTAATATAGGGCGAGCCTATTGTCATTAACCGAGCACAAATCCAGACACCCCGGTCTGCTACTGATAAATTCCTAATGAAAAAACCCAATAACACTGCCCGACCTGAGGATTGAACCCATAGGGACCTCACAATCAGCAGTCACGCTTGCCGCTACCAACAAGGCAGTAACTTACGTCTACCCCATCCAATTTGAAGCGTACCCAATCAGAGGAACATCATAACTATTTAAATGCCAGAACACTAATGTTGTAACCATGTACAGTAGGGCAATGAAAAGGCTCGTCAGTTTCCCACATCGCGGGCACATGTTACCTTTTCAAACTGTTGAACGGAACAGACCAATGCATGGAAAATTATATTTAATTATTTGGTAGTGAAGATCAAAATTACCTTTTACCTCTATACGATTTAGTAGTGCCATGTAATGTCTTTGATTTGATTTATGTAGTTTTATTGTAAAAACCACGACATCAATCTAATCGATGATTCAATAATTTGAAATTACTATCTGTCACCATGTCACCATTATAATTTAACTAGCGACCCGTCCCGACTTCGCACAGGGTGTAGTGTAGATACTAACGTGGGGCATATAAACCTTCTTCTTGAATCACTCTATCTATTGCTGAAAACTGCAATAAAATCCCTTGCATAGTTTAAAAGATCTAAGCGTGCAGACAGCGGGAGCAACTTTGTTTTATACTATGTAAAGATTTAATGTCCTGTCAAAAAATGCTTGTATTTTTAACCGACTTCCAAAAATGAGGAGGTTCTCAATTCGACTGTATGTTTTTTTTTTTTGTATGTTTGTTCCTCGATATCTTTGCTAATTGTGAACCGATTTTAATGATTCTTTTTTTGTTTGAAAGAGTATGCTTTTGAAGTGGTCTCTTTTCAATTTGGTGAAGATCTGATGAAGAACTTCGGAGATAGACACTTTGAATTCGGTTTTTTTTTTTGTTAAAAAGTTTATCATTTCTATAATGTTGGCAATACGTAGTCGGTGAAATAATTAGTTTCTTGCACCTTGCAAGCAAAAATAGACCTGACCGTGCATAACCGTTTCCTTCCCCTACTGTACATGTAATATTTCCTTATACCGATATAGTGTATAGCAGGTCATGTCAGCCACTTAGCTTCGGTAACTAACTATTAATTCGTGGTTAGTCTAACTATCGTGTTTAGTATGTGAACTTAATTGTGTAACAGGATGTCAGTCACACCGTAACCTATCTTTCTATACAAGGATAGTCGGAAAGGGGGTACTAAATCGACAGGGTGTTAAAGTACCCATAATAATGGATAACTTTTGTTCTACAACTTTCCCCAAAAGTCAACAGTTTAAGAGAAATGGCTATTCAAAGATTTCATAAAAAATACGCCAAATTCTATCTATCCTCAGCTATGATCAGACGTGTTTACATTTAAGTCATATTTGGGGTCACGGATTAGAAAATCCATTTTCTGAATTGATAACTAAAGCAAGGTTGAGAATTTTTGAAAAATATAATATAAGGATATTTTTTCATGGTTTTTTTTTATCGAATTTTTAAATTCTAACACTTTCTTTAAAACAATCATCAGTGATACATTAAGTGGCCTGCGGCTTAGTACCCCCTTTCCGACTAACCTTGTATAGGTTTTAGCAACAAATCTACCGATAAACATGACATAATCAGCCCATTACTGTCCCACTGCTGGGCAAGGGCCTCTTCTCAGAGTGAGAAAAGTTTAAGCCTTGGTCCACCACACTGCTCTAGTACGAGTTGGCGGACTGCACACACCATATAGAACTTTATGGAGCCCTCTTAGGTGTGCAGGTTTCCTCACGATGTTTCCTTCACCGTCTTCTTCTTTTCGTGTGGTTAGTTAATAACCTGGTATCAGAATTTATGCCGCCTATGGGCCTCTGACTTGGCTTCACATGCCGTCGAGAAATATCTCTCAGGCATGCCGGTTTCCTCACGATGTTTTCCCTCACCGTTTTTAAGCAAATGACAATTATACGCATATGAATCCAAAAAGTCAGAGGTGCGTGCCTTGGGTTAGAACTCGAGACCTATGACTGGGCAGTCCGACGGTCACACCATTAGGCTATCACTGCTTTTTATCCTGGACCGTTAATGCAAATGATAATCAGCCTCGTTGGTCTACTGGTGGTAAGCGCGACTGCTGATCGTGAGGTCCTGGGTTCGATCCCCAGGTCGGGCAATGTTATTAGGTTTTTTCCGTATGGAATTCATCAATAGCAGCCCGGAGTTTGGATTTGTTCCCGGTTGATGGCAATAGGCTCGCCACATGTTACATGGGACTTAAACATAACGGCGAAATGGGGGTTTTACTATACACCTCTGTCGAACCCTTCGAGAAATACAGGCGTGATGTTATCTTAAGTAAGAGATATCTACTGATTGGAAGTTGTCCCTAATTTTATGTAACGAGTAGGTACATATGTGCCGGACGGTCTTTAGTAACACCGTTCATGAAGGCTCTATCAATGCATGATGTAGACCCGAGTTGATTAATCGACTACCTGATACTAACATACAAAAAGTTGTATTATGAAGTATTGCTCTAGTATTTTTTTAATAGTTAGTTATGAAGTGGCAACGAGTTAAAAGGAAGAAACTCTCTAAGGGAACTGTTTTCATATATTTTCAATTACCACGTTCCTTCTTAATAAATAAATAATATTAAGGATTTAATTAATTGGATTACAGGACACACTACAACAATAAAATAATTATAATTAATTAATTTAACAAACTACGATATTTATGAAAGGATCTAGACCACGGAGCAAAATTGAGCGAATATGACATTGAATTAAAAAAAATAACTTGCCATATCACATCCAAATCATAAAGAACAATGCCCACTTCCCATACATTTAAAAACCTGATAATGAAAGTTTATGTATAGTTATAAGGTATAGTAGAAAGGCTACCTGTAAGTTTAGAAAATAGTGTCGTATAGTCATTTTTACGATTTAAACGCTACGAAGTCCAAAAATTATTAATATTACTTTTTAGGTTAGGATTTGCAGAAAAATGTGATAGAACTAATTATTAACGCTCGAAGTTTCTTTAGTCTTAAATAGGAATACTTAGGTACTTAGCTATGATCTGAAACGTCTTTTTTTACTTTGTGAAGTCTTTGAAACCAACTGCCCTTACGTCACTGCTTAGCCTCGCGATGATTGTCATTATAAATTGAGCGTTGCGCATTAAATGTCAAAAAAATCCGTTTCAGTCGTGCGACCCAATTAATTAATTTTATGATTAATTAATTTAATTATTTTATTTTTAATTAATCTGTATTATACAAAGACTAGTAAAGAAATACTTACTAATTAAATAAAATGTAAAATAATGTATCAAACTCGGAAAAAGTAAAGTCTGCTACTGTGTACACGTGTGTAAAATGGAACGTCGTAAAAAAGGGTGGTTGAGATGCGTTCAAAACATGGTAATAGGTACGTTTACCCTTGATGTAGAATAAACATACAGAAATATTCAAACATCTTTTTTTCCTGCGTTTCCTTTAACATTTTGATAAGCGTAGGTAATTAATATACAATTCAATTAGCTGAATTATAAGATTTATTTCATTTGTATACATAGTCAGGTGAAAAATGAACATTCTTCTTTATGGCCAAATCCTCAAACGCTACTCAATTATAAGTTGCCGTAAGTCTCGTGCTGACACTGTCACTATAAGTTGAAGTGACAGTGACAGCACGAAATTAGTGGCAACTTAGAATTGTGTAACGTTTGAGTGTTTGGCCATAGGCACATAAAACGATTTCTAAGACGCTTATTTATAAGTCAAAATTATATTATATACACTTGTACATACATAATATTGTGTATTAAACAGCAATTTATCTTCATGTTTTACTCGTAAAGGTAAATTAAGACGCACTGTAATGTGCGCGTGCGACAGCTTACACACGTCTGTCTCAATATTACCGATATATCATGATTATACGCATACGTGTATGGCTTTAACTAAGATTCAACATACTGGTATAGCGCATCTTGACTTATACACTACTTACCATCTTACCAATAATCGTTGTGTAAACTTATAACGACGTCAAATGTAACCATACATTTTTTGATATACAAGGTTAGTCGCAAAGGGGTACTAATCCGAAAGGATGTTAGAATACCCATAATAATGAATAACTTTTGTTCTACAACTTTCCTCAAAAGTCAATAGTTTAAGAGAAATAGCTGTTAAAGATTTCATAAAAATACGCAAAAACTATCTATCCTTAGCTATTATCAGCTGTGTTTATATTTTTGGTCATATTTAAGGTCAAGGATTAGAAGATCCATTTTGTGAATTCGTAAATAATCGTAGAGCAAGCATGACATTTGGATAAAATAAAATGGGAAATGGAATTATCGAACTTATTAACTTGCTTTAAAACAGTCATGAGTAGTTACTCCCTTTCCGACTAACCTTGTATAAGCTTGTCATAACTTTACACAACGATTATTATTCTTCTCCCACTATTCACTTATTATCCCACTGTTGGGCACGGGTCCTTCTCAGGTTTAGGCCTTAGTCATGAAGCTGGCCTGGTGCGGGTTGACAGACTTCACACACCATCGAGAACATTTTAGAGCCTTCTCAGGTGTGCAGGTTTCCTCACGATATTTTCCTTCATCTTTAACGCAAATAATAATCAAATTATGATCCGCACATGAATTCAAAAAGACTTATACTTGACTATTTAAACACAGACCTATTAAACTTTATTTAATAAGGGCTGAAAGAATTAGTTGAGTCACAATGAGACTCTTTCATTTCAGCGAAACAATCAAATCAGCTCATGGCAGCTGTACAAAAGCCTATTTTAAAACATGGCACATTTTTAAACTACTTCTGCCTCCTGAAGCGATTGTAATAAAACCAGCATTGAATGACTCTGTTTTTATGTAGACCTAAAAATGTCAAATAATCAACATTTTAACCTCTAATACATTAGCCATTGCTGCCTTGTTGGTCTAGTGGTCGCAAGCGTGACTGCTGAGCATAAGGTCCTGGGTTCGATCCCCAGGTCGGGCAAAGTGATATTGAGTTTTTCCATTACGAATTTCTCAGCAGCAGCTCGGAGTCTGGACTTGTGCCCGGTTAATGACAATAGGCTCGCCTCCTATTACATGGGACTTAAACATAACTGGCGAAATGAGGGTGTTACTAAAACACCTCTGCCTAACCCTTCAGGGAATACAAGGCGTGATGTTATGTTACATTAGCCAGTAATTTATAATATGTTGTAAAACTAATTAAATTATAATAATATAATACCTAATATTATATTTTAATTACACAGTACAAAAAAAACATTTTATCAGGTCTACATTCACAGTGGCGCCAACTGGTGTCGTTTTTAGAACTACCCAAAAAAAATTGCCATTGACACAGCAAATTTGACGCGTCTATACTTACATCCATGGATAATTTTACAAGCAGTTGTCACTCGGTCTATTGATCCATGATTTATTTGTTGTTAATGATTTATTGCTAGCCAAATTACATATAAAAATTTTACGCAACCCCAGATCCCTTACATTAAGTTACATTATACAAACACAACTATAATCAATCAAGTATATAATCTTATCCGAACTATGACAAATACGGCGACGTAACCGCTATTCAAAACATATTGAAAGCATTCTCTATTAATGACCAGTGCCCGATAAATGGCCATTACTATTTATCTACATATTACCGACATAGGTGATTGATATTTGTTCAATTTAAGGCGAAGACTGTTTGGGTAAGCTTGCTAGTTGCTCGAATTTAAATTCAGTTGTATTGACATCTTGTCGTATAATCTTGTAACGGCAAAAGCAGTCGTAAGAGTCAATTATTTAGACTGATGAACAGTAGTATCCACCTAGGTACCTATTGTTAACAACAAGCTGCGATCATGATTGCAATCATAGGATTACCTCCAATTATATAAAAAAACTCCTATCCTTCCTATCCTTTATTTGGGAAAACTAAAGCTCCGGCCAAACCTACGCGTCGGCTACGCGGGATGCGTCAGAGACGCGGGAACGGCGCCGAAGCGTCTGCAACGCGAAACTAGACGTGCAATCACGAATTTCATTTCATTTTGACACAAGACGTGTACGTCCCGCTCTGCTCACGCGGTCATCCCGCTTTGCGATAGCTTTAGGTGTGCATAACGCCATAATATATGATAACATGGGTAGCGTCTACCGCGCGGCTGACGCTTCCGCTTTGCAGCCGCTTTCGGCACAAAGATTTGGCCCGAGCTTAACTCTAGCAATAGATTAGCAAGAATAAAATAAAGAAATATTATTTATTTTAGCACAGAAACATTATTTATAAAGATAATCAAAATGAACAAAGAAAAAAACAAATGGAAAACATTCTAACCCCTTATTTAGCTCACAGTTTCAAAAAAAGAATATGGAACATAATGAATTATGCAATTGCATATAAAAAACGTAGCCAAAATTCATAACATGACCATTTTGACTAGTCTATTCGATAGTCTAGATATTATGTACTCTATTTGGTACTAGTTTACGGTAAAACGTTCCAAATATGTACTGGTCCCGTTGTTTTATAATAGTTTCTATGGATTATCTAATAATAATACGTGATAACACGTGCTATCGTAAGTGCCCAATATGGCCGCCGCTAAATGGGCCACCCGCATACAACGTTTCCATAAACGAATAGGGAAGGATATTGATAGATGCCTATATTGGCCATATCCTTAGCTTACTAAGTAAAGATTATGTATGGTTATGACAGGTGAAGTTGCATAAGAACATCGGTAAATGTTCCTGTCTGTCTTCCTGTCAGTTATATTATTTTAATGGCGTTACAAACGCTCGAGTCGGCCTCTATGGTACCCAAGGGATATGAACCCAGACAAGCCTCATAGCAACAAGCAAGCAAGATTTTGTTACAATTTACTGCATTATTTAACCCGATTCCTATATCCAAAAACGAATAGTTTTGCTTACTAGTGGTAAGACTTGATATTCCCAAACAGATTCTATAAAGAGGACAATTCAACCTAACGGATGCTACTAATGGTTTAAAAGGTGTAGGTACACTACGTAATACGACGACTTTATTAATAGAAAAAAGGAATAAAATAATTACCATATTACAAATTAACTGTTTTGGAAGTCAGTGCTAACCCACGCTAAACCAAATTGAAGACTTCTGAAACTGTTAATTTGTAATTATTTTATTCCTTTTTTCGGTTTTTTGAAGTCGGTTTTATTATTAATAAAAAGTATTACATTTTTTTCATTTTAGTGGCATTAATTAAAACATGGTTGGACCTACTAAAGACGCTGCTCGTAACATAATCACATCATCACATTATGCGTACTGTTCGTCATTAAGGAGTTCCATTGTCTATCTCCGAAGTTCTTCATCAGATCTTCACCAAATTTAAATGGGACCAACTTCGGCGTATACCCTATCCATTACAAAATAATCATCAAAATCGGTATATAAACGACAAAGTTATCCGCGAACACGCATAAAAAAATGATATATACCTATACTGTCGAATTGAGAAACCTCCTTTTTTTGAAGTCGGTTAAAAAGAACTAACACGAGTCGTAAGTTTATCCAATACGTTAAGATACCGGGCCAAAAGTACCAACCGGGCATCAAAGTGGTTTTATTTAATGTTAAGAGTAACAAGACAGCTAGGCACAAAAAAAAATCAAAAGCTTTCTATAAAACAAGAAAGAACTTCATCTTAAACTATCGCAGAAGTTCGTATTTGTCATAAACAGATAAGATTATTACGGTCTCAGTAATCGAGCGCCGTGGGTGTCTGCGTTATGTCAAAACTTCGCACACGCCATTGTGGCCACACTTTCGTTTTTTAATCTATTTGTTTTCGCATTTTCTCACACTGTGGTCTCTGACATCCTTATCTGTACCAGTCTACACATATATTAGAAAGAGAGTGTCTTGATTCATAATTTAAAATGTAAAGCCGGGTACAGACTTACGAAATGTAACATGCAATGTAACACGAAATGAAAGAATTTGCCGTCCACATTGTCGCAATGTATCATGCAATGTGACAGAATTCCCATAGTGTGGACGCCTTGCGCGCACGAACCGTGTACACTACGCGTGCGTACTACGTACCTTTTATGTAATGGTGCGTCCAGACCTGACGAACGCGCCGCGAATGCGCCGCTCGCGCGCCGCTCGAGCGCAGCGCGCAAGCCGTTTGCGAGCCCCTCGCGAGCTGCGCGCGTGCATTTCATGTTCGTACAAAGCTCCATTCGCGGCGCGTTCGTCAGGTCTGGACGCACCATTACGTTGCATGTTACGTTACAGCAGTCTGTACCCGCCTTAAGAAATAGGTTTTTGAAACCATCTTACCTAATCCTATTTCTGGTGGCAATTTCCCCCTGAAAGATGAATTTGAGCTGATAAAAAAAACAGATTAGTTATTTCTCAATGCTCTGTAACACATCTTAAAACGAATCAAATCCAAGTTGGTCACCTGTGGATCTCTTCTTGAAAGTTAAATTCTTAGAACAATACTACAAAACAAGTCGTTTCAAAAATTAAAATAGACAAGTTAATTGATAATTTTTCCTCATATTTATTTAATGGCCGATTCCAATTAACTACCGAGCATTATTATTTAAAATTAAGACTCTTGTAGGTTTACTATTAATGAAGGAAACGGAAGACCCAATAGCTTTGCATAATAGACTCGCCCATACGTAAGTAGTTAGTAAGTATAATTAGCTTACGAGTCTATTTCTATGCCCAGTTTGGCAATAGAAAATGCTACCATTGGTAAGCAAAACGATTCGTTTTTGGAAATAGGAACCGGGCATACGTTAAAGATATTGTGATAAACCTCGGAAGTACAAACAATATAGAATACGTATCGTACCCTATAGGTCATCAATGATGTTCTACATAACCACACAGATTTTTAACCTAGCTCTCGTCCTTGATATATAAATGCCAGAATAACCTGGGAATCCTCTCCAATAAGCTAACATTTTGTTAATATATACACAGTAATGGGAACCGATCTCAATTGACATTTTCTGTATCAAACACAGCTGAATCTGATAACTAAGTTTATGATAGGTTACAAGTACGACAAAACTAAGAAGTTGCATCCGCAAACTTCGTAAAACCAATGACTTCCGAGCTGAAAGCGACTTCAAGACATACATACATAAACTCACGCCTTTTTCCCATGGTGGTAGGCAGAAACTATAGAACGCCACATGCTACGATCCTTACATACTCCATTATACATCTTGTCATACATGCACGCCGTTTGAGAGTATTACGCACCTGGCCTTTGTGAAGAACATCACCAATAACATCGACTTCAAGAACTCGAATGTTTATTAGTACTGCAGTAAAAAATGATCTTTACGCTGACGCAATAGGATTGAATGGCGCAATAATGAGCGCCTGCCATTGGTTGTTTGATCAAGTTTGCCAATGCGACTTCTGTTATCGGTAGCTGGTAACACTGGACAATGTTGATAAAGGAACCCTAGTCTTCAAGACGAATCAACGTACCCGACGTTATAAAAACAGTGGTCATACGATAGAGCAGAGGTTTCTATGTCGAACCGCCGAAGAAATCTGGCTAATCTGATTCACCTGTCCTTATTTTCTGATCTTGTGTAAATTATTATGTTGTAATATGTTGTGATCTAGCTTCTGTAACTAACCACTAAATATAAGTACTCTTAGTGGTGGAGTCTATGTTGGTTTCATTTACTTTATTTACCATACCCGAAATTCTGACAGACCGGTATTATCTATAACTGTAATGATAGATTCACCCCTACAAGATTCTGTTTTATATTTTTTACACTTCTAAGTTGTGTCGTGCTATACGACGTTTACTAAGGAAATCTTAAAGGTAAGTGTAAGTAAATCGTTTTATTATACCGTCATGATTTCAGTAATATTGTCTTGCATTTACGAGAATTCTGCTGATGATACAGATGATAAATAATGTCAGTCATATTTCGTAAACGTTTTATATTGAAGTTGGGTGGTGAAATAGGGCCTAGACAAGGGGTCGGCAACCTTTTGAGACGGAAGAGCCAAAAGTTGCAATTTACAAAATTACAGTTTTTAAAGAGCCACTAAAAAAATTCCTTCCAGTATTTACTTGTATATGTTTGATTTTTTATTTAAAATAAACGACTTTAAATACGAAATCATATTTATTCACATAAAACCATACAATTATTTTTAGCACAAAACATATTTTAGCTAGAATAATAAAATAGTTAATCCAATTATATAGAGAAAGATATACTTATTATATATATCACTCAGTCAAAGTCAGTATATCTCAGTCAGACTATATATATATATAGTACTCAATTATGGATCGATTGCATGATTTTAAGGGTTTTGATAGTAAAATAATTACTTTTTGCATATGGAACTGGAGAGCCGCAACTTTACATCGAAAGACAAGTTGCAGACACCTGGCCTTAGGCCCGAACTCCACCAAAGCGGAGATGTGCGGACAGGAAAGGAGATGTGTCGTAAACAACCAATAAGATTTTGTTATTTACACATCTCCTGTAAATAACGAAATCCTATTGGTTGTTTACGACACATCTCCTCTCCTCTCCGCACATCTCCGCTTTGGTGGAGTCCGGGCCTTAGCCCATTATCATTCTGAGAAGAGGCCCGTGCCCAGCAGTGGGACTGTAATTGGTTGATTATGGTATGTATTGGATTTGGATTCCATAAAACTGGAACTATAAATTAAATTACAATAGACATAACATAACATCACGCCTGTATCCCCCGAAGGGTTAGGTAGAGGTGTATAGTAACACCCTCATCAACCGGGCATATATCCAACTCCGAACTGCTATCGAGGAATTCCACACGGAAGAACCCAATAACACTGCCTGACTTGGGGATCGAACCTAGGACCTCACGATCAGTAGTAGCGCTTGCCACTACAAGACCAACGAGGCATCATTACAACAAAATGGTAATAAATATACCTAAGGCTAATGCTACATGAGTTTCATCTAGGTACTTATCTAATGTTTCTTTTCTCATGTCCCAGACTTCACTTAAGCCCATGAAGCTCGTCAGTCCATCGCTAAATAAACTGTTCAACAAATTTATACAGGCTGTAAACGAAATCATATAAGTCCTTCAAACCTCGTGATGTACTGCGACATAGATTAATGCATGCATGTGTTCTTAACGTGAGGCATTTTAGCGCCCCGAGCGAATTGCGCGGATTAGAGCCCTAAAATACCTTACGTTAAGAACACATGTTTATTTCTTGTAATTTTTTTTATTGAATCCAAAATTATCCCTTGCAGGGTTAATCTTTGTCAGCAGTACATCACGAGGTTTTATGGGATTACATGATTTCATTTACAGCCTGTATAAAGACCAGTACACACAGTGAAATTGCCATCTATTTAATTACTGAATCTTACAACAAACACACAGACGGACGCTAATATCGTTACATAAAATGTAGCTAGTCTTTCCTTATGGCATATCTACTTGTCTTCTTAATCTAGTAATCCATTTTAATTTAATTAAAATGTTTCGGTAACATATTAGTACACGCCTCAGTACAAATTGTCTACTATTACGTACCTTTGCGTCCGCTTTTACTTACTGTAGTAACTACCTTCTAGGCTATTACGATTTAGAGTATAAATAAGACGAGCTATAGAGTGTGGTCAGAACAGAAAGTATGACCTGTTATTAAAAGTATGAACAGAGACCAGCAGTAGATGTTTGTTACTCTTATTTAGAGGTATAACTGTCACCGTCGTGAAGGTGAATCAGTTTTTAAGGAATAAGATAACAACATCACGCCAGTATTGCCTGAAGGGTTGGGCAGAGTAACGCTCTCATTTCGCCGTTATGTTTAAGTCCCATGTAATAGGAGGCGAGCCTATTGCTACCAACCGGGCACAAATCCAAACTCTGGTCTGCTACTGAGGAATTCCAAACGGAAACACCCAATAACAATGGGATGCGAACCCAGGACCTCACGGTCAGCAGTCGCGCTTGCCATCACTGGACCAACGAGGCCGTTTAAGGAACAAATAAAATTCATGAATAAATTGTAATTAAGAAAAATAAAAACGTCACGGTGATTTATGCAACAGATATCATCTGGCATAAGCCGAGGTTTATAATACCGGATGAAGAAGAAATGATCCAAGATGTGAGTAGCAAAATTAATATCAAGTGCCGCTTTGCGAGATGTACCGGCTGCGTTAGCGACATTAGCGCTTTATAGGTAATAGCTTGCCTCATTCATACTCTAAGACCGCAATAGCCATTACCAATGAATTACAAATATTACTCGGTATATTACAATTACTGTTTGGGTCTACAAATGCCTACACCCGCCTTTTTTGTGTACATTTAACTAGATGCCTGAATAGGTTATGTAAGGAATTAACAGTGGTTCATTAGAATTAATCTTAAGTCGGTATGTAATCAGACGGATGCTAGTCGGATTTGCGAATAGGATTTGCTTTAATTAGATATTAATTTGTTGATTGCAGATTATGTCAACGAGATAGTTAAATAAATGACCCCAATGAGCTAAGACAGAGCTATTTTTTAACCGACTTCCAAAAAGGAGGAGGTTACTATGTTCGTCTGTATGTATCTTTTTTTTTTGTGTATGTTCATCGATATTTTCGCCAATTGTGAATCGATTTTGATGATTCTTTTTTTAATGGATAGGGTATACTTCGAAGTTGGTTCCATTTAAATTTGGTGAAGATCTGATGAAGAAATTCGGAGATAGACAATGGAACTCTTCAATGATGAACAGTACGCATATTGTGATGATGTGATTATGTGATTATGTTACGAGCAGCGTCTTTAGTAGGTCCAACCAAGTTTTAATTAAGGCCACTAAAATGAAAAAAATAAAAACATTTTTTACAAAAAATTTTAACCGACTTCAAAAAAGAATAAAATAATTACCATATTATAAAATTAACAGTTTCAGAAGTCGGTGCCTTCAATTTGGTTCAGCGTAGATCAGCACCGACTTCTGAAACTGTTAATTTTATAATATGGTAAATATTTTATTCTTTTTTGAAGTCGGTTTAATTTTTTTTTCATATAGGCTTCGATAAAATACGTTTTGCGTTTCAGTCGAACAGGTATGTGAAACCAACAACTTAAAATGATTCAATTCAAACTAAACAATTTCAATTAAAACATTGTATAGCTTAGATTAGAGGGTTTGATTAACTTATTGCTTATAGTGCTATAACATTAGCTTCTAGTAAATAAAGAATATTAGCAAAGAAGATTGTTTTCATAATTATTTTTTATAATTCAGTGGCTAAGCAATTGGATTCTGCGCTACGAGTCGTGGGTTCGATTCCCGCACGGAACAAATATTTGTATGGCCTACAGATAGTTGTCCCGTGTCTGGGTGTTTGTGTATGTCAAGATTTGTGTTTGTAAACCCACGATAGGTACAGGAGAAATCCTAGTGTGGGGCGGGGCAATGTTTGTTAAAAAAGATAATCTTAAAATGCAAATTACATCAATCCACCTATGGAATTACGTACATAATTGTACTTCCTTTACTGAAAAGATTAAACAAATACCCATGAAAGTACTTGCAAATGCTCCATCTAACGAATAACTTTTCAAAAACTAAAGTCTCGACTTTAATCATTCTTCTTCTCTCATATCAACACGCTATTTGAGAATAGCTCATGCTGAGGGTGAAAAGATTAGACATTCAGCAAAGTTGGTAGTGAGGCTGACTGCACAGGGTGCGCCGAACGTACTTTAAGTTCTATAAGTAGGTACTTATTCGTGGAGGTTCTTTTTATTGCATCCCTATTATAAGTAACTGCCTCGTTGATCTAGTGGTGGCAAGCGCGAATGCTGATCATGAGGTCCTGGGTTCGGTCCCCAGGTCGAGCAGTGTTATTGGGATTTTCCGTGTGGAATTCCTCAGTAACAGCCCAGAGTTTGGATTTGTGCCCGGTTGATGGCAATAGGCTCGCCCCCTATTACATGGGACTTAAACACAACGGCGAAATGAGGGTGTTACTATACACCTCTGCCCAACCCTTCGGGGAATACAGGCGTGATGTTATGCTATTATAAGTAATTTGCGCAATCGCAAAACTGAAGGTATTTTGCAGTGTACTTCTGATATATCGTAGAGTTTTACTATAATTTAAGACCATGCATCATTCTGAGAGATCCCCCTACCTCATTACTTAGTAACCGACATCAAAACTTTTGTTTCAAATCTGCAGCCCATCACCCTTACTTACAGAGTAGACAAAGTCCGAACACTCGTAAATATATTATCATTTAGGATCACATCTATACGAAGAATCCGCTCAGATGTCACTCTGAGTTCCTTCCCTTATTTCATAAAACTTTTTCAGCTACGAATCGATTCGAGGCATTCCATATAGCGCACCAATTCGAATCACACCAATAGGATTCTTATTCATAACATCACGCCTGTATTCCTCGAAGGGTTGGGCAGAGATGTATAAGTAACACCCTCATTTCACCGTTATGTTTAAGTCCCGTGTAATAGGGGGTGAGCCTATTGCTATCAACCGGGCACAGATACTGAGGATTTTTACGCGAAAAACCCAATAATACTTTTTCGGACCTGGGGACCGAATCCAAGCCCTCACGATCAGCAGTCGCAATTGCCACCACTAGACCAACGAGACAGTTCGTATTCCTATATTCATTCAAATGTACATACATGATAACATTTTAAATATTATTCATTTAAAAGAAAAAAAAATACAATTAAAAATATAATAATCACTTTTTAACAAAAATAAAACTGACTTCAAATGGTCTATCTCCGAAGTTCTTCATCAGATCTTCACCAAATTAAGAATACTCTTTCAAACAAAAAAATAATCATTAAAATCGGTTCACAATTAGCAAAGATATCGCGGAACAAACACAAAAAAAATAAACATACAGTCGAATTGAGAACCTCCTCCTTTTTGGAAGTCGGTTAAAAATAGTAGCCCACCGGCACCGGAAACAGGGTCCAACCTACCGGTGGTCAGGGCCTCAGAGAGAGGAACTTCCTAACAATACGCGCCGTGTCTAAAAGTACCGCTTTCTGTATCAGGCCCTTGGCCAAGCCGCCCAACGAGAGCTTCATCAGATGTTGGTCGAGGCTCTTGGCTATTAAGCCATTGGCCGTAACCACTATCGGCACAATGACTGCTGAGTCAATCTCCCACATGTCGATAACCTCGTGTACCATGTCGAGGTATTTAGTTTCTTTATCCTTCTTTTTTTCTTTCGTTCTTTTTTTCTTATTACTATTGGTGTGATTCGAATTGGTGCTATTCTAATTAGTGTGCTAAATCGAATGCCTCCTCGATTGCTGTACAAAAATAAAATCGAACAATTATTTTTTTTAGTATTTAGTACAGCAGTGATAGCCTAGTAGAGTGGCCGTCGGACTGCCAAGTCATAGGTCTCGAGTTCGAACCCAAGTGCGAGACTTTTCGGATTCATGTGCGTATTGTATAATTATCACATGCTTAAAAACGGTGAAGGAAAACATCGTGAGGAAACCGGCATGCCTGAGAGATATTTCCCGACGGCATGTGAAGCCAAGTCAGAGGCCCATGGGCGGCATAAACTGTGACACCAGGCTAGTCAGTAACCACACGAAAAGAAGAAGATTATTTTTAGTTAGTAATAATGATAGAGTAGAGAATTGTAGAGTATTGTCTCCTGAGATATAGGTTTGTACCTAGTTTTGGAGACAGCAGACTAAGACTGCCTGTTATTGATTTGCCTCATTAATTAGTTACTAAGTTTTCTTATGGAATTTTTTTATGGCTGTGTTTTGAATCAATTATTATTATTGTATTTTTTTTAAAGAACAGTTTTATACATCATATGACACAATTAAATCTAAAGATAATTAATTAGAAATTCCAAGATATCCACAGACATTTACTGTCGATTGTATGTAGATATTAGCGGATATCAAGTTCTCTTTTGTTAACCGACTTCCAAAAAGGAGGAGGTTACTATGTTCGTCTGTATGTATGTTTTTTTTTTTTTTTTTTTTGTGTATGTTCATCGGTATTTTCGCCAATTGTGAACCGATTTTAATTATTCTTTTTTTAATGGATAAGGTATACTTCGAAGTTGGTCCCATTTAAATTTGTTGAAGATCTGATGAAGAACTTCGGAGATAGACAATGGAACTCCTCAATGACGAACAGTACGCATATTGTGATGATGTGATTATGTTACGATCAGCGTCCAACCAAATTTTAGTTAAGGCCACTAAAATGAAATAAATAAAAACTTTTTTACAAAAAAATTAAACCGACTTCAAAAAAGAATAAAATAATTACCATATAAAATTAACAGTTTCAGAAGTCGGTGCTGATCCACGTTCAACCAAATTGAAGGCACCGACTTCTGAAACTGTTAATTTTATATGGTAATTATTTTATTCTTTTTTGAAGTCGGTTTCATTTTTTTGTAAAAAAGTTTTTATTTAGGTCGCATTTGCAACTCAATTAACTTATAATTGTTATAAGCAACATTTCAGCTTTATATTTGTCTTTCATTAGTGCTTACTCATTCAAACGGATTAAAAGTGTAATAACATAGGTATGTGCTATTTCAATACGTCCGGATATCCGTGATTTAACATCTACAATACAAATACACGAATAGCATTTCATCTGACACAACATATTGAGCGTACGCGATGACGTAACAAAGATTATCGCAACGCAGCAATTTAATTAACTTTATGTACTACAATAACGTATTTAATTAAGTAAAGTCTACATTGTAAATAGTATTTGTTTGTTATGTAACGTAACCTACTGTTACATTTGGAATAATTGACTCGATATTATTTGGTTAGCAATTGTGACATGGTTACTTTTTTTAGTCTTGCAAACATCGCTATGCAAGAGGTCTTTTAAAGACTTGGTGTCAATTCTCTTGTTGAACAACTAAACTAGAATTATAGAATTGCTATCTTTTACTAACAGCGCGAGAAAAGGGCGGTGATAAATCTTCTTTACATAGTATAAAACAAGGTCGCTCCCGCTGTCTGTCTGTCTGTCCGTATGTATGCTTAGATCTTTAAAACTACGCAATGGATTTTAATGCAGTTTTTTTTTAATAGATAGAGCGATTCAAGAGGAAGGTTTATATGCCCCACATTAGTATCTACATCGCACCCGTGCGAAGCCGGGGCGGGTCGCTAGTAACAACTAAGTTAGAGATGTCAAACTAGTTTACGTCTTGAACTTCACCGTGTCTTTAGTCGACACGATCCGAAGTATCGTCTTTTGTATGGAAATTTTAGTTCAACTAGATTTTACAGCTCTTATTAATTGCCTCGTTGGTCTAGGGTTGTGAGGTCCTGGGTTCGATCCCCAGGTAGAGCAAAATGTTATTGGGTTTTTCCGTGTGGAATTCCTCAGTAGCAGCCCGGAGTTTCGATTCGTGTCCGGTTGATGGCAATAGGCTCGCCCCCTATTACAACGAGGACGTTACTATACACCTCCGCCCTACCCTTCGGGAAATACAGGCGTGATGTTATGTGTATCTATTTACATCCGTCCGTCGTATTTTATCAGAGTGAATAAGATGGCAATAACCTAAACCTAAACTAAGTATATACTGGCCTGCAAAAATAAGTATCACACTTTTAAAATTGCAATAACTTTTTAGGTACACAAGATATATTTTCGAAACAAAAAGGACTCAAAAAAGAGTTTAACTTTGTTACTATAGTTTCAAAGAAAGCTGATAAAAATTGCTATAAAACGTTTTTTATTTTAAATCTCTAACTTCTATAGTTTAGAAAAAATTGAAATTTTAAAAGTGTGATACTTATTTTTGCAGGCCAGTGTAGTTTGAGCACAACAGAATCGGCACCATTGCCATAATCACCACTCTTAGCATAGGAACTGGTGATTGAAGTATGTTGTCATTACCACAGGATGTCCTACTACTCGTCGTCTTGACATACCTTTACGCAATATGAGCAGGAAATTACTTGTAGACATGAATAAACAACACTTGAATATCATATGCAGTAGTGAATCAAGGCGTTATGTCGACAGGATAAAGCTATGTTTGTATTCTAGTACCTAGTTATATAAACACTGTTTCAGAAACAAGGGTCAATGTGTTTCTAGAATATATTGACACACTAGCTTTTGCCCGCAGCTTCGCTTGCGTGCTTTTTTTTCACCCCCTTAGGGGTTGAATTTCAAGAAATCCCTTCTTAGTGGATGTTTACGTCACAAAATGAACCTACTGTCAAAATATCAAGTTTCTAACCCCAGCCGTCTAGGCTGTGCGTTGATAGATCAGTTAGTCAGTCAGCTTCTCCTTTTATATATATAGATGTTGCAAGTTTTTGCACGGTTTGTTACGGGATTGTGTTAGATCAGTGATACCCAAAGTGGTCTATATTTCTATCCCTAAGGGGGTAAAATAGGGGATGGAAGTTTGTATGAAAATTTATGTGGACAATATCGCGGGTAAGTGCTAGTAATATGATAAACTTTAATTACATTCCCAGCATTTGTGATTTTTTACGTAAATTTGACATAATCAGCCCATTACTGTCCCACTGCTGGGCACGAGCCTCTTCTCAGAATGAGAAGGGTTTACGCCTAAGTTCACCACGCTGGCCTGGTGCGAGTTGGCAGATTACACACACCATCGAGAACTTTAAGAAGCCCTCTCAGGTGTGCAGGTTTCCTCACAATGTTTTCCTTCACCTTTAACGCAAGTGATAATCAAATTATGATCCGCACATAAATTTTAAAAGTCAGAGGTACGGGCCGGGTTCGAACCAGACCTTCCTACATGGAAGGCAAGCGTTTCTTAGTGCTGATTTCACCAACGTCGGATAACTTTTATCTCAGGAATAAATTTGACGTTTTGACAGTTTTTTTATAAAAATTCTGTCAAAATGTCTAACTTATTCCTTGGATAAACGTTATCCGACCGTGGTAAAATCGGGCCTTAGCGTAACTATCGTAGAATAGAATACTATATATATATATTATATATAATAATACACCAAAATTGTAACACAGCTCTTATACAATAACAAACATTAAAGGGTACAATGGCGGTCTTATCGCTGATAGCGATATCTACCAGACAACCTTTGGATGAACAGGAAGTCAATGAATAAGATAGAGGGGGTAGTCCAATCGTATACAATATTAATATGATTACAGGTCCATGTATAACCTATAGGTATCTAAGCCGAACTGATTGCGAGCGCATAGCTTGTAAATAATGATATTAAATCGTGAGCAAGCTTCGCCCCGCGGCGACGCTTACATAAAACAATCGTATGACGTTTGAAATGCTTTGTGTTCGCATCATGACATGCAGGATGGCAAATTGTAATTGTTATTAATGTTATTTTGATTAAGTTTGTTTGTTTAGTAAATTAGGCGTTAGATTGTTAAGTATAGATTTATTTTGTTCATAAAGGTGTATAATTGATGTAATTTACATTATACAAGGTTAGTCGGAAAGGGGGTACTAAGCCGCGGGCCACTTAATGTATCACTGATGATTGTTTAACAGAAAGGGTTAAAATATAAAAATTCGATAAACAAAAGATCCATTTTTTTTTTGTTTTTTCTAAAATATTTATTTCATCCCTGCTTTAGTTATGAATTCAGAAAATGGAGTGTATAATCCGTGGCCTCAAATATGACGTAAAATTTAAACACTTCTGATCATAGCTGAGGATAGATAGAATTTAGCGTATTTTTTATGAAATGTTTGAACAGCTATTTCTCTTGAACTATTGACTTTTGGGGAAAGTTGTAGAGCAAAAGTTATCCATTATTATGGGATCTTTAACTCTTTCGGCTTAGTACCCCCTTTCCGACTAACCTTGTATAATACAACATCTAATTTTTACATGCTTAAACCTATTTTCTTCGGGGGTGTGATGACACGAAAATTTTGGCTTTAGGCATTGTTCTTAAGCTGTTAACTTTGCAGATCAACACCATACCACTCTGACTAATGTCAACTCTGAAGATGGATAAATAGTAGGTACCAATCAGGTATACGAATTAATGTTGATAAATCTGTTCAATCCCATAGCTGTGCGGTCACCAAGTAGGTCGTCAAGCTTAATATTAATAGCTACGGGCAATATATCCTAATTGGGTAGAATCTAGTCTAGTATCGGTCTTAGTGTCGGTATTACAGCAGTGATAGCCTAACGGTTGAATGCTTGCCTTCCATGCAGGAGGATCTGCGTTCGATACCGGCCCGTACCTCTGACTTTTTGAATTCACGTGCGGATCAGAATTTCATTATCAGTTGCGTTAACGGTGAAGGAAAAATATCGTGAGGAAACCTGCACACCTGAGAGGGCTCCGTAAAGTTCTCGATGGTGTATGTAGTCTGCCAACCCGCACCAGGCTAGCGTGGTGGACTAAGGCCTAAAACCTCATTCTGGGAAAATACCCGTGCCCAGCAGTGGGACAGTAATGGGCTAAATATGTTTTATATATTTTAATGGGTTTTAAAGCCTGTTGATATAACTATCATCTAGCATCCGACACTCCTACTTCACTGCTTACCCGAAAATCAGCGTACCTATCCTAAACTAATTTTGAGCTACACGATGGCTGATGCATGCGTGCTGTCAGTTAGGACAGGTCAACTCAAACCTGCTATGGCACTTTCCTCAAAAGGCCATTCCAGACGTTGCCCTACATTGTTACACTCACATAGATTTTATAAGTACCACAATGTGTAGACTTTAAAAGAGACCTTGATCTCTGAATTTGTTTCGACTTCTCTTCGCAGAGCTAGTCATATAGGAAATGCTGGCGCCATCTAGTCTTAAAAGGGACATTACATTGACTAGGAAAAGTGTCTGTAACAGATTTATTTACAGAAATAAAAATCATTTATCTATATTTGTATTTTTATATTTTTGTATGTAACGAATAAACTTAAAAACTACTGGACCGATTTCAAAAAATCTTTTGCCGTTAGAAAGCTACATTATCACTGAGTAACATAGGCTACGAGCGGAGGTGTGAGGACACAGCTAGTCATTTATAAACACAAGGCCTTGAAACTACAAATGGCCCACGGCCATCCAAAAGTATGTATGAAAAATGTATGTTTTCAATTCTTCTCGGTTTCACCTTCTATATCGATTTAACATAGTTATTATGACCGGCGGTCAAGCCATGAATACTTCTCGAGATAAGGAAAAGGGTCGGTGTCGAAACGATAGGTACTTAGTACGTGATGAACAATGCACGTTAGTTAAAATTCGTGTCGGATTATCTACACTAATATTTGAGTGTGTTTTCCCTTTTTATTTACATATTTGGAACTGTGAAGGTAATTTGGTACTGGTGATTTTGGCAAAGAGAAAAGGTGTATTGTGAACCCAGCATAATTTGACATTTCAGAGCTGCGCTGCTTGCGAAGGTAAACACGATATTTCGTCAAATTCAATATGTAAAATACATACAACAGAATCTTGTAGGGGTGAATCTAACATTACAGTTATAGCTAATATCGGTATGTCAGGATTGCGAGCATGGTAAATAAAATTAATGAAACCAACATAGACTCTCCACCACTGAGAGTACCTACTTTAAATTGGGTTAGTGGTTAGTTACAGAAGCTAGTTCACAATAAGTATAATAATTAATTTATACAAGATCAGAAAATAAGGACAAGCAAATCAGATATAAAAGGTCGGACTTCTTCGGCGGTTCGACATGGAATTCCTTGCTCCGTTATTTTCCTAATCGACTGCTTGTAGATGGTCTTGCGGACCGTTTCTACGTAACCGGGCAGTTATTGGTGAGACCTGAAGGGTCTCCAACCAATCCCGACGAGAGTAAAATACTTAACCTAAGCTAACTACTATTACTACGTCTACTATACTAACATCATGACTAGATAGCAACAACCACTAAGGGCGTCCCCTAGGGGGGACTCGGAACCTTCGCTTAGGGCGTTGCTTGCGAGAGGACTGGGAGGGAGATAGCTTGATGAGGGCTGAATTAACGGTATGACTGCGGAGTCAGAAAGGACGACCGGCTCCGTGGCTGCGGCGGGTGAGCACGGTGGGTCAGGGGAAACCTTTACTCCGCCGAATGGCCACTGTTTTTATAACTTCGGCTACGTTGATTCATCTTGACGACTACCCTCCTTTGTAAATATTGTCAAGTGGTACCAGCTACCGATAACAAATACATTTTCATTTAGTTCCTTATTTCGCCGCGTGCCAAGTAATACTGAGCGGAGTATACCTAGGTATGTGGCTGGTAGCGGATGCAGAAGAGACACACCTTATTTATAAATAAGGATGAAGAGGCAGGTGAAACATTAATATAATCTGACTACGATAAAATGGTTACTTGATTTACTTAAAAAAATCATAGACTTGAAAGATACATTCGCTATGTAATAATAATAAACAATGTTTTTAGAGCCGATAATAATCTATACTAAAATTATAAAGCTGAAGAGTTTGTTTGAACGCACTAATCTCAGGAACTACTGGTTGGAATTGAAAAATCATTTTTGTGTTGGATAGTCCATTTATCGAGGAAGATTATAGGCTATATAACATGACGCTACGACCAAAAGGAGCGGAGCATAAATGAAAAATGTTGCAAAAACGGGAAAAATGTCCACCTGTGCGAAGCCGGATTTATAGACAAATACATAAAATATTAAGGACTGCCTTCTTGGTCTAGTATATATTTTTGAAATCGGTTCAGTAGTTTTTAAGTATATTCGTTACATACAAAAATACAATTAATGTTTCCTCTTTATAATATTAGTACTATGCGTGCCAACTAAGAATAGGATCGCGCTTGCTACAACTTCACATAATAGCTGTCAAATTAGAAAGGCCAGCACAAAAAAACTGTTTTTTATATTTTTTTATTCATAGATTTCATTATTATTTATATTCATTTTTATAAAATGTTATTTCTTGAATTCCATAAATAGATAATTTAGGATAAATTAATAATATTTGAAAACAGTATTCATTAAAGAAATGAACCAAAATATATAGTTAACTTCACGAAATGCTACTGGTCACCCTAATACGTCCCCATAAAAATAATACAATTACTGTGTAATTAATTTGCCGTAAATTGATTAGAAATACCAAAAAAGTGAACTAAAAATTATTAAACTGAGTATAATTTCTTTATTTTTATTTTTTTGCACACCTTACGCTTTGGTAATGAAGTTCACGAGTATTGCGGAACAAAATGGCGTCTTGACAGTACAGTATTCTTAGTTGGCATGCACAGTATATATTAATTTTAGAGCCACACAAGACGCGGAATTAATAAAAATAAAGCTCCCACCACACAACAATTTAAATTCCTCGCGAATACATTTGAAAACTGAAAGTGTTGAGAACTGTCTGACAAACGAGCACAGAGCCACAAACTAAACAGTATGTTTTATGTGCCTGGGGACATAGCAGCCAGTTTGTGATACCAGCACTACACTTAATAACACATCGAGAAAATTACTTAAGAATTAGTTCTACAACAGTAATGATAAGGTGGACATATTTCCTTGCTAGTAAGTTCGTTTCCTAGTTTTGGTGATATTATTTATTGTGTCCAACGGGTTTGTTTTCCTTTTTTTATTTTCTTTTATTGGCTCACCAACAATTGTTAACACTCAAAAATTACAAAGGATCTTACTTACTTATACAGAGTATAAACGAAATTAAATAATTCCTTCAAACTTCATGATGTACTGCTGACATAAATTAACCCTGCACGGGATACTTTTGGATTCAATAAAAAATAAATTACAAGAAGTAAACATGTGTCCTTAAGTGAGACATTTTAGCGCCCCGAGTTAAAAGCCCGCACGCCGAGCGACAGCCGCGCCATTCCCTCATAGCGCTAAAATGCCTCACGTTAAGAACACATGTTTACTTTTTTTTTATTGAATCTAGATGTGTCTATCCCTTGCAGTGTTAATCTATGTCAGCAGTACATCACGAAGTTTGAAAGAATTACATGATTTCATTTACATCCCGTATATAAAAGTCAAATGTTACAATTTTTTACAGGTAAGCACCACATGTACTTCATTTTATGATGTAATCTAAACATTACCAAAACAAGTATTATGTAAGTATGAATATAAATCTAAATCTAAAGTTAAATCTAAAGAGGCTGCTACATTGCATTATATGTTACTAGCGACCCGCTCCGGCTTCGCACAAGTGCAATGTAGATACTAATGTGGGGCCTATAAACCTTCCTCTTGAATCACTCTATCTATTGCTGAAAACTGCATTAAAATCCGTTGCGTACTTTAAAAGATCTAAGCGTACAGACAGCGGGAGCGACTTTGTTTTATACTATGTATAGATTATAATGTGAGACTACGGAATTTGCCAAGAGAGTTTGTTTGTTAGTGGCAGACATCCCAATTTGGCACCCAATTTCGTGGGTGATCAATTAAGCAACGAATCAAATTCAATCTCCCAATATACGAAATTGTAACCCCAACCTGAACAACAGACGTCCTTCAACTAAAAAGTGGTAATCAGATCAGTTTTCCGTGTGGGATTCCTCAATAGCAGGCCGGAGTTTGGATTTGTGCCCGATTCCCCTATTACATGAGACTTAAACATAACGGTGAAATACACCTCTGCAAACCCTTCGGAGAATACAGGCGTTATGTTATGTCAGAAAAAAATCAATTAAACTTTTATCAAATACATACAACTTCCTTCCGATGACCATAAATCTTACTCAACAAGCTGTGAACACAAGAAGCAACTGATTGAAATAATAATAAAAAACACTTTTACTTTGATTTTTCTGCCCATATGCGGGCAGTAGGTACGCGTACTCGGTACTTTCGCTAAGCAATAAATTTTATAAACAATCGTCATCTGTCTTCGTTACAAGAAATCAATTCGCGCTGTGCCGTCAACAACCTTGATACAAAGATTAACAAAGAAATAGAAACAGAACGGACTTGGAATTTTCATGAATTTCATGTTATTGTTCTGCCTAGCCTTTTCCCAACTATGTCGGGGTCAGCTTCCAGTCTAACCAGATGCGGCTGAATACCACTATTTTACACGGAGCGACTGCCATCAGACCTCCGCAACCTAGTTACTAAGGTTAGACCGGTTGTCAGACTTTTGGGCTTCTGACTTCCCGTAACGACTGTCATAGGTATTTGTACGATTCCCAGGACCAACTGTTTAACGTGCTCCCCGAGGCACGGAGGGGTCTCGGTGTGTAACGAACGGACACCCATCCATGGACTGACCGCGACAAGCGCAGCTTAACCTCGCAAATCGTATAGTCCGCGGGGTTGTTAATTATACATGAGCCCCTCTCTAAATTCATGTTTTGTGACCCTTATTTCAAGGTATAATTTTTTTTATCAGTTGCCGTAAATGTGCTATAATAAATTATTAGCTGCAATTAATAAACACATACTCTTGACGTTACGAAAATGTGCTCATTACGTGATAGTGCTTATTAGGGGGGTTGTCGCGGTGCATGCAACAGCGAATCCCGTGACCCCGGCCCTAGGTCAGAAGGAGGGACACCGTGGGGTTTTAGCCGGTAAAAGTCCGGCACACCCCCCCCCGTCTTCCCCAGACGGGGGACAGTCCATGAGGATATCCCCACGTAAAAAAAAGGCGGTTAGAATTAACAATTATGCAATTAACATGTACTATTACGTTTTACAATTAAATACTCAATTCTTTTTTTATATACTTCATATCAATAGGAACTTCAATAAACATGAAAAAATTGAACAGATAATAAACAGTCATATCTCCGTTCAATTATTTAATCTGTGTCGAAACTTTTTCTGACCGCTATTACGTAGAGGAACATAATTCGATAATGGTCCAGTAATTGCTAGAAATTGGACATCCACTGCCGGCAAGCTCGTTTTGGCGGTCTTTGTGAGTTGAAGAATTTGATGGCAAGACAACCTCATAAGTAGACTATACAGGGTGTTGAAATGTCCTTTCATGAAGTTTTGACAATAGTGATGTCGTTCTTGGAATATTAATTACGGAGGGCTAGATCAAATGGTAGTGACATTGTTTAACTGTAAAGTTGAAGCTACACTTAGCAGCGACGCAAACTACGACATAAATACAGCGATTGCAACAAAAGTATTAATATTCACGTATGTGAATGAAGCAGTGATAGCCTAGTGGTTGAATGCTTGCCTTCCATGCAGGAAAGTCTAAGTTCAATCCCGGCCCGTACCAGAAATCCGTACCGTGCGGATCAGAATTTGATTATAACTTGCACTAAAGGTGAAGGTATGCCGGTTTCCTCACGATGTTTTCCTTCACCGTTTTTAAGCAAGTGATAATTATTATACAATACGCACATGAATCCGACAAGTCAGAGGTGCGTGCTTTAGGTTCGAACTCGAGACCTATGACTTGGCAGTCCGACGTCACACCGCTAGGCTATCACAGCTGTTTAGGTCATGGTAAAGCCTATACTTAGTTATCGATTACAGAACTTTTAACTTTCTTATTAAATAAACCCATTTACCAATTGTTAGTCAACCGCAACACCACAAAACAGATAGGTACAGAAGTAAATCTAAATACAAGTGCGCTCGAGCAACGCACACATAGACACTGCTCACGGACACGATATCTCGGACTGTTTGGGACTAGAGTGCGAGTGAGTGCGAGTGCCATGCGCTTGAGAGAGATAGATATATAGATAGAGCGACCGCCGAGCGTAGGTATGAAAAGTGAAATACATACACGAGATTGACTTCTGTACCTATCTGTTTTGTGGCAACACTCCCATTCAGGGAGTGTCAGTGTCAGTAGTTACTGTTTTCACTTATACTAGTATCGCCCAATTATCTATCTACATATTGAGCATCCGTCCAATCTATCATTATAATTTATACTCAATGATGGATCAATTTACTATAACGAATGTATGTGCGTACGCAAGTGATTCACTTTTACTTTTCGAAAATGATTTTTATAACTATTTCTTTACGCAGTTGATTGTGATGTTGTTAATAAACGGAATGGGTGAAAATTTATTTAGATTTAATTGAATCGATATTTTTATGGTTTTGAATATTTTTGTTGTGATTTATTGTTTATTATGAAACTGACTTTCGTTGGCGAAGTTCCATACTTCGCTTAAGTTCTAACACCGCGTAACTCAAAATACACTGGCCTGCAAAAATAAGTATCACACTTTTAAAATTATTATTTTTTCTAAACTATAGAAGTTAGAGATTTAAAATAAAAAACGTTTTATAGCAATTTTTATCAGCTTTCTTTGAAACTATAGTAACAAAGTTAAACTCTTTTTTGAGTCCTTTTTGTTTCGAAAATATATCTTGTGTACTTCAAAAGTTATTGCAATTTTAAAAGTGTGATACTTATTTTTGCAGGCCAGTATAGTTAACTTTTCAGGAGAGCAAAAAATTGAAATTCTTCTACTTATCATATAATTGTTTTTAATCTACAATATTCTATTTTATTTTGGTGTTTTCGACGGAGCACTTTCGCGACACGATTCCGTATGGAACACGCTGTTTTAGCTGTTTACATAGCTTGATGGAAATAATATTACATACGCAGTGGATCTTGTTTTTGAAATAACGCGTGTCTTTTGGATCTAACCATTGATTGTGATTGGTCAAACGATGCGTTTTTCGATTCCCTATCGAATGACGTGCGTAACTAAAAACTACTATTTTTCGAGTTACGCGGTGTTAGAACGTAAGCGACGATATTGCAATCGGAAGTTTAAATTCCTCAGTAATTGGTATAAACGGTATATTATGAAACGTGGTGTTAGATAAAGATGTATCCTTGTTACCTAAGATCAATCAACAGTCATATTAAGAGTGATTCTTGTTCAAATACAAACCAATCGATCTAACAGCTTCTGTATTCAATTTCCGATGTTGTTCTTCAACATTTAATTATAAATTAGTTCTTATATAAGAATGTAAGGCACCAATTCTAGTTACATATTTAATAACAATATTTTTATTATATTTGGCACAACACACTACACAGTATTTTAACTTGATTTTACACACTGTTCAGTAATTTAAGACAGAAAAATACTCACGTTATTACTGGTTCTCTCTGGTGCTTTCATTACGTCACTCGAACGAAGGTTGTTGCTGAAAATCAGCGCCGTTGGTCAAAGTCAAAGTATTTATTTCAATTAGGCACATAAAAGGCACTTTTGAACGTTAACGTTTACAAAGAAAATAGAATTGATTCTAGTCGCCCCTTCCAAAAGGTAGTTTCGTATGGAGAAGAATGGGCAAGAAACTCCACCGTTCCTCTTTTAAAATGTCTTACAATATTTTGTATAGGTACATTAATTATACAATTATATGTGAAGACGATGTACCTAGAATAAAATTATACCACAAAAGGTAAAAAAAATAAAAATGAAACAATGACAAATTAATTATGTGATAGATACATGGTGCTCACATATTTACAAACATTGCAAAAGTATAAAAAAATCGGTTATCGTTTTCCGAAAAATTTAAAAGTAATAAGGTGAGTGTGTGAGTTAAGTTGGCATTAGGTTCGTCCGAAGTCTCAGCATAATGCTGAGCAACGACCTAAATTTTTACGCACCATTATGCAATGGAATGTAACTGCCTTGTTGGTCTAGTGGTGGTAAGCGCGACTGCTGATCGTGAAGTCTTGGGTTTGATTCCCAGATCGGGCAGTGTTATTGGGTTTTTCTATTAGGAATTTCTTAGTAGCAGCCCGGACTCTGGATTTGTGCCCGGTTAATGGCAATAAGCTCGCCCCCTATTACATGGGACTTAAATAACTGCTGCGCTTGACTCAGTGGAACGCAGAGCTAAGAGGCTCATTGGCGACGAAAAACTGGTAGATGCCAAGCTTCACAGCTTGGCTCATCGCCGCAAGGTTGCCTGCTTGTCGGTCTTCTATAGACTGTACTTCGGAGAGTGTGCTCTAGAACTCTACAACCTCATCCCACCGGCCCTCTTCTACTATCGGATATCTAGACGTACTGCAAGTTACCATCCATACTTAGTTGCCATTCCACCAATTCGCACTAAGCGCTTCCAAACATCCTTCATAATGCGCACTGCAAAAGAGTGGAACTCACTACCTGCGTCTGTGTTCCCGAACGCATTCAACCTGAATCTCTTCAAAGTTAGAGTTAACAGGCTTCTTCTGGGTAAGCTCACTCCATCGTAGACTTTGTCTCTGTCTCCTCTGACCTAGACTAGAGTCAAGAGCAAACCCATTTAAAAAAAAAGAACGAGGTGTACTAAAAACACCTCTGCTGAACCTTTTGGGGAATACAAGGCGTGATGTTATGTTATGTCTTGTTCAAATAAAAACCAATTCATATAATATCGGATATTCAATTTCCGATGTTGTTCTCCAACATTTAATAATAGATTAGTTCTTACATAAGAATGTAAGGCACCAAAGAGTGCGACACCATCTTGATTCGGTCGTCACGACCATCTCAGTGATGAATACGACAGGATGTACAAGATTGGCAATCAACGTAGTACCGTGACTTATGCCCCACTCCCACCTGCAACAAAAGTGCGATGGTCAAGCTTTCAATTGTCTCTCTGACACCTTAGCCATGATGTGGGAAAGCTTTCGAGCTTTGATGTGAGAAACACGCCCAAACGTTGTACTAAAACCTACGTAACGAAATTCATGAATAGTAGATGTGAGAATAAGGTTCGTGAACCTAATTATGCAGATAATATATTAACACAAATACTTTGAAAGTCTTATGGCGAAATACTCAAACGATACTCAATTTTAGGTTGCCGTTAAGTCTCATGCTGTCACTGTCACTTTAAGGCGAAGTGATAATAACAGCACGAAATTAACGGCAATTTAACATGGAGTAGATAGCGTTTGAGTATTTGGCCATAAGGTTCTACATCTCGTGATTCTATATCTCGTGCTGTCACTGTCACTTCACCTTACAGCACAAGACTTAGCGGCAACTTAAAATTGAGTAGCGTTTGAGTATTTGGCCATAAGGTTGACAAGGCATCAGCAATTCTCTTGGGGTTGTAGATATTTATAGGCGGCGGTAACCAATTAGCATCAGGTGGGCCATCGGCCTAAGTACCAATCTAATTCGTAAAAAAGACTTAGGTATAAGCTTTTTGGACTTTGATTTACCGTTTATAGGGTATCTAATGCCAATAACGGCATTTTACAACCACTCGATACACGTTTCGTGTGTTTTCAACATGTGTGAACGTTTTGTAAGCGGTCGCGTGGTGTGAATTGCGAACACAAGTACCACTGTGAGGGCACGGGTTAAGAGCAGCTCTTAAACACTTCTGACTCAACGCAAAGACTCAAAGCATTGCATGGATGCTATTGCAACTTACTAAGTGCGAGTTGCGATAGCTAAATACCTATATATTCACGAATTTCCACGATGGAAACAGCTGATCTAAGGCTGGTATTTACCAGCAACAATTATCTGGTTAAACATCAGTTTACTCGAAAAAATTAATAGAATTTTAAGTAAACGGTTGTTTATGGTGGTAACAATGTTTTGGTTATTCCAAGATAATTCCAAGTTCTACAGAAAAGTACAGAGACTTACACGTAATCTATGGTAACTTTATGAAGACCTAGTTCCTACATGTGTTCCATTACATGTGTTATATCCAAAGAGATTAAATACTTATATGGTACCTATTGAATGTATTCGGTTATATCAAATCTATGGTATAGAGGTGAGCTTATTACTATTGACAAAGCACAATTTTAGACCCAATATAATTTCATTTTTCCAAATAAAATTATACTTTATTCAACTTGAATAATAAGTTCAATGTATCGGAAACTAGTTCTTCAATGTCCCAATCAGATGACAACATCACGATGAACTCTATTATATTACTTGCGACATGATTGATTTACGATAGAGTACAGAAACATTCTCATTACAATATATTGCAACGAAATTTAAGACCATCAAGTAATTGAAACTTAAGGACCCTTCAGACCAAACGACACGACGCCACGACATGTCAAACGCAATACGCATCTTGATCACGACGCTCTTAAAAGCAATAGTTTGAAATGATAAATTACATAATTTAACGATCTCGAAAAATCCACCATTGCCAGTGAGTTTCATAAAGAGGAATTATTGAATACGCAGGCGCTTTTCTTCTTGAACAAAAACAATAGATTCCAGGAATATGATAATTAAATCAGTATTTAAAAGCTGCCTAATGACCGATTCCTATGATTTACCGAGCGTTATTTGTTAAAAAAAAGCCTCTTGTATCTTTACCAATAATGATGCAAATAGCCCATAATTATGCATAGTAAAACCTTCCATACGTTAGTAGCTATAACAAGTAAAATTAGCTAACGAGTCTCTTTATATGCACAGTTTCATTTACACAATCAAAAATGCTATCATTGGTGAAAAAAAGTATTCGTTTTCGGCCATAGGAACCGGGTATAAGTATCCTTTAGACGAATTGGATTGCTGATTTGTTAAATAAATAAAATATGTTGCCTAATGTATGAAATTCAGATGACGTTTACATTTCGTCGCTGGGCAGTGAAAACCTCGTAAAGCACAAATTCATTTTTTTTATTCATAATGTTGGGTAAAAAGCCTTGTAATGCATATTTAGAACGAACGTGCACAGCTCTAAGATGAAATAGATTGATAAATAGACAATAAAACAGAAGGACCTTACATCTACACTTCATACCTTTTTTTTTAACAGGCATTTATTATCATCTCCTGTAAAATTACGCTCATTGCAATTACGAGGTTTTCACTGCCCAGCGACGATATTAACAGGTCCACTTTGGCCGCCATGTTGAGAAAGATTTATAAATACGAGTTTTAAAAATCGAACGCAATAAAAGGAACAAAAGAAGCTTCCATCTCCGCAAAAGTAAACTAACATATTAAAAAAATACTTATCATAACTACATCCTATTCATAACAAAAAAAAAGAGAAAACACCGAGAGACAACGTTTTTTTTTCTTATAACACTTACAATTAACGGTATGGGAACGCCATTGCATCAGACAAGAGGAAATGTGAATGAAACTTAATACGAGACCCGAGATATGATCTATACGAAGATAACGAGGTTATGTCACGATATTTGCAGGTTACATGATTAAGTCATTATGATTAATCAATTTATTTTTTTAGTTTCGTTATGCTAGTGTTAAAGTGTTCAGTCTAGCCTTAGGATATCGGCATTGCACAGTAACTGGATGGCGGAGGTTTAATGGCAGTCGCTCCATTTAAAATACTAGTATTCAGCCGCATCTGATTAGACTGGAAACTGACCCCAAAATATAGTTGGGAAAAAAGGCCAGGAGGAATATACAAGGTTAGTCGAAAAGGGAGTATTAAACCGAAAGGGTATTGAAGTACCCATAATAATGGATAACTTTTGTTCTACAACTTTCCCCAAAAGCTGTTCAAAGATTTCATAAATAAAAAAAAATTTTACAAAAAATTTAAACCGACTTCAAAAAAGAATAAAATAATTACCATATAAAATTAACAGTATCAGAAGCGGTGCTGATCCACGCTGAACCAAATTGAAGGCACCGACTTCGGAAACTGTTAATTTTATATGGTAATTATTTTATTCTTTTTTGAAGTTGGTTTAAATTTTTTGTATTTTTTTTTTCATTTTAGTGGCCTTAATTAAAACTTGGTTGGACCTACTAAAGACGCTGCTCGTAACATAATCACATCATCACAATATGCGTAGTTCGTCATTGAGGAGTTCCATTATCTATCTCCGAAGTTCTTCATCAGATCTTCACCAAATTTAAATGGGACCAACTTCGAAGTATACCCTATCCATTAAAAAAATAATCATCAAAATCGGTTCATAATTGGCGAAAATATCGATGAACATACACAAAAAAAAAAACAAAAAAGAAAAAGATACATACATACGAACATAGTAACCTCCTCCTTTTTGGAAGTCGGTTAAAAATACGCTTAATTCTATCTATCCTTAGCTATGATCAGTTGTGTATGCATTTTAGGTCATATTTGGGATTACGGATTAGTAGTTCCATTTTCTGAATTCGTAACTAAAGCAGGGATGAAGAATTTTTGAAAAAACTAAAATTTAATTTAATTTTCATGTTTTTTTTTTAAATCGAATTTTGAAATTTTAACGCTTTCTTTAAAACAATCATTAGGGATACATTAAGTGGCCCGCGCCTTAGTACCCCCTTTCCGACTAACCTTGTATACTAGATTAGAGAAGTTTTAGTTCTTGAATTCAATCTTAGGCTCTTATTAATAAACAGCTCTTATTTAACAGATCTGCCAAGAGCATTTACCATAAAATAGACCACTAGAAATAATTCCATACATTTGAAAACCTTTTTTTTTTAAATACGTCTCAAGTCATTTTAAATCTACACTTTAGAGGGATCTCTCAAATGATTACTGTTTATTAATACAGGCCTTAGATCAGGCAGAAAGTCAAATTGGAGTTTTAAAACCTTAACTCATCAATGAGTCTGCCAAGCGCAATATCCCATATAACTGGTTAACGGTGTAAACTGTCATTTTCGCGTTCAAAATTCAGCAGTGAACGTTTAATGGGCTTATATGAATTGATGATATGGTAATAGGCTATCGCGAATACTTACAGTCATTGGAAAACCATTGGGTGTACAACTTTTCCTCTCTGCTTGACGGTTTTATTTAATACGGAATAAAAAAAATCGCTCGAGTAACATCGTTTTAAAAAGTTTCTAATTCAATCATGCTTAAGGGCGGATACGACCAAACAGGAATAATTTTTATTCTCGGAGTAAATCGCTACTTACTCGAGAATAACTAAATTTCACGTTTAACCAACTACAATTAGAGGAATAACGAGTCTATTCGGGAATAGTTACTATACCGCCGTCAGGCATGGATTAGGGAGCTTATTCCAAGAATAAGAAAATGGCGTCCTATTGTTTTAAGCTGTAATTTCAACTCAACACAAAGTATTGTTCCAAAAACATATAATGCAACGTTTAAATAATTTGATTGAAAATAGTGATAGTGATGAGGAAGTCATTAGACGTCCAAGGTGGATAAAAGAGAGAATAGATTTAATTGAATATCATGATTATGAGGACTACGTTTACGCATAACGTCACTCATTTTATAAATATGATTATCTAAACTTGCAAAACGCGAAAATAAATACAACATGAACCAAACCGAACCGACAAGCAAAACTTCAAACATTTCAAATTATACTGAGACTATTGACATTGACCGCAACTTTTCCACTCTATAATACGACAAATGAGAGAGGGGCTCGTGGCTAAATAACAACCGCACCGATCGTACGATTTGCGAGGTTAAGCTGCGCTTGCCGCGGTCAATCCGTGGATGGGTGACCATTTGTTACACATCGAGGCCCCTCCGTGCCTCGAAGAGCACGTTAAGCCGTCGGTCCCGGGTGTCATACGAATACCTATGACAGTCGTTACGGGTAATCAGAAGCCCGAAAGTCTGACAAACGGTTTAACCTTAGGATATCGGCATTCCCCAGTTACTGGGTTGCGGAGGTCTGATGGCAGTCGCTCCGTGTAAAATACTGGTATTCAGCCGCATCTGGTTACACTGGAAGCTGACCCCAAGATAATTGGGAAAAGGCTAAGAGGAAGTAATACGACAAATGAGAGTTGTCATGCGTTTTGCTTCTACACTCTCCCGTTAGTTGAACAACGTTTTTTGCCGGGTATTACATTCGTTCACCACATGTTCACATTCACTCCGCTATTCGCGAGTAACTATTCCAAGTATAGTTATACGTTAGATTGCATGGAAAAATGACTGTTGATTTATTCGAGAATAAAATCATGGAATAAATTATTCCTGGTATAAATTCGGGTTTGGTCGAATCCGCCCTAAATCGATTAATGATAACTTAACCATTATTTTTAAAAAATGATTTTTTACTATTGCTTAGAAACAATTTACAATTGAACACGACTTTTATTTAAAAAAAAAACGTAATAGGGAATTTCGAGAGCAGTCGACTTCCCCAGTTGTATTATTGGTCGTTACTTATGCTTGTAAGTAAACACAATTTCTATTGAAAATACAGTAGGTGTGTCGCCAAAGATTTATGTTTAAAACTCCGTCGATTGTTATGAAATGGAAGGAAATAATAACACTATCAATTTCATTAAACATAGTTTCTCATATTATTAAATAATATAAAATATCATTTATTTCAGGCAATTATTAAACCCATACTATACATACACATACTCTTAAATACCATAGGCATTAACATAATAACACACATAGAATATTAAAATACACAATAAAAACAAATATATATGCCTCTCTTGCAAGATGGACGACACGGTACACAGCTTACGAGTCATAGATATATTACATCTGGACTTTAAACAATGAAACATGAGACTACATGCTAAGAGGTCTTGTCAAACGTGACCATAGTTGACCCATAACAAAAAATCTCATCTATTTGCAAAAAGCAGGGTTGGCAAACCTAAAGCACACAATGACTGATGATGTTTACTTTGTTTCGTCGTGTGTATGGGCTTGTACACAAAACTACGAATCGACGCGATGCGAATTCGCAACGCAGAAAACTGCAACGCAAATTGCTGCGATGCGATTTCGTGCGGCAAGGCGTCTTCCTTCCAAGGTTCGGGTGACCAATCCCTCGACGATCGTCAACCGTATTGAACGAATTTTATACTAGGTAGAATCAATTTGCGTAATAAGATTTACGCACTGCTGTTACTGATAAGAAGATATAGGAAAAATCAATTACGCGAATCATATCGTACGTTCTTGCCATGCGTCGGGCGAGCTCGTATATATTTCTACGGTGCGACGTCGCATCGCAGTTTTGTGTACGGACCCTATGTGAGAACCAGAGGAATGTACGGGAATAAGTCTATATCCCTGTTCCTTGGATTTGTGGTCTTCATCTTAGACCCTGTCTGCTTACCATCAGGTGAGACTAGCGATAAATACGACCAAGTAAAAAAAATTAGAATATTGATCATCACCAACTTATTCTTTTCCCAAATACATAGGAATCTGGTTCTAGAGTGATCAAACGCGGCAGCAATGCCAGCAGTACCAAGAAATCCGGTACCTATTATCTACACTGGAAGAAAGAGGGGTTCAATCAAAGTACTATGCAAGGGCGTAGCCAGGATTTAGCTCAAGAGGGGGCAGGCAAGGGAAAACTCATAATATTTATGCTACAAAAATGGTTATTAATGGAAAAAAAGTTAGTGTAAAACGTGCAAAGCGAATTAATTTTTGAATGATTCTAAATGCAGCGTTGCTTCACATTATTTACTCTTCGGTTCGGGAGCACTCCGACTGAGCCCTTAACCAGACCCTGCTGGGAGGGGCAGCTGTCACACCTTGCCTGTACATGGCTACGCCCTTGGTAGGTTCTATGTATCTTCTTCTGATCTCTCTGTTTCATCTTTTTTTTTATAATTTCTTGGTTGCCCTGAATAAAACAGAGTTTAGAACTATTTCGCAAGAGTATTGACAGACTAATTAACTAATTTCAAAGACGTCATAACTCGTTTGCCAACCCATTGTACACTAAAGCCGTTAAAACGTTCACCACCCCTGACAAAGCGCCTCATAACATAACAATCATTAGCCATTTTCTCATCAGTTATGAGTTTAAGAGTGAACGTGTCATAACAGTTCGTTCCCACGAATAAATCATTCATCCATATTGAACGTCGCGAACGATATAGTTATTAAAATGTACTTTTAGCATAACAAATACAGTTTGAAGGATATTGATGACAGTGAGACCGCTATTGGATGTGTCAAAGATCGTGAGGTTATTTTCACAATGGAAAGTTGGGTTTGGAACACACTGGGTTCAATAGTAATTGTTTGAATATACGGGGTGTAAATTAAATCATGTTTTCCTTCAAACCTCGTGATGTACTGCTGATATAGATTAACCCTGAAATACTGATTACTTTTGGATTAAATAATAAAAAAATTACAAGAAGTAAACATGTGTTCTTACCATGAGGCATTTTAGCGCGCTGAATTAAATGACCGCGCGGCGAGCGATACCCGCGCAATTCGCTTGGGGCGCCAAAATGCCTCACGTTAAGAACACGTTTACTTTTTTTATTAAATCCGAAAGTATCTCGTGCTGGGTTAATCTATATCAGCAGTACATCACTAAATTTGAAGGAATTACATGATTTCGTTTACACCCTGTATTTAATACTTATGACTGGGTGCGCATCATTTTGTACTTCCTAATTTGATTATAATAGCGTTTATGCTAAATAATAAACATAAGATTTAACAGGAATAGGTAAAATCAGCTGATATTAAAATAAATTATTATAATTATTCCTCCTATTACATAGGACTTAAAACATAACGGGGAAATGAGGGTGTAACTATACACCTCTGCCCAACCCCTCTGCGAATACAGGCGTGATGTTATTTATTTTATTATTAATTGATAAAATTTCAGAGTGTCTGAATCATTATGAGATGGATTTATGAAAGAAGTGTCTCTAATTATTGTTTTAAATATTTATTATTTTATTTTCTTCATTCAATTGTATTATGTGTTTATCTTTATTTATTGTAACTGGCCCTAGACCCGTTTTATTTAGAGTAAAAAAAAACACTGAATATAACATTAGTTTATTCCAAAATTCATTTAAACTAAAGCTTAAACTCACATAAACATTCGAATTAATTAAAAACGCAGTTTTATAAAGTTTTTAATAAAGACGCAAAAATATTTTTGAGATTGCTTGTGTCAATTCTAAATCATACACAAAGAAACAATATCTACAAAATTTACTAAAATAATGAACTAATCAAAAAGTCTCTTTTGTTTTACCGTTGTTAGACTGCATTGTGTTCCTAACATTACTATTAGTACCCAGACCATATACAATAATGAAAGAAACCAGGACGTCCAATTTTATCCAATCATAAATTCACATGTCTGTGATCCTGTTACGAACAATGAATATTGTCTATTTAGAATCGATTGCAAGCAACTGCCTACTGGGTTATTAATTTATGGCCAAAAGATATTTCAAACGACTTGGTATCCATTTAAATGTAATAAAAGTTGATGCGGTGATAGTTTTTAGCTTTATTTGGTTTCATTACAAGTTGATAATAATTTAAAATGATTTGGAATTTATTGATTTGGTTTTCTGTGTAGACCACGTCATCTAAAGCTCACGCAAGAATATTACGTCCTTTGAAGACATCTCCCGTCGAAAACCTAAATTAATATTAGCGAAGAACTATTATGGGCAAAAGAATATTGGCAGGTGGATTAGTTAGAGGAAAAAAAACAAAAAATAACTTAATTTCCCAATTTAGATGAAAATGTCAAAATGACCATGACAGCACGAAACTAACTGCAACTTAAAATTAAATAGGGTTTGAGTCTTAGATTAAATACCTCTAGATGTAGCCATGATTACAGTAGGAATTGTGGAAGTGAGAATCATATATACAAAATTATTAAGAAAACTGAAAGAAAGTATTCATATGACGTGTGGAGCTCGTGGCTAATTACCAACCGGGCGAATCATACGATTTGCGAGGTTAAGCTGCGCTTGCCGCGGTCAGTCCGTGGATGGGTGACCGTACGTTACACATCGAGACCCCTCCGTGCCTCAGAGAGCACGTTATACAGTCGGTCCCAGGTGTCATACGAATACCTATGATAGTCGTTACGGGAAGTCAGTAGCTGGAAATGTTTGACAACTGGTCTAACCTTAGGATATCGGCATTGCCCAGTAATTGGGTTGCGGAGGTACGATGGCAGTCGCTCCGTGTAACTCCGTGTAAAATACTGGTATTCAGCCGCATCTGGTTAGACTGGAAGCTGATCCAAACATACTTGGGAAAAGGCTAGGCACAACAAGGCTTATGACATGTCTTTTTTTAGCTTGACGAACTTTTTATTGTTAGCCAACTCACTGTCACAGAACGTCGGTTTCCCCGTATTCTTGTATTTATGAGAAATAGACTTCTTTAATTAAGTGTTTAAGTGTATACTGTATGCTCTACGATAGGAGGATGCAGTTATTTAGCTTTATATTGCTGTCACGTGGTGGCTCTATCTACATATAGGTATATAATCTAAGGTTTGAGTATTTGGCTATTTCAGTCGCAACTCACGACACCTAGGAGTGTATGGCCAGACTGGCAGCACGGTGCGGGGAGCGGCGCGGGTGCGGGAACGCGCGCGATTTACCTGTCCGCTGTGGAGCGTGGCTTCGTTCTGAGCGTTGTCGTGTCCAGTGTTTGTCAAAATATCATATGGATGAAGAAGACTTATTTTTACTGGAAAATTCTTACTAAAAAACGATGTTTCGACATCCACAGTGCAGATCGTGCTTGAATAGCACTTATTAATTCTTCAACATTTAATGGTGAAGATGCCATCACAACAACGCGCGTGGTCAGCTCGAACTAGTTTGAGATCCCCCGCTCCCGCGCGGGTTGTCGCTTGCCGCCCGCGCTCTCACTGCGGCCACTTGTATGAACGACCTATGGCGTGAGCTACCCGCGCGCTCCCCGCGCCAAGTAGTCCGCGCCGCTTCCCGCGCCCGCGTGCACACTATGGACACTCAAATGAAGTTCTTCTGTTTGAACTCGCCGCACCGCGCCCGCCCCGCGCCCGCGTTTGCAGTCTGGCCAAAGGCGGAGAGTTATAGATTTCCAATATATTAATAGATGTTTATCAATGACAATAGGATCAGCAGTTGACATCTACCTCCATCATTAGAGATCGGATAATCGGATGCATATTTACCTAAAGTTAATTTTTGACTACGAAAGTATGGAAAAGGCTTCAGAAAATAATTTATTAGAAAAAAACCGATATCACGGGATTGCATAACTACTTAATCGAATGCATATGATTAGGTACTTGATTTTAATTTTTAACCCCCGATGTAAATATGTGTGTATGTAGGGTGTAAGAAAGTGAGGGGTGCATGTCTGTGTTAGTTAATAAAAAACCCCCGACGCAAAAAATAACGAACTTTTAAAAAGTCAAAAATAATAGTATCGTTGAGCCATCAAATTCGACTGAGTAACACCTATATATTTTAATTACAGAAATTGATGGATGGCACGATAAGGTTTGCTCGTTGAAATGGCGATATAATATCGCGTCGGGGTACCGCTCAAGTAAGTCAGACCCTTCATTTAATTTACCATCTATTAATTTACTAGCTAGCTAATTTACTTAGCGGTACCCCGACGTGATATTATATCGCCATTTCAACGAGCAAACCTTATCGTGCCATCCATCAATTTCTGTAATTAAAATATATAGGTGTTACTCAATCGAATTTAATGGCTCAACGATACTATGATTTTTGACTTTTTAAAAGTTCGTTATTTTTTGCGTTGGGGGTTTTTTAAATTTTTAATTTAATTTTTATTTTAAACTTAGTATTAATTTCCACCATTGCATTGTATTTAGAATCAAATACTGATCAAAACGAATCCAAACACGACATATCTGCTATTATTTTTTCAAGAGTGTACTAGTGTGCTGGATATCCTGGCTGCAGCATCAGCTCATCATGTCGCCACCATTGAATTGCATGTAGAATCAAATACTGATCAAAACGAATCCAAACACGACATATCTGCTATTATTTTTTCAAGAGTGTACTAGTGCACTGGTTATCCTGGCTGCAGCATCAGACCAACAATTTCATAATCTTGCATAGTTATATAGCATACATGAGTGTTTCAAATTTTATTTCACACGTATGTTTGAAAGTAAAGTAATACACATTATGCGTCTAAGAACCCTACCGCAGCTAACAAAACAGCTGATAACCTTGAAATGGGTGAACCGATTTTAATAAAACATGTCTAAGATCACTTGCTAGAAAACCAGCTTTCAAATAAAAAAACCGCACTCAAATCGGTTCACCCGTTTAAGAGCTACGGTGCCACAGACAGACACACACACAGACAGACACACATAGCGGTCAAACTTATAACACCCCTCTTTTTGCGTCGGGGGTTAAAAAAGGTACAACTTTAGGTATGTAAATAAATAAATATGCATCCAATTCTAAGTAAATATGATTCAATTCTACAGAACACTAAATTTAACGATCCCGGAATCGCAGGATTTTTTCGATACAAAAGTGCATTCCATGTTAGCCAACACCTGAACTTTAGGTAAATATGCATCCGGTTATCCGATCTCTGTTCATCATACATGCTGATGTCCTTTCAAACCGCATCAATTTTCTTTTCTAACCACAAACCATAACCTATCCCAAACTTCATTCAATTTTCTCATATCAATCAACTGACATACACTTAACTCCCAGTGTACAATGAACCCAACAATATGTCGTGTATTATATAACACACATTGTGTCAGAGACCGCTATCTCGTAATTAATCTGCGCGGTCCAGAAATGGAGCCACATGCCGTGCAATCATGTATATTAAGAACGGGTACAGGTAATCACTATATCTATCACTTTGGTTGGTAGACCACCATAAGATGTGACGTAGCAAGACGTTTAGACATGGTGGAACGATATCACGACAATAATGTTGCCATCAACTCTTATTTTCTACCGAGTACTTACTATTTTGTAGTTTTTTGTGTTTTTATTTTGAGTGTTTTTTTAAACTGCTTTGTTGCTCTAGTGGTAGCGCGACTGCTGATCGTGAGGTCCTGGGTACGAGCCCCAGGTCGGGCAAGTGTTATTGGGGTTTTCCGTGTGGAATTCCTCAGTAGCAGCAATAGGCTTGCCCCCTATTACATGGGACTTAAACATAACGGCGAAATGAAGGTTACTATACACCTCTGCACAACCCTTCGGGAAATACAGGGGTGATGTTACGTTATGTTACTTACTTATTATTTTTTTAAGCTTCGTATTTTTTTCAAAACTTGCAATTTAATTTTAAGCCAGGTTTTATCCGAACTGGCTGAAATTCTGCGTACACTAATCTAAACGCTCTGTGGTCAATGGATCAAAATAACAGTGCAATGGTTTTATAAATACACTAGCTATAGCCTCACGGCTCCGCCCGTAGCCTATGTTACTCAGTGATAATGTAGCTTTCTAACGGCAAAAGAATTTTTGAAATCGGTTCAGTAGCTTTTAAGTTTATTCGTTACATACAAAAATACAAATCTTTCCTCTTTATAATATTAGTATAGATATAGATTATGACTACAACCAAAGCTTTTAGCTTTTTCAGATGTTTAATTTTTTATTTTTACTTTTGAATTCTTTTTTATTCTCGTTCTTTAAGTTGCTATGTAGATTTTTTAATAAAAGCTTTTTTATTTATTTTTAATCCTAAATATACTATGTACCTACATTCATATTTTATTTAGGTACTTAATTTATCACAGAATCTTGAATCTCGAAATATTGCATTTTTTTATTTATTTTTATTAATCATTCATACTGTGTTAGTTGTCTTCACTGCGAGTCCTTATAACAATAGGCGTAACTGCTCATCAAGGCCAAACTCATCCCATGGACTGCCTTTATGTACACCAATGCGACCAGGATCTGTCCCTTCTCTTTCTCCTCCAAACTTTCCCTATCCGCCCCCCTCCCTCATACTTGAACGTGAGAGTGACCTCTCATACATATGCGCATACCTCAAGACCTTGGTGAAATGATTTGTAAAGACAAGTAAAAGCGATACTAAAACCTTATCTAACTAGACAATAGCTGCTTTCATATGTGAGATTTTCCGGGAAAATGTCTTAAGGTAACTTCAACGCTTTGTTTAAAGGTTTAAGGTGTTCACAGCTCATTGTCAAGTACTGAACAGAATATACATAGGGTCATTAAATGAGCAGCGACACATAACAGTTGATCGAAGTGAATTTAACTTTCATATCTTTCTGCCGGATATAAGTCAGTAGTCACTATGGTCTTCTTCTTTTCGTGTGGTTAGTGACAAACCCAGTGTAAGAGTTTATGCCGCCCATGGGCCTCTGACTTGGCTTCACATGCCGTCGAGAAATATCTCTGAGGCATGCCGGTTTCCTAGCGATGTTTTCTTTCACCGTTTTTAAGCAAGTGATAATTATACAATACGCAAATGAATCCGAAAGGTCAGAGGTGCGTGCCTTAGGTTCGAACTCGAGACCTATTGACTTGGCAGTCTGATGGTCAGATCACTAGGCTATCATTGCATTTATTTACTATGGTGGTAACACTGGTATGTCAGATATGTTCTATTAGTTGTTTCAAATAGGTGGAACAGACTCCAAAATAGACTTTTAAAATCGAGGAATTATCACTTACCTATCACTTAGGGACTAATCACGTCAATCAATATCAATTAGATACCAAAATGATATATATTTTTGGATACGCATCAACTGTGAAATATGTGTTTTCAGTTGCTAAAGCATTCTTCAGCAAGCTTCGAAAGTCTAGATTGAAATACGTATTGATATTGATAAGTGTGTTAAGTCCCTTATCAACGTTCTTCTTAGGTTAAGTATTTTACTTCGTCCCCATTGGCTGGAGATCTTTCAGGTTTCAATAATAACTGCCCGATTACGTAGAAACGGTCCGCAAGCACCATCTACAAGCAGAGCAAAAGAATAAAACCGGCCAAGTGCGAGTCGGACTCACGCACGAAGGGTTCCGTACCATTATCTATAAAAACGACAAAAAAAATCATGTGTGTTGTATAGGAGCCCACTCAAATATTTTATTCTGTTTTTAGTATTGTTATTATAGCGGCAACAGAAATACATCATCTGTGAAAGTTTCAACTGTCTAACTATCACGGTTCATGATATACAGCCTGGTGACAGACGGACGGACGGACGGACAGCGAAGTCTTAGTAATAGGGTCCCGTTTTACCCTTTGGGTACGGAACTCTAAAAAAGAGACGTTCTGGTAAAACTGTGTTATTCATACATACATACATACATAAACTCACGCCTTTTTCCCATGGGGGTAGGCAGAAACTATAGAACGCCACATGCTACGACTCTTACATACCCCTTTCGCTTCATCCACATTCATACATCTTGTCATACACGCACGCCGGTTGAGAGTACTACGCACCTGACCTTTGTGAAGAACATCACCAATAACATCGATGTATGTCCTTCTAGGACGTCCTCTACCGGCGTTCCCATTAACATCCGCCTTATAAATTCCTTTTGTTAATCGCCGTTCACTCATTCTCTCAACATGGCCAAACCACCTAAGCATACTCCTTTCAATTTTTGTCACTACATCATCTTTTAAACCGCAACTTTGTCTAATCTCTTCATTTCTCAATCTATCATTCAAAGTTACACCGCACATACTTCGCAAGGAACGCATTTCCACGGCATTTATTCTACTTTCATGCCTCTTCTGCCACGACCAACATGTGTTATTCGCTTGACTGCAAAATCTTGAACGAGCGTCGTTTTCACGCGACATTGCGGTAAGGCGTTTACAGCGTAACACCATACCATATATTGGTTGCAAACACCTTTGGTTCTCATTTAGGGAATGTTAACTGTAACTGCTTATTGCCATAGATATTCACTTCGAAAGCACTTTGTTTTTAATGACCAAGACATAAATGTTGTTGTATTGTTATTGGTTCCATAAATTAACTTTCCAAGTAAAAGTTTTGTATTTTATCTAAAGTAATTAATTGATTGGATAATGAAAGGACTATATTTTAGATGTAATTAGTGTTATTAGGAACTATTCATAATCACCTATTGACGTCGCAAGCGCGAACGCTGAGCATGGGGTCCTGGGTTCGGTCCCCAAGTCGGGGAAACTGTTATTGGGTTTTTCCATTAGGATTTTCTCAGTAGCAGCCTGGAGTCTGGATTTGTGCCCGGTTAATGGCAATAGGCTCCGCCCCCTTTTACATGAGACTTAAACATAACGGCGAAATGAGGGTGTTACTATACCTCTGCCCAACCCTTCGGGGAAAACAGGCGTGATGTTATATTATACTAAATGCATTTTTGAAAATAAGAAAACCATCTTACATTTCCAAAAATCCTATCTGATGACAGGCCATTGAAAACCATTTAATTCATATATAGAAAGCATATAATTTATCACATACCTACAATAAACTCACACAGTTTATAAAAGATTCATAAAAGATAGAAACCTCCAATCAATAAGACGATAATCGATTTGCGTGCGAACCGTAAAATATCTGTATGATTGTCAATGGTGGCCTAGCAGTAGGTGGTCTAGTGTGGGACCCTCAACTTGACCTCGGCAAAGGGCAACATTCCGTTGTCGAACTACGATGCATGTCAATTGGTGATCAGTTCAAGTTAAAAGCGGAAGCGAGGTCCAAGTGAGCAACAAAGTGTACTTCAGTACAATGAATTGGACGGCAAAGAAACAATAAACCTATACCAATCTTCAAAGCCAAGAGTGTATTATTTTTATGAAGCCATGAATCATTTTCACGGTGTCTTCGTTCTATCGAGCCATTTTCCAACTATGTTGGGGTCAGCTTCCAGTCTAACCAGATGCGGCTGAATACCAGTATTTTACACGGTGCGACTCCCGTCAGAACACCGCTACCCAGTTACTAGGAAATGCCGATATCCTAAGGTTATCCCGGTTCTTAGACTTTCGAGTAGCATAGGTATGCGTATGACACCCGGGACCGACGGTTTAACGTGCTCTCCGAGACACGGAGGAGTCTCGATGTGTAACGAACATTCACGCTTCCACGGACTGATCGCTGCAAGCGCAGCTCAACCTTGCAAATCATATGATCCGCGCGGGTTTTTATTAACCACGAGCTCCTCACGGCGCATTAAATTAAAATGTGTTTTATTTCAAGTACCTACTTAACTTTCTTTTTTTTTTCTCGTTGGAAAATCCACATGGATGTCCCTCGCCCGGGGAAGGCGAGCGGGTCTGCGGGACTCTTACCGGCTAAAAACCAACGGTGTCCCTCCTTCTGACCTAAGGTCGGGGTCACGGGATTCGCAAAAGCATGCACCGCAACCCCAAGTACCTACTTACCTATGACATATCGATCTATAAATTTCTAGTTTATGTTGACCTTTCATTGATGGAACTTCCATACAAATAGAGATCAGCTTTTACTGGGAATAACCCCTAGAACGTCAAATCCATATTAGCAAGTTCTATTGCACCCAGTTATTGCAGATCGTAAGACTTGCTGAAGTTTACTTGCTGCGGGTGTGTTCAGTTTGAAAGTCGACTTGCGCAATACAGGGTGTAAACGAAATCATGTAATTCCTTCAAACCTCGTAATGTACTGCTGACATAGATTAACCCTGCATGGTATAGGTACTTTAAGATTTACAAAAAAAAATACAAGAAGTAAACATGTGTTCTTAACGAGAGGCATTTTAGCGCTCCGAGCGAAATGCGCGGCTATCGCTCGCCGTGCAGTCATTTAACTCGGGGCGCTAAAATGCGTCACATTAAGAACACATGTTTACTTCTTGTATTTTTTTTTTATTGATTCCAAAAGTATCCCATGCAGGGTTAATCTATGTCAGCAGTACATCACGAGGTTTGAAGGAATTACATGATTTCGTTTACACCCTGTATAATTTGCTATTGGATATCGCGCACTAGCGAGAGGCGGTCTCATAATCAGTATATTTTTTTCAGAGTTGCATCCGCTTCGAGTTTCTATTTTAAACCAACCGAAAATATTGCCTGCGGTGATGAAAATCTGAAGATGTCCAAACATTCTGCGAACTAATATGAACTTTATTGTTACAATTGAGGTCTCAAAATATAATGACTTATAAAATAGCAAATAATGTGATAACAATGAAGTCTTTTAAAAAGATTCGAAAGAGTACACGAGATCTTTTATCTTTCTCAATGTTGTGATATGCAAATAATAGGATGAACTTTACGGGTCAAGTTCTTTAGAGTTCCGGATTAATATAACAAAGATTCACTGTTATAATGTATTTCAGTGAACGTAACCTACCTACTAATTTTTCTGAATCAGAAACATTATTGAAAAGTCAGCAGTCGAGTTCGATCCCCAGGTCGGGCAAAGTGTTATTGGGTTTTTTCATGCGGAATTCCTCACTAGCACCCCGGGGTTTGGATTTGTGCCCGGTTGATGGCAATAGGCTCGCCCCCCTATTACATGGGACGTAAACATAACGGCGAAATGGAGGTGTTATTATACACCTCTGCCCAATCTTTCGGGAAATACAGGCGTGATGTTGTGTTATTGAAAAATCTAAATTATTTTTGATGTGCTCCCAGAAGACCATTTCAGTTTTCTAGTTAGAAAACTCGAGACTGCGACCACGGTAAAAAGAACCTCTGCTTTACATAAATACATACATAAACTCACGCCTTTTTCCCATGAGGGTAGGCAGAAACTATATGTATGTATGCTACTATCCTTACATACTCCTTTTGCTTCATCCACATTCATACATCTTGTCATACACGCACGCCAATTGAGAGTACTACGCACCTGTCCTTTGTAAAGAACATCACCAATAACATCGATGTATGTACTTCTAGGGCGTAATCTACCGAATGATCCTCTACCTTCTTAAATTACTAGAACTCGTAGCTACTTTCAGCTGTACCTTGAAATACTAGTTGATGGATTGATGCCCGTTTCCTATAAACAAAAACGAATCGTTTTGCTTACCAATGGTAGCATTTTCTATTGCCAAACTGTTCATATAAATAGACTTGTAAGCTTATTTCATCTGTGATAGCAACTTCCATATTGCAGGGTCTACTATGCAAAGTAATGAGGTCTTTGCCAAATCTATACTAATATTATAAAGAGGAAAGATTTGTTTTTTTGGATTTTTGTATGTAACGAATAAACTTAAAAAACAACTGGACCGATTTCAAAAATTCTTTTGCCGTTAGAAAGCTACATTATCACTGAGTAACATAGGCTACGGGCAGAGCCGTGAGGACACAGCTAGTTATTAATAAAGATGTAAGATTTTCAATTTTAACAATTATAGGAATCAGCCCGTGACGACCAATCCGTCAAGGTACATTTTTAAACATACATTTTTTAGGACTCAGAACATCTCAACTTATACTTGCCATAAATCTGGCTACTAATATTAGTAACAATATTACTACTTCATACGCTTGAAGCTTGAAAGTAACTTACTTAAGTAACTTAGTTACTTTCAATAAGGGATACAAATAAAAAAGTAAAAGACTTGCTTGCAGTACCATATACAATATGTAACATAATTAACGCACATCCTGAAAGTAGTATGTTCAGAATCGTTTACTGAATCGATTTCTATTATTTTTAATATAGGTAATTTTTTATCCCAAAAATAATTAAAACTACGGAAATTTGTCACAGACCGTAAAACTGACAAAAAGACTTTTAAAAGTGCATTTTTATTTGTGTTAATACAAATTCCGTCATTCAATACAAAATAAAGAAAAATAAACCTTATTTCAAGAACGTTAATATAGTAAATAACAATGCATATACATGTTAAATTAAAATTTTAGTGTGTGTATTATGATTATAACATAATATTCTAATTGGGTTGTTTGAGGGTGTGCGTTAATTACGTTACATGTTGTATACGCAATTATTTACATAACACATAACATCACGCCTGTATTCCTCGAAGGGTAGGGCAGAGGTGTACAGTAACACCCTCATTTTGCCGTTATGTTTAAATCCCATGTAATAGGATACAAGTCTATTGCCATTAATGGGCACAAATCCATACTCCGGGCTGCCACTGAGAAATCCCCTAATGGAAAAATCCAATAACACTTTACCCGACCTAGAGATCGAACCCAGAACCCCATACTCAACAGTCACGCTTGCGACCACTAGACCAACAAAGCAGTCAATTATTTAATAATATTCATTATAGCGGCCCGTCCCGGCTTCGCACGGGTGGAATTTTTTCCCGTTTATGCAACATTTTTCATGTATGCTCCGCTCCTATTGGTCATAGCGTGATGTTATATAGCCTATAACCTTCCTCGATAAATGGACTATCCAACACAAAAATAATTTTTCAATACCAACCAGTAGTTCCTGAGATTAGTGCGTTCAAACAATCAAACAAACTCTTCAGCTTTATAATATTAGTATAGATAGGTAAACGTAACATTCCTGACAAGAGCTATGCTTCGCCACTGGCCGTATAATCGGTTACAATGCTCCTATATTTATACAGGCTGTAAACAAAATCATGTAATTCCTTCAAACCTCGTGATGTTACTGCTGACAAAGATTAACACTGCACGTGATACTTTAGTATTCAATAGAAACAAAATTCCAAGAAGTAAACATGTGTCCTTAACGTGAGGCATTTTAGCGCCCCGAGTTAACGAACGAACCGCGCAATTCGATCGGAGCGCTAAAATGCCTCACATTATGTTTACATCTTGTAATTTTTTTTATTGGGTCCTAAATTATCCCGTGCATGGTTTAATCTATGTCAGCAGTACATCACGAGGTTTGAAGGAATTACATGATATCGTTTACACCCTGTATACCTTTTTTATTTTTTATCGTTGGATAATCCTCATGGATGTCCCTCGCCCGGGGAGACCGAGGGGATCTGCCGGACTCTTACCGGCTAAAAACCAACGGTGTCCCTCCTCCTGACCGTTCGGCCGGGGTCACGGGATTCGCTAAAGCATGCACCGCAACCCCGGCACACCCTGTATACCTACCAGTCTCCTATATGCACGCACAAATACATGTTATATAGTGTACATTCCACACGAGAGCTTTGCTTCGCCACTAGCCATGTAATCACTTACTAGCGACAAAAGCATTAAAGCACGCACGAACTGTTTTTATTCAACGAAGTACTATTCTGGTGAATGTGAAAATATACGGAGAAATAATAAGAAAGAAAGAAAAAGTATTTATTTTCCGCCCACGCGGACGCACACGGATACTTAAAATTAAAAATATAATGTTTCTTAAAAATTAACACTTAAATTTAAACATAGTATATTAAACAACACGGTAACCCAAACACACAAAAAAAAATCTATGGTTACTATTTAGTCTATGGTGCACGGGCTACCATAACCATAACATCACGCCTGTATTCCTCGAAGGGTTGGTCAGAGGTGTATAACACCCTCATTGCGCCGTTATGTTGAAATCCCATGTAATAGGAGGCGAGCCTATTGCCATCAACCGGGCACAAATCCAGACTCCAGGCTGCTACTGAGGAATTCCATACGGAAACACCCAATAACACTTTGCCCGACCTGGGGATCGAACCCAGGACCTCACGATCAGCAGTTGGGCTTGCCTCCACTATACCAACGAGGCACATAATTATGAATCTATACTAATATTATAAAGCTAAAGAGTTTGTTCGTTTGTTTGAACGCGCTAATCTCAGGAACTACTGGTTGGTATTGAAAAAATATTTTTGTGTTGAATAGTCCATTTATCGAGGAAGGTTATAGGCTATATAACATCACGCTACGACCAATAGGAGCGGAGCATAAATAAAAAATGTTGCAAAAACGGGGAAAATGTCCGCCCGCGCGAAGCCTGGACGGGCCGCAAGTATGATAATAATTTAATAATAATTATCCACATCAAATAGAAGAGCGATTCGATGATTGACGATCATCTTGACCAGCACTACCCAACTGGCCCTAGCACGGGCTTCTATGATTAAACAGCTGGCTAGCTACCACTCTCACATTAAAATCTGACGCCGAGCAGTTTACTGTGTTCCGTCGTGCGTATGTGAGAGCCAGAGGGGTATAGGGTAGTTCCTCTATATCTTGCTACTTGGATTCGTGTGCTCCATCTTAGATCATGTCTCCTTTAGGAGCGACCAGAGTTACCAAGTTAAACGATAACAAATAATAACAATAAAACATAACTGCCTCGTTGGTCTAGTGGTGGTAAGCGCGACTGCTGGTCGTGAGGTCCTGGGATCGATACCCAAGTCGGGCAAAAGTGTTATTGGGTTTTTCCGTGTGGGATTCCTCAGTTTCAGCCCGGAGTTTGGGTTTGTGCCCAGTTGATGGCAATAGACTTGCCCCCTATTGGCGAAATGCGGGTGTTACTATACACCTCTGCCATACCCTTCGGGGAATACAGGCGTGATGTTATGTTATGTTATAAAAATACTGTAGGTACTTACTTGAATAAAACATTCCTACATCAATTCGCTCTCTAGAATAAGTCTGCAGGGTCAACCACTGGCCCTTTCACCTCACCTTAGCTCCAAGCACCTGCAGTTTGATCCTCACGAACCTATTCCAGGCCGTTTCCTTACTGGTTCAACAAATTAGCCGCACTTAATTGCTGACCTCGTGGTATGATGGCGTTCTAGTGGGAGTTCATTTCGTTTATTTTAAATATATTGTAGATGATCTGTTTGAGCAAAAGCATCTATTAAAGAATTCTTGATTTAATATTACATTTTTCTATAGGGGAGGGGCTCATAAATATAACCTCGCAAATCGTATGATCCACATACGATTTTCGAGGTTAAGCTGCGCTTACCGCGGTCAGTCCGTGGATGGGTGACCGTTCGTTACACATCGAGATCATTGCGCGCCTCGGAGAGCACGTTAAACAGCCGGTCCCGGGTGTCATACGAATACCTATGACAGTCGTTAAGGGTAGTCAGAAGCCCGAAAGTCTGACAACTGATCTAACCTTATGATATCGGCATTGTTCAGTAACTGGGTTGCGGAGGACTGAGGACAGTCGCTCCGTGTAAAATACTGGTATTCATCCGCATCTGGTTAGACTGGAAGCTGACCCCAACATAGTTGGGAAAAGGCTAGGCAGATTTTGATTTCTCTCTCTCTTATATTTAATACGGGTAAGCATTTGTTCATTAAAAGCCTAACAACCGGTTTCTGAATTGAGAATTTAATTCTAAGATAAGCATTTGTGCAAAGATTTTACAGAAATTGGTTTCTAATTAGAGCAAATCCATGCATGTTACTTAAGTTTTTTCTATCTTATAATTCTCAATTCAGAAACCGACTGCTAGTCATTGCACCTAATTTTGACATAATGGGGTTACCGTTTGAGCTGAATCTCGAGATATTTTGCGCAGATGTTTCAGAAAATTAATATAAATCGATCGTTGATTCAATAAGAAAGCGCTCTATTTTTAACCGACTTCCAAAAAGGAGGAGGTTACTATGTTCGTCTGTATGTATTTTTTTTTGTATGTTCATCGATATTTTCGCCAATTGTGAACCGATTTTAATGATTCTTTTTTTAATGGATACTTCGAAGTTGGTCCCATTTAAATTAAATGAAGATCTAATGAAGAACTTCTGAGATAGACAATGGAATTCCTCAATGACGAACAGTACGCATATTGTGATGATGTGATTATATTACGAGCAGCGTCTTTAGTAGGTCCAACCCAGTTTTAATTAAGGCCACTAAAATGAAAAAATTAAAAACTTTTTAACAAAAAATTTAAACCGACTTTAAAAAAGAATAAAATAATTACCATATAAAATTAACAGTTTCAGAAGTCGGTGCCTTCAATTTGGTTTAACGTGGATCAGCACCGACTTCTGAAACTGTTAATTTTATATGGTAATTATTTTATTCTTTTTTGAAGTCGGTTTAAATTTTTTGTTAAAAAGTTTTTTGCCACTTACTGTCATCGATAAAACCTATTAATGGTATCTCCTACTGAGTTGAATAGTTCAGATTTCCGATGGTAGTCGGTAAGTCTAAAATTCGGATATCCAGCTGCATCTGGTCTGACTTAACGCCACCCCCTAATTGGAAAAATGTTAGTATGATGACTAGTACTATAGATACATTGATAAATTGTAAACTACGATGTGTAAATTGTAAAATAAATAAATTACGATGTGTCAGAACCAAACGAACCAACCCAACCCTAGCAAAATTGAATGAGTGGATCGAGGAACTTCAAGTGTGCAAGTCAACTCCACCAAGAAGAATATATAGTCTGCTTAGTTGTCGGCAATAAAATTGACAAACATATCATTTTGGGACCCAGTGCATAATATCAGCAAGCACATTGGGTCACCCGCGCGACGGCACAACGAGTATTCCCAAGGAGGGTTGATGTCAGGCAGGCGGCCGGTCATAAAACAATAAGCCAAAACCTCTAACAACATGGATTTATGAAATACATGTTGTGCCGACCACACCTAGTGTGGGATAAGGGCAGGAAGAAGAAGAAGTACTATAAATACGTTAGGTAATTCTAAGGAGCCGTTCGATAACTTTTACTTTTTATTGTCTCAATTAACCGAGACAGCCACAGGCTATAAACTTACTATGTTAGCCTACAAAGGACCTGTGACTGTCAAAATTGTATATTACCTATTAATATTCCAGCCATATTAGAACAGGTAGGTAATAAAAGCTTATCAACTGCTTAATAGAAATCAAATATACCGCAGCGCGCATAGGAAGTCATAAAAACAATAGAAAAGGTACATTTATAAACATATTTCCCGTATTTTACATTTTAATTATTAACATAAAGATATTCATTTATTGAATCGTTAAATTTCATTATTTCACACCTTATTAAGAGCCCACCGACACTCCGACAAGAGTTTAACAAGAGAACTTAAGTTTCTCTTTCTGCTTTCTGTCTAGCCTTTTCCCAACTATGTTGGGGTCAGCTTCCAGTCTAACGAGATGTGGCGGAATACTAGTATTTTTCACGGAGCGACTGCCATCAAAACTCCACAACCCAGTTAGGGCAATGCCGGTATCCATTTTTGTTTTTTTTTTTTTTCTTGTTGGAAAATCCTCCTGGATGTCCCTCGCCCGGGGAAGGCGAGGGGGTCTGCCGGACTCTTACCGGCTAAAAACCAACAGTGTTCCTTCTCCTGACCGTAGGGCCGGGGTCGCGGGATTCGCAAAAGCATGCACCGCAACCCCGGCAGGTCCCAATGCCGGTATTCAGTTGTCAGACTTTCGGGCTTCTGACTTCCCGTAACGACTATCATAGGTATTCGTATGACAGTTGAGACCGACTGTTTAATTGGAGGGGTCTCGATGTGTAACGAACGGTCACTCATCCAGGACTGACCGCGGCAAGCGCAGCTTAACCTCGCAAATCGTATGATCCGCGGGATTGGTAAATTAGCCACGTGCTCCTCGTATTTTATAAATCCATGTTGTTAAAGGTTTTGGCTTACTGTTTTATGACCGGCCGCCTGCCTGACATCAACCCTCCTTGAGAATATTCATTGAGGCGTTCGCGCGGGTGCCCAATGTGCTTGCTGATATTATGCACTGGGTCCCAAAATGATATGCTTGTCAAACTTATTGCCGACAACTAAGTAGACTATGTTCTTCTTGGTGGGGTATACTTGAAGTTCCTCGACCCACTCATTCAGTTTTGCTAGAGACTTTGGTTCTGACACATCGTAAACTAATATAGCACCATAAGCATCTCTGTAAAAACTTTAAACTTCTCGTACTCCGTATTCAACATCGTTTACAATAGAAATAACGATGATTTATACAAGAGGTACTGTGCTGGAGGTACCGACCGCGCGCACCAATCTGCTTCAACGTGCACCACTGACGCGCGCGCTGTGCACGCTCAACAGGGTAGCGGATAAAATTGACTTGTTTTCTTGTTCACTGAACGACTTTACTCTGGCGACCTCTAGGGTATTATGTTATAATTAAGTTTAATTTATGTGTTTATGTTTGTATAGTTAATTAAGAATTTAGTTTATAAAATATATGTTCCTATAGGTAGGTAGGTATACTCAATAAGTAGAAAATGGAGATTTATTGTAAACTTAACTATCGCATTAGGGCAACCTGTAATGATAGATTTAAGGTGTTATAATAATAAATAAATAAATAAAAAAGATTAGTCGGAAAGGGGGTACTAAGCCGCGGGCCACCCAAAGTAGCACTGATGACTACTTGAAAGCAAGTATTAAAATTTCAAAATTCGATTTTTTTTTATTTGCATGCAAAAATATTTTTATTTTAGTTTTTTTAAAATAAAATTAATCATACCTGCTATAGTTATGAATTCAGTAAATTAATTTTCTAATCTGTGACCCCAAATATGACCTAAATTGTAAAAACAGCTGATCATAGCTATGGACAGATAGATTTTAACATTTTTTTTACGAAATCTTTGAAAAGCTGTTTCTCTTTAAGCCCTCGTTCGCACGAGAGCTTTTTCAACGCGCGTTAAAAAAGCGTCCAACGCGCGCAATAGATAAACTGCGTTAAAAAAGCGCTATCATGTGAACACATATGTATACGGCTTGCTATTTGTTGTATTAGAACGCTTTTGGGGAAGTTGTAGAACAAAAGCTATCCCTTATTATAGGTACTTTACCACCCTTTCGGCTTAGTACTCGCTTTCCGAGTAACCTTGTAGATACTAACAAAACCAAAAAAAAAACTTGAAAAAGAAATTTCATATTGATATTCGGTTGCCACGGCGATTACAGATATTCGACACAAGTTAAGTATTTTATTTATTTATTGAATCGTAAAATTATTTTACAGTTATTAAGTGCCCACCGACACTCCGACAATAGTTTAACAAGAAAACTTTCATTTCTCGCCGGAATAATAAAATGAAACAATATATACGCATAAACGCTAGTACAACTAAATACATGCACTTTCGTTGTCTATTCAATGTAAGATTTACGCGTGTCGTTACAAACCACGCCTATGGAACGCCCCTATAGCGGATACGTGAGCGAAAGATCGCTGTTCACGTGCGATTAGTCGTTATTTTCTGCGATAAGTAGCCTTAAGTGCATAATTCCTTACGCTATCTTAATGTCGTGTTTCAGGAGTTGCGCTTTTACGATGAAAGCGATGGTACTATTCTGCTCTTAATAGTTTTAGCGACTTGCAAAACATCAACAGAGTTCTATGTTTTTTTAACATAACATCACGCCTGTATTCCCCGAAGGGTTGGGCAGATGTGTATAGTAACACCCTGATTTCGCCGTTATATTTAAGTACCATGTAATAGGGGGCGAGCCTATTGCCATCAACATATTGCTACAGAGGAATTCCACACGGAAAAACCCAATAACACTTTGCCCAACCTGGGGATCGAACCCAGGACCTCACGATCAGCAGTCGCGCTTGCCACCACTAGACCAACGAGGCAGTTATGTTATTATGTTTTTTATTCATTCTATATTTTATGAATTCACATAAAACACGGTTTATATTTAAACCTTCCTAAAATTGCCTATTAACTTTCAATTTCACCCAAAATTATTATAAACTACTAGCGGACCCGGCAGACGTCGTCCTGCCCGGAAAAGCAGCGCCACCTACCGGGTCCAATTATGTTTTGAAACCATCCAGGAACCCATTGAAATATACACACAAAAATTTCAACCAAATCGGTTCAGCCGTTTAGGAGGAGTTAGGTGACAAACACACTTCCTCTTAGCCTTTTCCCAATTATCTTGGGGTCAGCTTCCAGTCTAACCAGATGCGGCTCAATACCAGTATTTTACACGGAGCGACTGCCATCAGACCTCCGCAATCCAGTAACTGGGCAATGCCGATATCCTAAGGTTAAACCGTTTGTCAGACTTTCAGGCTTCTGACTACCCGTAACGACTGTCATAGGTATTCGTATGACACCCGGGACCGACGGCTTAACGTGCTCTCCGAGGCACGGAGGGGTCTCGATGTGTAACAAATGGTCACCCATCCACGGACTGACCGCGGCAAGCGCAGCTTAACCTCGCAAATCGTACGATCGGCGCGGTTGTTATTTAGCCACGAGCCCCCTCCTTGAGGTGACAAACAAACGTACAGAAGAATTATATACAAGGTTAGTCGGAAAGGGGGTACTAAGCCGCAGGCCACGTAAAGTATCACTGATGTCTATTTTAAAGCAAGTGTTAAAATTTCAAAATTCGATAATTTTTATTTGCATGCAAAAAGATTTTTAATTTAGTTTTTCAAAAAAGAAATCATATCTGCTTCAGTTATGAATTCAGAAAATTAATTTTCTGTTACCCCAAATATGACCTAAATTGTAAAAACAGCTGATCATAGCTATGGACAGATAGATTTTAGCATATTTTTTACGAAATCTTTGAAAAGCTATTTCGGTAAACTATCAAGTTTTGGGGAAAGTTGTAGAACAAAAGTTATCCCTTATTATGGGTACTTCAACACCCTTTCGGTTTAGTACCGCCTTTCCGACTAACCTTGTGTATATTAAGAAGATATTCAAGTAAAATTTTTCTACTCAAACACCAATTTATTTCTGCAGGCGCTAGAATAACCCAAAAAGCAGTCATTACCAAAATCGTAGTACGAATGGGAGTTAAAAGTATTGCTTAGTTTTAATTACACAGTATATAACGCTGTTATGTGTAACAATGGCGACTGTATCTCACTATCATCGCTTAGGTAACCGAGGCCGAGGGCGGGATGCCTCATCATAAATCGTGTTTGTCGTCAAAATGTAACAATAGTCATGACGCTATGGGAAGGTAGTGTCAGCAAAAACTATTGTTTTTCGATAAGATTATTACCCCGTGTGGGGACGGGTTAGAATGTAAAACTTCCTCACCGCACGCGTGTTGTATGATTCAACAAAACCCAGCTCGCTTGGTGGTAGGATCTATACGGTCCGTCTGGCTAGCTACCACCTTCACATTAAAGTCAAGCCAAGCAGTTTATGTGAGAGCCAGAGGAGTATAGGGGAATCCCTCTATATATCTGTTCCTTGAATTCGTGTGCTCCATATTAGACTCTGTCTGCACTTACCAAGATAATATGGAGTTCATAAAGTAGGGATCCTACTTCGAGCAGTACCTAGACCGCGCTTTTGACAAAGTTTAGAGGCCAGTCCTCACCAAGTGTCTTTCCAGCCGTCCTCACCAAGACTAGGTGAGGACGGCTGGAAAGACATGGACTAGACAGGCAAGGAACAGGGAGAACTGGAAGGGGTTGGAGGAGGCCTTTGCCAAAGGGCACACAGAGACTCGGAACTAATATTAAACTTGTACTACAACTATCACTCTGAAAAAAGGCTATAAATAAATAAATAGAGGCCAAACCTAAAAAGTTATTTGTTTAAAATCGCCATCGAAAAGCAACTGAACCACGGCCGTTTGACTTCGGTCGAACGACTGCAGTAAGATGCGATTTTAAACAACTTTGTAAGTAGAACTGGCCTCCACCTGTACGAGTTTGTATGAGAAGATACTGTTTTTCTCTTATTTCGAAAAGTATGCATGTAACAGTTAAATTCTTGAAAAGCAGAACCATAGGTCGAGTTTGAGAGTCTTGAAGACATCATCATATAAGTATACAAAAATCAACTGCCGTGCGTTTGTCCCACAAAAGCTCGAAAATGGGTTGATCGATCTGAATATTTTATTTTTATTTGATTCGCCTCAATACTAGGCTGGTACCTACAGGAAAAAATCAAAATTAGGAAAAAAATATTAAAAAAATTGGCGGTACAAAGTTCACCGAGCAGTTAGTACAAAATAAAATATAGAAGTTAAAAGACAAGAGACTTCTAACGGTATTATTTGAAACTCAACGTACCTACTCGTATATAACAATAAAACGTAGGACAATCACCCATCTCGAAGTTCATTAACACAAACTAATAAAAACTAGTTCCGAACGATATCACATAAAAACAAACCTTCAACATGTTAACATTAAACATATCAGACAACATTTCTTAGTTATTGTAGCAAAAACTATAAGTATGATTTATTTTAATTTCATTTAACAACAGTGTAAACAAAGCAATATTGACAAATTGTTGCAGAATCAACCAGAACTCTCGAACAACTGAAGATCGTTGCGGGAGACGAGTCTTTGAACAGAGACTACAAATCTGGAACTAACTTTGATCAACGACCTAAAAGAAGATGACAGTAGTTTTATTTATTTTCTATTCGACTGCTTGTAGATGGTCTTGCGGACCGTTTCTACGTAACCGGGCCGTTATTGGCGAGACCTGAAGGGTCTCCAATCAATGGGGACGGAAGTAAAATACTTAACCTAAGCTAACTACTACTACTAACATCATGACTAACTAGTAACAACAGCACTAAGGGCGACCCCGGATGGGCACAGCACTAATGGGACTCGGACCTCGGCTTAGGGCGTTGCTTACGAGAGGACTGGGAGGGAGACAGCTTGATGAGGGCTGAATTAACGGTGTGACTGCGGAGTCAGAAAGGACAATCGGCTCTGCGGCTGCGGCGGATGAGCACGGTGGATCATGGACGGCGGCAGTGAGGCGTCGCGACGGGCTTCGCCAGCGAGGACAGTATGCCGGGTGGCGGCGGGCGTTGTGTAATGTGCTGGTCGATTTACTCGCCTCCTGGAGGAAGGTAATATCGTGGTCGGGCTCTAATAGCGCATGCCTTGGACGGCGTACTATACTAATTTGAGAGGGTTTATGATCGGCCACGGCAGATGACAGTAGCCTGGATATGGGAGAGAGAAGACTAAGTGTCGTGGCACAACTTGTGATAGGCATTATGTCTAGCAGTGGACTGCTAATAGTCTGAGTTTCATTCAAGATCACATATAAATCAGTTATTAAATAAATACAATGTAAACTGTAGACGAAATTATAAAGAATAACATAACATAATATCACGCCTTGTATTCCCCAAAGGGTTCGGCAGAGGTGTTTTTAGTACGCCCTCGTAACGCCAGTTATGTTTATGTCCCATTTAATAGCGAGCCTATTGCCATTAAACGGGCACAAATTCAGACGAAGCTGCTACTGAGAAATTTATAATGAAAAAACCTAATAACACTTTACCCGACTTGGGGATCGAACCCAGGACCCCATACTCAGCAGTTGTGTTTGCGACCACTAGACCAACAAGACTGTTCAAAATAAAAATAAAAGAATAAAGTTACAAAGAGTAACTCAGGCAATATCACAAACTAGCGGCCCGCCCCGGCTTCGCACGGGTGGACATTTTTCACGTTTTTGCTACATTTTTCATTTATGCTCCGCTCCTATTGCTCGTAGCGTGATGTTATATAGCCTATAACCTCCCTCGATAAATGGACTATCCAACACAAAAATAATTTTTCAATTCCAACCATTAGTTCCTGAGATTAGCGCGTTCAAACAAACAAACTCTTCAGCTTTATAATATTAGTAAAGATTCTGTTTTGTTTACATCGTTTGAAAGATCATTTGTCACCGACTATAGCGAGATATCTCTGCTAACCGTATGTAGTGTCTTCCGGCGCGTTGCACAACCTACCACAAACGATCTGTTTTCACTAGAAAGCTGTATCCAATATGTGTAACACTAGATGATTGGATTATCTCTAACCCTGGATATGAATGTACTGCTAATGAAAGTTAGGGTTATTCAAATGGAACTGTAATAAGAAAATGATGCTGGTGGTAAGAATGATAAAAATCTTTTAACCTTTTCACTACCACGGACTTCAATAAAAGTTCCAGATTTTCGTGCTTCCAGCGCCACAACTTCATTTGAAGCTCTTCATTTTAAGTATGTTATAAAAATAAGTTTACTGTATTTAACAGGTCATCAGCTCATCACTACTGTTTACTATATATTTTGTTATACATTTATAGCTTGGCGCTGGCGAGGCATCGCGTTCTGTGTACGTTGACGGTGAAAAGGTTAGGTTGAATGAATCATAGAGTACATGTACACCGTCAAAATCACGAAAAAAATCTTTTATATTTATGTAGGCCTAACACAAACATTTGACGTATAGTACCTATCGTAAACGTATCGGTAATGTAAGCAGATTTGGAATCGAAAATACAACTGTCCTATAACATATTTGGTTTTTTTTTTGCGACACGCACAATTAGAGATAATATATATATATATACATAGATATGAATAAATTTTCAATTGAATTAAACATTATGTGCAAAACGAGTATTTCCAATTCAAAATTCACTCACATTAGCTTTACATTTACGTTAATAACGTAAAAAAATCGTGCTAGGCCTACTGATGCAGTTTGTGAAATTATCTAAATTCAATTGGCAACTTGTCTTTATAAAAAAACTAGCGACCCGCCCCGGCTTCGCACGGGTGCAATGGAAATACTAATGTGGGGCATAACCATCCTCTTGAATCACTCTACCTATTGCTGAAAACTGCATTAAAATCCGTTGCGTAGTTTAAAAGATCTAAGCGTACAGACAGCGGGAGCAGCTTTGTTTTATACTATGTAAAGATTATAATGATCTCAAAATTTCCATTAGGTACTATACCGTGTGCTCAACTTTTATTAAAAATGCTTAGAATAAAAAAGCTTGAGGACTTTCCTTTACTTACAATTATTTTAATTCGTGTGATAATTTAAAAATTACAAAGTAAGGATGACGAATGAATTCAGTGATAATCTAGCGGTTGAACGCTTGCCTTTCATGTAGGAGGATCTAAGATCGATCCCCGGCCGCACCTCTGACTTCGAATTCATGTGCGAATCATAAAGTCAAAGTATTTATTTCAATTAGGCACAAAAAGTTGAACGTTAAAATTCACAAAAAAAAATAGAGTTGATTCTAGTCGCCCCTTCCAAAAGGTAGTTTCGTATGGAGAAGAATGGGCAAGAAAATCCACCGTTACTCTTTTAAAATGTTTTACAATATTTTGTATGGGTACATTAATTATATAATTATATGTGAAGACGATGCACCTAGAATTAATTACCACAATAGGTAAAAATAATTAAAAATAAAGCAATAAAAAATTAGTTTTGTGATGGATACATGGTGCTCACATATTTACATACATTGTAAAAGTATACGTTGATTGTTAATAGACTGTCTTGTTGGTTTAGTGGTCGCATGGGCGACTTCTATGGCGTCCTGGGTTCGATCCCCAGGTCAGGCAAAGTGTTATTGGGTTTTTCTATTAGGAATTTTTCAATAGTAGCCCTGAGTCTGGATTTGCGCCCGGTTCATGGCAATAGACTCGCCCCTTATAACCTGGGACTTAACATAACTGGCGAAAAAATACTTCTGCCGAATCCTTAGGTAAATGCAAGGCGTGATGTTATGTTATAATAGACTTTATAGCTCTAACCGTGTCTGTACAGACGTTACCAATATCCTCAATTATAATCAGCAGTACTTTAATCTGTCAAAATCAAACTGTTATGACCATTCAGGCGGAAGTATGATAATTGCCTCGGTAATTACTCTAGCAGGTGATACAAGCATCTGGGAGTGTGTACCTACTCATATTGTGACGTAATCTGAGGAGAGCGGTGGACATGGGAATAGTAACACAATGGTGGTTTCTCAAAATGGTTTGTTGATTAGATATGTTTATTTAATTACCTACAATATTATTATTTAGTTGTTGTGTACAGATATTTAATTTAGTAGTGTTAATTGAATTTCTGTTTTGATGAAATCTTTTTGATTTTTTTGTGTAGGTATGAGATAACTGAGATAACAAACCGAATAGGTCGAAAAGTGATTTATCGAAGAATTTCTGGCTTGATAGGAGAAAAATAATGATGTTAATACTCAATACTCAATCCTTATCAGTCTATACCTATTTCTAGTGTTAACGTAATTTTCTAATTTTTAAATAAATATAATTTCTGTTCTTAGTATTATTGTTAAATAATGTTGCAGCTAAAATTTGTCATTTAAATATTCATTTATAGTATAATAGCATTTTTTTAATAATAATTGTTTAAGTTTTCTTATAAATATTTTTTTTTTCTTTTTTTATTAATGCTTATTATATTATAACTTATTATATATTTTTATTGACATTATGTAGGGGCTTGTAGAGTGTATTTTTAACCGTGAAATTGGTATATTTAATCTTGATTTATGTCTGAGTGTGTAACGTGATTGTATTTCTTCGCATTTTATATAAAACTCTTGATGCTTAGGTACGAACAAATTTACATGTTTCTAATATATATATATAGGTATACTGGGGAGAGTTAAAATGTTATGTTCTTGAAAGTAAGGTTTGCAACTATCAGTGATCTATAGTTGATCTATATTTACTAAAATACTAACTAATTGTTTTTGAAGGGTAAATAATGTTGATGCGTCTGTGTTATTCCAAAACTATGTGGTTCCCGGCGAAGAATAGGACAGTTCCTTTCCACTCATGGGTGTTATACAAAACATTTAATATTTCTTTAAAAAATCTATCACACACTAGGATTTCTCCTTTATTGTGGGTGCGCTTACGACACAAATCTTCACATTCACAGACCCGAACAATCATTTGTAGGCCATAAAAATATTTGATCTGTGCGGAAATCGAACCCACGACCCGTAGCGCAGACGCCAATCGCTGTCACTGCACCAAACGTGGTGTCAATTGAGCGATTATGTCAAGAGGTGTGCAGAAACGTCGTTCTGTCTTCTAATAACAACATTGTTGCAAGTTTAGATATATAGAGTGTAAACAAAATCATGTAATTCCTTCAAACCTCGTGATGTAATGCTGACATAGATTAACAATGCACGGGTACTTTTGGATTCAATAAAAAAAATACAATAAATAAAGTGTTCTTTACATTGAGGCATTTTAGCGCCCCTAGTTAAATGACCGCGCGACGACCGACAGCCGCGCAATTCGCTCGGCTTTACTTCTTGTATTTTTTTTTATTGAATTCAGAAGTATTCCGTGCAGTGTTAATCTATGTCAGCAGTACATCACGAGGTATGAAGGAATTACATAATTTCGTTTACATCCTGTATAAATATTCGTTTTAGTAGTACTCGAGTTCCTGGGGGAAAAGTTCATACTCCGGACGAACGGTAGGAATAGGAAGGTACTACCACCATACCTATTCCTACCACCAAGCAGGATAGCTGTGTTCCGGTTTAAATGGAATCGGTATTGGTGAGTATAACACCCATATTCTAGCCTTTGGCCAGACTGCAAACGCGGGCGCGGGGCGGGCGCGGTGCGGCGAGTTCAAACAGAAGAACTTCATTTGAGTGTCCATAGTGGGCACGCGGGTGCGGGAAGCGGCGCGTGGCTACTTGGCGCGGGGAGCGCGCGGGTAGCTCGTTCGTTCGCCATAGGTCGTTCATACAAGTGGCCGCAGTGAGAGCGCGGGCGGCAAGCGATAACCCGCGCGGGAGCGGGGGATCTCAAACTAGTTCGAGCTGACCACGCGCGTTGTTGTGATGGCGTCTTCAAAATTAAATGTTGAAGAATTAATAAGTGCTATTCAAGCACGATCTGCACTGTGGATGTCGAAACATCGTTTTTTAGTAAGAATTTTCCAGTAAAAATAAGTCTTCTTCATCCATATAATATTTTGACAAACACTGGACACGACAACGCTCAGAACGAAGCCACGCTCCACTGCGGACAGGTAAATCGCGCGCGTTCCCGCACCCGCGCCGCTCCCCGCACCGCGCTGCCAGTCTGGCCGAACACTAAAGACGTTCCTCCAAAACTTACTCGACTCAGAACGACCTCGAAATACCTCCAAAATTGTATTCTTAGTCGCAATTTCGAGTGAACTTTGAGGTTCCTCGACGGAGTCATTACGTCATAATTTGAATTATCTGGATCTCGCAAATAACGCCGCGATAAATAAGTAAGGATTATCGTCAGCATATTCGATAAAGTCTTCAAAATTCATTTTTATTACATACGAACTTTGACACTTCCTTCATTAAAGTAGGTTCTGAGATACCTTGAGTTTGACAGATGATTCCTTACCTCAACTGAGGAAAAATCTCGAGTCGAAGACGTTTATGTCAACTATAACTACCGATGGTAGTGAGAAAGACTGAGTCAAGGTGGAGTTGAGTCGAGTAAGTTTTGGAGGAACGTCTTAGAATATGGGTGTAAGACTCGTAGATATTGTCGACTCTGATCGTCAAGTCATAATTTCTCTTTACATTAATGGTTGTTAGAACTCTAAACAATGGTACGGTATTCATACGATATGATTGCGAGATAGTCTCTCGTCTACGAGCAACGACCCGTATCATTTAACCCGATTTACTCTTACAGTGAGAGTATTCATCGAATTTATGTACGTATGGTTGTATGTTGCAGATGCTGATAACTATGTAATGATTTAACTGATTACATCGCATTATTTGCGCTGTTATAACAGTTATAACCTACTAGTTGTTCTCCCGCGGCTGTGCCCGCATAAATAATTTTACTACAGCGCCACCTATTGGATCCCAGCATACCTATACGAACCATTGTCTCGACAAAACAAATATATTGTGTAAATATAACCTCAATCGGTAAAGTTGTTCTCAAGTTATGGCGTGACCAAGGGAAATAGGGATTCATTTTTATATATATATAGATATTCTATATTACGTAGAGTGGCTCGTGGCTAATTACCAATGCCGCGGGTCATACGATTTGCGAGGTTAAGTTGCGCTTGCCGCGGTCAGTCCGCGGATGGGTGATCGTTCGTTACGCATCAAGACCCCTCCGTGCCTCGGAGAGCACGTTAAACAGTCGATCCCGGGTGTCATACGAATACCTATCACAGTTGGTACGGGAAGTCAGAAACCTGAAAGCCTTACAAACTTATCTAAACTTAGGACATCGGTATTTCCGAGTAACTGAGTTGCGGAGGTCTGATGGCAGTCGCTCCGTGTAAAATACAGCGGCATCTGGTTAGACTGGAAGCTGACCCCAACATAGTTGGGAAAAAGCTAGGCAGAACACATCCTACATTACATATAAACATGCGTGCAATGTAAGCACGTTGCACGCTGTACAAACCACCGTGACAAAGCTCTGACGGCCGTGGAATGACTTGATTGTCATCAAAATTGACGGACTGAATACCTCAAACAGGGTAGCAGAATTTACTGTGCTTCAGGACTGAATTTGAGATTCTCAACGTGACGACATAACCAGCACATTACTGACGCACTGCTGGGCGCGGGCGCCTTCTCAGAATGGCTCAGTCCACCATGCTGGCCTGGTGCGGTTGGCGGACAACACACACCATTGAGAACTTTTTTGTAGGTTTTCTCTCTGTGAGTTTCCTAGAGATGTCTTCCTTCATCGTTGATGCAACTGATAATCAAATTCGTACTGAACGACTGAATCGACATGACTACGAACAATATTTAAGTCATAAAACATAACATCACGCCTTCGCCTTGTATTCCCCAAAGGGATTGGCAGAGGTTATTTTAGTACACCTTCGTTTCGCCAGTTATGTTTAAGTCCCATGTAATAGGGGGCGAGCCCATTGCCATTAACCGGGCACAAATCCAGACTCCGGGCTGCTACTGATTTTTTTTTTATGGAAAATCCCAATAACACTTTAACCGACCTGGGGATCAAACCCAGGAACCCATGCTCAGCAGTCGCACTTGCGACTACTAAACCAACAAGGCAGTGAAGTAGTAATTAGTAATTCAAGGAGTAATTAAGTCATTAGCTCCTTTATGGACTCTTCCAAGCCGTCACAGCAGTCCGTCATTAGACACAGACAGAAACATTCGTCTGCACAGAACTGCTTTAGGCTAAATCGTACACGATGTAATTACAATCTCCTAAATACCGAACTCAGAGACAAATGAGCCAATAAATCAATAACCACAGTATTTACCAATCACAAATCGATATCTTAATATAATTACCTAAATTACAGTAATTACATTCGTAATAAAATTGGCCGCGGTACTAGACAATGAATAATTACAGATCTATTTTTTGATAATGCTAAACTATCTACAAGTAATCGACTTCCTTACTGCTTTACCAACATAACTTTGCCGGTGGCAAAATATAGAACTAACAATAACTTTAAGTAATTTGAGATAGACACATGACTACTAGCGCCACGGTCGACTGCAAATATAAGTTTGTGAAAACATAACCTACAATATGTTTGTTTTAAATAGCTTTTATTACAATAGCGTAAAGGCGATTGCTGATAATTTAAATGGTCGATTTGTATTTATGTAACGGAATCCATATGTTGTGTAATAATAAGAGAATTATGTAAGCAGTGCATGTGTAACATTCCAATGTTTAGCCCTTGGACATTAAACATTTATTAAAAGCTTCGACAATACTGATTGTGACACGCGATAAAATCCTATTAATGGCGTTATTAGCATAGATAGTGATTGTTCTATAAATGAGAGGCTAAAAGGCTACTTAAGACACACTTGTCCAGCATACTTTGGAGTAGGTGACCGTTGTTAGAGTTCCGTAGCTGTCCTAATAAAAAATAGAACCCTTATAACATAACTCTTGCGTCCGTCCTTCACAGACGTGTTCTTCGTAAAAGACTGATCGATATGTTTTCTATTAGGCCTCGTTTAGGGAGACGACACGCGTCTTCATAAACGGAACTATTGTAATCTATATGTTTGTATTTGAGCGTGCAACGCCGCGGTAGAAGCCGCGGGCCCCGCCTGCCTCTTCACGTGCCGCTTCTCCGTAAACGGAGAAAACGCGCAACGCCCCGCGTCTCCCTGAACGAGGCCTAACTGTAGTGTTTTAGATAACACCACATTTAATTAATCATTATTTTGTTCATACAACGACCGCAAGTTTTGAAGGCAAAAGGAATGCAGTCAGTGTAACTTCGCGACAACTGCCGATTGATGCCTGGTTCCTATTAGTTAAAGTTAAGACTCTTGTATCTTTATCAATAATTAAGCAAAGACCCCATAGATTGTATTGAAGGCCCTCCCATACGTAGGTATCGCACTTCAAATTAGCTTAAAAATCTATATATATGCGAAGTTTGGTAATAAAAAATGCTTCTATTTTTTTTTTATTTGTTACTAGGCCTGCGTTTGGCCGCCATCTCGCCTGATGTTAAGCGATGATGCGGTCTACGATGGAGCACGCTTGCCCAGAAGAAACCGATTCACTCGTGACCTGAAGACACCCAGATTGTAACTGTCGGGGAATACCCACTCGGGCAGCGCATTTCACTGTTTGGCGGTTTTCACAATGAAAGTGGAATCAAAACGCTTCGTTCGGGTTTTTGGTATATCAACCATGAACCGATGGCGCTTTTTCGTGCTTCTGGCTGTCCGATAGAAAAAAGGGCAGGGAGGTATTAGATCATGCAGATCTAAAGCACACTCTCCGAAATGTGTCCGATAAAAAACCGATAGACTAGCAACTTGTTCACGTCAAGATTGCGTAGCGATTTGCGAACCTCCTTTTGGCGAATGCGAATTTCCGACATAAATGTCGCGCAGTTATTCGGAGTTGAAGGTATCGCGCCACCAGCATCCAGACGTGAAGACTCCGCAAACAAAGAAGCAAACAAGTTAGCTTTCTCTTCGGCGGTGTGAGCCAGCGTCCCATCAGGTTTCAGCAGTGGGGGTAGTGAGGGGCGGCAGAAGTTCGCTTCGACCGATTTAGCTAGGGACCAAAACGCTTTACTACCCGCAGGGTACGAAGCCAATTTGTTCCCTATTCGACTAATGTGGTCAAAGCGAGCCCTCTGAAGAACCTTTTTGCAGGACTTGGTAGCCTTGCTAAACGCCTTCTTCCTTCTATTGGTAAGCAAAACGATTCGTATTTGGTCATAGGCACCGGGCATGAATCAGTCCACAGCAGTGATAGCCTAGTGGTGTGACCGTCGGGCTGCCTAGTCATAAAGCTCGAGTTCGAACCTGAGGCACGCACCTCTGACTTTTCGGATTCATGTGCGTATTGTATAATTATCACTTGCTTAAAAACGGTGAAGGAAAACATCGTGAGGAAACCTCCTGAGAGATATTTCTCGACGGCATGTCAAGCCAAGTCAGAAGCCCATGAGCGGCATAAACTCTGACATCAGATTATTCACTAACCACACGAAAAGAAGAAGACCAACTTTGACATTATTATCGCCCCTGGTCTCATCCAGGGCCGGACTGGGACTTGAAATCGGCCCGGGCATTTGAGAGACGGTCGGCCAGGGCTGGCAAAAAAAAATTCATTCTCAAGCGATTAGACGGACGACGTGTTTTTTTTTAGACACTCCCCTCACTCTTTCTCCTGTATCTTGGGTGCATTTACAAAGACGAACAATTTTGCGGCTTCTTTTTCAAGCGATAGGCGATAGTTGGACGACCTTTTTTTTTGACGTTCCCCTCACTCTTTCGATTTCTCCGACTGTGTGACCGGCCCGTCAGACCACACCGGGCATCCGGCCCATCGGGCATTTGCTCCATTTGCCCGTATGGCCAGTCCGGGCTTTGTCTCATCGGTTTATGTAGTTTATGTTCAACAGAGTCCTACAACAGGCTGCGTTGAATGGTCAAGCACCAACACCAAGGAGGCTATCGAAAATCCCAACACGCATTATTAACCATTACGTATGAAGGTGCTCATGTAATATCATTACGATAATTACAAGCGGATACGGACCGTTACAAGTACACTTCTTATTTGCATACATCTGATTAAATCTAAACATTACTTCTAACATTAGTGACCGACAATTGAAATCGACCGTGGCGAAAGTAATTATATCATACAATAATCAATGAATATTGAATGAGCTACGTAAAGAGTATGTAAGGATCGTAGCATGTTGCATTCTATAGTTTCTGCCTACCCCCATGGGGAAAAGGCATGAGTTTATGTACCGGTAGACATCGGATTATATGCATGCAAATATGCACTAAAAAAGCGCGAAATATGCACAATCAAAAAACCATTTATTATTAGAATTTACGTTTATTTTCACATTATATCTACAAGGTTAGTCGGAAAGGGGGTGCTAAGCCGCGGGCCACTTAATGTATCACTGATGATTGTTTTAAAGAAAGTGTTAAAATTTAAAAATTATGTTTGTTCTTTTTTTTGTCGTTTGGCGTCCTCTTACTTAAGGAATATACCTACCCCAGGCTAGCTAGTAATAGTACATGGCGTAAATTAAGGATAAAAAGAGATCATACGAGATTATGTATTGAAAGTAAGAGATATTTGACAGGCCTGGTACTAGAAAAAAAAATCGCCATCTGGCAACCCTGGGTAGATAGGATTCAGTGCGCTCATAGTCAGTGCTGCCAATTGCGGGGAAAATCCCCGATTTGCGGGGAATGGGGGGTCCGTGCGGGGAATGAACAAAATCGGGGAATTTCGAGGAATTGGCAACAGTTCCAATATTTCAGGTTTTGTGTTCGCTAATGCTGCCAAGACACAAAAGGTCGTGTCCGACTAGACAGAGGCGGACAAAACGGTAAAGAAAGGGAAACATTTAAGGGAGCTCCTAAAAATATATAGGTAGTTTGTGGTGCGCTCGCTGAGTTTGTGCGAGGTGGACGTGTCGACGGCATTATACAATTACACGCCTAACACGTATAACTACTGAAATAAGCACTGTCAATGAAAAAGTACCAAAATATGCAATAACGCTATAAAAATAGAATTATATGCATTTGCATATGCAAACATGCAAATGCATATAATCCGATTTCTATTTATTACATAGTATAAAACAAAGTCGGTCCCGCTGTCTGTACGCTTAGATCTTTCAAACTACGCAACGGATTTTAATGCAGTTTTCAGCAATAAATAGAGTGATGCAAGAGGAAGGTTTATGTACCCCACATTAGTAACTACATCGCACCCGTGCGAAGCCGGGGCGGGTCGCTAGTTTAATAAAATATAGGATTAAGATTCGATCGCTAGTGTATGGTAAATAATTAAATTTTTATACAGGCTAACGTTATCATTTCTAATGGCGATTTACGTAGAATCTACGTATTATAAAACTGATCCTCTAATGCAAGGTTCCTATGACCAGAACGAATCGTTTTGTTTACCAATGGTAGCATTTTTCATTGCCAAATCGAGCACTTAAAAAATAAAACCGACTTTAAAAAAAACGATGAAAAGAATAAAATAATTACCACATTATAAAATTAACAGTTTCAGAAGTCGGTGCTAATCCACGCTAAACCAAATTGAAGGCACCGACTTCTGAAACTGTTAATTTTATAATATGGTAATTATTTATTCTTTTCGTCGTTTTTTTGAAGTCGGTTTTATTTATTTTTTAAGTTGTTTATTTTATTAGTTTTATTGCCTTAATTAAAACTTGGTTGGACCTACTAAAGACGCTGCTCGTAACATAATCGCATCATCACATTATGCGTACTGTTCGTCATTGAGGAGCTCCATTGTCTATCTCCGAAGTTCTTCATCAGATCGGACCAATCTGGAAGTATATTCTTTCAAATAAAAAAAATATATCTAAATCGGTTTATAAATGACGGAGTTATGAGGTAACAAACATTAAAAAAAATACAACCGAATTGAGAACCTCCTCCTTTTTTGGAAGTCGGTTAAAAAGACTTGTAAGCAGATTTTACCTGTAATAGCTACTTACTTAAGGAAGGGTCTACTATGGAAACCTATGGGGTCTGTGCTTCATTATTCGTAAGGATACAAGAGTCTTATATAATTTTAATTAATAGCGCTCGGTACATCATTAGAATCGGAGATAAGATATTAAACGAACACAATATGCTTAATCGACAATGTCAGAGTTACCCTGTCGGAAGCTCGCGGAAAATTGCCAGAAATATCCATAATACATTGCCATACTCAAATAATAGGTACTTACCTACGGTAATCTATACTAATATTATAAAGCTAAAGAGTTTGTTTGTTTGAACGCGCTAATCTCAGGAACTACTGGTTGGAATTGAAAAAATATTTTTGTGTTGGATAGTCCATTTATCGAGGAAGGTTATAGGCTATATAACATCACGCTACGACCAATAGGAGCGGAGCATAAATGAAAAATGTTGCAAATACGGAAAAATGTCCACCCGTGCGAAGCCGGGACGGGCCGCTAATACTTTGCATAAATTCGGGGCCTCCAACTCCAACTGCCTCTTACTGATTGACCTTATCTGGGATTTGACTGAAGGAAAAACTTCTCAAGATTTGGAGGCTCCCGTTAACCAGAGACCCGGGGTGGATTAACAGTAATTGTTCCTTTATATCCATTTATTATTATTTCGCCTCATTGGTCTGTGGTGGCAAGCGCGACTGCTGATCGTGAGCTCCTGGCTTCGATCCCCAGACCGGACAAAGTGTTAATGCGTTTTTCCGTATGGAATTCCTCAGTAGCAGCCCGGAATTTGCATTTGTGCGCAGTTGATAGCAATAGGCTCGGTCCCATCGGCGGAATGAGGGTGTTACTATACACCTCTGCCTAACCCTGCGTGGAATACAGGTGTAATGCTGTGTTACGTATATTATTATTTCTTGATTTCTTATAATGAGCTGTTCATGTAATAGTTTCTAAATTGGTAGCGATACATTACCTGCGTGTCGTTTGCTATTAATTCCACATGGACGGACATAGCGCCTTGTGAGCTGTTTCGCGGTTTAGCAAGTTAGTTCGATCGTGTGCACTTCCCCGAATTTATTGATTAATATCTAAATCCGCTAGGAATAGCACCATGGTTCGTTTGTTAGCGTAAGGAATTTATTTTTGTTCTGTATTGGTTTTATTCTCTTATAACTGTCAATTGAGGGGCTCGGTGATTAGTAACAGCAGTGATAGCCTAGTGGCGTAACCGTCGGACTGCCAAGTCGACGGTCTCGGTGTCGGTCTCGAGTTCGAACCCAAGACACGCACCTCTGACTTTTCGGATTCATGTGCGTATTGTATAATTATCACTTGCTTAAAACGGTGAAGGAAAACATCGTGAGGAAACCGGCATGCCTGAGAGATATTTCTCGACGCATGTGCAACCAAGTCAGAGGCACATGAGCGGCATAAACTCTGACACCAGGTTAGTCACTAACCACACGAAAAGAAGAAGTAGAAGTATATTAAGTTCTATCTATATATATATAGGGGCTCGGCTTATTAACGATCCCGCGGATCATGTGATTTGTGTGGTTAAGCCTTCGTTCTGCCTAGCCTGTGCCAAATTGTATTGGGGTCAGCTTCCAGTCTACCAGATGCGGCTGAATACCAGTATTTTACACGGAGCGACTGCCATCAGACCTCCGCAACCCAGTTGATGACAATGCTGATATCCTAAGGTTAGACCAGTTGTCACACTTTCGGGTTTCTGACTTCCCGTAACAACTGTCATAGGTAGGTATTCGTATGACACCCGGGACCGACGAAGGGGTCTCGATGTGTGACGATCGGTCGCCCAAGTATCTACAAGTAACCACATATAAAAAAAATACAAAGACAGACAACCAAACACACATATTATTATAACACACTTGTTTATCATTCATCAAATCAAAATATAATAATAATCGAGACCGTATGATGTAAGAGTTAATGAGGCAGGCAGTAAATGCAGTCACATTAACAATGTGCCGCGTATCCTTGTTTGAACACGGACCACAAATATACCAGGCCTTTCCCACGCCAATATAAACTGTTCACTTTGAGACTTGCCGCTTATAAATACCTGTTTGATATAATTTGGTTTATATAATTTTACAATTCTGCTTTGTTGGTCGATCGTGAGGCCCTGGGTTCGATTCACAGGTCAGATATGTTATTGGGTTCTTCCATCAGGAATTTCTCGGTAGCAGCCCGGAGACTGAATTGGTACCCGTTATTGGCAATAGGCTTGCCCCTATTACATGGGACTTAAACATAACTGGCGAAACGAGGGTGTACTAAAATCACCTCTGTTGAACCCGTCGGGGAATATAAGGCGTGATGTTATGTATGTATGTAATTTTACAATTCGTCGGCTCTACTAGTATAAATTTAGCAGTGCCAGCCTAGTGGTGTGACCATCGGACTGCCAAATCATAGGTCTCGAGTTCGAACCTAAGGCACACACCTCTAACTTTTCGGATTCGTGTGCGTATTGTATAATCATCACTTGCTTAAAAAAGATGAAGAAAACATCGTGAGGAAACCGGCATGCCTGAGAGATATTTCTCGACGCATGTGCAACCAAGTCAGAGGCACATGAGCGGCATAAACTCTGACACCAGGTTAGTCACTAACCACACGAAAAGAAGAAGTAGAAGTATATTAAGTTCTATAATAAATATAATCTATACCGTATTCAGGGAACCAAAAGACAATATAAATGAATACTAACCCACTTTACAATTATCGCTATTGTGGTTCGTGTAATTGACACCGGTGTCTGACACCTAGCAAAGGAATTATTTGAAACCTGGGTAGTATTTTGCTTCCTTGAATAAAATAAACAGATATTTGTTCTGAAGTCTGAACACTGTCTGCTTAGTTGTCGGCAATAAGACTGACAAGTATATCATTTTGGGACCCAGTGCATAATATCAGCAAGCACATTGGGTCACCCGCGTGACGGCGCAACGAGTATTCCCAAGGAGGGTTGATGTCAGGCAGGCGGCCGGTCATAAAACAATAAGCCAAAACCTCTAACAACATGGATTTATGAAATACATGTTGTGCCGACCCCACCTAGTGTGGGATAAGAGCAGGGAGAAGAAGAAGAACTACTTCTTCCTCAAAGTATTGTTTTCACTAATCTGTGTACAACATAAACTTAACCTACCTAAGTATAACATAAACTTTTATTTTAATAATCTCTAATTACATTACACATCGAGACCCCCCCGTACCTCGAAGAACACGTTCAACCGTCGGTCCCGGGAGTCATACGAATACCTATGGCAGTCGTTACGGGTAGTCAGAAGCCCGAAAGTATCACAACTGGTCTATCTTTAGGATAACGGCATTGCGCAATAACTGGGTTGTGGAGGTCTGATGGCAGTCGCTCCGTGTAAAATACTGGTATTCAGCCGCATCTACTTCAACTGGAAGCTGACCCCAACATAGTTGGGAAATAGGTAGGTAGAACGAATCTTTAATTAAATTACACCTAATGTGGAAGTTCTGATCTATTAGAATCCTAGCAAATCTGAACACCACTAACCAGCACTTTTAACTTAATAAATCTAAAATGTTTGTCAGTATATCTACTCAATTTTCTGATGATGTAATCATACACAAGTTAACTTTTCCATATTACAACTACGTAATAAAAAAGTAACATTGCAAAAAAAAAGTTGAAATAAAGATATCGTGGGAACAGCCAACACCTCAGTTTGCTCACAAATTAAAAAGTTCGCTGTTCAACACCGTAGAGCTGTGGCGATGTTCTATCGTGAAAGTTGGTATCAAGTTTGTATCGAATGATATCAGGTATCATTTGTAGCGCGACGCTCTGATTGACACAGGAATAGGCCCCCGACTGCGGGCCCACATTGTGGTGTCTGCGCTCGCGCAAACCAACAATACCTTGTAGATTTTACGATTTGTAACACTAATGTAGTTTTACAGGGATGTCTAAGCTTTTGCTGAAAGTGTTTTTCATGATCTTAATGAAAAATAGTGTTGTCCATAACATAAAACATCACGCCTATATTCCCCGAAGGGTTGGCAGAGGTGTATATTAACACCCTCATTTCGCCGTTATGTTTTAAGTCCCATGTAATAGGGGGCGAGCTTATTGCCATCAATCGGGCACAAATCCAAACTCCGGGCTGTTACTGAGGAATTCCACACGGAAAAACCCAATAACACTTTGCCCGACCTGGGAATTGGACCCAGGACCTCACGATCAGCAGTCGCGGTTGCCACCACTAGACCAACGAGGCAGTTGTCATGAGTGATCATAAGCTTTTGTAAGCAACAAAACTTGTCTTATTCTACTAATTTTGGACCACAACCTACTTAAGCTTTCATGATCTAAGCTTCTTCTTCTTTTCGTGTGGTTAGTGAGTAACCTGGTGTCAGAGTTTATGCCACCCATGGGTCTCTGACTTGGCTGCACATGCCGTCGAGAAATATCTCTCAGGCATCGGTTTCCTCACGATGTTTTCTTTCACCGTTTTTAAGCAAGCTATAATTATACAATACCCACTTGAATCCGAAAAATCAGAGGTGCGTGCCTTAGGTTCGAACTCGAGACCTATGGCTTGGCAGTCTGACGATCACACCACTAGGCTATCATTGCATAGTCGCAGTTGTTAGCGTAATAGAACAAAACCTTCTGCCAATAAGTAAAAAAAACAAATTGGGTCCAACTTACCAATGGTGTTGCCACCATTTTGGTTAATACCCATCGCACCCTTAGTAATATGTAAGGGCACAACTTGAAATATTGAGTTTTTGAGTTTCTGTGTTAGATGGTCTCAATATCAACTGTTCTACCATTTCGGTTTCACAGAAAGAGAAAAAAGACAATATTAAAGCAAATACTGTAATCATACTGTAAAAAATACTTTGAAAACATCGGGTTCCCTGAATCTTTTAACACGTTTTCCCAAAAGTTGATATTTTCGAGTTGTGCCCTTACATTACTAAGGGTGGCCATGTCCAGATATTGTGCCCAGACTGAGTTTAGTACCTCCAAAACTCCTGCCTACCTTCGCCAACCCTACAGTAATGCAAGGAGGTTTCAATGACAATGTATTGCTGTACTAACTCGTACACCATCGACAAGTGTTTCGGTTAATTTACCTCATAATCTATGGTGTTGAGAGCCTAGCTAATGGTGTTTATTGTTAGGAGTTCCAGGAAATATGTCGAGAGCTTTCTTCTAATGAATACTTAGGTTAACGAGTGGTTATGCATAATTTCAAAGCGATGCCGCTTAGCATTTACTTATTATTATACTTAGTAATAAAATATCTGTAAGTATGTGCTTATGGGTTATTACTTATAATTATACACATAGAAGAAAGAATTGCCTTGTTGGTCTTGTAGTGGCAAGCGCGACCGCTGATCGTGAGGTCCTGGGTTCGATCCCCAGGTCAAGCAAAGTGTTATTGGGTTTTTCCGTATGGAATTTTTCAGTAGCAGCCCGGAGTTTGGATTTGTGCCCGGGACTTAAACATAACAGCGAAATGAGGATGTTGCTATACACCTCTGCCCAACCCTTCGGGGAATACAGACATGATTTTATGTTAAGAAATAATTTGACTGGTTTTGTCGCTCGAGCCTTCAATACCCAGACAAATAGGACTCTTTGTTTTATTAATTTTTATTCTTGACTTGGTCGCGTTTGGCCCTAGTCTCACCTGATGGTAAGCACAGACAGGGTAAGATGGATCACACGAATCCAAGAAACATAGATTTAGACGGATTCCCCTATAACCCTCTGGCTCTCACATACACACGCCGGAACAGAGTAAACTTATATTCAGACTTTAATGTGAGGATGGTAGCTTAGCTAGCCAGGCGGACCGTATAGGTCCTACCACCAAGCGTACTGGGTTTTGTTGAATCTTATAACACGCGTCTATTCCTAGCGTGCGGTGAGGAAGTTTTATATTCTAACCCGTCCCCACACCGGGAAAAACTCTACCAAACCTGCACTACGAAACTCGATCCTCCGCCAATTAGAGACCACAAAATCAGGTCACAAGATCCCGTATTTTTTTCTCATGAATAACATTTTTACATACATACATAAACTCACGCTTTTTTCCCATAGGGGTAGGCAGAAACTATAGAACGCCACATGCTACGACCCTTACATATCCCTTTCGCTTCATGCACATTCATACATTTGTCATACACGCACGCCGGTTGAGAGTACTACGCACCTAACCTTTGTGAAGAACATCACCAATAACATCGATGTATGTCCTTCTAGGACGTCCTCTACCGGCGTTCCCATTAACATCCGCCTTATAAATTCCTTTTGTTAATCGCCGTTCACTCATTCTCTCAACATGACCAAACCACCTAAGCATACTCCTTTCAATTTTTGTCACTACATCATCTTTTAAACCGCAACTTTGATTTGACTTTTTTCAATATAATATATCCCAGCATAATAATTATCCACAGAATGTGACTGAGCAAACATAACTCGTGACGTGTTTTGCGTTCAGATCAACTTTTGCTTTTACGTCTAGGCATTTTCTAACATCGAGTTTCACATAAACCCTATTGTTAGATTACCCGACATTCTTCCCCTCCCACATTCCAGCCAAGCGTCAGGTCACCTCGGAGTCTCGGACCACTTTAAAACATAACGAACCAAACACTTTCCCACGACATGAATTGAAAGGGCAGTTTACAGCCTACTCAAGTTTCTGCGACCAACATTTCACTGCTAGTTTCCATAAACAACCACAGTGTAAACAATACTGCAACAGCCTCTTACACCTTGTTGGAAATCGTCGCATATTTGTAGGTGATTTGTTTACTCTGTGTACAGTTTAAAAAATGTCGAGTGGACGAGTGAGGGTCGTTGTCGTTACGGTGCGCGTGCGTCAAAACATGTCCAAGTCACAATGAGCAATCGGAGAGCTAGGTGCAATTGTTTGAAATTTCTTGATGCAAATTGGTTTTAGGGTTCCTTTGGTAATTTGCAATTGTAGTCTAGCAGACCCACAACTATTTTTAAGAGGTACATTCTCAACTTTTTCTGTGGGTGGGTAGGTACCTATATTTTGAAAACAGTACATATTATTTTATTTAAGTAACAAGGCCTTGCACGAACATTGACGTATAGTATCGTAAACGTATCGCTAATGTAATAGAAAATACTACTGTCCTTTAACATTTAATATTTTTTTTGCGACATGCATAATTTTTGTCATAACATATTTCTTCTTCTTCTTTTTGTGTGTTTAGTGACAACCCTGGTGTCAGAGGTTATGCTGCCCGTGGGCCTTTGACTTGGCTTCACATGCCGTCGAGAAATATATGTCAGACATATATTTATTATTCCTTTATTTTTTTTTACGTTTCCTCACGATGTTTTCCTTCACCGTTTTAAACAATGTGATAATTAAGTATACAATACGCACATGAATTCTGAAAGTCAGAGGTGCGTGCCTTGGGTTTGAACTCGAGACCTATAACCTGGTAGTCCGACGGTCACACCACTAGACAAAATTCAAAATTCACTTACATTAACGTTTCGTTTACGTAACAATATTGTACGTAGTTACTCGACAGCTGTCGTTTTAGACCTACAGTCGTAATATTATACTTTACGTATAGATCACAAGTTAAAGCAAGGCTTACAATCGCCTGAATTTATTTGTGCTCTATGACGCTGACTTAAGATTCGTTGCTCGTATAGTATTACAGGCGATTGCAATTTTACCAATTTATAACATACTAGCTGTGTCCTCACGGCTACGCCCGTAGCCTATGTTACGCAGTGATAATGTAGCTTTCTAACGGTAAAAGAATTTTTGAAATCGGTCGAGTAGTTTTTAAGTTTATTCATTACATACAAAAATCCAAAAATACAAATATTTCTGCTTTATAATATTAGTATAGATCAAAGTAAAGCAAAATGCTTTACTACCGTTATGTAGAACTCTTGTGAAAATACTGATAATGTATTATATCATAACATCACGCCTGTATTCCCCGTAGGGTTGGGCAGAGGTGTATAGTAACACCCTTATTACGCCGTAATCTTTAAGTTCCATGTAATAGGGGGTGAGCTTAATGCCATCAACCGGGCACAAATCCAAACTCCGGGCTACTATTAAGGAATTCCACACGTAAAATCCCAATAACACTGCCCGGCCTGGGGATCTAACCCAGAACCTTACGATTAGCGGTCGTGCTTGCCACCACTAGACCAACGAGGTAGTTTACAATGTACTAAGTATATCGTTTAAACTAAAACCTAAATAAATATTAGTTACCTTATTTTATAATAGTATATATAAATGTTATGAAATCACACTCAATGGTGTCGATTCTGTAGCACATTTTGACAGTAAAGAAAGAAGAAGAAAAGAAAGAAAATTAATTTATTCAGCCAAGAACATAATGACAGCATAAATAAAAATGAAGAAAGAAAGAACAATATAAAAAGAATGAAACATACACAATTTATGCTGTCGAGCATGTCCATGCCGAAAAGGTCACCAACTCAGCATATGCTAGGCGTCAAACACCCAGCGCTGATTTTCAGCTGGCACCCCCGCAGTGACACACGGGTGGAGGTAGTTAATTTTAAATAGATATTCTATTATATTTGAACGGATAAAAGTGTTTTATAATGTGTCAATAAACAATGCATATACTAGGTAGATATTGAGATAAACTACAAAAATATAATAAAAATAAAAGATAAAAACTACTTTTAATTTATGACAGCTAATCAAAATCAAATATGGCAATGTCAATTGAACAGTACTAAACTAGACTCAACGCAACTGTCATTTTCGTTTTATATTGAAACAGAAAGAGACAAACACCCTTAGTTTAGTTTTGTCTTGTCAAAGTGCGCAACAGAATCGACACAATAATAACAAATAATGTTACTTATACCCTATTCACGGAACGAAAAAATAAAATATAAACAACATTTGACTACTCTTAATAGAGATATTTTCTGTAAAATATTTCATAACATTAATTTCTAACAAAAAATAAATTGTGTCATGTTAAACTATTTGAAACACTTCTTATTCATGTAAGTTTCGAATTTTACATCGATTTTACAGAAAATATCTATATTAAGATTAGTCAAAAGTTGTTTACATTAATCATCAATCATTATTTTTTCATTCCGTGAATAGGGTATAGAATGGAATACTTGGGAAGCGTTTCAGTCTTATATTTTACAAAAATACATTTTATTCTTCCCAATAATATTTGGTTTTGTTTACTAGTAAACCTTCCAACACTCTAATACCAAGGTCTGGATGTATTGTTCTCAGCAATTGGACGCTTCGATCCTTTAAAGATCGATCAGTGACCCCACCTAGACTGTACAAAACATTATCTATTAACCTTGTCCTTTCTTCTCTTGTCATTTCATTATACAGCTCACGTGCTTGACCAAAATTATCTGCAGGATCTTCTAAGATTTCAATCAAGTCGACTCTATTTTTCTCTATAAATGGTACAGGACCATTGAAGGAATTTGGATAGTAATTCGGTATGTTTCCTTGATTCTGTCTCACTGGAGGTCTACCATCTCGATTGTATGGCAAGGCTTCGTCAATTGGACTATTCACATCAATCTTCTCAAAATTTGCTCCTAAACGATAATACTGAGCATCTCTGTACGCTAAACGGCGTGCCTCGAAGAGTTTGTCTGGAGCTCCAAGAATTCCTGGTACGAGGTTGCCGGGACAAAACGCCAACTGCTCAATATCAGCGAAGTAGTTTACAGGGTTCTTGTTCAAAACGAACCGTCCTACAGGTCTTAATGGGTACTGATCTTCAGGCAAAACTTTGCTTACATCAAAAACGTCAAACTTTGCATTTTTGACGTCACTCATACTTAAAACTTGAACGCTGATTGTCCAACTGGGAAAGTTTCCAGTGCCTATTGCATTGAATAAATCTCTGTTAGCATAATCAGGGTCAAAAGCTGCTAGCTTCTGAGCCTCAGATGATCCCAAATTCCTGATGCCTGCATCAGGTGTGAAATGAAATCTAACAAAATATTTTTCTCCTATTTCATTTACCACTTGAAAAGTGTGAATTCCGAAGCCAGGCATATGCCTGTATCCGTCAGGGATGCCAAAATCGCTAAAAATATGCATATAAATATGCATACCTTCCGGACGTACAACCAAAAAGTCCCAAAACATATTAGAGTCATATAAAAAAGTTTGCGGATTCTTTTTCCGTGATCGAACAAAAGTTGGGAAAAATAGAGGGTCCTTGACTACAAACATTGGTGTGTTGAAACCAACTATATCAAGGTTACCGTCTTCTGTGTAGAATTTAAGTGCAAAACCTCTAGCATCTCTGGATGTATCTATACCACCTACTTCTTGAACTATAGGAGAGAATCTTGCTGCAATCGGAGTCCTCTTTCCAACTTCATTGAAGACTTTCGCTTTACAAATGTCTTTAATATCATGTGTCACTTCAAAGTACCCGAAGGCTCCACCACCCTTCGCATGAACGAATCTTGGAGGTATTCTTTCACGGTTCAAATGTGTTATGGAGTCCATGAAATACTCATGGAAAATAAGTCGTTTATTTAAAGTGCCACTCGCGTCGTCATGATTGATTGGCGCACCAAGCGAAGTAGTCATAATGCCAAGTGGGCCCTGAAATAAATTTTTATAGCAGATGTAAAATAGAAATCGGCCAAGTATAAGTCTGATCTCGGGCAATGAGTGTTCCATGCTATCAGTTGTTTTAACATAAGTTCTACCTAACTAGAATTGATAAAAAATCTATCCAAAGTACTTCTTATTTCTAATATTAATGTGTAATAATCGCGAATAACAGAATAAAGTGTCAAAGATATTCAGGTAAAATATTAAAAACTCGAAAATACAAAACACGTTCTACCGACGGGTTCACCCTAATACCACCACTCCGCTTGCCAAAAGTAATAATTATAATCTTATGAGTAAATACCGACTATTCGTTTGATGTGAAGGAACCCAGCTTATGTTCATCTTTGGTTCAACGAACTAATATGATTAGCACCTAAATATTAATTATATTAATGTTAAAATAGATGGTTAAATTGCTCAGTCCCACCATAACAGCTGAAATGGTGTAGATTGTTTTAGCACAGAAATAAGTTGTATGCTGGATTACCTAACTCTGAGCGTTATAAAGTACGGAAAGTCGCGGACAAAAAATAAATAATTCACAGAAACTCACTGAAGTTTTTTCTCTGAACGCAACAATTTGGTTCCCCGCAGGATCATCTTTTTCCTCTGCCTCCACCATTACACAGAATACAAGCAAACACAATTCTGTCTTCATCCTAGTTATACCAACGAACAATTACCGAGTAATCGACTCCCAGGCTTTATAAGTACTGACCAAGCATTGCGTCCTTGCTAGCGCGCTAGATTGTTATTAGAATTTCTTATACGCAAGAAAGATAGTACATAGTTATGCTTTGTTGGGTAATACCGATTACAGAGTGCCCATTATATCTTGGTAGTTTACGGCGGCGCTGCTTGTCACGGCAAAAAGGAACAATCAGTCAAATGCGGTACTTTGAATTTTAGTTCCGTATTCCGCCGTCTGCTGAGATGTAGTGGCCGCACTGCAGGGGCGCCCTTTGGGGGTGGCGAGCAGAGCAACCGCCCGGGGCCTCACGCAGCAACCCAGGTAGAAAAATATTAGGTAACTACTAATAGTAATAATGTTCATTTGAATTTCACGCCTTACGCCGCGTGTTATAAAACTTTGCATTTCTCGTCAAGCATTAAAATTAATTCCACAAATACAAGGGCCTCGCAATGATCGACCTGCCCGGCGCCCAGTGCCTCGCAACGGTTAAGGCCACCCCTGGGCCGCAGTGTTATGCGTATGGTATAACAAAAAACGATTTTATTATCTCAGTACCTGAAGTGGTCGCTGCGTTCACCTGTCCAAAGCGTACGCATCGGACGGATCCGCACAGCGTAGTACGTCCGCTGCGTTCAGCGTATTCGGAATACCGACGCGAGCCTACGCAATCGGATCTTTGACATTGTAACCGAATGATATCATCTTCAAGTTAGACCTCGAATGTACCTAATTAATTTTAAACTGAATAACTTACTTAGTATTCGCAGACATGCCAACTTTAAATATAAGTATCTAAGTGAATAATAATTATTACCTAATGATTAATTAGTTTATGTTCTAATTATGTGCTGTTCAGTTGCCTAAGTTCCGTACTATGCATTGATTTTTGAATTTTATTTCAAAGTACTGCTAACAAGGCATTACTTATGTAGTTATTTTCTTACTAAGATGTGTGATGTCACTTAACATAGCCCATTTTAGGTACTCCACTGTAGTTACAGACATTGGCTGAGGTATTTTTTATTTTTGATAATAATATTTGATAGACAATAAGTATTTTACTGATCGAATAAAACCAACAAATTGTATGGTATGGTATTAACTCAAATACCAGTAGTCCTAAAATTTTGCGAGTTTACTTATTTTTATGACTTCAGTCAATATCAGCCGGGCTAACATGCACAGTGCGACATAATTTTGCTGTCGCATTATCCCGTGCTGAGATGAGATAAGCCATATATTATCTCGTCTCGGCACGAGATAATGCGACGGCAAAATTATGTCGTGCTGCGCACGTTAGTCCTTACAGTGCAACAAGTAGCGTCAAACATTAAGTTGTCCATGTGATCTCTTGTATACAATAAACAAATGCTGTTAAATAAGCAGTTGAAAGAAGTAGAATAATATTTTTAACACGTGGTGTTTTCCCACTGCAGGGCCAAAACGTCCCTTTAATTTTTCACTCAATTTTATACTTCGCTAGAGTGTGAGCACTGTGAGCCCTTCTAGCACTCTGCCAACCTCGTCTCATCAACGTCGCCTGGATATGCCACTATCCTTTTGTTCCCCCAAAGATGGCGGTACTTTGGTGTATTACAAAAAGTAATATTAACTAGGTAATTGTAATGGTTTTATTTTTTATTGTACAAAATGGCTGTTTATGGTTCTATCTGGCAACAACACTTGGATCTAGGCTGAATTTAATTACAATAACAATAAAGTAGATAATTAAAACGCGCACATTATAGTTTTACAAATAAGTATAAATTAAATAAATACAATGCACTTGTTCAATTAATAACAAGGAAATGTAACTATAAAAAAATAACAAACACAAAAAATATACATTTTATACTATTTTGAATTATTTTTCTTAATCTTCCCAATCATAATCATACTTTGTTCTGTTAGATTGCAAGCCATCCCACAATCTTTCACTAAGGTCTGAATGTATCCTTCCAAACATTTTAACAGCTCGATCTTGCAAAAATTTGGTAGCTGGACCCAAACTATACAAGATATTTTCCACTAATCTCTTTCGTTCCTCCGACGTCATCTCATTCACGTACAACTCACGTGCTTGTTCGAAATTATCTGGCTGATCTTGATATACCTCAATTAATTCAACCTTATCCTTTTCTTTGTAAGGAACAGGTCCATTGAAAGAGTTAGGATAATAATTTGGTACGTCTCTTTGATTGTCCTTGACAGGCGGTTTACCATCACGATTGTATGTGAAAGCTTTGTGCTGAATAGGACAGTTAACAGGTATGTTGAAAAAGTTAGCTCCCAATCGGTAATACTGAGCATCTCTGTACGCTAAACGACGGGCTTCGAACACTTTGTCCGGGCCTCCGAGTATACCTGGCACAAGATTCGCTGGACTGAAAGCCAACTGCTCAATTTCAGCAAAGTAATTAACAGGATTCTTATTCAAAACGAACCGACCGAACGGTATTAGCGGATACTTGTCCAAGGGCAACACTTTGGTTACATCAAAGACATCGAACCCTGCATGTTTGACGTCACTATGGCTTAAAACCTGTATACTGGCTGTCCAGCTTGGGAAATCACCATTACCTATTGCTCTATATAAATCTCTAGTTGCATAATCTGGATCAACGGCTGATATCTTTCTAGCTTCTTTGGAGCGAAGATTTTTTATTCCCGCATCAGGTATAAAGTGGAATCGAATGAATTTTGTCTCTTCTTCGTCGTTTACTACTTGATAAGTGTGAATACCGAATCCAGGCATGTGTCGGTAGCCATCAGGGATACCACGATCGCCGAACACCAGCAAAAACATGTGCAAACTTTCTGGTTGTAACGTCAGGAAGTCCCAAAGCATGTTTGGATCTAACAAATTCGTCGCTGGATTCCTTTTCTGTGCTCTTACGAAAGTTGGGAAGAGGAGAGGGTCTTTGTAGACATACATGGGTGTGTTGAAGCCAACTATATCGAAGTTTCCATCTTCAGTATAGAATTTGAGAGCGAAACCTCGGGCGTCCCTTGATGTGTCTATACCACCTCGTTCGACAACCACAGGTGAGAATCTTGCTGCAATTTGAGTCCTTTTACCAACTTTGGCAAAGAGTTTTGCTTTAGTAATGTGTGATATATCATGGGTGACTTCGAAGTACCCAAATGCTCCTCCTGCCTTCGCGTGGACCAGTCTTTCCGGGGTTCTCTCTCGAACCAAGTGGGTCATAGAGTCCATAAAATATTCATTGAATATCAGCCTTTGGTTTAATGTTACTGTTGCATCTTTATATTCAATGGGTGCACCGGCAGCAGTAGTCATCACAGCGATGGGGCCCTGAAATAGATCAGTAATTTGTTATGTATTATTTTCTAATAATTTCTATTGAGAATAATTTTTGCAACATATGAGTGCTGTTTATCCCTATATTTAAATAAACCTATAGCTATATGATGGAATCAGGCGTTACTTTGCGGAAATCCATGATCTATAAATATACAATAAAATATTTAGTATTAATTCCGCGAAAAAACAGTTGATCAAGCCTGAATGCAGTATGCAGCACCGCCCTCCCGCCCGCAAATATATGCAAATGCAGAAGGTGCGATTTGTTTTACTTGTGTGTTGCATGTTATTAATCGCACCTTCTGCATTTGCATATATTTGCGGGCGGGAGGGCGGTGCTGCATACTGCATTCAAGCTTGATCAACTGTTTTTTCGCGGAATTAACACTAAATATTTTATTGTATATTTATAAACCTATAGCTTCGACTCCGCATACTGGTAATTGTTATTACTTAAGACTATCTCTTTATAAGTGCCTACGTATAAATATTTGACTTATTTGACTACTGTTTACTACCTTGTTGGACTAGTGGTCGCAAGCGCGACTGATGAACATAGGGTCCTGGGTTCCATCCCCAGGTCGGATAATGTGATATTGGGTTTTTCCATTAGGAATTTCTCAGTAGCAACCCGGTGTCTGGATATGTGCCCGGTTAATGGCAATACTTTGACATAACTGGCGAAACGAGGGTGTTACTAAAACACCTCTGCTGAACCCTTCGGGGAAAACAAGGCGTGATGTTATGTATAAATATTTTGTTCCAATTAATGCTCGTTAGTTAAATGAAACCAATTATTTGGTATAATCAAGATAATAGTCTTTACACTCAACCTTAGTCAAGTACCTAACTAATTAAAATTAAACTAAAGAATTTATATCCAAAACTCACTGAAGTTTTCTCCTTGAATAAAAGTATTTGATTGGCCGCTGGATCATCTTGTTGTACCTTCGCAGTGACTGCCGCCATGATCACCAAGAACAGTAAACGAACCATTTTTAAAAACATCTTGTTATTTTTTTATTGGCTATTCTTCATTCAGCCTTAATTGAGTGCTCGCATCACAATCTATTTTTAAAAGTTATTGTGAGATATAAAAAAAAACGTTCGATTTATAAACTGCCTGGCACGCTAGGTGGTGGAGTGGTGTCTGAAAAATAAAAGTTGTTCCTTTATAAAATGTTACGAAACTTATAGTCATTACATAAATTAGTAGCGGCTGTTATTATAATGTGTAATGACCGTAATACGATGCTTTTGAGGGCAAAACGGTGCCTACAGGTGGGTCATTCTTGTTTAATCCAATTTTGGGGTTCAAACATTTTTCTATAGAAGCCGGCATGGCCACTCTGCCGCCAATTTTTTTTCATAGTAGCGTCATACCTTGTAAATGGTTTATACTTATAGCACAGCTTATAGGTAGAGATTAAACAAACATAAAATGTCAGCAATATGGTGCCCTAAAGTGTTACATTGCAGAGATATTTGTTGACAAAGATAGCCATTTATGAGAATAATGATAATCATTAAAAATGAACTAACTATACGTGTATATGCATAATAAGTTCATTTTTAACTTTGGCATATTTCTAATATTAACCCTTATAACGCGTACCGCTAGTGTTTCATATCATATTTATTAAATTTACCCGTATATTGGGAGGTATGTCCTGAATAGACCACGAAAGGATAAAAAGGCTACGAAAAAAATATTATAAAAAGATTGTTTGCGCAATTCAACGTTAAATTAAATGTAGACATAAAATGAATATTAATTTCTATACAGCAAATAAATTAATTTAATTAGTTTACGATGTGTCAGAACCGAAGTCCCTAGCAAAACTGAATGAGTGGGTCGAGGAACTTCAAAGTAGGTATACTACACCAAGAAGAACATAGTCCACTTAGTTTTCGGCAATGAGAATGATAAGCATATCACTTTGGGGCCCAGTGCATAATATCAGCAAGCACATCGGGTCACCCGTGCGAACGCTCAACGAGTATTCCCAAGGAGGGTCGATGTCAGGCTGGCGGCCGGTCACAAAACAATAAGCCAAAACCTCTAACAACATGGATTTATGAAATACATGTTGAGCCGATCCCACCTATGTGGGATAAGGGCAGGAAGAAGAAGAAGAAGTTAAATTATTTCAATAAATTACTTAATTTAAAGGTCTCATCTATAATAAGAACACATATTTTCATGAAAAGTAGAATGACCCAGTTAGGCTGGTTTTATACTCAATCAGCCAACGAATATTACGGTTCAGTTAGATAAGTTAACATATTTATAAATATGAAGTAACCCGGCTAACAGTTATGTAGTACATTTTGGATGGAATTTTCAGATAATTATGTACCTAGGTAATCACAATCACACTGGCCATACGCAAAAATTAGAAAATGTACACAAAATATCAAATGTGGCAAATAAAAATTTCATTTTCCGGCTTTAGCTACTTTCGGTGTAAAAATTAAAGATGCATTATTAAATTATTATACTGAACAATAAAAATATAATAATATTAGCTGTGTCCTCATGGCTCCGCCCGTAGCCTATGTTACTCAGTGATAATGTATCTTTCTAACGGCAAAAGAATTTTTGAAATCGGTCCAGTAGTTTTTTTATTTTTTAGTCATTGCCCCGCACTAGGATTTCTCCTGTATCGTGGGTGCGTTTACAGACACAAATCTTCACACGCACAAACATCCAGACCCGGAACAACTATCTGTAGGCCATATAAATATTTGTTCCGTGCGGGAATCGAACCCACGACCCGGAGCGCAGAAGCCGATCGTTCAGCCACTGCACCAAACGTCGTGTCGTGTCGTGGTGTGTTTATTGTTTACATACAAAAATCCAAAATTACAAATCTTTCCTCTTTACAATATTAGTATAGATTAAAGTATTATGTACACATGCATTTAAAAATCCTAGTCAAAAATCCAAAAAAAAAATCCTAGTCTAAACAAAAAGTCCTTAAATAAGACACTTAATAAAATGTCCTCCCAGAAAGTACCTACGGTGAGGTTTGGTGGCCAGTGGCAGGTTGAAAAGAAGAAACAACAACAGTAGACCTAGGACGAACATTAAATTTGACGTAGGTATAGTATCATAAACGTACCGCTTCTTCTTCTTTTCGTGTGGTTAGTAACTAACCTGGTGTCACAGTTTATGCCGCCCATGGGCCTCTGACTTGGCTTCACATACCGTCGAGAAATATCTCTCAGGCATGCCGGTTTCCTCACGATGTTTTCCTTCACCGTTTTTAAGCAATTGATAATTATACAATACGCACATGTATCCGAAAAGACAGAAGTGCTTTGGGTTCAAACTCGAGACGTATGACTTGGCAGTCCGACGGTCACACCACTATGCTATCACAGCTATTAAACGTATGGCTAATGTAAGCGAATTTTGAATCGAGAATACAACTGTCCTAAATAAAACATTTTGGTTTATTTTTTTGCGACATGCACAATTTGTATCATACATAGATATGAATAAAGTTTTCAATTTAATTAAATAGTATGTGCAAAACGAGTATTTCCGATTCAAAATTCACTTTCATTAACATTACTTTTACGATAGTAACGCGACAGCATGGTGCTAAGCTTACAAAAAAAAACTGTGCAACTTACAGCCTACTACGTCGACCTGCAACGTCTGATCAGCGAATGACGCTTATTTACGTAGTCATTTAAAAAGTAAACATTACAATTAAATATAGCACATGAGTTGATGTGATATAACAAAAAAGAACCAGTCAAGAGCGAGTTTCCCACGAGCCGAGGGTTCCGGCAACCGAACCTTTTAATCACGACCTTAATTACTCAATTAAACGCAACCACTTATATAAAACCCTGCAATATTCGCCCAAAACAAAACCACTTGATATTGAACTAGGTGAACAAGAAAGTTTAAAGACTGTATAAAGGACTGACCACTTTCCAACCAGATTGGTAGGTAAAAAATTGGATCAAGAAAAAACATTTAAAACAACAAAAAACAATGTAACAACATCACACCTGTTGTCCCCGAAGGGTAGGGCAGAGCTGTATAATAACACCCTCATTTCGCCGATAAGTTTAAGTCCATTGCCATCAACCGGAATATCCAAACTCCAGGCTGCTACTGAAGAATTTCACACGGAAAAACCCGATAACATTTTGCCCGAACTGCGGACCGAACCCAGATTGATTCGAAAAATTATTTACTGAAATAAATTAATAATTAAACAAATCTAGTATTAATTTGTTTCAATGCTACGAAAAAAATACTGTTTCTCTTAATCCTGTCTCTAGCTAGGAAAATAAATTACATAAGTATAATAATTAAAATATCGTTTGATGCATTATTACCTTCAGATAAGTACAGCTCGGTGGCATAGTAATGAATAAGAATAGTAAATAGTAAGGCCGTAGCCAGGGGGGGTTCAAACCCCATCCGAAACCTCAAACAATTAAATTACTTTTAAAATATATACACTCGGTACTGTAATTGATTTTCTTGTTCAAGATTCAACCCCCCAGAACAAAACTCCTGGCTACGGCCGTGGTAAATAGTCGTACTAAGTCGATATTACGTCCGTGAGGGACGGATTAAGAATACAATTCCCCTTCGTCACCGGGCAAGCAAGTGGTAAGAGTCGATGAACCTGGTACCATAAATGTGGACTTAATACCAGAGGCGAAACGTTGGTGTACAAACTCTTGTAATAGGAGAATACCTCTGCTTACCCCTTCGAGAATTACAGTCGTGAGTATTTATGTAAGTAAACATAACATAATCAGCCCATTACTGTCCCACTCTAGGGCACGGGCGTCTTCTCAGAATGAGACGGATTTAGGCCTTAGTCCACCACGCTGCTGGCCTGGTACGGGTTGGCGGACTACACACACCATCGAGAACTTTATGAAGCCCTCTTGAAGTTCTCTTTCACCGTTAACGCAAGTGATAATCAAATTATGATCCGCACATGAATTCGAAAAGTCAAAGGTGAGAGCCGGGATCGAACTCAGACTGTCCTGCATGAAGACATGTATTCAACCGCTAGGTTATCACTGCTGTGAGTGTATGTAATTTATGTAGTGGATATTCGAGCACATGATAAGAAACATGGGCCCGATTTCCTGAGAAAACGTATATTGTCCTTTCGTGTCCAGCTAATGTCAATCAATGGTTATGTACGATACCTACCGAAATACAGACGACTAAAGGCCCCCCACACATATGCGTTACTGCGATAATCCGTCCCGCGCCCTAACCACACAGCTGGGTTTTTATGTTTTCCAATATTTTCAACGTGCGTGTGCATTCTATAGAATACCGTACACACGCACGTTGAAAATATCGGAAGATAAAAAAACAGCCAGGACGCGGGACGCGTTGTCGCAATAACGCACCTGTGTGGTGGAGCCTTTAAGGACGGACGGGCAATAAAGACTCACCAATAAAGGTAATTTTGTGGTGTGGAACGCTAAAAAGTGGTGTGTACCTAATAGTTGTTTTATAGGGAAGAGCGAAAACTGACCAGCAACGGGAGATGTTGAATCTAAAGAACCTTGATAGAGATTTTTTTACCTAGAATGTAGAGAGGTGTATCAGCAAGCACATTGTTTCGACCCGCGCGACGGCGCAACGAGTATTCCCAAGGAGGGTTGATATCAGGCAGGCGGCCGGTCATAAAACAATAATCCAAAACCTCTAACAACATGGATTTATGAAGTACATGTTGTGCCGACCCCACCTAGTGTGGGATAAAAGCAGAAAGAAGAAGAATGTAGAGAGGTGTATACAAATACCTGATAGAAAAAAGTAGGTAACAAAAATATTTAAAAAAAATTACCTTTACCTTCTCAAAGTCAAGGAAGTTTATATCTTTTTCAGTGATTTAATTCAATAAGTATTGAAAATTGAAAAGATATCACCTACACACGAGCACAACTCTAGATAATTCACAAAACGTGTTTACCTACCTAGTACTACATTACATACTGTATATTTCACAAACTATAGAAACCTAAACATCCATACACAATTCAAGACTTTAAACTTTACCCGAACTGGGAACCGAACGTGGGACAAAGAACACAAACCACCAATCACTATTACAAAACACTTGCAAACCTCAAAATATTATAACAAAACACGTACCTATCATTTAATAAGTCACGTCTAATTAATTAATTTAAAAAAACAATAATACATTCGAAGTTCAAAAACTGGTTCACGACTTCCAACGGATACAGTTATCAACCATATTGAAGGCGTTAGAGCCAAAACACGGACTTTTCTTAAGACCTCCGCTCCGTCACAGTCTAGTGATTATGAAATAAATTGTGAAGCAATTGCACTGTTTTCTTGTATAGGTACTATGCAGTTCAATTATTCAATAACCTGGCCTAAATGTAACAGGTGTAATCAAATTGCTTTGGTACACAATTGGATCGAGTTGTTGCATTTTCATTTTCCATTGCTCTATAAGTATAACAGAGTCTGTCAAGTGTATTACAATATCAACAATGAATGTTAAAGTTAGCCTGATAAGAGTGATTACCTATTTATTGTGTAAGGAGATGTAATAGACAATATCAGTGCAAAGTATTTTTTTCTTTTTATCAAATACATTCGAACGGCTATATCATTACAAATTTATTAAAAAAAACAGTGTTCTACTTTTAATTCTGTCGTCAATCTTTATGTTCCTTGACATTATCCAAACTCGCTATGGCAAAACCTATGGTACCCTCATGGTAACACGACATGGATTACAACTAGAACAGAGGCCCCCAACCTTTTTATCTCGTTGACAACCTACGACAGTAGGTATCTACAATAGTACCTACTATCGTCATCGGTCTGTTTGTTACGTTTTCAGGTAAAAACTAAGCAACAAATCATCTGTGTATATGGGTTATTCCATTAATGGAAAGTCAAAATTAAAGTCACGACCTGCTTAAATGAGATCCACTATCGTGGACCCCTCTCTTACATCTCACGGAGCCCCAATTATTTGTCACCCACGTGGACCCCTTTTAGGTCGCCGTCGACCCCTGAGGGTCATTATAGACCAGTTTGGGTCTAAAAAATAGTGGAAGGTCGACTGAACAGTATCACGTTAACATGCAATATTGAGTCATGCAATTTCCATTCTAAGTAATTATGAAACTTCAATGACAATCGGATAGCTTTCGTTTAACACTAGAGGACGTAGAAAAACGCAATGAAATTCACTCGGCCTCTCGGCCTACTGATTTTGGCCAACAAAGGTCAAGAACATACAATACAATACAATACTCTTTATTGTACACAAAACAAACAAGAAACATTACTATAAAAATAGAGATGTACAATGGGCGGTCTTATCGCACTAGGCGATTTCTTCCAGACAACCTTTGGATGGACATGAAGTGCAAGAAAAAAAAAAAAAAAAAAAAAGAGTGAGGTAGTAGAACATTATAAAGAAAGAAATAAAGAAAGAAAATTATTTATTCTGGACTCACACAGGCAGTTACAGAAACAAAAACAATATAAAAAAAAGAAAGAATAAGAATTTAGACTACATGCACGAGGCCAAAAAGGGCTCCTATCTCAGCATAAAAAAAAAACTAATCTTGCTTATGGCTGCCTTTTCACTAGAGATGTGCGAGGTAGCTAAGCGGTGACCGAGGTAAGGCTGCTTTTGCTATGCAACGTTGCTATGGATGCGTTTGATATCCACCAATCATATTTATTGGTCCACATAGCACTGATGGAAACTGATTCAACTAAGCTACGTTTTTTATATGGAAGGATGCGTGCTGTGGATGCGTGCTATGGATGCGAGCTATGGATGCGTGCTATGTATGCATGCTATGGATGGTTACGAGTTGTGTAGCTATCTGCAGAGCACTGTACCTACAGTAGGCGCAGTAGGCGTCGCATACCTCGAAATGCACATCTTCCTCGCACAGCTACCTTGCGGCGACGCATTTTCATAGCACATCTTACTCGCTCCGCTACATAGCTTAGCACCAATGGAAACTGTCATATAGTTTCGTAGCTTAGCTTTTACATTCTCGCAGCATAGCACATCTGTGGTGAAAAGGCACCCTTAAGCTAAGCTACGAAACTATGTGTTTATTTCCACCAAACGTAAGTCGTGTAACGGAACGGGTAAGATGTGCTCTGAAGATACGCTTTGCGCTAACTTCGTAATACGTCGTCTACTCAGCTCTGCTCCCTACTTCCCATAGCTACACCTCTCGCGCATACCTAGCTCGCATTTACTAGTATGTAAAAAACAGCTTCGTTGAACCCCTTTCCACTAGAGTTAAACTAAGCTAAGCTGTGAAAATCAAGCGATCCTATCTCTAGCTTTGACACACATCCGTCGCTTAGCAACGTAGCAGATCTCTGGTGGAAAGACAGTCTTACACCCATTTCCGTTGCAGAGTGAACAGTGAACAGCCATCAAATACTGGAAATACAAGGAATGTAAGGGTGTTTTCCGATAGCTCTTAGTTTTAATTAGGACTCCCAAAAAATGTGGCAGAACATTTAAGTTCAGTAATCATATTTACCTGATTTTCAGAGAATCGGTTCTATAGGTACCACCGCGGACATTTGCGGTGAATCACTTTTCAACCTTATTGCCTTAGTAATAAGGTCGAAAAGTGATTCACGGCAAATGTCCGCGGTGGTATCATTGCATCACAGAGAATAGGTCATGCCGTAGGGAATAGATTAGCCGGGCAGCAAGCAAGGTTAATAGCGAGGCTGGCTGTCTAGGGTGCGCTGGACGTAGGTACTTGAGTATCATCATTCGTGGAGGCTTTTTTAATGTACCCCCCCCCCCCCTCACTTAATCTATCACAAAATTAATTCGATATTGGTGTCGATTCTGTTGCGCACTTTGACAGGACTAAACTAAACTAAGGGTGTTTGTCTCTTTCTGTTTCAATAGAAAAAGAAAGTGAGTTGCGTTTAGTCTAGTTTAGTACTGTCAAAATGTGCTACAGATTCGACACCATTGCCCGCAACTTCGTCCGCGTGAATATCATAACGTAACAAACTTCAACCGCCTATTTTACCCCCTTAGGGATATAATTTCCAAAAAATATTTTTTTTTTTGTGCCAACGTCACAAAAGGAACCTACTGTCCAAATACTTATAAAGAAAAATGTCCCGATCCTCAATACAGAGCCTAAACCTACGTCACAAAAGGAGCCTACTGTCTCATGTTTCTAGCTTCAGTGTTATACGCTCTGCATTAAGGATATTTTAATTGACATAACTTTCTTGTTTATGAACCGATTGAAATAAAATACTAAATGGTAAGTAAAGCTTACCACAATACATTAGTAATAAAGGCACACAAATCGGTTCAGCCATTTCTGAGATTAGCGCGTACAAACGCACAGACAAACAGACAAAAATTCTAAAAATCATTGTTTTGGGTTCTATTGCGTTAAAGACCCCAAGAATAGCTTTTTCTCAAATATCTTCCATGTACAGACAGCAATTAGTTAAACTTTTATTGTAATATATATAGATTTAATATCACTTTACATAATAAATTACCCTCAAGGTTTGATAAAGGTAATTGAGCAAAAAGTGGACCACATCGATACGGTCGACAAACGCATTATCGATAATCGACCACAACGGGGTCTGACTATCAAGACGTGCTCCACTATACTATAATATTTAACTAATTTAGTCATGGTCAAGCTAGAACTTCAACTTCAACTGAATTCAGCCTATCGTACCTACCTACTACAATCTTACCCGAATCCGCATCTAGTCTACCTACCTTACTTGCCCTTTTCAGGTCATCAACGCCGATCGATCGAACTGGCTGTGGGTCATCACACATGGCCAGCCAGCTGCTCCTTAAACAAGTAAAAACCGGCCAAGTGCGAGTCGGACTCGCGCACGAAGGGTTCCGTACCATTATCTATAAAAACGGCAAAAAAATCACGTTTGTTGTATGGGATTAAATATTTGTTTTATTTTAATTTAATTATTTATTTTTAAAGTAATTATACTATAACTAAATATTCTGTGAATATTACAAGCGTCCTACCTGTTGCCGTTATCAACATCGAACAAAAACGAGTAAAAAAAATCACGTTTGTTGTATGGGAGCCCCCTTAAATATTTATTTTGTTCTGGTTTTTAGTGTTTGTTGTTATAGCGGCAACAGAAATACATCATCTGTGAAAATTTCAACTGTCTAACTATCACGGTTCATGAGATACAGCCTGGTGACAGACGGACGGACTGACGGACAGCGGAGTCTTAGTAATAGGGTCCCGTTTTACTCTTTGGGTACAGAACCCTAAAAAACTACGTGTTAGGAGTGGTAGCTGACATTTTTGTTTATATCTGGCAATTTGGAGAACTCTCTAATAGATTTTTCCTAGAAAAAACAGTTATGGTAAGAACTCGCCGTGCCATCATCACAGTACTATTTACTGTCCTAAGTTGGTTGTCCGACTGCCCGGCACGGGCCTCTTATCAGAACAAGAAGCATTTCGGCCTTAGTCCGCACGCTGGGCCTGGTGCGAGTTAACTGACTACATACACACATCATTAACAACTTTTTGGAGCCATCTCAAATGTACAGGTTCATTACGATGTTTTGGTGTGTGTGATGTGTGGCGGTGCATGAAAAAAGCATCCACGAGTGATGACACTTAAGTACCTACATCCAGTGCATCTTGGGCAGTCAGCCTTCTACCAACCTTGCTCACTGATTAATCTTTTCACTACGGTGGCATGAGCTATTCTCATATTATTGCTCGTGCCGACACAAGAGAAGAAGATTACATTGTTTTCCTTCACTGTTACCTAAATGCCCAGCATACACCGGTCGTAGGTACCTAAGTATCGTCCCTCGTGGAGGCTCTTTTCATGCACCCGAAATAGTAGATTATAAAGTAGCCATAATATTGATATTCTCTTTTAAAAAAAATTACTAGGTATAGGTCAACCAGAATCTCATGGCATTAAAAATTAATAACAAACAGTGGTTTTCATATGGCAATGTCAACATGTCACTGGTCAAAACGAGTATGACTGTAGTTGATACATTTTCCAGTTCTGATTAATGTTTTCTTGTTCAAACGTTTTTAATAAACATACTTATTTTAACAAGGTTTCCTTTTCCATTACAATAAAATTGCAAAAAACCAGATATCAGCATATCATTTTGGGACCCAGTGCATAATATCGGCAAGCACATTGGGTCACATAAAACAATAAGCCAAAACCTCTAACAACATGGATTTATGAAATACATGCTGTGCCGACCCCATCTAGTGTGGGCTATGGGCAGGAATAAGATCGAGAAGAAATCAAAGAAAAAAAATTACAAGTATCAAGACTTTTTATTCAAATTACCCTTGTGTTACCCACAAAAACATTTAATTTCCCTATTTGCCATCAGATCCTGGTAGACCTTTATTCATTTGTAAAATGAAAGTATATTAATAAATATTAATTTAAGCTATTATTTAGCATTAGCATTTAATTATTATTAGCATTTATTATTTAATTGCCAGTCTGTTTTCAGTCGTAAGATTGTATTTGTATGCAAAGTAACGCAAAATTGCAGCTTATAATTACGACTGGCAACTATTTCTACAGAGTCGGTAATCGGTCGAGAATATACGCCCATCTCAAATGTCAAGTAAAAAATTTATAGTCTGTGCTCAAAAATGCGAAAAGCGTCAAATCGTCAATAAAATTATAATCCACGTTTTAACAACTTATTCTCAAATTTTATCTATAAAATATTAAAATGTTAAATCCTTGAGTTATTTACTGCTGTTTTGAGTGCACTAAAATAGTGTTCATGTTAATTGTGTTCATTGAAAAGTAACCAAAAATGGCAAGGTCGCCTAAGGATGATCCGATATACAACGATATGAAGCATAATACATGGAACTATCATGCGGAAACCGCTGAAAACTGTGCACCTGGTACTTTGAATGAGAGGAAACAACCACAGATCTCACCAAACCCAAATGTCATGAACGATAATAGTATTTACGTCAATCCGAATTTCGGCAACGATGTTTATTTGAACAAACACGCTTATAACGTGCCGACAGGCGATACGACCGCTAATAAAGACGAGAAGATACCTTTCAACAACATGCCCAACGTTCCTCGCGTCAACCAGAACTACGGCAACGCTATGCTCAAGCTGAGCAACGGTCAGTTAGTGCGTGTGTTTTACGACGAGAACAATCAGCAGCTAATCTTCCCTATGTCCGGTCAGTATGAACTGTTTAATCACAATCAGGGAGTGCGGGACATACCCTTACAGATGCCCCAGCCATCACATCTATTTACACTCAACCAAGACTTTTCTATGAACAATAATAATGTTCATGTACCACCCACAAACATAAATCAAACTACTTTTCAAGAAAATATGAACAATCAGTCCCCAACATCTAATTTCCTAAAAGATTTGCTGGGAAATTTGGAGCCTAATTCGACAGGCACATATTCACCTTTTGGACAAAACTATCCTCTGAATCATCCAGATACTTCAAATATGAATATTCTTACAAACAATCCTGTCATTGAACCTCTTAAGAACCAGCCTATAAAGGTTGAAAACTCACCAAAGAGGAATGAAAACAGTCCTCTTGCTGATACAAGCAATAAAAAGCGTATTGTGGCTGAAGTGAAACCAATGCGCCCAACATACTCCGATGTGCTAGCTAAAAATACAAAAAATACTCCTCAAACAGAAGCTACTCGTAAAGTTAGACCTCAGAACATTGAAACTAAGCCAATGAATAATAAAACAAATTCAAAACCTGAAAAACCAACTAACACCAAGCAAGATGATAATAAACACAAGAGTGAGAAGAAACAACATACAAATACCATATCATCAGGTAGTGAATCTGGGGACATCAACACAGATGACAATGAAAAGCGTCCAAAACCAAACAAAAAGTCTAAGAACAAACGCAGCAACATCTCACGTAAATGGTCTTCTCTGGACGACATAACTAATGAAGAAGAATCAAGCTACACTCATGATAGTGAAAGCCAGTTTGTATTCATTGAGAATCCGGAGAAACCATTGAAAAAGGAGAAAAAGTCTGACAATAAATCAAAGACTTCGGACAAGAGTGCTGCCACTGAGGATGAGTTTAAAATGGATGAGGAGGATGATCACTCACAATTTGTCATTCAGGAAGGTCAGAGTGAAAACGCAAAGGCTAAAAAGAAAAAAGATGGCCGTAACTACCATAAAGCTGCCAAACCTGTGCAGGATAAGAAGAAGAATCAGTCAAAGCTGAGGAGAAACAAGCCAGGCTACTTGGGGTTGGCTCAGAACTATTTGGAACACTGGGGCGAAGCTACATGGAAGCTACTTGTGTGGTTCATGTATCTACTTTCTGATATATGCCGCATGAGTTTCCATTTGTCGTTTGACTTGTAAGTTTGATTTTCGTATTGGATTATCCTCATTCTGTAATTAGGGCATTTTTTTATAAACTATTCAACATTGCACATACGGAACAGTCCGATTAGTAATGCTGAGTTAAGATGAACTTATAATAAATTCATTTTCATCAACAATTTGTATTGCACAATCTATTGCAACACATTAATTGATTTTTAATTATACCTTAGCGGCTGTATACTACACTGCAATAGTAAACAAAACAACAATACGAAATTCGTTACTTTATCACTGTTTATATAAGCTCTAGAATAGTATGTTGACTTTCCTAATGAGCGGAGAAAAGATGACCCTGCTTATCAAAATGTTGGCTTGGAATTTATAAAATAATATTTTTATATTAAAATTACTTTTCTTTCACCAACTTTTTTTAACGTTATTTAATAATGTAACCAATCGATTAGAAAGTTAAAAAATAAAATTTTTGTTAGTCATTTAACACAGTTCCATACAAAACTTCCCACCAGGTGCACATCAGTGTTCACACAAACCTATGTGAGCTCCCAAGCGGTGTGGCGCAGCAGCAAGGACTGGCTGAGCAAGCTCGGTGACAACAAGTACTTGTTGTACATAGACAGAAAATTTGGACACACAAGACTTGGCTTCTGGAGGAGACTAAAGTGGTTTAAAAAAGGTGATTAAATTTTTTTCTTTCATGTATTTAAGATGGCGGTATAACTCATAGGTTATTATGGCCATTTGCCCCTATGATCGTTCATTGGGGGCCTATGTTCAGCAGCCCAAGTCTGCTAATTTACAAACGCTTCAATAGAGTGTTGATAGAATAGTTATAAACATTTGGTATTCTACTGTTTATTTTAGACCAGTGGCTTTCCATTGAACTATCATTCAACTATTACTTCAATGGCAAACATTAAAGTTTTACCAGAATAATATCTAATCTGTCACAATCGTAATGGAATCTCAATAGGGTTAGCGAGATGACAATTTGTATGTCATTTTATTTACATTAGCAGACTTGATCCCCTGAAATGTATGGACTGATTTGATGATTTTAAATGGAAAGCAGAGTTATTCTATAAAGGTCACTGGTCACTCAAGCAATGTCCGCTGCACTCTTCAGCAGTATTTAATAGACAGTAAAATCTACACTTGAGATTAATTAATACATGATTATTATATTTGTTTTGAATTTAGATATTTGTGCATATAAGATAATTAACTGCCTCAGTTTAATAATGGCAAGTGCGACTGCCGATCATGAGGTCCTGGTTTCGATCCCCAGGTCGGGCAAAGTGTTATTGGATTTGTGCCTGGTTGATAGCAATAGGCTCACCTCCTATTACATGAGACTTAAACTAACTAAAATGAGAGTGTTACTATACAGCTCTGCCCAACCCTCTGGGAAATACAGGGGTGATGTTATTTAAGATAATTATGTACTTGTTAGGGGAACTACAACACAGGAGGAAATGGTTTGCGAATTTTTTTTGTAAATAAAAACGATTGGACACTTTACATAGTATAAAACAAAGTCGCTCCCGCTGTCTGTACGCTTAAACCTTTTATACTACGCAACGGATTTTAATGCAGTTTACAGCAATAGATAGTGATTCAAGAGGAAGGTTTATATGCCCCACACTAGTATCTACATTGCACCCGTGCGAAGCCGGGGCGGGTCGCTAGTTTACAATAAATAGTGGTCATGCACTAGATAAACTGTTTTACTTACTAATTATTTGGCTAAAATTAGCATACACACACAATAATATTATCATAACTTTGCTTTCCATGTATGACATAGAAAGTTTTATTATATTCAACCTAGCAGTTTTAATCTCTGATAACTGTATCACAGTTAACTGTAAAAAGTAGCTGTATCAGTCAAAAGTACTGACTTTTATACTAAAACAACAACAAAAGAAACGCCTTATAACAGTTCCTATTTAAATAATCTTTATTTTTATGATTTCCTGTTGACGTCGCCGTATACCTGAAGCGCCAACCTGTTTCTGTGTTTCTGGTTTTTTATTTCAGGCAAGTTTTACATGTAAAATGTTATATCAGTACAGTCACGTGTAATAATATGTATACACATAGCGAAATTAAAAAGCGATTGCCTTCTAAAATATCTATTAGAATTATAAAATATTCTACACATAGTTTTTACAATTACATTTGAATTACCGTTTCGAATATTTCTAAATAACACATTATTCTCTAAAATAAATTCGCTTTTTAGGTTCGCTATGTGTATACATCTTATCACACGTGACTGTACACAGGTAGATGGTGCAGTCCTTTTTATAATCCTTTGTACCACAACATAACATCACGTATTGTATTCCTCGAAGGGTTCGGCAGAGGTGTTCTAGTACACCCGCGTTTCGCCAGTTATGTTTAAGTCCCATGTAATAGGGGGCGAGCCTATTGCCATCAGCCGGGCACAAATCCAAACTCCAGGGTGCTATTTAAACATTCCTAATGGAAAAACCCAATAACACTTTGCCCGACCTGGGGATCGAAACCCAGGACCTCACGATCAGCAGTCAAGCTCGCCACCACTAGACCAACGAGGCAGTTCTTTTGAATTTCTGTCAAAAACCTACATCCATCCAGAGATTTTGAATTAATATCGGCCATAAGAGAGTGGCCATGGGTCAGTAATAAACCATCTTCAAAGGTCACTAGAGATTTCAACTTATACTTGGAAATACTCCATCTTTTACGCCGGCACCACTCTCCTCGAAAACTAAGTTTCCGCTTCTAAATATGACCCAAAAATATGGATAAGATTATAACCATAATAATTTTGTTGCAGCTGAAATAGAGACGGACAATGGAAATGATTCGACAAAACTGAACGCGAATATACCGTTGCCAGCAACTGGCGAAGAAGCCATGAAGAGACTACTGGCATGCAAGGGGAAAGATCCTTATAGGTAAGTGTTATTATGCACAATACACACTTCACACTAAATAGAGGAACCCTGTGTGGGGACGGGTTAGAATATAAAACTTACCGCACGCTGGGCGTGCGCTGAGCGTGTAGTAAGACTCAACAAAACCCAGCACGCTTGATGGTAGGATCTATACCAGGGGTCGCCAAACGGCGGACCGCCGACTCATTTTGTGCGGACTGCGAGAACACAGCAACTTGCACTACAGAGTACGTAATTTAATAAAAATGTATCCCCCGCATTATCTTTGCTGAAGTCAATTTGAAAAAAAAAACTATAAAATGTTGTGCGGACCGCGATGGTCATTTCATTTCTTAAACCGGACCCCGAACGAAACTAATTGGTGACCCCTGATCTATACGGTCCGCCTGGCTAGTTACCACCCTCACATTAAAGTCCGGCGCCAAGCAGTTTAGTTCCGTCGTGTGTATGTGAGAGCCAGAGGGGTATAGGGAAATCCCTCTATATCTCTGTTCCTTGGATTCGTGTCCTCCTTCTTAAACCCTGTCTGCGCTTACCATCAATTAAGACTAGGGACAAACGCCACAAAGTGAAGAATTAAAAAAAATACAGAGTTTGTCAACTGTATGTCACCTTGCGTAAGTTATAAACGTTAACAAAAGAATATAAAGGATTTAACACACATCGCACCTTTAGAGACAAACCGTTACTAAACGAAAATTTTCATGAATTGAGTTATTAATGCCATCTTTCATAAAATTACGTAAACTACAAGGTGAACTTGATACTTTTTTAAAACTCCACTTTTAGAGGGCGTAAAAAATAATCTCCACTTTTAAACGGCGTAAAAAATCACAATAAACAAAGTTCTATTTAATAAAAATACTTTTCTGTAATCGTATGTTATAGTGTACATAAATATCCATCATTTGACCTCAAAAAATGGCTCATAGTATCATGTACTTAAATTTTATTGCGAAAAGGTTTTTTTTCTTTTTGCTCCTGTGTAAAATTTGATATTTTCGTTTAAAAACGGTTTGTCTTTAAAGGTGCGACATCTCGGTATCGATTCGCATTTCACTTATAGAAAACTAGCTGTTGCCTGCGGTTTCACTCGCATCCTTGGGGAACTACTTCATGTACATGGATAAAAAATATCTTATGTATTAATTCAGAACATGGTTTATCTGTGTGCCAAATTGTATCGTTATCCGTTCAGCCGTTTACGTGTGATGTAGTAATAAATAACTTCACAAACTTTCACATTTATAATATTAGTGTGATGGGCATTTTGTACGAGCATGTCTACGCACGCTTTCACCTTTTCGCATCATTTCAGCTTTCGCATGCTTCAGCAAGCTGACGCATACCAGATGATGCGCTTAGATGCTGTTAAAACCATCTGGCATGTTTGCGAAATAATGCTGATAGATGTGATAAGTCCCTATTGGTTTATCAACTCTGGTCATACATAAAATAGGTTTTCCATATTTGGCTCTATTTATCAGTGCCGTAACTAGCCTTTTATGCGCCCAGTGCGAATTTCTATTACCTACAGCGCCCTCTAAAATACTGTAACGCAGGAGTGACCAAGATTTCTGCGCCCCCTTAGAGCCTGCGTCCTGTGCTGCCGCTCCGCTGGCATCGCCCTATTTACAGCACTGCTATTTATAAACAAACTAGCTGTTCTCCCGCGGCTGTGCCCGCGTAAATAATTTAACTACAGCGCCGCCTATCGGATCCCAGCATAGCTACGAACCATCGTCTCAACAAAACAAATATATTGTGTAAATATGACCTCAATCGGTAAAGTCGTTCTCAAGTTATGGCGCGACCAAGGGAAATACGGATTCATTTTTATATGTATAAGTATATCGGGTGTAAAAATACCCTTAACGAAGCCGAGAGCCACGTATTCTTCCCATCATTACGAAGTTTTTTTTTGTATCGGGCCATACCTGGGAATCGACTGGTTATGGAGATATTGAAGGTCAAAGTCACCATATTTTTGAACGTTTTTCACGAAAACTAAGTTTAAATGTTGTTACTAAACATTATTCTATACAAACATTATCAAAATTTTGGTAATGTAGGTACATTCTGTTGCGGGCTACAATTAAAAGCTGTTTTTTTATACCAAAAAATAAGTCGTCACCCAGCAATTATTTTTGCTGTATGTTACTTAGTTTGATGTACAGTATGCGTAGACTTCGGCTTCGTTAAGGCTATTTTTACACCCAGTATAGATATGTGTGAGAGAATCAATAAAAATGAGGATAATAAGTCAAATAACACTATAATAGGAGCCTAGGTGTATTTAGATAACATTAGTCATATTGTCTGCATGTGAGGTCATACTCCTTCCAATAAATACGTTGTGGTGAACCATACGATGCATAATTGACCTATATTTTTATAATATGTGTATGATCGATTAGTGAAATAATTAAATTAATATCGGAGAATGTATTAATGTTTACAAATAAATATTAACAAATTATCTCTGCAACTTTGTAATACATACTATGTTATTGGCATTAACGACTTTTTTTACTATCTTTACGTAGTACTAGCTGTGTCCTCACGGCTCCGCCCGTAGTCTATGTTACTCAGTGATAATGTAGCTTTCTAACGGCAAAAGAATTTTTGAAATCGGTCCTGTTGTTTTTAAGTTTATTCGTTACATACAAAAATACAAATCTTTCCTCTTTATAATATTAGTATAGATAAAACAGTCGCTGCCGCTGTCTATACGCTTAGATCTTTTAAACTACGCAACGGATTTTAATACAGTTTTCAGCAATAGATAGAGTGATTCAAGAGGATGGTTTATATGCCCCACATTAGTATCTTCATTGCACCTGTGCGAAGCCGGGGCGGGTCGCTAGTTAATTTAAATAAATTAACACTTATAAAAGTATTTTATACGTTACATTTATCTAGTCTAATTTAAAGTACATTACCTTGCATTGATAAAGTATTATTCATTTACGATGCAATTTAACGATATCATTCTTATACTTTTATCTTCCGAGTTGCAATCTAATTGTGTCATGAGTGGTATAATGCTAATAAAACTTCTTTAGAAACAAGGCAATGACACTATAAAGATATCGTCGCTGTGCAGTGAAAACCTCGTAACTGCAAAGAACGTAGTTTTACAGGAGGAGATTATAACTGCCTGTTAAAAAAAAGTATGAAGTGTAGATGTAAGGTTCTTCTGTTTTATTATCTATTCATCAATCTATTTCATCTTAGAGCTGTGCACGTTCGTTCTAAATATGCATTACAAGGTTTTCAACCTAACAAATGAATAACAAAAATAAAAATGAATTTGTGCTTTACGAGGTTTTCACTGCCCAGCGACGATATGCAGAAGACCCACTACGTACGAAACCTGCATGATACAACTATGTTCGATTTCAATAATGTGTGAGTGCGAAATATACGTATAAGCGCTCCTTTACTATTTCCTAAATCACTCAAACTATATAATTATGTCCGCGGCGTCTGACCTTGTCTGAATTATGAGACTGGAGTTTCTGTTCCTATACAGGGTGTAAACAAGCGAAATCATGTAATTCTTTCAAACCTCGTGATGTATAAACTGCTGATTAGATGAACATTGCACGGTATAATTTTGGGAACGATAAAAAAAATTTACAAGAAGTAAACATGTGTTCTTAACGTAAAGTATTTTAGCGCCCCGAGCGAATTTTGCGGCTATCGCTCGTCGTGCGGTCGTGGCACAATTATTATTAAGAGCACATGTTTACTTCTTCTAATTTTTTTTATTGAATCCAAAATTATGCCGTGCCGTGTTATATATGCTTTGCTATGTCAGCAGTACATCATGAGGTTTGAAGGAATTACATTATTTCGTTTACACCCTGTATATTTAGTGACAATACTCATTCTATTAAACATGGTGCTAAAACATCGCCAATGTGTTTTGTTCGGCCATCGAACTGTCGTATTGAATATTGACTGTCCTTGTTTCACTTATATGGACATGACATAATGTTGCTATTGTATATTATAAGGCTATTTCTGGTGTTATGATGTAGATTGTAGTCTGTAGGTACACGCGTTACTATTTTCATTTGAATAGGTAATATAATTATAGACGCTCGGCAGTGAAAAGCTCGTAAATAAATTTTTCTTCAAAAGCGTTTTATTTGTTCTTTCGATTGATAAAGTCGTCATACACGTACTAGTTTAACAAACTTTCAATTAAAATACTTCTAAGCTATCTATGACGTCCGATGACAAACTTGTATTAACATTTGATCGGCCATTTTTTTGCAGGAGACAGTGATTTCTATCTTTTAAAAATTTGTATTTTACACATACGTGGTTTTCACTGCCGACCGACGTTATGGAGATTACAGTTGCTAGATAGATAGAATCGATAGCTCGTGAAAATGAAGAACAAGAACTACCAATGTACTGGGCTTGGTAGATGACCTCCTTGTGGTGTTATTATTATTCTTCTTCTTAGCGTGTTGATGGCAATCTAAATTGAGTCGGCCCTGAACTTAGCTACGAGTTTAGCGTTATCAGTAGCGTCCATTAGTTCATGTAACGTGCAGGTATCAGGATATTATTATTTGTAGACTTCGTAGATCGATACCTCCCAAATTTCATCCCAGACTCGTCTCATAGGACACCATCACCACTAGCGTGTCAACAGCGCCGGCCTACCTTGATCAGGGTAGAGCGAGATTATTATCTTTCGACGCCCTTTGGTCTACGTTTTCACATTACATAAATTGGACGTAGTTAAACGAAAAGGATCCAACCCACAAAATTATCGAAAATGAGTTATTTATATCAAAATACTCCTTAAACTTCTTAAGCCAAACTACACATAATAACATTTTAACAAGTAAAATATTATACATTGGTCCCTTAATTACAATAAAAACAAGAAATTTAAATAAAAGAACCAATGAATAAATACAGTCTAAACTTAAAAATTGAATATCTCATAACTGTGTGGGTTGGATCCTTTTCGCTAAACTACGTCCGATTGTATTTCAGTTTATGTTTAATAAATAAATATGTATTACCAACTTTTCCAAAATTAACTTTTGGCGCCTCTTGCCACCTGGCGCCTAGAGCGACCTCCTCTCGCTCTATCCCAGGGCTGACGCTGCGTGTCAAGTATTTTTTTCAATACTACTACTTGTAGGTGATCTCGCGGACTGATTCTACGTAACCGGGCATTTAAAGGCGAGACCAATGGGGACGAGCAGGGCCGGGCTGGGCCGTGAAATGCCCGGCCATTTGAGAGACGGTCAGCCAATGCTGGCAAAAAAAAATTCATACCCAAGCGATTATACGGGCGACCTTTTTTTTTAGACCCTCCCCTCATTCTTTCTCCTGTATCTTGGGTGCATTTACAAACAAACAATTTGCGGCTTCTTTTTCAAGCGATAGGCGATAGTTAAACGACCTTTTTTTTGACGTTTCCCTCACTCTTTCTATTTCAATACTCAATATCTTTATTGCTTTACCATGATGTGTACTTAGGTGGTAACTATATAATTGAGATCATTATGGACCCTGTAGGGCACAGCAAAAGGGTAGGAGAGAGGAAGCTCTGTTTTAGGAGATAATGAACAGTAATATTATTGCTATATTATTTAATTTATTATTATTGCTAATTTATTTCATTATTAGGTCAGGGCTCTTTATTTATTTATATATTTCTCCGACTGTGTGACCCCATCAGGCCACACCGGCCCATCTATTTTCTCCGACTGTGTGACCCCATCAGGTCACACCGGCCCATCTATTTTCTCCGACTGTGTGACCCCATCAGGCCACACCGGCCCATTTTCTCCGACTGTGTGACCCCATCAGGCCACACCGGCCCATCTATTTTCTCCGACTGTGTGACCCCATCAGGCCACACCGGCCCATTGTCTCCGACTGTGTGACCCCATCAGGCCACACCGGCCCATCTATTTTCTCCGACTGTGTGACCCCATCAGGCCACACCGGCCCATCTATTTGCCCGTATGGCCAGTCCGGGCCTGGGGACGAGTAAAATACTTAACCTAAGTTAACTACTACTACTACTACTAACATCATGACTACTAGCAACAACAGCACTAAGGGCGACCCCTAATAGGACTCGGACCTCGGCTTAGGGCGTTGCTGTTGCGTGTCTAGTATACAGAGGCCCTGTTCATAGAGACGCGCAGCTTACCGCGGAGCGTAATGCGGACCGCAAAGTGAACAAGTCAAACATATGACGATGTATTAGAGCGGTTATGGAGACGTTTTTGAGTTGCAGTTGAGTTGTATGTAATGAAAAAAAGAAAGAAAATTATTAATCTTTATTCTGGACTCACACAGGCAGTTACAGAAACAAAAACAATATAAAAAATAAAGAAAGAAAGAATAAGAATTTAGACTACCTGCACGAGGCCAAAAAGGGCTCCTATCTCAGCATTATGTTGCGACATTTAGAAAAAAAAAAAATGTCGCAACGCTGGTTTTCAGATAGGACCATAGTGATGCCACGGGCAATAACGACACAAATAAATAAATAAACATGTTACGTACAATATTAAATTTGAATATTACCAAACAAAAGCAATAAATAGATTAATATAAACTTATGTATTACGTGTGTGTGTGTGGAATAGTCAATAAAATTATAATATACATAGTTATTAAATAAATTAAAGCCAAACCAGAAAAAATAAATATAAAATAAACTTAAGCATTTCCGGACGAGCCAGCCGCTCGGCCCTTCTACATCATTTGTCTATGGTTAGTTGTTGACAGTTAATGACAGTACCTACGTGGCAGAGTGCGCGGCAGATCCCGCGTCTCCAAAAAAAAGGCCAGAAGATGTATCCACCCTGAACACACCATAATCTTTAGTCTACAAAAATGTTTTTAACATAAAGTTAAAATTAAACTTAAAAACTGCCTCGTTGGTCTAGTGGTGGCAAGCGCGACTGCTGATCGTGAGATCCTGGGTTCGATCCCCAGGTCGGGCAGTGTTAGTGGGTTTTTCCGTGTGGAATTCCTCAGTAGCAGCCCGGGGTTTCGATTTGTGCCCGGTTGATGGCAATAGGCTCGCCCCCTATTACATGGGACTTAAACATAACGACGATGAAGGTGTTACCTTACTATACACCTCTGCCCAACCCTTCGGGGAATACAGTCGTGATGTTGTGTTTAAAATAAAACATTTCTTTCCAGTATACTGGGCGTTAGCGTGACGTGTACAGACGAGGAAATAAAGCGATACTACAGGCGGCAAGCGTTTCTTGTACACCCCGACAAGAATCAGCAGCCTGGCGCAGAAGAAGCCTTTAAGATACTGCAACACGCTTTCGACCTTATTGGAGAGCCGGTAGGTTGATATTGCTTTGGTTGCGGTGCATGCTTTTGCGAATCCCGCGACCCCGGCCGTACGGTCAGGAGAAGGAACACCGTTGGTTTTTAGCCGGTAAGAGTCCAGGCAGACCCCCTCGTCATCCCCGGGTGAGGGACATCCATGAGGATTTTCCAACGAAAAATGAAAAAAAAACAAACAAAAAAGCTTTATATTGCTTTGACAGAATTTAGCATTCCTGGTGAAGGCTAGAGGTACGCAGAGCAGGTATTTAAGATACTGCAGCGCCCTTTCAAGCTTATTGGAGAGCCGGTAGGTACATATTGCCTTGGTAAAGTTTAGACAAGAAACAGGTAAGTAACGTGCATACTTAATGAACATAATCATGAACTCTTTACACGGCGAAGTTACATCGGTATGTATGTACACAAATGTAACTTATGAAAGGTACAATGATTATAAATGTTTTTTTTTGTCGTTACATTGCTTGGCGAAGCCCTCCCCCTAGCGCTTCCATGTGGTCTTTCTCTGCATCACCTCAAACCAGCCCTCGCGTCCAGGTCATCTCGCCACTCCTTTCTATGACGACTTCGGCGGCGCCGTCTATCTTCAGGCACCCATTGCGTGAAGACTTGCCCAGCGGTCGTTATGCATGCTGCTGATGTGACCCGCCCAATCCTATTTGAGCCTGGCAGCCTTTTATCCTACGTATATTATCCCCGTTTTGGAGCGCAGCGTGGTGTTTCGTATTCTGTCTGTTCCTTTAAGAGCGTTAGTGCGTTGCGTTGCCTTGGCTCCTCTAGCAGTGGAACACTGTTCGTCGTCGCACCGGAGCTCCGACAGCACAGCGCATCACCCTCCCCCCCCGCTTCGTCTCTCGTCCGCCGATCCGTTGAAACGTCGCGTGCGACGACGCAACGCTTTAATGTGGCATGTCATTTAAAATATATGGAAAACGACGCAGCGTCAACGCTGCGACGCACTAATTAGGCAGAGCTCTTACACGTAGAATACTGCGCTCCATTGCTCTTTGGCAAACTGCAAGGTGTTCCACCTTGCAGTTTTGCAACTTGTTAAGCGACCAGGTCTGAGCACCGTAGGTTAGGATGGGCACGATACACATGTCGACATACACAATACAAATTGAAAATAAACATATTTCTTCTGTTTTTATCATAATACAGGAGCGTCGGGAAGCTTACGAGCGTCGCGCTTTAGAGTCCCGACATGTGGAGGCAGCGTGGAGCGAGCTGAGCCAACTGCTCGCTCAGCTTCACGACAAGATGGAGTTTGCAGCCAACACCATCAGGTAACATTCATTACGTAATCTTGGCTGGTTGGAACCCCTAGTCCAATCAAGATCTCTTTTAAACTTTTTTACAGGTACTAATGCATCATGGGCGTTAGGAATCCATTAAAAGTGTAGTACAAAAAAAGGATATTCTGCGCTTTTTATTTCATCAAAAACTGGTGAAGAAACCATTGTATTGGATACCTTGAAGCTAACAACTTTTATTGTTTTTGTGATAAAATCTTAAATTGCAAAATAATTGCTGTGTACTCTATCTGCTACTTGGATCGGTTAGCTTCCAAGGTATCCAAATATGCTTTAGATGGTATCTATTTCTACATTCAAGGCTTTTTCCACAAACACAGTCTAATTAATGCTGTGTACACTTTCCAACAGGTTCGCCTAAACATTATTCTATTGAACTTGTATCAGATGCACCAACTGCGGCCGTCGTCACAAGCGCGTGCTGACGGACCGGCCGTGCTACGCGGCGCGTTACTGCGTACAGTGCAAGATCAGGCACTCCGCTAAAGAGGTAGGAACGCACACTAACAAATAACTTTATTAATTTATAATGTAATAAATATGGGCTAATAGTAGTTTGAGGGGTAATCGAACTCGGCCTACGAACATCAATATCAGTGAATTCGTCGGCGATCAGTATTTGATCATCACTTGTGTTAACGGTGAAGGAAAACATCGTGGGGAAACCTGAAAACATGTAGGCTCCAAAAAAAAAGTTCTCTTGTGTGTAGTCCGCCAACACGCACCATGCCATAGTCCACAACAGGCCAGGCCAGGCTAACCCTTGTGGACTAAGGCCTAAACCCTTCTCATTCTAGAGGTGCCCGTTCTGGCTGAAATGGTCTGATTATGCTAGCGAAATGCCAAAACTGATAGGCTGTGGCTGATTTTTGGTGTGAACGATGCCGAATATATTTTAAAATACTATACAAATCAATATATTTACCCATATTAGGACTGAAATGACAGTATGTTTATCTTCAGGGCGACATATGGGCAGAGTCGAGTATGATGGGACTACTCGTGATGTACTACGCCTGCATGGATGGCGCCGTGTACCAGATCACACAGTGGGCCAGTTGCCAGGTATGTTATTTTTCTTTTACTCTCCTAGGTAATGGGCAAGCGACAAGACACGGTGCTATGCGATAAATTCAAACAATACTCACCCATATACTATCACAAAACATCATTTGTTGAATCTTTTCAACCACATAAGGCAGACATACAATTTCCTTTCTGAATAAATTCACTAATTAATGATTGGAATTTCTCGCTGTCATGTCGGCTTTAACAATACCTTTTTCATTGGCTCCTTAATAACAAAGCAAAGCGCTTTGTCAAAAGTATGGTGTATCTTTTACGCCCAAAGTCTCATCTACGCATCTGTTATTTCTTCGAGCAGAAAAAGAACCTAAAGCAACTAAGGCCGGACTGCCACGTGGTACAGTACCGGATCGTGCTGGGCAACAAAGCGGCTGCAGCGGCAGACCTCAACCAGCGGCCTTCCACTGGGTAAGTCACTCAATCAACACGAAGAAATTCAATGACCAAATTCTAGATTGTAGATAAAAATTATTGTGTTTGTATTGGCGATTAGGCATTTCACATCATTGACATTTTGACCCTGATTGAAGTACAAGTTGTATCCAAAATGAACTCAAAAATGTTTTATATATTTCTAAAAATGCAGTTTTATCAAAAGAATTCGTTATGTCGTTGCAGTCACGACCCTAACCTTGAAGAGTTCCTCAACAACCTCTACAGCAAGTCCGGTGTGTCGGCTAACACGAACAGCGCTAAGCAATCGCCCCCCGACGCCACGGACGCAAAGAAGCGTCGCAATAAAAAACCTAAAGCATAAAAAACGCCTCTGGAACAAAACCCAATAAAAAAAATCCGAACTGTCAAAATAGATGGACTTGAATTCGCGCGCAATTCAAATATCGAACGCATTTTTGACATGAGCTGGTCACGCCTGCCGTACCCAACTGTGAAACACTTGCCTTTTAAAAAATATAGAAATATAAATTAAACCAGAACTACCTAAATACTGTTCTATAATATGATAATTTCTAAATAAAAATTATTGTGTGGCTAAGATGGCGCTTGGAGGATAGATAATTGTGTAAGCGTTAAATAACTATGTGTATGAGATGTCGCTGACGTACCTACTTAGGTTAGATACTTTTAACGATTTTGATGAGAAAATTGAAAGTCTTTGCTAGTTAACATTAGTTTCTATCATTCTTAATTTGCTTTATTTTGTGATACATGAGATTTTGAAGTTACGATTATATAGATTTTCTAGGTCTAATGCAAGTCGGCAGATTGGAAATGAGAATTGATTGACGCCTGATTGTCGAATTTGCGTAACATTTCACTTACCGATTTCCATTAAACTTATGTCAAATGAAACCACTCGAGTCATTAGAAATAAATCTGTTTTCGTGTCTTCTTTCATGGCGTAACCATTTTTAAATATTGACGTTTGACGATTAGATGACTATCTTGAGATTAATAATGCATTCAGATATTGCTTACACCTAAGCCAGCTACAAATAACATTTTGCTAACAAAGCTATTAATACAGACATTTAATAAGACCGTTTATAAGCAAAGCCAAGACAATGCAATTTGCTACAGTAGATACTCTGATCAAATCAATCTTGTCAGTAATATATCCAATATCTGAACGCTCTATTTCAATACTTGTTTTTCATAAAAAAGCTTTCTACGTTACATTATGTGTTTTAGTGCTATGATGATAAGGTTCAATTTGACAAAGCAGCAGGAACTGCGTGAAAATACTCTTAAAAATGCATTCAGATATTGCTTACACCTAAGCCAGCTACAAATAACATTTTGCTAACAAAGCTATTAATACAGACATTTAATAAGACCGTTTATAAGCAAAGCCAAGACAATGCAATTTGCTACAGTAGATACTCTGATCAAATCAATCTTGTCAGTAATATATCCAATATCTGAACGCTCTATTTCAATACTTGTTTTTCATAAAAAAGCTTTCTACGTTACATTATGTGTTTTAGTGCTATGATGATAAGGTTCAATTTGACAAAGCAGCAGGAACTGCGTGAAAATACTCTTAAAAAAATTAATGTAGTACGTTATTTAAGTTTTTTTTTCCACTTATCACTAATCACACCGAATAGTACAATTTGTTTGCATTCATACATTATTAATAGTTATTATTAATAATACTTTATTATAATAATACGCTCGTGTTGCGCACGATTGCAGAGAATGCAGTAAATCGAGTTTTGTTTTTTCTTAATGGTAACTCACTAATTTTGTACTATTAAAATATTATTATTTATGACGTTCTCTGCAACTTTTTTTTTAGATTGTAAGTCATTATAAGTCGACAAAGATGTAAAAGACTTCCTACAAATTGCAGTCGTTGTATACCTCATAGCACATTGAATGAGGTTATCTATTTTAATGGGAATTATTAAAACCAAAACGAACTAAAAGTTATTGTCATTGACAGAGATTATTTTACAGAAATTATCCGTACTGAATACTCAACACAAGTGTAACACCCGACGCGATATCACGCGCTGTGTGCGATGTACCCAGCGAGCGTCTTGCAACGGTCATCGTCGGGTGCTACAAATCTGTTTCTGCCTTTACACCCTTTTAAATTATCTTCAACTTGTCGACTTACGATAACTTATAAGACAGTATTTCACTTGTTTCACTGCCTCTTAAGAGATTACGGTTAATGTTAGGCTAGTGGCAAAGAGATTGCTACCCCGATGTTCACTGTGTAGGCCTTCGCGCTTCATGTGTCAATAAAGATGTGGAAACGTAACCTGGATTTTATTTGAACCTTGTTCCTTTATATAACCCGCGCCATTAAATAGTGGCGGATGACTAGTCATTCCCTCTCACTCATATTGTATTTCTATCTTTGTTTCGCCTTACGGTGTGGACAAAAAATATTACAAGTAAATATTTGCGAAACTTTATATTAGACTAGCGACCCGCCTCGACTTCGCACGGGTGCAATGTAGATACTAATGTGGGTCATATAAACCTTCCTCTTGAATCACTCTATTGCTGAAAACTATATTAAAATCCGTTGCGTAATTTAAAAAATCTAAGCGTATAGTTGGTCCTGATTTTGTTACGCACAAACTAAACTAAAGATACCTACACAATTATTGCTCTTTTGTTAACAGTCAGAACAAGACAGAGACGGAACATTTTAAGAGTTGTCAATATATTTTATTACTTGTTGAATATCACCGTGTTTTAGGCGGCATATGTTGAAGTGTCGTATAAATATTTTTGGAAATTTTAGTTTCACCTAATTTGACTGCTCTATTATTCGTCAAACTCTTTATCTGCAAGCAAAGACGACACGTTTGGTGCAGTGGCTAAGCGATTGGCTTCTGCGCTGCGGGCCGTGGGTTCGATTCCCGCACGGAACAAATATTTGTATGGCCTACAGATAGTTGTTCCGGGTCTAGGTGTTTCTGCATGTGAAGATTTGTGTCTGTAAACGCACCCACGATACAGGAGAAATCCTAGTGTCGGGCAACGTTTTTTTTTAAAAAGAAAGGATACAATTTTTTTTTTAGTTTTGTAAGTTGGTGTTTATACAGCTTAGTTACCTACCTCGTTGGTCTAGTGGTGGCAAGCGCGACTGCTGATCTTGAGGTTCTAGACTCGATCCCCACGTTGGGCAAAGTGTTATTGGGTTTTCCGTGTGAAATTCCTCAGTAGCAACCCGGAGTTTGGATTTGTGCCCGGCTGATGGCAATAGGCTCGCCCCCTATTACATGAGACTTAAACATAACGGCGAAATGAGGGTGTTACTATACACCTCTGCCCAACCCTTCGGGGAATACAGGCGTAATGTTATGTTAGGTATAATAAATTACACGATGTTTTTTAATCACCATCCAATCTGCCACTGGACATACCATGTCTGCAGCATCAGGTTATATTTATCAGCTAAGTGCGAATTCTGATCACATGATCGCAAAAATGAATGTGAACGTTTAGAAAACATAAATATTTTTTTATCTGTTTATTCATACTTATATTACTAGGTACATAATTCCGGTTAAACCTTAAGATATCGGCATTGTCCAGTAACTGGGTTGCGGAGGTCTGATGGCAGTCGATCCGTGTAAAATACTGATATTCAGCCGCATCTGGTTAGACTGGAAACTGACCCCAACATAGTTGGGAAAAGGCTAGGCAGAACATTACTACATAATTTATTATCTATTCGATCATATCAGTATCCTTAGTATCTCTATCCGTGACGATGCAGTTTTCATACGTCCACTTTGGGAACATTCGCTTGTAAAGGTTCAGGAGTACCGTGTCTTGAGATTTGAGCTGGCCATCAAACACAACCTTCATGTGGCCGTGAGTACCTGCACAGAAGATTTAAAATGACATTATTTATAAATAAAAACATTTACGTGACACTTCATTGGCCTGCCTATTTTGTCAAGGTCGCGAGGAAGCCGTCTAGTTAGTGTAAGATCCTGGGTTAGATCCTTGGTAATAAGACGTTTTGCTAGTTGGCACGCAGTTGTCCGAACATGCCATGCGATCGTACGATCTTAATAATCGTAGTAGTTGAAACTTTTACGATGGTCGTTTAGAACCAAATTGTTTCTTTTTGAGTCGTAAAAGCACCATTGATGTCAATTCTGTTGCGCACTTTGACAGGACTAAACTAAGGGTGTTTGTCTCTTTTTGTTTCAATAGAAAAAGAAAGTGACAGTTGCGTTTAGTCTAGTTTAGTACTGTCAAAATGTGCTACAGAATCGACACCATTGTCTTGTCTCATATAATTTAAGTCAGCTTTTTTGCGACTTCTTTCTCAGTAGCAGACCGAAGTAGATAAATGGCAATGGCCAGCACCCTATAATATGAAACCTACATTCACCTGTGAGTATGTACGCGACCACACCTCTGACTATACCTCTTGCGGGCAGTGGCGTAACTATACAATACAATACTCTTTATTGTACACAAAACAAACAAGAAACATTACCATAAAAATAGAGATGTACAATGGGCGGTCTTATCGCTATCTATACCATCAGAGGCCCGTGGGAAATTCATTGGATGGGGCCCCAGTAAAAATCGTCACGTTGTAATTTAATTTTAATAAATCACTGAAGTAGTTACCCAACAGAATTACAAATTTATAATTTTTACTTAATTTTGTTAAAAATGTTAGGTTACTTCTGAGCTCGCGGCCTCTCGGACCGGGGGCCCCGTCAGGCCGGGGGTCCGTGGCATTTTGCCAGCCCTGCCACTCTATAGTTACGCCACTATTTGGGAGTATAAAAAAATATCGGAAAAAAGGGTTATACCTAAAGCTTCTTTTATGTGTCCAATGCGCCCGTACTTTGTCCTGAGTTTGCATGGTCTGAAGTATAAAACGTCATCTCTATTGAAGAACATAAATCTTATGACTGCTGATTTCTTGTGAACCTAGAAACAAAAACCACATTAGTATTAAAAAAATATTATTCACATAACTGCCTCGTTTATCAAGTGGTGGCAAGCGCGACTGCTGATCGTGAGGTCTTGGGTTCGATCCCCAGGTCGGGCAAAATGTTATTGGGTTTTTCCGTGTGGAATTCCTCAGTAGCAGTCCGGAGTTTGGATGCCATCTCAGGTCTATTTACATGAGACTTAAACATAAGGGCGAAATAAGGGTATTACTATACACATCTGCCTAACTCTTCGGGGAATACAGGCGTGATGTTATGTTATTTGTATATCTTCACCGGAAAGCCAATACTACTTAAGGGCCATTTTTGGCCAAAATGAGTTATATATATCGTTGGATTGGGTTTAAAAAATCCAATCCAACGATATATTGTATATATAACTCATTTTGGCCAAAAATGGCGCTTAAGTAGTATTGGCTTTCCGGTGACGATATGTATTATCCCTAACATTGGTGTTGATATAGACTATAAATACCTTGTATGGATGACCAGACAGCACAATTCTCTTGATAATCAACCTATCTGGGTTGCATGACATCAATACTCCTGTAGCTAGTAACTGCAGCTTTGTATTTTTTTTCTCCTGTTAATAAAAAAACAATGTCAGGATTATCAAAAATGTAGGTACTAATATCAATCTGATAACGATATTTAAGTAGAAGCTTACCTTGAAACACAGTACTGAAGACGGACTAAACTGTATGGGCGCATAGAAAGACGCAACGCACGTCGACGAGGGTTGGAAGAATCTCTCATACTGTAATAAAAATTGTTAAAGTATGTGTTAAGATAGTGTACACCTACAGGGTGTTAACGAAATCATGTAATTCCTTCAAACCTCGTGATGTATTGCTGACATAGAATAACCCTGGACGGGATAATTATGTTTGAATTCAATAAAAAAATTATAAGAAGCAAACACTGTGTTCTTAACGTGAGGCATTTTAGCGCCCCGAGTTAAATGACCGTGCGGTGAGCGATAGCCGTGCAATTCGTTAAGAACACATGTTTACTTCTTGTATTTTTTTTATTGAATCCTCATGTATCCCATTCAGGGTTAATCTACATCAGTAGTACATCACGAGATTTGAAGGAATTACATGATTTCGTTTACACCCTGTATAATAAATACAGCCCTAATAATGTATTTACTAACCTTATGTTTAGCGCCATTAGTATGCTGACTGAATATAGGGTTGACGATAAACCTCCGGTACCCAACTTGGAAGATCAGGCGTTCCTTACTCTGGATTGGTTCATCGCTAGCCCCCGTACGCTTAAGTGCTACGTTCATGACCGACATCTTCTGTTCATGAGGAAGAAGGCCGAACACGGAAAGTGGCGCATTCGCATTGGCCGAGTGGAACGACTTCCATAAATCTTGGCGAACATCCTTGACGTGGATCGTGATGTAGAAACCATACTGTAAAATGTAAATAAACGAGAATAACATGAAGCTGTCAACAACTTTCTATGGAGTAAAGTAAAATAGAAACACAATGGGCCAAGCATTGAGCCCTGTGGTACTCCCGTTGTAATAACGGACAATAGAGATCACTGTCCATTAATGTTAACTTACAGAATTCCATTACACAAGTAAGAAATAAGAAGCATCAGCACATTGTTTTAGTGTCATAGTGAAACTATTTTCTTATTATTTTTTCATGTAGGATGCAATCAAAGGCTTTATACAAATCACCAAAAAAATGTTTTTCTTTTGGTATCAATTTAAAACAGCCTCTTTCCATAACCTAGTATTTCTGAACATAGACGCATAATATTATTAAAATAACTCACCATATTGATCAAGGTATCTTCCAAGTCCTTAAACACCCTCTTCCTTGTCCTGTCATAGTTTTCAAATTGGAATATCCTGGAATAATCTTCTGGTAGGTTCTCTTTAGGGTCCCAAGCAGATGTTCTGAACGACTCCAACCCTCTGTATCGCATGAACCTTTCCCTGGCTGGCACATCTTGAGGGGTGTCTACTTCATCAGGGAATTGACGGTCTTCTTTAGCAGCTGCTAATTTTTGCAGCATTTCATGTTCTTCGGCGGCGTCAATAGTTGCATCATACTTTTCATTTGTGGGACCTACTTCAGACTCAGTGACAGATTCAAAGTCATTGTCCTCAGCATCATCTTCTTGATCCGATTTATCTTCTTCACAAGACATGAATGCTTCATCTTCGCCATCGTCTTCACTCTCGCTGCCATCGTCAATGCCTTCTCCTTCCGCGTCAGATTCGACGATCCAAGCTGCTTGGTAGTCTGACCAGCCTTTTGGAACCTTCTTTACTTTTTTTGCTTTGGTCTGCATGAAATAGAAATTACAATAAGTAACTATAACTAAAAATTAAAAATGTATACTAGAAAATTGCTACAAGGTGGACAGGACTTCAGGACGTATGAAAGAACTAATAAGATTTATTCTTCTACTTTTACAAATAAACTTGTTGATGTTAGAAAAAGGCTACCTCTAAATTAGCTTGTTCTATTTCTTCCTCAGTGGGCCATGTTTGCTCAGCTTCCATAGGATCAGGAATATTTTCTGATACAAGACTCTCCTGCTTAGCTGGGTCAGCAACTTGCAATACTGAAACCTTTGTAACTTCAGCATCCATTGTTTCATCTGATTTTATATTCTCTTTTCCCAAATTCAATGGATGTGGATCGTCCAACCCATCAATTCTTGACATCTGGAAATCTCCAAGGCCAGTTATGTGCACCAGACCATTTACGTTCAGTGGCATACCACGTAAATACCCACTAATTTTAAGAGTACCATTATCTCCTTCACTGTCAGCCACATATTCAACCTCTTCAGCCAATACATACGGCCTCTTTTCTCTATGATGGAGGATGCTTCGTTTCTGGTTCCCAATTCTACGTAACACGTTTAACCCATCAGAATTTTTGTCTAACTGCATAATTTTTTCTTCTGGCAGCCATTTTGATATTAACTTCTGTACATTCTGCTTTTCAGATGTACGCTTTTTGGGATGCACTCCTTCAATGTCCATTGTAGCAACTATAGGTGTAGGCATGCCTTGGGCCATTGATAATGCAAGAACTTTCTCTCCCCATTCATCCACTGGTTCATCAAGTGCTGAAGTGACAAAAAGAGCTGTGTCTGCAACTTTAAGTGCATCCAACAGGGCAAAATCATTGTTCACTTCTGGGCATATGAAAGAGAATCTTTGCTTGAAGATAGGTAAACTGAAATAATACAAGTTAAATTATTAAATTATATAGATAAAAGAACTAGTTTTTTTTAGACCAGCTTGTTTATCACATCTGTAACTATGTGAAACTTACCCAATATGTAAGGTGCCATTAGAAGATTGGGTAACCACCGCTCCTTCAGAACAGGTCTTCAGAATGACAAGTGCAGATTGCACATCTAGTTGTGCGTTCAGTGGTACCACACACACTAAGTACGGCGGGTTGCGAGTACCACCCAACGCTCGTTTCTTCGACAAAACCTCGTCGCGTTTGTTCTTTCGAATTTGAAGCGCTTGGTGACGACGCTCATCCTTTTTCAGAATATGGCGATTGCGTCGTACAAACTCCTTCACATTTACTTTGCCTGTACAAATTTAATTAATTTATTTGGTCTGCCGGAAAACTAAAAGCATGTTCAATAAGTACGACAGTTACTAACCTTTTACAGCGGCTGAAATACCACGTTTAGAGCGATGACGCGACTTGTGAGCTTTATTGCTCTGCTTTAGGTTTCCTGCACGATGTGCTTGCTGCATTTTAATTAATTAGTAAGAATAAAACTGAAATTATTTACTAATAGAAGCACATGGTGTGGCTTGAAGAAAGATTCTGTCAAGTTTGACAGTGACATTGACATCAGAAGAGGATTTTTATTAAAAAGGCAAACATTTATCTCGGTTTTGGGGCAGATGAAAAAAAAACCTCATCATGATTACTCGAGTCATAAAGCATCATCTGAAGTCTACGCTGATCTCTATAATTACTAAAACCTGTATTAGAATTATTGCAGAAGTAAACTAGAACAATTTAATTTGCTAGTGGATTCATGAAAAAAAAGATCTCATCATCATGATTGCTCGGTGACTAATTCACAAAAAATTAAGTCTGAAGTCTGCATTGATTGACCTCTATAATTATCTATCAAGTAAGTAAAACCTGTGTTAGAATTATTTCAGAAGTAAACTTGCGTAATTTAAGTTGCTAGTAATCCATTATTTATTTTTATTTGTTTACAGAATTATCCTAATATACCTATACAATATGAATCTTAACTACTATATTATAAGGATAAAGTAAAACAATCAAAGGGCATCAAAAAATTCGTCCGCATCGCAGTCAACAGGAAAAGTGCCCAAAAGGCTGGCAGCATTGCCACGTTGTATGGCAATACTGATTCTTTGGCCAAAATATAGGCCAGCCCTATGGTCACGTGAAGAGTCGACCAACCTAGTGTTTCAACCCCAAACGGCTCAAACATATAAGACCCAAAAAGATTGGAGTATTTGCGCGGTTTGAGGTTTTCCGCACCTGCAGCAGCCGCCCCAGCACAGCCCCGTGCTAGGAAGATGGGATGGCGCAAGGATGTCGACACAAGTTGCATCCCACACCAAAGGCCTACCTACCTTCCAAGGCATTATGGTCATTCCGTCTGGTCTCTTCCCATCGTCGCGTGCCAAGCCATTGGGTTCTAAAACAGCTGGCACCCCGGCGGTGACAAGAGCACGACGGATGATGTCATTAATGCTAGCGTGCCGTGCTATCCGACCTGCGCTCTTACTACAAGATAGGCCATGGTGACCGAGGCAGTCGACACCTTCACCGCATTGGCAGCGATGCGGAACCACGCAATGAGCGCCGAGACGCAGACAAGTAGCGAGCCGGAAGGTAGTGTCACCCAGCAAAGTGCCTATGTTGGGTGATGGTAGTGCCTGAAGCCAGAGGCCCGATTCCCACTCACCTACAGCCAGCAAACGGGCACGCTCAGCAGAGTTGGTGGACGTATTAATGAGATTATTCCGTACCAACCTGTAGAGCGGCTCATCCCACTGCCTCTGGGAAGATGGCTTCACGAGCCGATCTGTATCCGGAGAAGCCATTTTCCAGGCGTTCACCGCGTCGGTCAAGCACGGCACTTCAAAGTCAACTAGGGAGGGGGCTAAAATTTTCCCGGTCAACTTTTCGGTGCTGTGGACAGAGGACAGGAACGCCGGTAAACTAATACTGGTAATTTTGCGGACACCGAGGCCACCAAAACGGATGGGTAGTGTGGCTTGCAGCCACGCTCGGTTGTCCAAGGCCACATTTAAAATGGTTGTTATTCGCAAACTTGCTAGTGGATTCAATATTTCATGCAAGCGACAAAATGTAACACGACCTTTTTCTTTAGTGAATACGCGGTAATACTTTTTGAAAACGAGTGTATTCTGCAGTAGCGAGAATGCAAGTTTGTAAATTTAATATGTTTGATTGCCAGTAAGAAAAAGATACAACTTTATTCTTTGCTAAAATCTCATTATAAAACAAGAAGAACTGCAATAATATAGCAACAAAAAGGTAAAAAAAATCGACCACGACAACACAGAGTACATTGCACGACAACCACAGTAGCTTCCAAAGTAAAATAATTGTTAAAATGACGAACAACGATAGAATTTAATGTTTTCTTATGTTCATATATTATTGAAATAAAGAAAAAAATACTTATTTAAAGGTACACAATATAATATATTTATAATTGAAATAAATTAAAATAATGATTCAATATTTTATTCACTATTATTTCCAATTGTTGAGAGCAACATTATACACGCCAACATCACAGGTCACGTGACGTGACGTTGTGGACGTGTCATTCGCGGACGGCTCGTTGGCGGCGTTGCGCAGGCTCTTTCTCGCGAAAAGTCCTATTGGAGTGTTACTAATGAACAAAAGTTGAATGGTTTTAGCCGAATTGATCAGTTAATATTTTAGTTAGGGTAGTTAATTCGCAATAAATCAAAATGGGAAGTGAGTATCGTTCATATTTTTAACTTAAAATAGTGTTAAACCTCGTACACGTATTTGCACATTTTCATAAGATTTTATTCTTAAATTGTGTGTCGTGTGTTAAAGGTGTAATATATTAATGTTAATGTTCTGCTTGCAGTCAAATTCCTCGAAGTTATAAAGCCGTTTTGCAGTATATTGCCCGAAATAGCAAAACCAGAAAGAAAGGTAAGCCATGGTTATATTTTGCCTGCTTTTATTCTTTTCATGTTATTTGTGTTTGTAATAGCATCTATTTGTGACTGTAGACGTGTTAGAGTGTTTAAATGCTTACATACGTGTTAAAACGTAAGTGAAAGTGCATACCTAACCCTATTGTTGGTTTATGTAGGGTAGCTAACTGTACTTTTGGTAGAACATTTTGGATTCGATTATTTGGTAGGTTTCTAACTAAATGCTTTGTATTTCAGATCCAATTCCGTGAGAAAGTATTATGGACTGCAATCACTCTATTTATTTTCTTAGTATGTTGTCAGGTGAGTGGTATCTAATTTATGATATTATATTGTGATGTGGCCATATGCTACATGAGATAAATTGATGTTATATCGTAATTCTAAGTCCATTGATCATATTATATCAATGATACAACCAACTTTTAAGTCACTGTATACTTTTATTTCATGTTTTGATTTTTAAAGTCTGTAATACCCTTAATTGTATAAAGAGTCTATTTATTCATATACCAAACTCATACATCCTCATATTAGAATGCAAACATGTTTAGTATTCAAAAGCCTTTCGATTTAAATCTTAACATATGGAAACAAATTCTCAGATCACCGTAAATCTTTTATTGTAAACCCCCATTCTAACCTCAAAGTTACTTTTCAGATCCCCTTATTCGGTATAATGTCTTCAGACAGCGCAGATCCATTCTATTGGATCCGTGTAATTCTTGCATCAAATAGAGGAACACTCATGGAACTTGGTATATCTCCCATTGTAACGTCAGGCCTTATCATGCAACTGTTAGCCGGAGCAAAAATCATTGAAGTTGGTGATACTCCGAAAGACAGAGCTCTGTTCAATGGTGCACAGAAATGTAAGTTAACATAAGAATATTTACTCCTTTCTCTTTTAGGTAATCAATCTATCTGCTGAAAAATATCCAGTGTTTCCCTTCCATAAGTGCCACATCCTCTAGCAAGTTAAATTGCAGAGGTTGACTTTTGCAACCGACTTTCAGCTGTGGATACAATTGCAGACAGTCAATGTCTCAATGTTTTACAATCTAAGCAAACACTTACTGCAATAAATTGTGCAATTTAACTTGCAGGGGGTTTTGTGCTATAGATTTTTAATGATATCTTGATAATGCAAGCTTGAGAAAGTATATAATGTGAAAATAACATTCCTTGAATAAAAAAAATTGCTAACTCAACAGCAGAACTTCAAACATTTTACTATTTTGAACTGTTTATATTTATCAATATCTTCTAAACCTTGTATACAGGGGCAGAATGCCAATTTCGTCCTATACAGAACTGACAGGCATTTTGCCAATTTATATTTATAACAAAAGGAAGGAACTACTTTCTAATTTTAACTATTTATTGAAATGTTATTATTGTTGCTTATTCTTAACAATTCAATTTATATTGAAAGTAATCTGTGTTGTTGAAAGAATTGATAAATATTTTTTGTTATCTTAAAATATCTCTACAATAATATCTTTTATCTCACAACAGCTTAGATTCACGTTTTAATGTTTAATTAGGTAATCCCCCAGTACATTTTGCAGATTAGAAAATCAGTTTTTTCATATCAATGGGAGTAATTATTTATTCTATTTTATAAATGACACCACACCCTGTTCTATATGGTAATTACTATATTATGGTGTAAATCAATTTTGACCAAAAATCTTTTTTACACATATATACTATACTGTACTATACATATACTGTACATATATACTATATTGTACTATCTTATAATATTAAATGTGAAAGTCGACAATAAAGCAACTAATAATAACATTTATTTAGATTAAAATTCTCAAAGGGGCTTCTGTATGTTGAACCAGTGCCTCCCCCCTAAGTCTTCCAAAGGACTGGACTGATTCCGGAAGCAAGATGAGTTGTGACCAAAGCAGCATTTATTTCCACATACACTTATTCCATGAAAGCAGTTATTTGTATACTCACTATCTGTACTAATATTATAAAGAGGAAAGATTTGTATTTTTGTATGTAACGAATAAACTTAAAAACTACTGAACTGATTTCAAAAATTCTTTTACCGTTAGAAAGCTACATTATCACTGAGTAACACAGGCTACGGGCGGAGCCGTGAGGACACAGCTAGTATCAAATATAAAGATGAAAAGTTGTAGCCAATTGCACTCCCACCACCAACACCTATTTTAAAATACCTTAATCCAACCCCATCTGTTGTCTACAGTATTCGGCATGGTGATAACAGTGGGTCAGGCTATTGTGTACGTAATGACCGGCATGTACGGTGAACCGAGTGAGATCGGCGCCGGAGTCTGTCTGCTCATCATCATTCAACTGTTTGTCGCTGGTCTTATCGTCTTGCTGCTCGACGAATTGCTACAGAAAGGTCAGTATGGAGGTTTTAACTCCAGAGTTTCATATAGACAGCCTTGAAAACATGTTTCACTCCCAAAATGTTTTATTGTAATATGAATATTTATAATTGCTAGTAACAAATTAATATTCAGCTAATACCTTAACAGCTGTCTATTAATTCTTAAGTAAACTTTAAGTTCACAGTTTTAATAATAAAAATAAACATTTTCTGTGTTTTTATTACATGTTTAACTAGAAAACAATTAGACTTCGTCTAATAACTCCCTGTGAGTGACCGTTCCACACTGCACCATTTTTTTGGTTACCTTTCCGTACAGCAGTGTTTAATAAACACTGAATTAACTTGTGTTATTGCAGGTTACGGTCTTGGCTCCGGTATCTCCCTGTTCATTGCCACAAACATTTGTGAGACCATCGTCTGGAAGGCATTCTCTCCTGCAACTGTCAACACTGGTAAGTACTCCACACATTAATTATAACCTGTAATCAAACATAAGGCAGAGGTGTGATTTGCACACCCAAAAAAGTTAATCTAATCAATACTTACTATAAAACAATCTTTGCAATTTTATCTGTTTATATTTGTCCATATTAGGTCTAGATAACTGCCAGCTCCATTTTGAATAACTTATTAGATTGCTCGAATTAAACTTTAACTAAAATTAATTTTTACTTGCCATTATTGTCATATTTTATTCATGAGACATTATCCGTTCGAAAAAATCGAGCATTTTTGTATGTACAGTGGAGTCCGCTTATAACGACAACAAAGGGACGGCGATATTTGGTCGTACTAAACGGACGTCGTTATAAGCGTCAGTAAATACCAAATAAGAAAACCTAACTAAAGGATGTTCTTAAGTCGTTATAAGAGGCTGGTCTTTATAAGCGAAGTCGTATTAAACGGATTCCACTGTATCTATAGTTAGAGCATTTTACAAAAGTTTCTAGGATATAATTTTATGCTATTATAGTTGACCAGTTGTTAGTAATTTGTTACTTCCTCACACAGTTATTTTTGCACTCACTAACCGGTTTGCAGATATTATATTTTAATTGTACCTGATGAGGAACGATTGGACGATTTAGAATGAACTAGATTATGACATATTATAAAATTACCCATTTAGCTAATGAACTGGTTTGAAGATAATCAATATCATTATCAGAAGACTAAGATTAGAAATTAATTAGGACAAAACTGTAAATTACCCAGGCAGGGATAATCCTATTAAGTAAAGATTGTAGAATCGCTTAGAGAAATGTACTTAATCTTAGCATTTCATTCTTAAGAAATTTCAAAGCGAAAAATGAATGCATGAACAAATTTATTCATAACACTTGAACTTTGTTTGTAAATATAACATTTGAATAACAACTCCTGTCACACTTGCATATTGCAAGTGGCCGCATCTTTCAAGCGAGGGCATCGCTTTTCATGTCTCTTAAGCGTTGAAATCACTACCATGTTAAATTACGCAAGTTTTCTTCTGCAACCGACTTGCACTGTGGACAGTGTGGACATACTCGCAACAAGTCATGCCAACTTCCCGCAAGCGGCGAGTGTAATGGTGCGTCCAGACCTGACGAACGCGCCGCATGCGCGCCGCGCGCGCGCAGCGTGCTAGCCGTTCGCGAGCGGCGCATTCGCGGCGCGTTCGTCAGGTCTGGACGCACCATAAGGTTATAATAAAACATGCTTTGAGTGTAGACAGGTTATCAAGCACTTGGTTTATTAACTTGCTAGTGTAATCAGCGCTTTACAATAGGTTTTTGATAACTTGCAGTGCATTTACAATACACATTTCCTACCTTCCAAACCAAAATTCAATGTCGTATTTCACCATAGGTCGCGGCACGGAGTTCGAAGGTGCAGTGATAGCGCTGTTCCACTTGTTGGCCACGCGGCCAGACAAGGTGCGCGCACTCAGGGAAGCCTTCTACCGCCAGAACCTGCCCAACCTCATGAACCTGCTCGCCACTGTCCTCGTCTTTGCTATCGTCATATACTTCCAGGTAAGATACATTTTCAGGATAGAATGTGTGGAAAGGAGACCGACAATTTGTGATCATTTTTGTACAAATGAATACCTGGCAGAAGAACTTACATAAGTAAAGATTTTCGAAGAGATTTTCGAATTTCGAAATTATTATTTTTTTAATAAAATAGTGAAATCGGTAAAGTCCACAACTTTATTGTTTATTCTCATTCTATATTTATTTATTTATGTTCTGTACATCAAATAAAGTCAGACATATTTTCATCTTTATATTAAAGAAATACTGCGTTTTTAATACTTGGACAGATGTGGCGTCAAAATACGTCATAATTATATTTTCTTTATCAACGCCCAATAACACGGCTAATTTTCCCAAACTGGTTTACAGTTGATTTAAAAATATAGAGTGCTTAATTTATTACAGATTTTTTCCCGTAGGCCATTGTGAATAAATTACTGCTACTTGAAACTTCTGTTAACAACATGTAGACAAACAGATCGATGTTCTAAAAACGGTTGTTACTAAGCAACATTTAATATAAAGGAAAACGCGGCTCTTATTATTTTAAATTACGTTTAACATTAGTAATAATAATTGTTCTATGAAAACATAACTATGACGACTGAAAACAGTACGTGGTACAAAACTAAGGCACATGCAAATACGTCATAATTCTGCGCTTACCTAATTCAAAATAAAAAGAAAATATTTATTTACCATAATGAGTACCTAGTGACGTAGTTCACAGGTTTTACATATTTTCCATACGACGTGTTTCTACGTTTGTATAGTCCCACTGCAAACATTGATTGTGTTTGTATGACCTTTCTTCAACATGGTTTTATAGTTGCAGAAGTTACGGATAATACGTTTTTTTTTTCAAATCATTTGGGCGCTATGTTGGCACCACTGATTTCCGTGGTACCAACATAGCGCCCAAGAGACCTTTCCATTTCAAATATGACCTTCTCTTTTTCTCTTGTGACGAGAGAATAGCTCAAACCGTGGTGAAAAGATTAGCCAGTCAGCAAGGTTCGTCGCGAGGCTGACTGCCAAAGATGCGCCGGACGTACATAAATATCTTCGCTCGTTGTTTCCGTGCAACCCTTATATGACGTTCATTCCTGGTAAAGAATAGGCCACCCTTTCCCCACCCTCGGGTATCATAAAAGGCGACTAACGGGGTGTCCTGCGTAAGCGACGAACGCGACAAACGCGATCAAGACAACGGCATCCCCTACTAGCGGCCTATGTAGCGAGACGCGACGTAACGCGTATTTGTTCCACGTCGTGTCGCACCGCGTCGCGTTTGTCGCTTACGCAGGACACCCCGTAAGCGATTAGGATGGGGAGCCGCGTCCTCTCATCTACTAATAACAAAAATTTCGATCACCGATCAGCAATTTCCCTTTTTCATCAATTTTAGCGGTCATTAGTTGCAGTGGATGTTTACGATAATGAAAATGACAGCAACATAATAATTTTTCGAAAGTCATTGCATCATAATTTCTTAATGTTTCTACAATAAATGTTGTTTTGTTCTCAGGGCTTCCGTGTGGACCTACCGATCAAGTCGGCGCGCTACCGCGGCCAGTACTCATCGTACCCCATCAAACTGTTCTACACCTCCAACATACCTATCATCTTGCAATCTGCACTCGTTTCTAATCTCTACGTCATTTCACAGGTTTGTATATTAAGTTACTTATTAGCTATTATACAATTATAAATGTGCCGTCGACATGACACTGGCAGAATACTCGACAACATTAACTTAGTTGCCAAAGGAAGAGAAAAGAATAAATAAAAATAATTATCAACATTTTACATCTGAAATATTAATAATTTGAAGTTCACTTTATCTGGTTAAGAAAAAAAGTATGTATTACAATAGAAATTCTATATTCGCGAGTGAATCGGTTTCTTCTGGGCAAGCGTGCTCCATCGTAGACCGCATCATCGCTTAACATCAGACGAGACGGCGGCCAAACGCAGGCCTAGTAACAAATAAAAAAAAAGAAAAAATCTCGTTATCTTATAGCTCGGTGTTTTGGCATCAAAATGTTGTTTCCTTATTGAATTATATCTAGTTATATTCTCGCCTTATTATGATGTGTAGGCGCAACTTAGAGAAGCCAATTTGGTTGTCGAGTAACATTTCTTAACAGAGGAGTAGATATGAACAACTTTTCTATAGTAAATCTGTAAAAACGTAAACATTATTCACCCGATAAAGATTGTTATCGGACGACTGAAATATTGGCCTTACACCTACCAAAAAAAAACATTACAACCACAATTTACCCTAATTTCAACACCAACAGATGTTAGCCGTGAAATTCAGCGGCAACTTCCTAGTGAACCTCCTGGGCGTATGGGCGGACGTGGGAGGCGGCGGCCCCGCGCGCGCCTATCCTGTGGGGGGCTTGTGTTACTACTTCAGCCCGCCCGAGTCGCTCACGCACATAGCCCATGACCCCCTACATGCGGTGCTGTACATCATCTTCATGCTGGGATCCTGCGCGTTCTTCTCCAAGACCTGGATCGATGTATCTGGATCTTCCGCTAAGGATGTAAGTAGTATCATCAAAGTTGATTTTATGTGTTATTGAGGATGGAAGATTGAGACGTTCGAACTTTGAAATTTTTATTTATGCAAATCATCTATAAAATATACACGTCAAATATGCAGTACTAAATAGAATAATATCATAACGAATGCATACTAGTTTTTATAGCTAAGTTATGTGTCAACTGTTCTTAGAAAATATATGAAATATTTGGTGTTAAAAGTCTAGGTTACTTGACCTACAAATTATTCATTCAATGCGCGTTTACGATTAGTGAGTGACGTCATTACGATTCAAAACTAGTTTAAGTATTCAAACTGTATTCTGTCGTAGAGCTCCATTTATCTTCGTAAACCGGTGCAGGTGAACGAACTTACGAACTTAATCAGTGCCTTTAACATTATGATACGGCTGAAGTGGACGGCCCCACGTCAACCCAACTTTCCAATTAGTGAAAGTGCGTTGCCAAATTGTACCGTGCAAATAGAGCAATTGTTTGGGCCATTTTATTTCAGTGCTAGATAAATATTTGGTCAAATTCAGTTTTTGTTGTATCGTCGTTTTCCGAGTCAACGTAATTGCATGTCCCACTTATTACACCTGAATAATGTAACACATGCAAATTACTATTGATTTATTGCTATAAATACTTATCTGAATTTATTATCGCAGGTCGCCAAGCAACTGAAGGAACAACAGATGGTTATGCGCGGTCATCGTGACAACTCAATGATCCACGAACTGAACCGGTACATCCCGACCGCGGCCGCGTTCGGAGGTCTCTGCATCGGCGCTCTCTCAGTCCTCGCCGACTTCCTCGGCGCCATCGGCTCCGGCACTGGTATCCTACTCGCCGTAACTATCATCTACCAGTACTTCGAAATCTTCGTAAAGGAGCAAGCAGAGATGGGTGGCATGAGTACATTGCTCTTCTAAGATCATAATAGTCGTCGCCGCAGAAAGCGCTGTGTTCACAGTTTTTATTTAGCGGGGCGTAGCGCTCTCTACGACGCCGTTGTAGTGTGCGTGGCAACGCGTGTGTGGGTTATGTGCTAATTTATATAAATGAACTTTATAATAAAATAATTTACAAGTACAGACTTTGTTTTTATAGCCCCTAAGCAGGATTCTTTTAATTTTATATTGACGTACTATTTTCATTACTCATCAGAACGGGAAAATGAAACCTACCAATATTGTATTATTTTTTGTTAACATTGTACACGATATTAGAATTCTAATGAGAAGTACTCAATCAAAGTCTAAAATAACAATAACAAATAATAATTCAATAACTGAAAGTTATTATTCACTAACCTGCAACATTGTCTAGATATAAAGACTGAACAAAGCATGTGAAATTAAGACATTATCTCAGTTTTACTTAACTATTATTGTTAATTATCAGTTTCTTAAAAATATAAGTGAAAATAACAGTAATTGTAATTTATAATATAAATGATTAGTATCCAACATTGTTAAGAATATCTTACAAAACTTATATTTTATTAAGTTAGAGTTGGATTGTTTGTAATACATTATGTATATTTTGTTATACTGTTGATCGCGAATATTAGATTCACGTATTGATTCTGTCGTCCAATTTATCAGAAATAAAATATGTGATTAAGTTACTATAATTACCTAGGTTCCTAATTGCTGCACATTATAGCACTACAGAATCAGTAGTTATTATTCGAATAAATTCATTTATATTGTTTTGGATCAAATTATTTTTTATTTACTTCGCACAAGAGAATATTTTTATTTCCAACAGTAATTTCGTAAAAAAAGGTTTATAAAACAACGAAATACTTTTGTTATGTAACTTTATTCTCCTCACTAGACATGCAAATACAAGGACAAAAAAAAACAATTTACGATCTTCCCTCAAAACCTTATAACAAAAACTCATCACGACTAAATTATACGGTAACAAAATGTATTTACAAAAAAACAATAGAACCGAATAAGTTTGCCGCCAAAACATTACAAGTTGTCGGAAAAAAAAATTGAGATCTTAGGAACATGATTGGTAAGAGATCGAACAGAATATTCGAACTTGGAATAGTGCCATAAACATTTAAATTATCGAACTTAAATAGTATACACGTATGGCACAACACTAAATACATTTATGTACCCTTACAGTTATAGGCACTTTGGAAGGAAAGATTTTGTCACGACTGAAGAGCGAATCCACCCACTATCGGAAGTAGGTAGCCTCAGCAAATTGTCAGTTGATTTTACGATTATGACATTGCATTATAATACAGTGGACGACAACATTACAGGTCTCCAGCAATAAATGTCATAAAGGTGCATACAAACATTGCGAGGCATGCGCCGCGAATGGTTTGCCACGCATGCCTCAACCTGTGTGGACTGAGTGCCTCACTGTGAGCACACAGCCCGGGGCATGCGTGAAAAACCTCGGAGGCATGCGTGACAAGCCATTCGCGGCGCATGCCTCACGATGTCTGTACACACCTTCACGTCATCTCATAAATACTAATGTTTATAATCTATCATACTATGAGATACAGTGCGAAGAGTTCAAATTGAAGAAAGATGTACCAGAATCCTTGATTTAATAAATAACAAATATACGTATGGGGATTTTGGACAAAATCTAGACACATCACACTTTCTTTGCCTTCTCCCAAGACTTCGGCTGTTGAGAAGTCGCTGTTCAGTCGTGACCATAACCTGGCCTCGGTAAGGTAGTAACGACGGCATGTTAGGAATAGGTACAATTATTGCTTTCGTTCATTGAAGACATTGTAGTAATGGCCTGGTATCTTGGTCCCTTACCATCATTGGATTGAGGAAAACGTTACTGTTTCATTCTGGACTTCTTCTGGAAGACTGGTCAGTATCACTACCCAAAATTATACCCAACATTAGTCAAGTCTTTTAAGAAACGTGAGACCGTGCGTGGAATTGACTTTTAACTTTTTTCTTGATCAAATATTCCGCTGCCCCGGTGCAGTCTCACATCGGCTCAAGAAACAAATTCAAATTTGGGTAATTTTCAACGTAAACTTAAATAAATAGCATAATATGTTGATCTTCATACTTTATACACTAATAATTTCCGTCCTGCCATTGTTTAGTTTAGTGGGTCACTAGTTTTACCTACTAAGTAGTATTCACAGAGATATTTCACAATAAACCCCTAAATTATGTCTAGGCAATTTAATGATAAAACTTTTTTTATAAAATCGATGAAATATAGTCAAAAAAGCACTTCACCGCTACTAAAACTTTTGCATAATATGTATGTACAAAGCTAGTTCTAGTGTTTCTATGATCTTTATCTTGTGATCGTTCATAGTCGTATATGTATTGCATTTTACATGGATTGATATCATTTACATAATATAATAATAGTTCGTGTAAACCAAAAATGACATAAAAAATACAACAAAACTAAACGAAACATGTGTAATCCAGAAAACATTTTTATTATCTTTAACAACATATCCGTGAAACGAGAAAAGGAAAACAGAGAAAAAAATAACTATAAGAATAACAGTGCCAATTATTAACTAAAAAAAGTGGGATATAAGATCACTTGTCCTAAATTTATCAAACAGTTTTCTTAGAGGATGAATTAATAAAATGCGTTAGTTACTAATAAACCCCGTATGTCGAATATCAATCAAAAGTGATTTTCAAAAAAATTAAACTAGGTACACAAGTGTCTAAAACTTCGAACCAATAAAATATAATCTAAAATATAACAACAAAAATCAATTTGAAGCCGCGCCAGACAAGTGTGTCGTGGACCTTAACTGGTTACTTTAGCTACGAACTAGTGATTTTGCTAATCAATCTTTATCATTTGTACATGCGTATAATAGCACTTAAAAGTTATTGGGTATACTATCCAAACTTAGTTAAAATGGTAATTTAGAATATTATCCGCACTCGCCATATGCTTTTGCATTGGCGCACATACTTAAAGCTTTGTTCAGTTGTGAAAACCCTCGGAAAAAAACATTTATTTTTCACTAAAACACTGTTGTGGGTCAGAAGAATGAATATTTCGCAACCTACGAGTCATCCGTAAGACAATAAATTATTTGAATAAATTCGCATTTTGTATATTTTGAAAATATTAGTCCACATTTGAAATGCACACACATAACAAAAATATCAAAACTTTATTGTCAACACACATTGAGAAAGCTTTAGGTATGCACGGTTAACACTAACTACACAAAGATAACACAGTGTAACAATATGTTAGTTATCAAGTCTCCAATATCTACAGTTGGAATACATCCTGTGCATATATTAAATTATGTACCTTTACTGAGACAACTGAAATATGTAATTTCCATACAAAAGCAAGACAAGATGGCGGAGTACCGTTACAAATCTAGAAGCGCGAGTTAATAAATTACGCGGATGTAATTGGGTGTTAGGCAACTGTTTCTATTTCTTCCTGTAAGACGGCCGCCTGGTCGGGGGACGATATCGTCTTTGAGGGCGAGTTGGTGTAAGGCAAAGTCTTTAGTTTTCTAGCTTCGCGCCTCTGTTTCTTCTGCTGCATCACAAGCCTTAGTTGCTCAAGTTTGCATTTAGTTTTTGTGTTCTCCATGGCTAAAGTCTTAGCTGTATCACATTTCTTGCACATCTCACCGGCGGTTTTGCCGACACACGCCGGGCACAGTTTGGGGTCGAGTCGTCGACACTGGCAGTCTTTGTGGTCGCAGGTGCAGCGCTTACTGGCCGCGCCCGACGTGGACGGCAGGTGACCGTCGCACTGCCCGTACGAGCACGCCGGCTGACTGCACCCCAAGCACTTACTGCCGTCGTCCCCGGATAGCGTTGCGCACGAGTGGCTGGGCTCCTTCTGAAACGTGAAACAATTATTTAGAAAGCGTATCGAGCGATAAAAATTGTGTAGATTTAGTAGGACAAGATAAAATAATAATGTAGAAGATAAGTAAGTTTTTGTACCAATAGGTTTCCCATTAGTAATCTTATAAAATAAAAACAATTTTTGTGCCAACAAACATACCTGTGCCAAAGCAATGGGAGGCGCAGCACATAACAAGTCATTCAATATATGAATTATTGTAGATATATCTCGCTTTGGTCGGCCATATCTGAAACAAACAATAATAATAGTCTAAGTAACAGAACATGAGATAACTTAACAACGGTACACAAACAATTTTCACATAAGTACACATTACACAACAGTTTTTTTTAAATCCTCTATATTTTTATTTGTAATCTCCATGAAGAGAAATCTAGTGTTTACTTTGTGAAACATGCGTCAAACTAAGTACATACGTGAATTAAGTTCCTTTACACATTTCTACTTTCAAATTGCCATGAAATATCGCCGCCATCTTTGATTAAAAAAATTGTGTCGGCACATGTGTAAATATGTACTGACATACATTATCTAGGTTTTTAGTATGTTACTGAATTAACAGAATATTAGAAGAACAAAATTCTTTGTTTAGAATTACTAAAGAAAATGAAGAATAAATATAATATCTCACCTGTCTTGCAGAGCAGGGTTCAGTGTGCCTGAAAATGTCCCAGAATAAATTCCTTTGCCATGGTGCTTCATGGACTCTATCACAGCTCCAGGACCAATCTTTCGGCACACAGTCTCCTCGGCCGCCCTCAAGTCTATCTTATTAGTCAGAACCTCTTTAGACAACTTCTTTAGTTTCTGTGTTAAATTCTTTGATGCTTCAATGAGAGCTTTGGTGTCCACGGGAGGTGTTGGTGACGCTCTTTGAGGCTTTTTAGGAGCATCGGGGGCTTTAAATATAACCTGTTTAGATGTAGACGGTGTTGCAGTGTCATCAGTCTGTCCATTGCTAGGCTGCAGAATTAGTTTTCTAGAATTTGTTATATAAGGCTCAGTTCTAGAGGTAGAGGGCTGTGATAAATTAGTGTCTTGTCGACTCTGCATCCTTTTCTTATGTTTATTTACAACAGATTGCATGAAGGCTTTCTGCTTATTCTGACCTATGGGGTGTTTGAATTTAGAAGTCTTATGCAGTAAATATTGGAATCGCTTGTTTTTCAAAGGCTCATTTATACTTTGGAAAGAAGGTAGTGTGCCCGAGTTAGCTTCCTGACTGCCATGACTAGTTGTAGCCAAATTTGATATTTCCCGATCCATCATAGATTCATCTTGGTCTTCGAACAGTCCTTTGTCAACTGCACTATTAAAGAGATTTTCCATGGGGTATTCATCTATAGTACTTTCAGCAAGGAATGAACTTTGGTCTGTAAAATTATCACTGTCATCACTGAGTGAGCTGTCTGGGGTGTGGGAAGATGTGGAGGGGCACTGCTTGTCACAGATGGCACTTGTGGAAGGTATCACATCATTGCTTATCTTTTGTGATAAAAAATCTATCAAGTTATTTTTTACAGTGTTCACAAGAGCTGCATTTGTGCTTTCTGAAGTAGAAGCATCTATAGGACTAGACACTAAATTAGACAAGGATTTTATAGGAGACTGTTCATTTTCTAAAGATGCATCGGACAGATCTGAGAGTGTACAGTTTGTTGTGTCCATTGTCTCTTCTTTGTCATCACAAGTATCAGTTTTCTCACTATATTTCTCTTCAGCCATTGACCGGTACAAATCGAAACAATTCTGTAGCATTTCAAAATCTTGCTTCTGTAGACCGTGTGGTGCTGCTGGTTCTGGTTTAGGAGTTTCACTGCTTATGTAGGAGTGGTCCATGGGCACAGGTGTACAGGTAGGTGGTGTTGCTGTCTGAGGGCTGGGTGATTCCCTGGCGTCACATTTAGTAGTCCGTATTGATGTTGAAGAGCCTTTGGTAGGTGTTGATGTTCTCAAGGACCTACAGCCACTGGAACTCGAGTTAAGGGTGGACAGCTGTAGTTGTATCAACATCATATGATCACCTAACCTCATTGTCAAATTCAGGGGAGATTTACCACTTAAAAAGTCATTAACTTGAGTGTCATTTAGGGATTCTAATGCTTGCATCACAGAATTTTCTGGCCTGTGGCTCTGTAAAGGACAAAGTGATAATATTAATGAAACAATTAATTAGTCAATAGAGACCAATGGTTTAAGAGATAAATGAGTATTGATTAGTTTGTCATAGTTGTGAAACACGTGATTATCAGGAGGTACTTGGGGGGTTTCGACACACTGCAGCGTGAGTCGTGACGCACTCACCAGCAAGCCAGTCTCGACGCTCGGCAGGAGGATCACCCGCGATCCGTCCAGCAGACCGTTCTCTTCTAGCGTGCCATCCCTCAGTTGTCTGCGAACATAAAACTCACCTTCAATACGCGAGTCAAATAACACTGATGCGTCATCGTATCGACATATTTCCGTGATATGTTTGACAATAGAAGCTTGGCGTCTCGACTTAAAACGCTCACCTTTCGCGATGCAGCAAGCATATTCTATCTTTAGACACCTTAAGTTTCTTCGAAACCAACTTCTTGAGGTGCTCCACTGTATTTTTACCGTTCAAACTGATGGAGAAATTACCACCCGTAGTAGTTTGTATATTCAGCGTTATGTCCGAAGTTTGGGGCGAGCCACACCCGTACACCTCTGTTCCAGTCGCGCGTTCCATAATTTCTTCATAAATTACACTAGAATTTGCTATACAACACTATTCAAAGCACACACGAACTATCTTAAATTACACAGCTATTTTATTGCAGGATAGAAATAACAGGGTCACGCCAGACCCCCAGTTTTTTGATGTGGCCGTCGGTGTGACCAGTTTTCATTCGCGAAATCCCGTTAATTTTTTTTTTACAACAGCTGATGCGATGCTCTGACCATTTGCGTTTTGTTCCACGTCTTTGTTCATACAGTCTAAAATTTTTGCACAATAAAATGTTTCTGTATCTAAGACAGCAAACGACCTAAGATAAGTAAGCATATACTCATCATATTTCATTGTGTAAAACGTAATTCCCATTTATTAAAACGACGAGATGTTATCAGGGTTTAACTAAATGACGCACTATGCTCTTCGCTAAATACGAACGTCAAAAAAAGTAAACGTCACATGACGTCATGCAACGCTTGCTCATGCTGATCAATTTTATTATTTTTTAGCGGTAATCTTAAATTGGCAGAACTTTTTTATTCTTACGTAGCCTTTTTATGATTCCATCCAAGTAAATAATGAAAACATAATTTATTAACCGCTATACAGTGCCGACATGGACAGAAGAAACTTCATTTCGTTCAAAATAAACTGATGTCTTCGAAACTTAATATCTTTAAACAGGAAAAGTTACCTTATTAGACAAACAATGCTCGCCATCAACGTAGGGTATGGTAGAGGTGTATTTCGGGACACTCGCAGTTTGCCAAAGATAGCATTAATTGGTCTTATGTAGCAGGGGTCATGCATGCCCATCCCTATTTCCCCCGAGTACCTACATTAGCGGAGTCAATTCTTTCTGACAAGACTGAATAAACCGAATCGAACCCAGGGTCTCAAAATATCTATTTTGAGCATTATATCTTTTTCAGGCCATCTGGCCTGGCTAGTTACCACCTTCACATTAAAGTCCAGTGCCAAGCAGTTTACTGTGTTCCGTCGTATGCTCGTATGTATGTGAGAGCCAGAGGGGTTTAGGTGAATCCCTCTATATTTCTGTTCCTTGGATTCGTGTGCTCCATCTTAGACTCTGTCTGCGCTTACCATCAAGTAAGTCTAGGGTCAAACGCGACCAAGCGAAGAATAAAAAAATACTTTGGACTCCTACTCCAACGAGGCGGCTTAGGCAGCTATCATAATGTGTCCAGACCGACGGCACAGCCTCGCGAGTGTAGAGAGTATGTGGCATGTTTGTCCGAACCAACCGTGAGGCACGTTCAGGTGGATAATATAATGAATAAAAATCAAAACAATTTATTCCTGAACCCTCTTTATTGACCCAGCACCCACCAACACGATAAGAACAACAAAACTTAACATCTATCACAGCAAATGTCACATCAAACAACATTTTCACAGTTAATTAAACAGATTATTGGGCCATGGCCTCAAATAAAACGAAGGCGCACGTAATGGCCTTGTCAATTTTATGCAATATTTGTTTATTACGACTTGATAGAAGACAAATAACTATTGTTATTATCAAGGCCACTTCACTGACACCTTTGTTCTTAGTTAATGTAGACCAGAGGCCTCCATCACACTGGCGTTTTGTGGGCGTGCGCGTCTTGGTGCAAGCGCCGCGCCGCTATCATGCGTGGTTTACATTTATAAATTATTTGTTCATGTATATTTAATCTATGAATATGGTATAAAATGATTTTTATCATCGTTCTTTCATCGTGTGAAACAACTAAGTAATAAATAATATTGTGTCTATATAAATCTATTGAATTAATTAGCTATTAAATATTATATTTTCTTACACTTTTAACATTCCATAGAATGGTAACTTGTTTTGTTTGCTTACTTTATGTCTAGTCATAAAAAATATAACAATGGTGTCAATTCTGTTGCGGACTTTGACAGGACTAAACTAAGGGTGTTTGTCTCTTTCTGTTTCAATAGAAAAAGAAAGAGACAGTTGTGTTTAGTCTAGTTTAGTACTGTCAAAATGTGCTACAGAATCAACACCAATGCTTCTTTAATTTTTAGGTCAAACTAAATCATAATATTATCACTTAACACAAAACAAAAAGAAGAAACAATATAAAGGCAACACCAAAATATATTTTATGTATTTAAGTTACCTATATGTCCTAAGAAATCTGTAAAATTATATTTATAATACAATAATTTTCAGTTATTCCAAATTAACTTGTTCACAAAATTACGCTGGTCAGTATAAACTGAACCAAGCCAAAGTCGGTTTAAATTGTTTAAAGGAATAACCATTTAAACAGTCGAGTTTCAAAATATTAAATTATCAAATATATTATTTACTGTATACATTTACGAGACTTATTTCGGTATTATGGCGTCAACAAGAGATACATTAAAACATCAAATAATTAATTTATAAATTTAAAATTAGCCCCAGACGAGTATATTTTTTTAACACATAAACATAAATTAATTATTAACCCACATCTCTTCATTAATCAGAAAATTAAAAATAGTTTTACTACCTACGTATTATTTTATTTTTTCTTAAAAAAATAATTAAATTATGTTAAATAGTTGATTCCCTTGAATATTAAATGTTTAGAAACGTTATTATATTACTGGTATTAAAATATCATTTTAGAGAAAAAAAAACGGATAAGTTATAATGTTTATTTTAATTCTGAGAATATTCACATTATACTATATGTTTTATTTTGCCAGTAAAATGCTACTTAAACATTTGAGCCCAACTGTCGTAATAATATGACACTTTTTTCAGAGGGTCACAATCTTATAACTCAGCACATACGAGGTTATCGCACATTACCCATTAGGCCTGGAGTACATTATGCTACATACTAGCACAAAAGCATGCTTCTTCCAAGTACATACTACTTAGTAGCACACAATTATCACGTGTAAACGTATCAAGCATGCTTAAAATATACTCTCGAGGGTATGCTGTAAACGATTATTCTACTTAGTAGCAAACAAGCATGCTTCCATATGTATTCCAGACCCTACATCCCGATTATTAACAGAATGCAATTGAAAATGGCGGTGCTACTATTGTTGTGGTTATTTGCGTCTCGTGAGTGAAAGGCATATAGTGGAACCTCCATTTTTAATCCCATTCTTTAAGTAATTCTCCCTGATGTAGAACTTTTCCATAAGTCAAAATTGTCGAACGGTTCGATTTGTTATCTCTTTTTCTTTCGTTACAAGAATCGTAGACAAAACAGATAAACCGAATCGGATGACTGACTTATCGAAAAGATCTAAATCGGGCGGGTTGTACTGATTTCATCTGTTCATTAAAAGAGTATAAATCGACAAGACTTATTCTTACTTACATAAGGCTGGCCACCAGTGGCGAAGGCTCCATACAACTCGATTCCTATCGGCTTCCCTTTCGAAATATGGCAAATACTAATATCTGTTATTTTCAATTATCATTTAAACAAATAATTATTTACGAAGTTACATTGCAGGTATAACATTTGCTTATGAAGGTAACAATCAAAGAAACAAGTTATAATATATTTTGAGTTTGGTCCGGCTTCCCTTTTAAGAAAATTCACCCTTCGCCACTGCTGGCCACAAATGTACGGTTTCCTGATTAAGAATTCAGATTCGGAATTCTGTGAGACTGGCGCAGACGTTAAGTTTATTGTATTAGAAATTTATACTGCCAATATCAGGGTTTTTTTCCATTCGAAAAATATACCAACGTGTGTGCCTTGTTGAACATTTTGTATGTAAGGCGAGCATTCCGGTTTTCGAATCTGAATTCTTAATCATGAAACCGTACATCTGTGGCTAGCCTAAATACTACTTTCTATTGGGATTAATGCACATAAAGCGTTGTTTATTTTTGCGCTGGCCTGTTATATTTTGAGTTATAAGTTAGTGGTGAGTTTGTTGGTACCTATAGGGACGCTTGCCGGTTACCAGCAAAGAGAACCTCACACTTATAACGAACGAGACGTACGCTACGAGACATTACTTTACGTGGCGTTGCGTTACGTAACGTTGCGTCCCGTTTATCTGATTATACAAGGTGTAAAAAGACTCTTCACGAAGCCGTCAACCATGCATTCAGTACATCAAACTAAGTAACCCTACACAAAAATTGTCGCTGGGAAACGACTTTTTTTTTTGGGTGAAAAATTTCGTTTTACTGTAAAGCTCAATGTAAGGCACTCTCATAACCACTGTGCTGATAGATGCAATGAGTAGTAAACGGGCAATGGAGGTATTTCAAGTATATTTGCAACCTTCAAAACTACTATTTAAAAAAAAATGTGAAAATGTTGGAACTTTAACCTCCAATATCTCCGTAACTAGAAGGTTCCCAGGCATAGTCCAGAACAAAAAAAATATCGCAATGACGTGGAGAATTCCACAGTCAAACTGTTTATACAGTTTTGTGGGACACTTTATTGGATCTTAAGGCCTACCATGTACCTCTTAAAAATATAATAAATAAATAATAATAAATAAATAATAAGTGCCTTTCGGCTTCGTTAAGGGTCTATTTACACCGTTTATTTATGGTACTTTATTGTAGCCTTGACAGTGTCGTGTCAGCAATCTGTGTGAATTGTGTGCATTATCTCTTAGAAGGCGTTCTACGCCGGATCGTGTAAAGATTTCTAAGTTATAACGAAGTGAATAATAAGTGATCATGAGCCGAATTCTAGCGTTTCGTTGTCAATTTCTCCGAACACGAAACCGCCGCGTCCGTCCATCTGCAGGTAGTGGTCGTGATGCTTCCATAGTGACTTGCGATGAGAGACGGTAAATAGTGATATACCCACCTGAGAGAATGGTTGGTTAGTATTATAGTTAAAATAAAACTGTTGCAAAGTGAATAACGAAAACATAGTAAGGAAACTTGGATTTCTGAAATCGTTAGCACGCATTGCGATCGATACTCGTTCCGTCTCTGTAAGAGACTGCAGGGCAAATCCTGTCATTTAGGTAGTCCAACCGTAGGTTTTGCAAAAAGGCGATTCAGGGAATACATAATCCGATGGTTATAGTCTGCGCGCAAGTGCTAGTCACCTCCTGAGGTATGAGAGCGGCAGGAGGGGGGTGCAGAACAATAGACGCTCTGTCAGTTTGCTTTGTGTTGTCTACCGCGCGCACACCCCTCCTGCCGCTCACATACCTCAGGAGATGACTAGCACTTGCGCGCGGACTATAACAATCACCTCTTGTCTGCTAATAACATCGTACTGTGGTAACCAATCACGCCTTATGGTTGTGTATGGGTTGTTAGTTAGACGCCCATCTGACTGCCAATTGTGTAGAGAATTTATCGGCCATCTTTATCGAAAGTTGCGCCCATACGGAAAACATTAGCATAAAATAAGTCCATTATCATCCACTCCTGAGCATAGACCTCATCCAATGACCTTTGCCGTAAAATGGATTAATATTTTTAGATGCGTTTTCATCTCACTAGCTTTGGACTCGAATAAAGCGCTACAAAGGCTTAAAACTTTCATAAAAATGTAGCCCACCAAAGCTACAACATGGATATAATGTTTACTCTAAAATAAACACTCGACACATACCTCTCTGCAGTATTGGTACATTTGTCCTTCGACGTCGACGGACACGGCACTGGTGCATTCATCCAAGATCGCGAACTGAGGCTCGTGGTAGAACAGACGCGCCATCTAAGTATTTTTTTAAATATTTATAAAAATCAAATGGAGGCCAAGCTCATCTTGGATCTTGGCTAAAGTTGGAATTAATAACAGCAGGTAGAAGAATTACATAGTATATCGTTAGAACAATAAGAATATTATGCAAAACATCACCAATCTCCGTATGTGAGCGACAAATGTAGCGAGATGAGATGGAAAAATATCATGCAGTGTTCCTAGAGTTGCTTACGTATTCAGGTTTGTTAGTATGCGACAAGGTGGGCAAAACTAGGGATACCATATGACAGGCATTTGCCGCATTTGACAGGCATTTTAAGGTTTAGACAGGCGTGCGGCCGGCATTACTCTGAGACAGGCATAAGGGTGCATTCAAAAAGCCTCTATGAGTGACGATTCTTAAGAGGAAATGCGGTCGGCATTTAGTCCATACCAATGTATTCCTCAGTTTCCTCCTTGGATAATGTTACTAGAGCAAATATTTTTTACCATATGATATATATCTACCACCACTATGTCCCTATGTTTTGTTTTTGACAATAAATTAATTATTAAAAGTACTAGAAACGTTTAAATTTTACAAAAATCGACCGGTTTTAGCACCGTTTTCAAACATCTGGCAAACAAATTTGACGAATATAAAAAATAAAAGAAAAACATAGAGACATACCCAAAGTCTTTCTTAAATTATTACAGAAAAAAATTATTAATATCGGTCCAGATTTGAAGAAGGAAACGGGGAAATACGAAAGTACGATTTCGCTAATATTGCACTGGAGAAATCAGTCCGAGATGCAGCTGTCTTTTTCGCGCTCAATTGGGAAGGTTTGCGGGAGCGGTAGAACGGAAATACATCGTAAAAACCTATTCAAATTATTAATATTTTGCAGCTCGCGTTTCCTCTTAAGAAGGTACGTACGGAGCACACTGTGTAGTCAGTCGTCAACCCCGCTACCGACCTTGCTAATTGCCTAATCTTTTCACGACACAGCATGAGCTATTCTCTTGCCAACATGAGAGAGAGATCTACAGGCATTTTTCTATAAAATCATGCATTTAAGGCACTCTAGACAGGCATCCCTCCGTTTTGAAATGCTAACCCTAGCCAAGACAGAAATTAGACTTCAGTTTAGATTGTGACGTGTCGTTGTATAATATTTTGCATCATATCATATTTGGCGTTTTCTAGGACAATGAGTTACCGAACACAATGATTTATCTCCTCGCCAGTTTGTTACTCCTATATGTATTATTATAACTATTTTTGACTGCCTTGTTGGTCTAGTGGTCTCATGGTGAGCATGGGGTCCTGGGTTCCGTCCCCAGGTTGGGCAGTGTTATTGGGTTTTAGGAAATTCTCAGTAGCAACCCGGAGGCTGGACTTGTGCTCGGTTAATAGCAATAGGCCCCCCCCCTGGCCTGACATGGGACTGGCGAAACGAGGGTGTACTAAAAACACCTCTGCCGAACCCTTCGGGGAATACAAGGCGTGTTTTGTTATGTTTTATGATAACTTACAGCTATCCTCTGCTTCTCTCCTCCGGACAATACGTCCATCCAGTCTTCAACGGCGTCGAGTGCGCCCTCACGGTTTGTCAGATACGACAATTGCACTATGTCGAGGAAACGATGCAGCTGGTCGTCTGACCGACCGCGACGGTTCATCTCGTCGCGAGTTTGTGGATAGATTATCTAGAACAAAAAGTTTATTAATTATCTACGTTGGTCATAGGCATTCTTTTTTTCTTTAATTTCCTATTGGACTGCTTGTAGATGGCGTTGTGGGCCATTTCTACGTAACCAGGCAGTTATTGGCGAGACCTGAAGGGTCTCCAACCAATTCATAGGGAGGTAGTTTGACATGCATGTTGAGTAGGTTCACACACCTAACGCGGTCTTCTTATTTTCGTGCGGTTAGTGACTAACCTGGTGTCAGAGTTGATGCTGCCCATGGGCCTCTGACTTGGCTTCACATGCCGTCGAGAAATATCTCTCAGGCATGCGTTTACTCACGATATTTTCCTTCACCGTTTTTAAGCAAGTGATAATTATACAAAACGCTCATGAATCCGGAGAGTTATTTCAATTCAAAAGTTTTTATTTCACATAAACCAATACAGGTGCTTATGTAAAGTCGAATTTAGATGCACGGTTCCAATTAGTTGTTTCTTATGGAGAAGAGCCGGCAAGAAACTCCATGGTTACTCTTTTAAAAACAATATCTTTAACAATTTCAGAGTACAATGATTTAGGATAGTGAGAGAACAATGTAGTCCTGACCACAGACCAATGAGTAATGTAGAACAAAAATTAACAAACAAAATAGAATAAAAACTGTATGAATAAAAGTAATTTACAAATTTATAGAGGCAGGTCCACAAAGTTCTTACATTTACAAAAGTGATATGGAAGCTAAACTATATAAAATAATTGACATAATTAAATGTCATCAAAACTTAGCTAAAAAATCATTGTAAAGTCAGAGGTGCGTGCCTTGGGTTTGAACTCGAGACCTATGAAGCTAACGCGATGCGATGCGTGGTATGCATTTATGAGACGATGCACATCGAACGCCGCCAGCTTGCGCTGAGTTCGGTTATTGAGACGGTTTGAATGGGCGAGGGTGTATTGTTTTGCAATGGAGAAAGAGTCGAGATACAGAATAAACCAGCAATATGGAACTGTACTTTAAAAGCGCGACGCGTTTGGTGTATGGAGCTCCTAATTAAACGCATGGAAAAACAGAATGGTGTCTGCTGCGAGAAAATCTAATAAAACATGTTTAGTGAACACTTGAACCAATTACAATACAGTAAACAGGCCACGCCCCAATTTTGTTAGAAAAACGTGTTAGGGGCTAGTTCTAACAAAAATATGGCCGCAGCAAACTTGGCTTCACTAGACAAACACCTCAACATGGCACTAACCTGATCTCTTAGCGTTCCCAAGGTCATGTAAGGTCTTTGCGGCACGTAGAACAGTTTTCCTTTAGGCGGCTTGGTTAGGGTGCCCCCAAAGATCGGCCACAGCTCGCCCAGCTGACGGAACATGGATGATTTGCCGCAGCCGTTAGGACCGCATACCAACACGTTTATGCCGGAGCTGTAGAGAAATATGAAAAATTATTTATTACTTAGATAGCTCGGTGAATTTCGTAAAACCTAAAATAATTTTCTTTTTCCCTAAACCACCCCAGTATTGAGGCGAACAAAACAAAAAAAACAAATTGGTCGAGCCATTTTCAACTTTCTACGAGACTAACGCACGACAATTGATTTTTATAGAAGGTTAGTCTGAAAGGGGGTACTAAGCCGCGGGCCACTTAAAGTATCACTGATGACTATTTTAAAGCAAGTGGTAAAATTTCAAAATTCGATAATTTTTATTTGCATTTAAAAAGATTTTTATTCTAGTTTAAAAAAAAAAAACCATACCTGCTTTACTTATGAATTCATAAAATTAAGTTTCTAATCCGTGATCCCAAATATGACCTTAATTGTAAACACAGCTGATCATAGCTATAGACAGATAGACTTTAGCATATTTTTTACGAAATCTTTGAAAAGCTATTTCTCTTAAACTATCGAGTTTTGGGGAAGTTATTCCGTATTATGTCAAAGTCAAAGTTTTTTATTTCAAATAGACCAGATTTCAGGCACTTTTAAATCGTCACAACTAGGTGCACGGTTCCAAAAGGTAGGTTCTTTGGAGAAGAGCCGGCAAGAAACTCCATGAATACTCTTTTCAAAATAGTAGTTCATTACAATTCCATTACAGTAGTGTGAGAAATAGAATGAGAATAATGCAGGTTAATGTAACAAATAAACTCACATAAGAGTAACAAATAGAAAAATATGCCTTCTAGGATTGCCATAGCAGTTAAGGGCTGACCAGTCCCGACAGACGGCACCCGTTCACGAGCATGACGTGCACATCCGCATCGGTCAGCTCAACCATATTATAGGGAACTCAACGACCGGATAAACAACGCCACCATCAGCAAGACATTTAAGTGAGCATGACAGACTCATACTACCAGACAATAGGCAGTAATGGGTACTTTAACACCCTTTCGGCTTAGTACCTCCTTTCCGTCTAACCTTGTATACAACTAGCGGACCCAACAGACGTCGTCCTGCCCGGAGAATTTGGTGACATACCGACAGCAGCGCCACGTACCGGGTCCAATTGTGAATCTAAACCATCCAGGCTGCTACCCAAACGCATACAAAAAAAAGACATTCAAATCGGTCCAGCCGTTTAGGAGTTCAGTGACATACACACGTACAGTCGAATTATATACAAGGTTAGTCGGAAAGGGGGTACTAAGCCGCGGGCCACTTAAAGTATCAGTGATGACTATTTTAAAGCAAGTGTTAAAATTTCAAAATTCGATAATTTTTATTTGCATGCAAAAAGATTTTTATTTTAGTTTTTTCAAAAAAAAGTCATACCTGTTTTAATTATAAATTCAGAAAATTAAGTTTCTAATCCGTGACCCCAAATATGACCTAAATTGTAAACACAGCTAATCATAGCTATGGACAGATAGATTTTAGCATATTTTTTACGAAATCTTTGAAAAGCTATTTCTCTTAAACTATCGAGTTTTGGGGAAAGTATTTGAACAAAAGTTATCCATTATTATGGTTAATTTAACACCCTTTCGGCTTAGTACCCCCTTTCCGACTAACCTTATATATAAAGATATGTAACATTTAATTAACGCATATCCCGAAAGTAGTTTGTTCAGAATCGTTTACTGAATCGATTTCTATCATTTTTAATATAGGTAATTTTTTATCCCAAAATAATTAAAAGTACGGAAATTAGTCACATTACCCTGTACAGTCAAAACAAACTGAAATGTACCGTAAATCAAGGCAAAAATACTTTTAAAAGTGCATTTTTATTTGTATGAATACAAATTCCGTCATTCAATACAAAATAAAGAAAAATAACCTTATTTCAAGAACGTTAATTTAGGAAATAACATGTTAAACTAAAATTTCAGTGCATGTATTATGATTATAACATAATATTCTAATTGGGGTGTTTGAGGGTGTGCGTTAATTACGTTACATGTTGTATAAAGACTAGATTGATATGTATTAATACATACAGCTTTTACTTTGATAGATCTTTTTATAAACGCCAATGCAATCCGGTAACGCATTCACACACAAATTTATTGGTCGTTATCGTATAATTATTGAACGCTAGATTTCTGGTCCTGACGCTTCACAATGACCTATCACATTAACAATATTAAAAACTCACCAAGGTTAAAAATAGTTGATCAAACGATGGATGGACTACTATTAGCTACTACTGAGAAGTGTAACATAAAAATAATAATTTATTTCCTTAATTAATTTTTTGTACGTATATTTTACATTTCTACATCTTTACATAGTATAAAACAAAGTCGCTCCCGCTGTCTGTGCGCTTAGATCTTTTAACCTACGCAACGGATTTTAATGCAGTTTTCAGTGATGGATAAAGTGATTCAAAAGGAAGGTTTATATGCCCCACATTAGTATCTACATTGCACCCGTGCGAAGCCGGGGCGGGTCGCTTGTATTCAATAATTTATTTTATTAATATTATGGGATCATCAATTCATCCGCATGTCTAAGGGTGGATATAGGATTTTGGGTTTTTTTTTCTGGGAAGACACAAGTTCCAGTTGGGTAGGGAGATTCCTCATAAGCTAAAGACCTAAGCTCCTTTTGTATAGTCGGTATCGACCGTCTGGAGGGGCTGAAGAAGGTGGGTTAGTTAGGGAGTACGTTCCCCCCCCCCACTTGCTCATTGCTCCGTATAATCGTGATAGTTGTACCCAATATTTAAAGAATAGCAATTCCGCGTGTTCTGCGACAGCACCAATCTTTGCCAACCTTGATGCCTATCAAGGTTGGCAAAGTAAGAGTCAGCTAGTACATAAAGATGTTATGTTATACTGACCGAACTTCAAAGGAAAGTTCCTTGATGAGTACGTCTCCGTTGGGCGTGACGAGCGGCACCTTGTCAAAGCGGATGATCTTGTCCTGGTAGATGATGCGGCCCGCGCCCGGCGCTAACAGTGCAGGGAGCTCCGCTGTTATAACAACAAAGTTACAAGTTACAGTACGCGTTTAATAACTTTACCGCTCTGAAACCAGGCTTACAGCGTACTGTGCCTCACTTCAGACGGGCAAAGGTGAAGGTTTTTTTTTTGTAGCCTATGGAATGCTTCATTGCTGAGCAAAGGCCTCCCCTTTTGCCTTCTAAACTTCTCTATTTTGTGCCGTTTCTAACCACGTGAGCCCCGCAAAAGCGTCGAGATCGTCACGCCACCTACGCCGCGGCCGACCTCGAAGACGGTGTCCTCCTTCAGGCGTCCAGTTTGTGACGATCTTTGCCCTTTGGTCCGGTTGCATTCGAGCGACATGACCGGCCTACTCCCACCTAAGCCTAGCTGTTTTTTCTCCAACATCTGCTACTTGCGTTATGGAGCGTAGGGTGGTATTTCTAACACGATCGGTTAATTAACACCGAGGATACTACGCTCCATTGCTCGTCACGGTGTACGTACGGCGTCAAAATAAAGTGATAAAAAAAACTATCTAAAATGTCAAACATTCAAATGTATTTTTGATCAGTATGCGGGTTTAAATGTCATTTCCTTAGATGCAAAGAAGCAAATTAAAACATTTATGTACCACAAAACCGGTTAAATGAGAATCATACTACTATACAATTAAAAGGATAGATGCGTTTTTTGTATTTGTTGTTTATCTGTCGAGTATAAATCCTTTGAAATTCAGTGTATTACCATTTTTGAGATGCAGCCGTAACTAAAATCATTAAAAGAAAGTTTTTTTTTAAAGAATTCTTGGTTGGAGGCCTCCTGTTGGGATTTGGATATTTGTTTTTTTTTTTATTTGGCAAGATTTATGCCGCAACAACACCTAGTGCGGAAATTTAAACTGGCTATACCTCTTAGTGCCAATTTCACCAACTTCGGATAACTTTTATCTCAGGAATAAGTAAGAAGTTTTGACAGAATTTCTATGCAAAACCGCTATCCGACGTTGGTAAAATCGGGTCGTACTGTGATACTCGTGACAGACGTACAGACAGACAGCGTAGGCTTAGTAATAGGGTCCCGTAGGCACCATTTGGGTATGGACGCCTAAAATGCTCACGTTGACATTCGCAGCTGCGGCACGTGTGACGTAACCCGGCTAGCTTGCTCGGACAACTTAACTATATATACTGCTGTCCCTCTCACTCACCGCCTCCATTCTGCGAGTTCCTCTCGACCATGGTCCTGGTGTAGTTGCCCTTATTGATGTCATCGAGTACGGTGCGTAATTGCGTCACTCGTGACGTCAGACCGGCCAGCTTGCTTAGTTCACGGCCAGATAATACTAGACGTCCGATGCCCTCCGCCATTTTGACTAACATTCGACCATACGTGTAGTAATGCTGGAATAAAAAATTTAATTAGCACCGTGAAGTTCCCGGGAAAGAATAGGCTATCCTTCCTCCACGCGTAGGCGTCGTAAAAGGGGGCTAAAGGATTTTGGGTCCGTACACAAAACTGCGATGCGACGTCGCATCGTAGAAATATACGAGCTCGCACGAAGCATCGCAAGAACTTATGAATTGATTCGCGTAATTGATGTTTCCTATATCTTCTTATCAATAACAGCAATGCGCAAATCTTTTTACGCAAATTTATTCTACCTAGTATAAAATACTTTCAATACGGTTGACGATCGTCGAGGGATTGGTCACCCGAACCTTGGAAGGGAGACTCCTTGCCGCACGAAATAGCATCGCAGCAATTTGCGTCGCAGGTTCTACGTTGCGAATTCGCATCGCGTCGATTCGCAGTTTTGTGTACAAGCCCTTTTTGTTCAGAATTAGGCAGCCACATAACATAGTACAATACTAAGACATAATTTATGCCCCTCGGTAATCTTCGTCTATCTTCGGAAATACGAACGCGCGAAGATGGTTTCGAATAAAAAGTTGTTACAACATCACTGTCACTTTTGACTTTATGTGTCACTGGTCGCATAATTCGTATAAATTCGGAAACGGAGACCGCCGCGGGACCACCTCACATTCAACCCTTTTCAGACGCGGGTTATACCATAACCCGCGTCTGAAAAGGATTGAATGTGAGTACAGCTAGATATTATTGTAATAGCTATTATATTTCAGACTTACCTTAAATCTATCATTTTCTGTACCCACAGTAAGCAGGTTATGGTTCAAAGCGAAGAATGGTCTCGATACCGCGTAGAAACCAACTGTGATGGCTATGTCTGTAAATGAAACATATTTTGTAAAGTAAATACAATTTATAGGTACATATTTTGAGTAATGATGGTTTTTTTAAATGCAAAATTCTACAAAAATTGGTAAATTATACTTCATTAATTTCGTTAGTTAGGGGCCATTCAAGTATTATGTAAGCAGAATTTTAGTAATTTTTGACCCACCCCTCCCCCTTGTCAGCAAAAGTAAGCAAAGCTTTTACCCTCCCCTCCTATGCTTACGTAAACATTGGTGTATATTTTTTTAAACTGATCAGGTTTCTTTATTGTTATTCATGAGCAGCAGTTTTTAAGTCTAGAAAAATAAGTAAATAAATAAAAAATGCTGACGTAATCATCATCTAGACACCCCCGTCCCCCATGTCATCAAAAATAAGCTAAGAAAAGACCCCCTCACCCCCCTTTCGTGCATAATACTTAATACCTACTTGAATGGCCCCTTAAATCATTTTTTAAAGACGTTTATTAATAAACTTATTAAAATATGCAAGTAGGTAAATATGTTAATTGCCGGTCGTTAGTCTCGCAAAAACTCGAAAATTACTCGATCGATTTAATTTGTTTTTTTGTTTTGTTCACCTCAATACTGGTGTGGTTTAGGAAAAAAGAAAAATCTAAAAAAACATTGGTTGTACTAAGGTCATCGGGTCATCTAGTGTTTAATAATGTCTAGTAACCTGTCAAACAAGATTAGATAGAATATGGGTGTATATATAGATAGAATATGGGTGTATAACCAGGTTTTAAAATCATAATTGTTCCGTTGTGAGAATGTGACGGGGATTTACGACCTGCATAGTCGCGTCACTGTCTCTCACCGGAACAGTGATGGTTTTAACACGTCATAATAGGGCCCCAGCAGTGGACTGTTGGTGCGTCCAGCCATACTTACATTTAGCAATAATGTTGTCAATGAAGCCCATGCCCACTCTAAAGTTGAGGAAGTTCCGCAAATGTCTCGTCAGCTTGTAGAAGCTGGCCAGCAGCGTCAGTTGTTCACGGTGGTTACCCTAGAAATGACAGAAAATAATAGTCGAAATAGTTGTCAGGAGTCAGTTCGTATCAATAAATCGCTATTATGAATGAGATCGGTCTAAAGGTCTGGCTACATAAGTGCAATAAAATAAAAGCAACATAGCAACACCCTACTGTTTTGTTTTTATTTTTTTCGATAGGCAGCTAAATCAGTGTGTTCCTCCTGTGCAGCTTCCAGTCTAACCCGACGCGGCTGAATACCACTGCCATCAGACCTCCGCAACCCAGTTACTGGGTAGTGTAAATCCTAAAGTTAAACCAGTTGTCAGACTTTCGGACTTCTGGCTACCCGTAACGACTGTCATAGGTATTCGTATGACACCCGGGATTGACGGTTTAACGTGCTCTCCGAGGCACGAACGGGGTCTCGATGTGTAACGAACGGTCACCCATCCACTGACTGACCGCGGCAAGCGCAGCTTAACCTCGCATATCATATGATCCACACGGTTTGCTTATTAGTTATGAACCCCTAAATCAGCAGCAAAATATTTTTTTGAGAACTAACAACAATTTTGTTTCTTACCTGATAGAAAGCGATTTCTTCTGAATACGTTATCAGTCTGGAATTAACGTATCTGAATTCACCTTCCAGTTTCTGTTCCTGAACTGTCATCTTGGCTGTAATAAAACAAGTTATAACATAGAAATACAAATGCATCTATTAAACAGATCAATAAGACGAGTTTACATAATTGAATAATAGATTTAGCGGAACAAACTAAGCTTTTTATTCCCTTACAATAGAAGGATCCTCTATTTCAGAGGTTCCCAAACTTTTTTTTCTCATAGACCACTTGTCATATTTTTCAGTTTTGAAAATACCCCCCCGGTTAGCTAATATTGCATTTTGCAAATACATTGACTTCAAATGTGTTAATGTGTTTACAGCGATAAACACACGTTAAGTCACATACATTTAGTAAACCTACGACAGTACCTACAATGGTACTATCATCATCGTCGGTCTGTTTGTTAAGTTTTCAGGTAAAAACTAACCAACAACTCATCGGCTTATGTGGGTTATTCCATTAATGGAAAGTCAAAATTAAAGTCACGACCTGTTTAAATGAGATCCATTTTCGTGGACCCCCGTTTACATCTCATGGACCCCCAATTATTTATTTCACTGATATGGACTCCTTGTAGGTCGTCGTCGGTGGGGGTCGATATAGACCACTTTGGGTATCACTGCTCTACTTGAAGGAAATAAAGACTATACGGTTGTTAATCACCAAATATATTTTTTTTAAATAAGTGTGATTGAATAGTAATTAGATAACGCTCAGAAAAAAAATTGATGGTGATTAAAAAATCATCGTGTAATATTAGAAAAGATGCATTAAAACATATAAACGCTTCGTCAGAATTCTTTCGGGAAAATTATGTTATTGTGAAAAAATTAACAGACTATTTCTTTTTCAGAAATGGAGTCTGAATAATACCTAAGCATGGAAAAAATTTTAATGGTGATAAAAAAATCATTCTGTATAATGAGCACTCATCTGGCACGGCCAACGGTACCCCCTTAGGGAACGTACCCATACTACGTGACCTGTTCAGAGGAGGGAAGCGTCTTCAAAATACCACACTTGGTCACAGGGGCACATGGTCATATACTACGGGTGGTCATCGAGGGGGGGAGGGGGTAAAAAATTGACAAAAATGGGTCACATAGTATGAGTACGTTTCTTCATGTCTTTTAAATGGCGTACCGACAAATTGAGATGACTTGCGACTAATTATCGACATTTCCAATATGTAATCAGATTTAAAGTTTGCGATGGTAGCCGTGCTAAACTGAGTCATACTACAGAATGAAGATCGTTATAAACCTTACCTGTCGGTTTTCTGAGGTGGGTCAGCAGTACTCCGGATAAGAATAAGTATGCCATCATTATACCAGGGGTCTGAAAATTATAAATAAATGCATCACTTATTTATGTGTGAATTTATATTATTATACTACTTCAAAACAGAGATTATTCAATATGTTGGTATTTTACGGTTTTAATAAAAAGAAAATAGTCCCATCTCATAATTGCTACCTAATAAGTATATTAAGATTTTATAATTTCTACTCAATTTCAAGGTATTTGAAAGAAATGACTCAAAAGTTTTATACAAATGAGATTTTTAAACATAAATGCCGTGGAAATGCGTTCCTTGCGAAGTATGTGCGGTGTAACTTTGAATGATAGATTGAGAAATGAAGAGATTAGACAAAGTTGCGGTTTAAAAGATGATGTAGTGACAAAAATTGAAAGGAGTATGCTTAGGTGGTTTGGTCATGTTGAGAGAATGAGTGAACGGCGATTAACAAAAGGAATTTATAAGGCGGATGTTAATGGGAACGCCGGTAGAGGACGTCCTAGAAGGACATACATCGATGTTATTGGTGATGTTCTTCACAAAGGTCAGGTGCGTAGTACTCTCAACCGGCGTGCGTGTATGACAAGATGTATGAATGTGGATGAAGCGAAAGGGGTATGTAAGAGTCGTAGCATGTGGCGTTCTATAGTTTCTGCCTACCCCCATGGGAAAAAGGCGTAAGTTTATGTATGTATGTATTTTTAAACATAGTTAATTTATCCTTATGATATAAGGGAGTTAATAACTCCTTCGTAACATTTTTTATCTATGGAAAAGCTGCACAAGTCACTCTCGATCTTAACACAAAAAATGTATTTAAGAATTATTCAGCCTTTTAGCGGCCATTCAAGTATTACTTAAGCACGAAGGGGGTGAGGGGGTCTTTGTTTACATTATTTTGATGACATGGGGGACGGGGGTGTCTAGATGATGATTACGTCAGCAATTTTAATTTATTTACTTATTTTTCTAGACTTAAAAACTGCTGCTCATGAATAACAATAAAGAAAAATGATCAATTTAAAAAAAAACCAATGTTTACGTAAGCATAGGAGGGGGGGTAAAAGCTTTGCTTACTTTTGCTGACAAGGGGGAGGGATGGGTCAAAAATTACTAAAATTCTGCTTACGTAATACTTGAAAACGATTAACGATTAAAAACGATTTTGTGGTAAGGCACTCTTTAATTTAGAACTAATAACTACTTATTTTAAGGGTCTAAAAAATCTGACAGAAGACGTTTTCTTTTTATTATTTCCAAGAGTCGTAGAACAAAAGCTATTCGATATAACGAGCTTATCTACCCCAGAAAGTTTACCTAAGGCCCGGATTGGAAAATCGGACAAAAGCCCGATGGGCCGGTGTGGCCTGCAGGCCGGTCACACAGTCGGAGAAATCGAAAGAGGAAGGGGAACGAAAAAAAAAAAAGTCGTCCAACTATCGCCTATCGCTTGAAAAAGAAGCCGCATATTGTATGTGTTTGTAAATGCACCCAAGATACAGGAGAAAGAGTGAGGGGAGCGTCTAAAAAAGAAACGTCTTCCTTCTAATCGCTTGGGAATTAAATTGTTTTTGCCAGCATTGGCCGACCGTCTCTCAAATGCCCGGGCCAGTCAGGTTCCAGTCTGACCCTGATTTACCTACATACTAAAAACGCATGCTGTATATGTTGAAAATAACATACCGAAGCCCCCAAATTAACAGTAAGTCTGTACAGGTATATGCTAATATCCAGCATTGGTTTGCTGATATTACTGTACAAGTCCACGACGGTATCACAGAACTTCTCTATGTCCGTCGTCAGCAGCTGATCAGCGTTAGATATCCGGTTGTCCAGGTTCGATACTTGGTAGTATGTGAAGCCCCTGAAATAGAACATACTGTGTAAGTAGGGCTGTCATTAAAACTGTCGACACCGGACAACGACTTCAAAAACCCCGGACATTTGGTCAAAACCGGGTTTTTTTCTGGACGCCCTTGAAAATATTAAAAAATATGAAAATTTCATTTTTTATGTATTAAACATAACATCACGCCTGTATTCCCTGAAGGATTGGGCAGACGTGTATAGTAACACTGTCATTTCGCCGTTATGTTTTAAGTTCCATGTAATAGGGGGCGAGGCTATTGCCACTACGGGCTGCTACTGAGAAATTCCACACGGAAAAACCCAATAACACGGCCGACCTGGGGATTGAATTCAGGACCTGTTGCCTGTGAGATCGTATACATGGAGTAAGCAGTTAGGTTAGTTACACTCACTATGATTGAAGATGTATGATTGTGGATGAAGCAAAAGGAGTATGTAAGAATCGTAGCATATGCCGTTCTATAGTTTCTGCCTACCATCATGGGAAAAAGGCGTGAGTTTATGTATGTATGTATGATTGAAGATTTCTTTTGGATTATGATAGACACACACGTAGTCCTTATCGCGAAAAAAAGAATCTTATCTACACTCAATAATAAACGTGTACTTTGTGCATTGCAGTAGTAATCAGGATGACTAAACCTTTCTTTTTGGACTTTGGTAGTTTCGTTGTTCTTATCGGTAATGCGGTTCGGGCACAAGGCCAGTTCGTGAGACAGTTCAGTCACTGGCTTTCACTGGCTTCGTGTACAAATACATTTTGAATACAGTTCGATGAGCAAGTCAGTGAGAAGGTAAGATAAGTTGGACTCTTACTCGTACATCGTACACGAAGCCAGTGACTGAACGGACTCGCAAACTGGCCTCGTGTAAATGCCGGCAGTGTTTTTTTTTTGTCTGCCTATACTGTCCCACTGCTGGGCAAAGGCCTCCAAGTCTCCTTATTTTATGCCGGCAGTTATTAGCAAAAAATATATATTTAACTCTGTGTTAAAAATATTTTTAATTTCCTCTGGTCATGTAATCTGAGTTTACAATATTATGGAACATTGTAAACTTTGATGTAACAATCTTTTTGCATTTAATTCTGTCCGACCTGAGATCATCATTAGTAGGTACCTACTTTATCATAAATCGCCTTCCCAGTCAAATGCAACATCAAAATCTTTCGTTTTATTGAAACACATGCATCGTCGCTACGCCTGCAAAATCCGCTATGTATTTTTTTTTTAAATCGGTCATTGATTCTATTTTATAATACTTCTTAAGCCACGTGCACCTGTAAAATCCGTTTTCTAATAATTTATTTTGCTATCTTCTTAACTAAATAAATCATTAAAAAACGGATTTTACAGGTGGACGTGGGTTTGAAAAGTATTATAAAATAGCATTAAAGACCGATTATAAAAAAATACATAGCAGACTTTGCAGACGCAGCGACGCACAGTGGGAAAAAAATGACTATTTTTGTTCAAAAATCTGCCTACATCACAATTTTTAACGTTTCGCTGCCATTTTTTTTTGCATACACTCCTGAGATAACATAGATTGGTGTGCCACTGCCAGTTTTCCTTAAAAATCAATACCATTACCTCAAAAAATCGGGAAATGAAACAAAAACAATTTCTAAAAAAAATATTTTAAGGAAAATCTGTTTTTTCAGGTCACGAATTTATTGTCTGTTTATAAAAAAATATAATGGCGGATATAAAATGGTGGCCCAAAAAAAATTTTGCTTTATTTTGCTTTTTTCCATATAAATTGATACGTTATGGTATTGAAATTTAAGGAAAAGTGGCAGTGACACTCCAAAGTGTGTTATCTCAGGAGTGTATAAAAAAACTTGCAGCGATACGTTAAAAATTGTGGTGTAGGCAGATTTTTGAACAAAAAATGACATTTTTTCCCACTGTACGACGACTCACACGGCACGTTACGAAATAATAAAATTCCAATAAGTATGGAACCTTACACTATAGGTACTTGTTTATACTCATAGTGATGTATTTTGTGTAACGTTAATTGCAGTGCAAATACTATGAAGGACGCGACGGACAATGCTTAGTTTATCTCCGTATCGATCGAACGATAGCTAATGTCAAATATTTGTATCGGCGTAACATGGACAACCTAACTGAGAACCTAGGTATCTATTATAGTCGTTGTCCTCGTATAAGTAAAAGGTAGTACCTGTTATCGGTAGCTGGTAACACTGGACAGTGTTGATAAAGGAGGCAATCGTCAAGATTAATCAACGTACCCGAAGTTATAAAAACACGTCATTCGACGGAGTAGGAGATTCCACGTTGAACAGCTGAAGAAGTCTGACCTTTTATATCTGATTTGCTTGTCCTTATTTTCTGATCTTGTGTACATTATTATATTGTGTTATATTATGAACTAGCTTCTGTAACTAACCACTAACCCAAATATAAGCACTCTCAGTGGTCTCAGTCTATGTTGGTTTCCTTTACTTTATTTACCATGCTCCCAATCCTGACATACCGATATTAGCTATAACTGTAATGATAGATGCACCCCTACAAGATTCTGTTATCTTGTCTTTTACATACTTAGGTCTAGAACTGATGTGATGATAAGCAGACTACATATTATTGAGGTCTCTTTTTGTCTCTACTTAGGTACCTCTTTTTTTCTTTGTTTAATATCTGTTCATGGTAGAATTATAATGTAGTCAAGTATTTATTTAACATAACATAACATCACGCCTGTATTCTCCGAAGGGTAGCGCAGAGGTGTATAGTAACACCCTCATTTCGTCGTTACAAATCCAAACTCCGGACTGCTACTGAGGAATTCAACACGAAAATTCTCAATAACACTGCCCGACCCGGGGATCGGCCCCAGGACCTCACGATCAGCAGTCGCGCTACCCACCACTAGACCAACGAAGAAGTCAAGTATTTATTTAATTTATACAATACATTCTTTCTAGTTTTAGATAATACCGGTTTGCTGTCTGATGTAAATGTATTAAGCTAGGTATGAGCCCATCCACACAGCGATCCGTTTGTACTGGATGTGTTGTTCACATCTGTACCGACGGATCAGTTAAACAAATGGCAGCTGCGTCGCATCTGGCAGACAGGATACGATAAAAAATAACGGATCCAATATTTTTTACTGGATTCGGAATACTGTCGTGTATGTGAACTCGCTGATACAACTACAGGCGCCATCACCAAAAATAAAAACGGATCCGCTAAAACGAGTCCTGTAAACAGTTTCTGTGTGAACTAGCTGTTACCTCATATTTTTATCAAGATGAACCTAACGAAGAATAGTGTCATTGACAACAATGTTTGGTATTACTAAAGTGTATGCACTTCCTTAGTAATTTTCCTGCGTGATCAGAGCGTCAGCAGAGGTCACTAACCAGGTGCTTACTTCGCGGTAGGTACCTATTTATAGAAACAATATCTTTACATAGTATAAAACAAAGTCGCTCCCGCTGTCTGTCTGTCCCTATGTATGCTTAGATCTTTAAAACTACGCAATGGATTTTGATGCGGTTTTTTAATAGATACCTATAGTGATTCAAGAGGAAGGTTTATATGTCCCACATTAGTATCTACATTGCACCCGTGCGAAGCCGGGGCGGGTCGCTAGTATTCAATAATACTGACTTTGATTTCCTTGTTGGTCTAGTGGTCGCAAGTGCGACTGCTGAGCATGAGGTCTTGGGTTCGATCTTCAGATCGGGCAAAGTGTTAGGTATAGGGTTTTTCCATTAGGAATTTCTCAGTAGCAGTCCGGGGTCTGGATTTGAACCCGGTTAATGGCAATAGGCTCGCCCGCTGTTACATAAGACTTAAACATCATTGGCGAAACGAGGGTGTACTTAAAGCACCTCTGCCGAACCCTACGGGGAATACAAGGCGTGATGTGATGTTACGTTGTGTAATAAACAGGTTTTCAATCGTAACTACAACAGACTACAATGTTTTTGGTAGATTCGTTACTTTTACATCATACACTATATTTAGCCCACAAAACACATTTATTCTAAATTTACTTCCGCAATGGGATGAGGAATGAAAAGCGGTCAAGTGCGAGCCATACTCGCTCACACAGAGTTCCGTACCAACAGATAAAAGAATGCTTAGCGCTTTTTAGGGTACCGTACCCAAAGGGTAAAACGGGACCCTATTACTAAGACTCCGCTGTCCGTCCGTCCGTCTGTCACCAGGCTGTATCTCATGAACCGTGACAGTTAGACAGTGAAAATGTTCACAGATGATGTATTTCTGTTGCCGCAATAACAACAAATACTAAAAAGCAGAATAAAATAAATATTTAAGGGGGTCCCATACAACAAACGTGATTTTTTTGCCGTTTTTATAGATAATGGTACGCAACCCTTCGTGCGCGAGTCCGACTCGCACTTGGCCGGTTTTGTATTTGATATTTGATGGTTGTTTGGTATTTGATGTTTAATAGAGTAGATTTTTGTATTTATTGTAAAGTGTGTTCTGTCTAGCCTTTTCCCAACTACGTTGGGGTCAGCTTCCAATCTAGCCAGATGCGGCTGAATACAAGTATTTTACACGGAGCGACTGCCATCAGACCTCCGCAACCCAGTTACAGGGCAATGCTGATATCCTAAGGTTAGACCGATTGTCAGACTTTCGGGTTTCCGACTTCCCGTAACGACTGACATAGGTATTTGTATGACAAGTTGACAACCGGGACCGACAGTTTAACGTGCTCGCCGGGGCACGGAGGGGTCTCGATGTGTAACGAACGGTCACCCATCCACAGACTGACCGCGGCAAGCGCAGCTTAACATCGCAAATCGTATGATCCGCGCGGTTAGTACTTAGCCACGAGCTCTTTTTTTTTAGTTTTTAGAGGTTTTTTGTGTCGGGGGTTATTTAAATTTTTAATTTCATTTTTATTCCATTTTTTTAATTACTAGTAGACATCATCATCTATCTAACATCTACTCATTGAGACCATTCTTATGAGCCCAAACACGCTATATCTGCTGTAAGTTGCTGAGGGGTTAGGTATCCCGCAGACTACTTGATGCTGCAGCGTCTGCTCAAGATTGCCATGTCTTGGAAATACCACCGAAGTAACAGTACACCATTTTTCAAATCAAACGGACCTGTGAAAGTTGTTAAGACCCTTTTGCCCAGTAGGAAATGAGCTGATCTTCAAACGCCTGAACAAACCTTCATAAATTATAGCTAAGAACCATCTCGATCACATCTGCTTTCAAACAGAAAGAACCGCATCAAAATCGGTCCATTCGTTTGGAAGTTACGATGCCACAGACAGACACACAGATAGACGCGTTAAACTTATAACACCCCTTTTTTGTCGAGGGTTAAAAATCTAAAAAGAAAAACATAGGCACATTACATAGATCTTGAATAGGTATATTTAATTGATAAGAGCTAACGCTTTAAAATGACTGCACTCAACGCGCACTAGCGTATTTGAATATCAATTTCACTATAGGAAGTCGTGAACACAATAAAACGAAATACATAATATAGGTATGCTATATTATGCTGTATTGCATAATATCTTTATCTTAATTGAAATAGCGTCTAGCCAGAGTCTAGATCATCACATACGAGTTATTTCGTAGAACAAAGCACTTATTCGTGCAGTGACTGCGCGGTTTTAAAGTTCAAAAGTCCAAGTGCGAAGTCCGCGGACTGATCGTCTGTTGGTATTGTTAATAAGAATGCACGGTATCAGTAGCGTTGCTAGGTATCCCGTTTTTTTTTCGATAATCGTTAATTATAAAGAGTTTCAATTGTACTACCCTACCGTTATTTTTGCTGATTTGTAAAATCGTTTTTTTATTGTTGTCCCGATTTGAAAACCTACATCCCGATTTATTTTCCTTCCGCCCCGAGTCCAAGTACCTATTATGACGATTATATGAATGATATGCAAGACGTAAGTAAAAAGCACACAGTACACCTTTGCCTTTTTAATATTATCAAGATTCTATTAAAATGTTTAGTATTCCTGTTACTATGAATGCGTTTATCGCTATAGTGCAATAGAGTAGGTATTGAACTCTCGCCCCTCCGATCAACATTTGTCGGTTTGTCGCTTCCAATCAAAATTCCTATATGCAAATGTGGATGACTAACAAACAAAGTAATTTGTTTTAATGTTTAGTCATTTAATGTATCAGCCTGTGTATGTTACTACACAAATGACAGCGAGTACTGGCTTCGTCTCAGATGCAAGTGCCGAAAAGCATTACAAGGTGCTAAGGCACCAATCAATGGAGTCTAATAACTTCTGTTTCTACTCTTACACCCATATTCTAAGACGTTCCTCCAAAACTTATTCAAATCAGGCCGGCCTCGAAAACACCGTCAAAATTGTATTCTTAGTCGCATTTTCGAGTGAATTTCGAGGTTCCTCGAGAAGTTATTACGTCATAATTTGAATTATCTGCATCGTGCAAATAACGCAGCGATAAATAGTTGTAAGGATTATCGTAAGCATATTGGATAAAGTCTTCAAAATTCATTTTTGTTACATACGGACTTTGACACTTCCTTCCTTAAGGTAGGTTCCGAGGTACCTTGAGTTTGACAGATGATTCCTTACCTCTTCGACTGAGGATAAATCTCGATTCGAGGACGTTTATGTCAACTATAACCGATCGTAGTGAATCGAGGTAGAGTCGAGTCGAGTAAGTTTTGGAGGAATGTCTTAGAATATGGGTGTTAGAGGCACTCGCGGCTATTCACCAACCGCGCGGATCACATGATTTGCGAGATCGAGCTGCACTTGCCGCGGTCAGTCTTTGGATGGGTGTCCGTTCTTACACATCGAGACCTCCCGTGCCTCGGAGAGCACGTTAATCAGTCGGTCCCGGGTGTCATACGAATACCTATAACAGTCGTTACGGTAAGTCAGAAACTAGAAAGTTTGACAACTGGTCCAAACTTAGGATATCGGCACTGCCCTGCTACTTGGTTGCCGAGGTCTGATGGCAGTCGCTCCGTGTAAAATACAAGTATTCAGCCGCATCTGGTTAGACTGGAAGCTGGCCCTAATATACTTGGGAAAAGGTTAGGCAGAACTATTTACTCTTGAAAAATAATTGCTTCCTACTATTGGTACAGAATTGGAAAAATAAAATTATATGGCCTGTCGTTACGCCTGTCTAGTGTCCCGAGTGTTCTGGACGTTGCAGGCAGATCAGACAGCCATATATTTAGATGCTTGGCCTCCAATAATATTAATATAATCCAATCAGAAACGCCGCTGGAGGATGCCCTAGAAGGATACATCGATATTATTGGTGATGTGTTTCACAAAAGACAGGTGCGTAGTACCTACTCTCAACCGACGTGCGTGTATGACAAGATGTATGAATGTGGATGAAGCGAAAAGAGTATGTAAGGATCGTAGCATGTGGCGTTTTATAGTTTCTGCCTACCCCCATGGGAAATAGACATGAGTTTATGTATTATGTATGTAGACCAATCAATTCGTCATGGTATGTTTAAAGCCTTCAGTGTCTTTAATACCGTCCTTGCTAGACTAATTGCCAAATACTCAAACACTATTCAATTTTAAGTTGCTGTAATTCTCATGCTGTCACTGTCTCTCTAAGGCGAAGTGACAGTGACAGCACGAAACTTAACCGCAACTTAAAATTGAGTGCCATTTAAGTATTTGACCATAAATCCTATTATTTCTAGTTCATTAACATAGTATAATACTTAGATCACTATCAGTGAAAGCCTAGCGGTTGATGGCTTGCCTTCCATATAGGAGGGTCTGAGGTCGATACTGACCAGCACCTCTGACTTTTTAAATTCATGTGCAGATTAGAATTTTATATTAGCTTGGTATTTGGGATGCAGCGGGACAGGGGCGATACAGAACATTGAAATCAAGTTTTTAACCGACTTCCAAAAAGGAGGAGGTTACTATGTTCGTCTGTATGTATGTTTTTTTTTGTGTATGTTCATCGATATTTTCTCCAATTGTGAACCGATTTTAATGATTTTTTTTAATGGATAGGGTATACTTCGAAGTTGGTCCCATTTAAATTTGGTGAAGATCTGATGAAGAACTTCGGAGATAGACAATGGAACTCCTCAATGACGAACAGTACGCATAATGTGATGATGTGATTATGTTACGAGCAGCGTCTTTAGTAGGTCCAACCAAGTTTTAATTAAGGCCACTAAAATGAAAAAAATAAAAACTTTTTTACAAAAAATTTAAACCGACTTCAAAAAATAATAAAATAATTACCATATAAAATTAACAATTTCAGAAGTCGGTGCCTTCAATTTGGTTCAGCGTGGATCAACACCGACTTCTGAAACTGTTAATTTTATATGGTAATTATTTTATTCTTTTTTGAAGTCTGTTTAAATTTTTTTATAAAAAAAAATTACAGATACGCTCACTGTGCTATATTAGTTTACGATGTGTCAGAACCAAAGTCCCTAGCAAAACTGAATGATTGGGTCGATGAACTTCAAGTATACTCTACCAAGAAGAACATAGCCTGCTTAGTTGTCGGCAATCAGATTGATAAGCGTATAATGTTGGGACCCAGTGCATGATATCAGCAAGCACATAGGTTCACCCGCGCGACGGCGCAATGAGTATTCCCAAGGAGTGTTGATGTCAGGCAGGCGGCCGGTCATAAAATAATAAGCCAAAACCTCTAATAACATGGATTTATGAATTACATGTTGTGCCGACCCCGCCTAGTGTGGGATAAGGACAGGAAGAAGAAAAAGATCAGAATTTTATATTATCAGGAAAACATCGTGAGGAAGCCTGCTAACCGGAGAGAGATTACAGATTCTTCATTCTGAAAAGAGGCCCATGCCCAGCAGTGGGAAAGTAATGGGCTGATTACTACTTACTTCAAGTACTGTTGATACAGGTGCAGCGTCAGATTGGTCCTAAGTCTAAGTTTCAGCTCTCCTATGCTCCATTTTAGTACATTATTTACTATCGATATCTGCAACAAGAAACATAACGCTAATTCATTGTCACTTGAGGCTACAGTTAGCAGCGAAGTGAACTGTGACAAGCGATCGAAACAAATGTATGAATATGCGCGTGCGCAGCTACAACACGACAACGATTTTTGATGTCATTGTAGTTTAATTATACAGGGTTATTTCGAATTAATTAACTAAACTTCACAAGGTTACTAGGTATCATTAATAGAAATATATTCAAATAAAAAAATACCTAAACTTTAGTGAATAGTAATTATCTTGTTGTCTAACTAAACATTAGGTATTTCTTAAATTGATTCACTATGTAGTCTATGTAGGAACTCAATTATGAGGTGTATCTTATGAATTATAATAGCTGGATAAGGTACAGGTATTAAAAATATATGGTAATTAATAATTATTACACTTTTACAATAATGTTGTCTGAGAACATAATGTTACTTCCTATACCTGACCTTCCTGACCTTATTGAATTTTATACTATAAAATAAAACTGGCGAATATTACTATAATACGATGATCGCAAATGATAGGGAAAAAGAAAAAAATGTGAAAATATTTAAGTGATCAATTAAGTATAATATTGACCAAAAATACAACGATTAACGATGTATCCCATTTTAATTAAATTTTGACACAATATTATGATTTACGAAGTGGTTTGAATGGCATCATAAACATAATGTCCGAAATTAAAATAAAATAAAAAGAAAATTGAAAAAAATTAAAAAGTTTATTTTAATTAAAGCTCTAGAATTATCTCAGTTGTCGTTCTCACATAGATTTTGGGTAGTTAATGAAATGATAAAGGAAAATAAATAAATATTGTACATGCAAGAAAATGAGCATATTTAAGGCCTCTAAGGCATATTAAGGCCTTTATTAATAAAACGATCTCAACAAGACGCTTAAGAGTGAAATCAGAGCGGATACTGTAAAATGTGTATCATCATAGAAGTGTTTGAAGATTTTATGAAAAATGACAAAAATCATAAAAAAAAATACTAACGATTGGCATGGAAATGAAGAATTGTGTTAATAACCTTCTAAACTCCTTGTGGTTCATAGTAATTATAGACCTGTAACAAAAAGAATACTTATGTTAATACATACAACATACTTATAATTTATACAGGGGTTCAATTTTTTTTTTGCTAAATTTTTATACTAATATTGTAAAGAGGAAAGATTTGTATTTTTGTATGTAACGAATAAACTTAAAAACTACTGGACCGATTTCAAAAATGTTTTTGCCGTTAGAAAGCTACACTATTACTGAGTAACATAGGCCACGGGCGGAGCCGTGAGGACTATACTACTCGATAAAAAATGCATCATGTGTAAAAACATTGCATTCCAATTTCCACATGAAAAAGATTTTTTGAGGGTATCTCTCCAAGCATACACTAAATTGTATCAGGAAGATAGGCAGAAGCATCGATATCATTCGTTCAAATGACTGAATGAATTAATGATGCGTTGCATTATACATAATTATAATTAAAAGAGCCAAAATACAAATATATGACCACATGTAGGTACTGATTTGCACATTACCATTTTATTATAGGTAATATTGTACATGATGAATGTTTTCCACGTGTTCTGAAGGTAGCACGTGAATGTCCAGACAACGTCAAATAAAAAAAATACACTTGTTAAAAAAAACAGGCTGTATATCTTATTAAAATACACTCTAGTGGTCCTTTTGCACGACTCGCTACATACATTTAGTGCTAAAATGTCATTGTATTTCAGTCAATTGTTGAAGTTGATAGAGACAGAATGATATTTTAACTATGTTTAGTAAACATAACAACATCACACCCGTATTCCCCGAAGGGTTGGGCAGAGATATATAGTAACACCCTCATTTCGCCGTTATGTTTAAGGCGAGCGAGCCTATTGCCATCAACTCCGGGCTGCTGCTGAGGAATTCCACACGGAAAAACCCAATAATACTGCCCGACCTGGGGATCGAATCCAGGACCTCACGATCAGCAGTTGCGGTGGCCATTAGACCAATGAGACAGTTATGTTTAGAACTAATTTTATTTAGTAAATTCTCGTACAAATGGCCTATATACTAGAATTAAGATTAGCTTCAAATCTGAACATTGTGTGCATGGATAAGATAAATATACTATTTATCATAGACCAATCTTTTAATACGAGTGTAGTCATTTACGACAGAGACATGATATCATTTCAATTTTGTGATTTACAGTCGTAAAATATAAAATACAGCTATAACTCAGTAATATTTACATATTCTGCAAAGTAGAAATAATAATATACATTTATAATTTGGCAAACATCTGGAAAATTTATAACATTTATAACAAAGATGTTCTTAATTACAATAAAATTATTAAAATAAATTAAGTATATTTTTTGTGTTTAATACGTAATAGTGATTTAAAATTATCCCACTATTATTTGTTTCTTGTAGGTATACATAATAATTAATATTACAGATACTGAGAAAAAAAAACGAATATTATATTGTTTATAAACACCGTGTCGGAAACAAGAGTCTACGTGTTTCTTAAACATTGATACATGTTGCGGTAAACACTACTGACAGTTTTTGATGACTGACGCTCGGAAACATTGTTTTATGAAACATTAACGAGTTTCAGAAACTGCTTGAAACTTGTATCCGAAACATTGTTTGAAAGTGAATATTAGGGACAAAAGTAAATTCATTTAAAAAAAATTAACTAGTCAATCTAAAACAGGCATACACAGACCGCAGCCCGCGGGCCGCACGCGGCTCTTTAGTCAACATACGTGCGGCCCGCCCGCTAATTAAAATCTTGTGCGTTCGTATGAAAATACTACAATATTTTAACAATAGCTTTTTTTTATAACTTAAGGTCACTGAATAAATGATTTAAATAATTTTATAAATGCCCGGTCTACGTTTTTTTTTTCATTAAACTTTATTTCTACTTTTTTTGGTTGTTTTTAATTATGTTGGCCCGCTTTTAGCTCATAGTCTACCTGAGTGGATCTATGCATCCAGTGTTTTTAATTTTCATATATTTATAATAGTCGAAGAATAGTACGTATACGACTCCCTACTTCGTATAAATTAATATTTATTTCAAACGTTCGTTACCTTTTAGAAGACATGCATGCATCAAATGGACATTGGCCTGTAGTATGAAAGTTATTTGAGCAAATAAACCACATGGGTCATATTGAGGTCAATCTGGCAATTATCTATCTTGTCAAATCGCTAGATATCGCGATTGAATGGACTTTGACCCAATCGTGACGTCGATAGTCTAACCAATCAATCTAATCGTATTAATCATGACCCAAGACAAATAGATAAGGCCTGCGGAAAACAGGTAAATAACTACAAAATTTGCCAAGGCTACGTCATCAAAGGGCAGTTCTCCCTTGATGACGTAGCTTTGGCAAAAATTTGCAGTTTTTTATCTGATTTCCGCAGGCCTTGTCTTCTTGAGTTATGGTACCAAGTAATTGTACAAGGAAAGTGAACGTTTTGTTACGTATTTGAAATAATTTATTAGTTGCATTATGTAGCATCTGCCAAGCGTGTTATTTATGGCAATTGGGTCGTTAATTAGTAAATGTAGGAGCTGATAGGATCATGCAACTTTCGCCACATAATAAATACAGGTCAAAAGTTACTAACGATGTTTTGTTATAATATCTCAAATTGTAAAGGTTTAATTATATTAAAACAGTAGTAGGTACGTGACGATTTATCGTTTGCTTCAAAAAGCTCGCGGAGTAAATCCTTATTAGGTACCTATGTTTAATGCAAATGGGTAAGCTTAGAACTCTCATCCACACATAATTTTAAAATTCCAGATTCCAACACTCGCAGCTATCGCCAGGTATGGGTAAACCAGCAAAGGAATTTGAATAGAAATTCAAGACCAACTAGGATGGGCGTAGCCAAAATTTTCTTCAGGTTGGGGCAAACTCAGTCAGACAGTAAATATTTGTCTTTTCAATAAATCTGGAAGTGCAGAATGGGATTATGGGGAAATTTTGCCGCATAACCTTTTTTGAGGACCAAATAAGTATAGACGGAGTCGGGCATTGGTCTGCCTATTTTGGGTAATTATTCTGTGGACACGGGGGGCGAGTTGACTGAATCTAAACCATTTACCTATTCTTTCCTGTGCCAGGGTAAGGCAAGCGCCCCATCTGCCCCAAATGCTAACTAGTACTTATATTTTGCGGGAACATACTTATAAGCTGACCAGCTCAGTTCCAAAAGAATCTATTACTACAATCTTAACTTTTTGCTACAATCATCTACTAGGTCCGTTATACTATAATATCTTACATAATTATTCGTTCGTCAGCCTCAATCTCAAAACATGTTTTTACATAACAATCTAAACGACCGCATAGTTTTTTAACTGCTTACCTACTAGCATTAGAGTTAAACTCGATCTGCTTCGATGGGATTAAACTTTGGAAGATTTTATCAATCATTAGGTATCGAAATTCTAACCTTTGGATGCAGATTTTAGTCATCAAAGACAGGTTTTTTTTTAATGGACTGCTTGTAGTTTTTTCTTGCGGACCATTTCTACGTAACCGGGCAGTTATAGGCGAGGCCTAAAGGGTCTCTAGCCAATGAGGACGAAGTAAAATACTTAACCTAAGCTAACTACTACTCTAACATTATGACTATTACCAACAGCACTAAGGGCGACCCCTAACGGGACTCGGACCTCGGCTTAGGGGTTGTTGGTGGGAGGACTGGGGAGACAGCTCGATGACGGCTGAATTAACAGTGTGAACAAACAGGTATCCATGATCGCTCGTTCAAACCGAAAAACAAGTTGTGAAACAAGTTGCAAACAAATTGTGTTAAGGTCTTTTACAAGCTTTTATTTAAATTAGTTACATGTTTTTAACACGTTAATGAACGTCATGTATTAAATCTTTAAAAGGTATATCGATAACTAGCGGCCTGTCCCGGCTTCGCACGGGTGGACATTTTTCCCGTTTTTGCAACATTTTTCATTTATACTCCGCTCCTTTTGGTCGTAGCGTATAAAGCCTATAACCTTCCTTGATAAATAGACTATCTAACACAAAAATAATTTTTCAATTCCAACCAGTAGTTCCTGAGATTATTGCGTTCAAATAAACAAACTCTTCAGCTTTATAATGTTAGTGTAGATTAATGATACATAAAAATTATTTAAATGTACATATTATTACAGTTAACTGTTTGAATTTATTCATCATCATCATCCTCCTGCCCTTATCGCAACTTATTTGGGCAGTATGTCTTCTTCTTTCATACATCTCTATTAGCCGTCATCTCAGTAGTCACTCCCTTTCTAGCCATATCATCTTTCACACTATCCATCCATCCATCGTTTCTTTGGTTTTCCTCTACTCTCAACACTTTCCTCACGACATGTTCCTCGTTCCTCCGCATCACATGCCCATACCATAACAACCGGTTTCCACACAACTTCTCAGTCACCGGTGCCACTATCAGGCTCCCTCTTAATTGTTTCACGTTATTATAGAATGCATAAACCTTCTGTTATAAAATTAGATTTCACTTAAGACGAGGAAATTTTTGCAAGTAATGCAAAGCTTTAATCCATTTCCATAGTTTCCTGTATATCAATGATCTTCATAATTATGTTTGCTACGTATAGTAGGTATGTATTTGCAATTATTTTTTTACTTTTACTGGTAGTTACTAGTTTTATAAATACCTTGGTGTCAACGCCGGGTAATGGGACATTGTTATGCCCGAGTTAGCGTGTTAGGTTAGTATTACATAGAATGACATCGTTATAACCAAATCTACGAACACCATTTAGAACTACAACCAGTTTTTCTAGTTTCTGGAGTGACTTTAATTCATGCGTAACACATTGTTCTACGTAATGTTCATCGTGCTGTTTGTCTGACCTATTGCAGATCTATAAACTGGCTGGCTCGAGCAAGGGAAAGGGGTTTCCTTGGTCCGTCATGCATGTCATAAAATCACCCCTGCCCCGAAGGGTTGAGCAGAAGTGTATAGTAACACCCTCATTTCACCGTTATGTTCAAGTCCCATGTAATAGGGGGCCAGCTTATTGCCATTAACCAGGCACAAATCCAGACTCCGGGCTGCTACTGAGGAACTCCACATGGAAAAACCTAAGAACGCTTTGACCGACCGGGGGATCGAACCCAGGACATAACAATTAGACTGCAGTCGCACTTGCCACTAGACCCGGGGTCGGTAACCTACGGCTCGCTAGCCGCATGCGGCTCTTTCGGTGTAAAGTTGTGGCGCTCCAGTTCCATACGCGAAAAATAATTATGTTACTATCAAAACCCTTAAAATCGTGCAATCCATCCATAATTGAGTACTATAATATAGTATGACTGAAATATACTGACTATGACTGAGAGATAGATATAGTAACTATATCTATTTATTTATTTTTGGTTGTCCATTAATTACAGGACACCATGTATAAGCAAATAGTATAATTTAGAAACGATTTTTTTGTGGCTCTTTAAAAACTGTGAAATTTCGTAAAATGCAACTTTTGGCTCTGTCGTCTAAAGGTTGCCGACCCCTGCACGAGACCAACGCAGCAGTTAATTGTGGTTGTAATAGTTTTATGATCTTATTTTTTCTTTTTTTTCCGTTGGAAAATCCTCATGGATGTCCCTCGCCCGGGGAAGGCGAGGGGGTCTGTCGGACTCTTACCGGCTAAAAACCAACGGTGTTCCTTCTCCTGACCGTTCGGCCGGGGTCGCGGGATTCGCAAAAGCATGCACCGCAACCAATATTTTTATGATCTACTTACGATATTAATAATTTTGTTAAGACTTCAAGATTTATATGAGCGACTAATTGACTCAATTCTGTATTTGATCACATGATATCTCTGTCTTGTTTACTGGCTATTAATTATATTATCGATTCAAATTGAAATCTTAAAATCCGGTTTTATACTATTACAGTACGCTGACGTCATCACGCGAAGATCGTCGGCATCATACGATACAACATGACCAATCAGGATTAGAAAAATGTTAGTAAAGATAAAGTTCAATAAGTCTTGTTAGTTGCGTCTGTAGGTACCCTATTTTATTTGTGTTAATGTTACCGGAAATGTATGAACCCTAGGAATTGACAATTCCTAGGAAATGTATACAATGCCGAGCTAATTTAGGAAATGTGTAAAATAATTTGTCAAAGGTTCTCTAAATTATATTTTCTGTATATATTTCCGAGGCATTGCATGCAATTCCTAAATGGTACTAGGGAATGTGTAAACATTAACATGAATATTTGGCAATTGTTTCATTTGATCACACAACGATCGCGACATTAATTAAAGTAGGTCGAATTCACTGTTAATCCGACCATGCACCCCGACTTCACGTGGTCAGACTATGCCCTGGCTCTTGAATGTTTTTTTAAACGTGAAGCCAGAAGCTCGCGATGGAGATCCTAAGTGGAACGAATGCACGAAGCCAAAGCGCTGGTTGAGTGTTCGAGTAAAGTGAAGGGGTGACAAAGCGAGTCTTCTGGCGGAGCATACTCAGAAACACTTGCATGTTTGCTTGCTTGCATGATGCATCAAAATCAAAAATCAAAATCAATTTTTTTATTTCACATAAACCAATACAGGTGCTTATGAAAAGTCGAATTTAGATGCACAGTTCCAATTAGTCGTTTCCTATGGAGAAGAGCCGGCAAGGAACTCCATGGTTACTCTTTTAAAAATAATATCTTTAACAATTACAGAGTACAATGATTTTGATGCTTGCATGATGCTGAGACATTGGTCAAGTAGTGAGAGGACGTCAATGTATGTTACGGAAAATAAACATTTCTGTTTGCTGTTTAGGAAATATGTATAATTCAATTTATTTAACTGCCTCGTTGGTCTAATAATGGCAAGCGCGACTGCTGATCGTGAGGTCCTGGGTTCGATCCCCAGGTCGGGCAGTGTTATTGGGTTATTTAGTGTGGAATTCCTCAGTAGCAGCCCGGAGTTTGGATTTGTGCCCGGTTGATGCCAATAGGCTCGCCCCCTATTACATGGGACTTAAACACATAACTGGCGAAAAGAGGGTGTACTAACACCTCTGCCGAACCCTTCCGGGAATACATGGCGTGATGTTATGTTATGTAAAATTTACTTTACACGTTTCCAGTCGATTTTAGGCATTATATACAATTCGTAGGAAGTCTATATAATATCAGATTATATACATTTTCGATAACATTAACACTACAAAAAAAGAACCATTTAAACACGCGCCATTGCCGCGCGGATCTCGAATCCTTTGCGTTTATACTGATTATGGTATCATGATAGCAAACTAAATTACACCAGTATACAGTTATACACAAACATTACTAGAAGGTCTCACAGTGTGCTCGAACGCACTGCGTTGAAAACGGCTTTGGTTGCCTTTAATCTCGCAACATAAAGCCGACCAATCCCAGACGCAGTTCAACGCAATGCGTTCGAGCACACTGTGAGGCCTTCTAGTAATGTTTGTGCATACGGGACAGGTGTTATAGTTTTTAAATTGACGTCAGCGATTCGCCTGTCTTTTATCTGTTCTATAATATTCTAGTCTGGAAGTGCGAGTTTGTGAATAGAGACGCCAAAAAATAAGTACTTAAGTATGAAAAAGAAGCGTCACGCGTACCGCAAGACACTCGCATCAATTTGAACAGTGCCTAAATTTAATTAGAACTTGTGCTCCAGTACATTCTAAATTAGTGGACTGAATAATACCGGATTCACTCTTCACTTTCGTACCTCACGCGACGCGACACGCAAGTCTAGTATGAATTCGGCATAGCAGTGACTGAAACAAAGAAACTACAAACATAGATATGACTTGATTTGAACAATATCTTAATCTTAATTTTTAATAAAGTTTCAGATAAAAAGACAAACATTTTTACACCTTTTTATCAAATTGTTTTCGGCCGTATTATAAATATTTATAATGAAAGTTATACAACCAGATATTCATTATCCATTCATTATTTTTACATATACACAGAACAGATAAGGCTAACCATTTGCAAAGGCCGCAATATTTGCATATTTTGTTTTATTTGTTTTTTCCATTTCCATGTTTAATTTACGCTTTCTTTATTGACATCTAAGTACCTACCCCTAGTACAGTCAGCAACAAAAGTATGTTAACACTTCAGTTTTTAAAATCATAACTGAACACAATAATATTCAAATTTAATCGGAACACATTTACCAATAAAATAACACAAACTCTTGACTGTTATATGAAATTCTGAAAAGCAGTGTATCGAATAATTTTGTGTCTTTTAGATGTTATGTAAAAGTAACAGTGTTAACTAACTTTCGTTGTTGACCGTACGACTTAGCAACTTACAAAATGGGAACAGCTTTCGTGAGCTCACTAAAGGAATAAATATATTTGTCTTGTTTCTTGCGAGTGTGTAAGAGAGATACAGATAGTGCCATCCACGAAGACGCGCCCCTGTCTTCGTCTAAATTGCGTGTTCTCGCTCACTCTTCATCTTAGCGCGACAGAGAACACGCTATACAGGGTGGCCGGAACATTGACGTCCAAAAATAAAATTTAGGTCCCTGGTATCGTGGGGTATCCGAATCACCCCCATGTATGTTCCGCGACTTTTCATAGTTTTCGAGTTATGATTTTTTTTTCTGATTTTTTGAGAATGATCGACCTGACCAATCTAAAAAAAATTAAAAAAAAAAGTACAACACTGTCGAGATTTTTTTTTTTGCAACTGAATCTTCATGAGTTGTACTTTTATGCATACAATAATCAGCTTCGTAACTGTGATGAAAGTTATGAAAAAGTTGGTCTAAAGTGAAAAAATTACGTTCGGTATATTATGACTTAATTTTCAACTTTAAATAAAAAAATTAAACAGGTGACTTCATGGTTCCTATGTAGGCTTCAAGAATGCGCCAGACTCTAAGCTTTCATAATCATAAAAAAAAAATTGTACTTAATAGGGCTACTTTGGCTTAAATCGGCCTTCAAAAACTGCGAGGTAGAAAATTCTTAAAATTAACCATCTGACGAATACATTTTTTTTCCATTTTCTCGTTGCTAAGGTTATTTAGTTTTGCTAACCAAAAATGACTGCAGGAAAGCTAAGATTTAAAAACTTGGAGATTTTTTTAAATTTAAGTTTCATGAATTTTGCGCGATCCTTTCTCGTGCACCATGGGCTGTTAACGAGGGCGCTACTCTTTTACCTGCAATAAAAATGGGCTGAGAGGATAAGAGACCAAATTATTGCTATCTCTCTCACTCTCGGTGGCGAGGGGTGCCACTCTCGCCACCGAGAGTGAGAGAGATAGCAGAGATAGTAAGGCGCGCAACCGAAGCCAACGCAAAACTCAGTCGTGCTCACATTGTGTTTACTGCTATACGCGTGTCGCCATTTTGTCTTTACCACACTCGCTTTGCCCACGGACCCCGCTGCCTACTTGTTTGACTACTTTGCTCGTTTATTGGACTGTGTTTTGCATTCTGATTTAAACTTTGTTTACTTGGAAGTGTAAAAGATGAGTTACACGCTAAGCGAATGTGCAGAAATGCATTATTTTTATGGAGTTGCACGAGGAAACGGCCATGAAGCAGCGCGACTATATCGTGAACAACTTCAACGTCATGGTGGGGCGCAACCTGAGCGATATCCCGACCATCGTGTTTTTATTAACACGCGCAATACTTTAATGGCAGGCCGCATTCCTGGTCGACGCGGCAGTCATGAAGGAATCCCTAGAGCTAACCCGGATCGCAGAGAAATGGTGCTGGAAGAAGTTCAACGAAATCCGTCTACGAGTACGAGAAGTACGGCTCGTGCTCTGAACATCCCAAGGACTTCTATCCAAGCCATTCTTCAAGATGAAGGATACCACGCGTTCCACATACGAAGAGTCCAAGCTTTGCTGCCTACAGATCACCAATTACGCGTTGATTTTTGCCAAATCATGTTACGAAAAGAGCAAGAGGATCCTGGATTTTTCAATAAAGTTTTATGGTCAGATGAGTCACGATTTGAGCGATCCGGAATATTCAATATTCATAATTACCACACGTGGGCGATTGAAAATCCACAACAAGTGAGAGCTTCAACGTTTCAACATCGTTTCAGCGTTAACTTGTGGTCTGGTATCCTCAATGGCGAACTAATTGGTCCGTTTGAACTGCCGTCCAGACTTGATGGAGAAACTTACAAAAACTTTTTGGAAAATGAACTGCCATTGTTGCTGGAAGATGTGAGTCTCGAACTTAGACGAACCATGGTGTTCCAAAATGACGGCGCCCCGTGTCACTACGCAACGCAGGTCCGAAATTACTTAAATGAAACATACCCCAACAGATGGATCGGACGCAGCGGACCAATTAGGTGGCCTCCACGCTCACCTGATCTCAACCCCATCGATTTCTTCATTTGGGGCTATTACAAGGAAATAGCATACGCCCGAGACTGTTCAAGTGAACAAGAGCTGAGGCAGTTGATTGCAGAAGCTGAACGTTTTGTGAGAGAGAACAGAGAAGCTTTTAGACGATTGCCAGACAATTTCCTACGTAGGTGTAGAATGTGTATTGCTGCTTGTGGTGGCCACTTTGAAAACCTTTTGTAAATGTTAAAAATAAAATACTTTTTTTCACAATATCATCTATGTTTTATTCAAAACCACTTCTTACTAAAAAAATCTTACTAACCTCTGAAACTATTTGTTGGTTAGTTTCCAGTATTCTTATCATTAATTAACTTTAGCAACGAGGAAATAGGCAAAAAAAATTGTATTCGTTAGATGGTTAATTTTAAGAATTTTCTACCTCGCAGTTTTTGAAGGCCGATTTAAGCCAAAGTAGCCCTATTAAGTACAATTTTTTTTATGATTATGAAAGCTTAGAGTCTGGCGCATTCTTGAAGCCTACATAGAAACCATGAAGTCACCTGTTTAATTTTTTTATTTAAAGTTGAAAATTAAGTCATAATATACCGAACGTAATTTTTTCACTTTAGACCAACTTTTTCATAACTTTCATCACAGTTACGAAGCTGATTATTTTATGCGTAAAAGTAAAACTCATGAAGATTCAGTTGCAAAAAAAAAATCTCGACAAAGTCTTGTACTTTTTTTTTCAATATTTTTTTAGATTGGTCAGGTCGATCTTTCTCAAAAAACCAGAAAAAAATTCATAACTCGAAAACTATGAAAAGTCGCGGAACATACATGGGGTCGATTCGGATACCCCACGATACCAGGGACCTAAATTTTATTTTTGGACGTCAATGTTCCGGCCACCCTGTATAGACAAAGAGTGGGGCGCGTCTTCGTGGAAGGCCACTATCTATAAAGTAATAAATAAAATTATTGCCCTTTTCGTTCACACCGTTAATTCAGCCCTCATCAAGCTGTCTCCCTCCCAGACCCAGCAACGCCCTAAGCCGAGGCCCGAGTCTCTTTAGGGGTCGCCCTTAGTGCTGTAGTTGCTAATAGTCATGATGTTAATAGTAGTAGTTAGGTTAAGTATTTTACTCTCGTCTCCATTGGTTGGAGACCCTTCAGGTCTTGCCAATAACTGCCCGGTTATGTAGAAACGGTCCGCAAGACAATATATAAGGTTAGTCGGAAAGGGGGTACTAAGCCGCAGACCACTTAATGTATCACTGATGATTGTTCTAAAGAAAGTGTTAAAATTTAAAAATTCGATGAATTTTTTTTTCCATCAAAAATTAATTGTATTTTAGTTTTTTCAATAATTCTTCATCCCTGCTTTAGTTATGAATTCAGAAAATGGAGTTTCTAATCCGTGACCCCAATTATGACCTAATTATTAAACACAGCTGATCATAGCTATGGACAGATAGATTTTAGCATATTTTTTACAGAATCTTTGAAAAGCTATTTCTCGTAAACTATCGCGTTTTGGGGAAAGTTGTAGAACAAAAGTTATCCCTTATTATAGGTACTTTAACGCCCTTTCGGCTTAGTACCCCCTTTCCGACTAACCTTGTACAAGCGGGGGAATAGAAAAAAAGAATTGCCCTTTTCGTACTATGCAAACTCGTACTGTGTACAGTTCACATTAACATAGCAGATGTGCTAATGACTAATCATAGATTCCTTGCCCTTTGTTGTTTCCATAAAGAACACCTGTCATATCATTCTTACCCGCATTCTTTCAACATCATAAACAATAACAAACTGTCAAGTCATGTCTAATGAATTCCATTGTTTTTCAAATAATCATTTATCATTTCACTAAACTAAGGCTGGTATGACACAAACACAAGTAAAGCTAAAGATCTTTTGTTATAAAAAATTGTACTAAATAGTTTTTATTTAACACTAGCTATGTCCTCACGGCTCCACCCGTAGCCTATGTTACTCAGTGATAATGTAGCTTTCTAACGGCAAAAGGTTTTTTGAAATCGGTCCAGCAGTTTTTAAGTTTATTTGTTACATACAAAAATACAAATCCTTCCTCTTTATAATATTAGTATAGATTAGTATAGATGAACCTTCTTTACAAAGATCTTTTAAACTGTGTTAACGGACAAAACTAAAGTCTGTTATGTCTTTACTTTGCTTATTAGCTGACAATTTAAATTGATACTTTTTTAATAATAATAGTATCAAGAAAAATAGAGGCAGTATGACACTGGTGTCGATTATGTTGCATATTTTGACAGTACTCAACTAGACTAAATGCAACTGTCACCTTCTTTTTCTAATAAAGCAGTAAGAGACCTTATTCGCAAGAGATAACAGTCATGATATTGCATACGTGGACTTCTGCCGATAACGCCCAACACTACGACTTTAACAACCTTTCTTTCTTGTTTTGATGGCATGGTGCTCGTTTAACAAGTATACAATCACAAGACTTTGTTCATTTGGCGGGTTCATATATATTTTTTCACTTTTACCGGTTCATAAAACTCGGGTCGTTTTCAAACATTTGGTGACATTTAGTTTAGTTTAGTCCTGTCAAAGTCTGCAACAGAATCAACACCATTGGTTGACAATAACTAAAAATAATATAAGTGTCTTGTATTTGAAATGACATGCTTTTTTACTTCTCTCAATCTATCAATACCAAGACTATGGTGGCATAAGTAAAACAGTATTAAGTACATTCTAGTATGTAAAAGAATAAACATTATTTCAGGACGGTTTTACACAAAGCAGTTGAATAATTTATAAACTATTATCTTTAGTGGAATTTAACCAGAATTGTAAATGTCAGCAATATTTTAAATGAAATTAGCAATGCTATTTCGAATGGTTAGGTAATTCAGGTGTTGCTTCTAGTAACCGCAGATCCAACCTTAAGCACCTATTGACCAGGTTACTGAACATTAAGTTGGATTCCATTTGTATATCTATTGTGTATATTTCTAGTGATTGTTCAGTCAAGTTCACCTCCGTGCCTCGGAGAGCATGTTAAGCCGTCGGTCCCGGGTGTCATACGAATACCTATGATAGTCATTACGGGTAGTCAGAAGCCCGAAAGTCTGACAAACGGTTTAACCTTAGGATATCGGCATTGCCCAGTTACTGGGTATTCAGCCGCATCTGGTTAGACTGGAAGCTGACCCCAAGATAATTGGGAAAAGGCTAAGAGGAAGTTCAGTCAAGTTCAAGGCAACCGGATTATTTTAATTTTGGTACTTTTTTATGAATGTGGCATGATTTATGGTTGTGTATGCCAGCTCATGGATCGTTCATGTCCTACGTGACCACCTCCTTGATCTGCCAGTGACTGTTTTCTATACATATCCATCATAGTACTCGTAATCATAATCCTATGGTGATTATGAATATATATTCAACTCATTTTTGCCCAAAATGTTACTTACTGCGTTTATGAATCGCACGGCAGAGTAGAATTGTCTATTTTTGCACAAGTATGCAAATGCCTTATACACTGAAAATGTATTGTTTCCAAGAAGTATTCAGAAGTGACAATGGCATTAAAGGTGGCATTACATTGCAATTTAAGTAGTAGAACAAATATTTGATTTAAAATAATGAATTAAACAGTGACTGCAAACTATATTGGAATCTATAGTGGATCTATAAATTTGTAAATTACTATAATATTATTCATATTGCTTTTTTTAAATTCATTTTTGTTTGTTAATTTTTGTACTCAAGTCTTTTAGTACTACATTACTCATTGATCTGTGGTCAGGAATTCATTGTTCTCTCACTATCCTAAATCATTGTACTGTATCCACTGAAATTGTTAAAGGTATTATTTTTAAAAGAGTAACCATGGAGTTTCTTGCTGGCTCTTCTTCATAGGAAACGACTAATTGGAATCGTGCACCTAGATTCGACTTTTCATAAGCACCTGTATTGGTTTATGTGAAATAAAAAATTTTGTTTTTGATTTTGAATCCCACTACAGACTTATACTCAGTCATCAGTGATTTTCATCCACTAAGTTGCGATAAGTTGTAAAGCAAAAAGAACTTACCCCTCTATTAGTGTAGTATGTTGGATAAGCCACAGATCGCACATGGAACGTGAGATCAAAGAGAGGGCTATGAGAGCCATAAAGCCACTCTCTTTGGACCACATCGAAGGCATCATGATCTTCCATAGTACCTTCAGTTCAGCCAAAAACCTTGCATCAACCTGTGCCTTTGGACCTTTTTTGTTTTTCTCTTTTATCATGTATTGAATCTGTTCTTCGGGTGATAACGGACTTGGCTTGACATTTTTGTGTTTGCTGAAACAATGATATAATTAGGTACACAGGTAAAAATTATAATTCAACAACAAAATTATACAAGAGACCCGAAGTAGGTACTGATGTTTGCGTGGAAACATAAATTAAAAGTTTTAACGTTAACATATACCAATAACCCTCTGAACTTAAAATTAAATAAACCCATGTAGTACTCATCACAACTAACCTTGACTTTAGAGAATTCCTGATTAACCAGGCACTTAGCGCTGCAGAAGCTGCTAAGGCAATTTTCACGTCTGTCCGTGAAGTAATTTTACTAAAATTCGGCGCCATTTCAAAGGTTTATAGTGATTTAATTATTTAACAGCATTTATAATTTATGAACACACACGTAACAATACTACGACCACGAGCACCAAACACTCATTACATTTCAACACTTTATCGCGATAATAAAATCAACATCACAGGCGAGAAACGAGAATGTGATTGTGATGAAATGAAACGAAAAGTGGTGTCGAAATGTCAACTGTCAATGTCAGCTGTCAATGTCACGCATTCTTTCTGAACTAGTGATGTAGTGAGCGTATTGTGTTTTGTTTGAGGCTACTAATGTATTAGTCGATTGTAAAGTTGCAAAGGTTCTCTTCTGATTTGAGATTGCAAATAGTTACAGCTTGCCAGTAGATATATCATTAAGGTCTATAACTTTAATGCTACAGTGTCTTTTTCCTAACTGTCAGTTGCTTTTGTAAAAGGCCAGTCGGGTAAGTGCTGGAAGTATTTTTCCGTGCACATCCACTGTTCATCACTTTGTACATGGACGTATGTATTGTACTTTGGGTATTCTACACGTTTGACGACTATTGGTGATCGCAGCGTACATAATATTTAATATCTTTTACACATTATAATAAATTAACATTCAGGTAAACATTTACTAAACTAAAAGTTTGATCCAATGTTCCGAATCCACATAAAATACACCAGTGCTTTAATCACATATAATAAGTAGTGCATTTTTATTAAAACATGATAAAAACCTTGATATCGTGTATTCTACTGATTTACCAACCATTTCTACAACGCGTTAGACCAACGGTTGGGACAACTTTACATTCGTTTAAATGCACTTTAAAATTAGTATGTACATTTCGCCGCCTGGCTATACACACGCGTATGCACCACACTTTTATTCGCCGACAGAGTAGGCAGAATGGTATAGTTGTATAGTCAAAATTCACTGGTGATGGATTACCCCTCGATTACACCTAAAAACAAGTTGTGATACAAATTGTAAACAAAGTTTGAGGAGAATGACAATGGTGTCAAATCTATTGCACATTTTGATAGTACTAAACTAGACTAACGCAACTATCACTTTCTTTTTCTATTGAAACAGAAAGAGACAAACACCCTAAGTCCTGTCAAAGTGCGCAACAGAATCGACACCAATGCAGCTGAGAGGGTGATAGAGAGGTCAATTCTAAAGGATTGTGATTTTCTTTAATTTGCGAAAAGGTAAAAGCATGCGGACGCATGTTCATACATAATGCTCATTTTCTATGAGTGGAATACGAATTGTGTTTAGTCCATAACAAATTTTATTACATACATGCACTATCTCTCACGCACACACACCGTCTCGGTGAAATGTCCACTGTAACGGCCGTAGTTAGAACAAGGAACATATTTACTCTAGGGAGAGTTAGAGATTCTAGGGCCCAGCAAGTGATCGAGCCCTTTCTAAAAGCCTTTTAAATCGACGAAACCCTGAGAAACTGTTAACTGTGTTAACAGTTTACTGTGTTACTAGTTAGTTAGTTTACTGTTAACTGTGTTAACAGTTTACCCGTTTACGAACCTAGCGTGTTGATGTTATACGATAAAATCTTATAAATTAGGAGGTGGTTAACGATTATAAGATCTTGCTTCAGAATTTCAGTTTTAATTATTATGTAAATAAAGTTATGCGATGTATAGCTATTGTACTAATTATGTAAATTATAAGTTTAAGTTGGGATATATGTTAAAAAATTTCGTCACTAATTTAAGGTTAATTAATGTGCGTGTTTTTTTATTAGTTTGTATGTATGTGTTTTTTCGATCAATGGACAAAAAGATAAAGATAGTATAAAGGAAATAAAGACAAAAACACAAATTTTCATTTAAAATATATTTTTGTTTACTTTTCAGCACAAATGATTTTTGGTTCAACATTTAACTTAATAATTAATTACAATTTATCTTACAAGCTAATATTTACAGTGTTATCACGTGGAAATCACTTCTGGTGGGACTAGAGATCAGTCAGCATTATTAATTGATATATTTTCGTAGCTGCTTAGTCGACCTCCTCGACGGTAGGCCCTACGTTACCACGCTGCCTGTACTGCTGATGTCCTGCACCCGCTCCAGCATCAGCCGCACCCGCGCCGTGCATCTTGCTCATGACAGGCGAGCAGGCTTGCTGCAGCCCCTTCAGCCGGTGCTCGTATTCGTCCTTCTCAGCGAGCGTATTGTTGTCGAGCCACCTTAGGGCCTCGTCACACTCGCGTCGCGTCCCCTCCTTGTCCTGCTCGCTCAGCTTGTCACCAGCGTCGTCAAGCGCCTGCTTAACGCTGAAGATGTACGACTCGAGCTGATTCCGAGCTGTGACCCTTTCCCGCTGACGCTCATCCTCTTCCTTGTAGCGTTCGGCTTCCGACAGCATGCGATCGATCTCGGCCTGCGACAGTCGGCCCTTGTCGTTCTTGATGACTATGTTCTTGCTGCGGCCGGTGCTGTTTTCCTTGGCGGATACGTTTAGTATACCGTTTGCGTCTAAGTCGAAGGTGACGTCAATCTTCGGTACTCCGCGAGGTGCCGGTGGAATGCCGGTTAAGTCGAAGCGGCCGAGCAGGTTGTTGTCTTTTGTCATAGCTCGCTCACCCTCGTACACCTGGATGGTGACGGCCGGCTGGTTGTCTGAATAGGTGGTGAACGTCTGTGACTGCTTGCAAGGGATCTTGGAGTTGCGCTCGACAATCTTGGTCATAGCTCCGCCTGCGGTTTCGATACCGAGCGACAGAGGAGCTACATCCACTAACAGCACGTCTTGGATCTTGGAATGCTGTTCACCGCTCAGTATAGCTGCTTGCACAGCGGCGCCGTAGGCGACAGCTTCGTCCGGGTTGATGGACAGGTTCAGTTTCTTGCCACAGAAGAAGTTCTGCAACATGCTCTGGATCTTGGGAATGCGAGTGGAACCGCCGACGAGCACGACGTCGTGAATGGAGCTTTTGTCAAGTTTCGCATCTTTGAGCGCTTTCTCTACGGGTTCCAAAGTTCCGCGGAACAGATCTGCGTTCAGCTCTTCGAACCGAGCGCGAGACATTCTTGTGTAGAAGTCGATGCCCTCGTGCAGCGCGTCGATCTCGATGGTCGCTTCTGTGCTTGAAGACAGTGTGCGTTTTGCACGTTCAGCGGCTGTGCGCAGTCGGCGGAGCGCGCGCGAGTTGTTTCGTATGTCCTTCTTGTACTTGCGCTTGAACTCGTCGGAAAGATAGTTGACAAGCCGGTTGTCAAAGTCCTCACCGCCCAGGTGCGTGTCGCCGGCGGTCGCCTTTACTTCGAACAGAGAGCCTTCGTCGATGGTTAGGATCGACACGTCAAACGTGCCGCCGCCCAAGTCGAATATGAGCACGTTGCGTTCTCCCTTGAGGTTCTTGTCGAGTCCATAGGCGAGAGCAGCGGCTGTGGGCTCGTTGATGATCCGTAGTACGTTCAATCCAGCGATGGCACCGGCGTCCTTAGTGGCCTGCCGCTGCGAGTCGTTGAAGTACGCCGGCACTGTGATCACTGCATCGCGCACTGTACTCCCGAGGTACGCTTCCGCTGTTTCCTTCATTTTTGTCAGCACCATACTGCTGATCTCCTCCGGCGCGAACTTTTTCGTTTCTCCTTTGAATTCTACTTGTATCTTTGGTTTGCCGCAGTCACTGACCACTTTGAAGGGCCAATGCTGCATGTCTTGCTGGATCTTTGGGTCATCGTACTTGCGGCCGATGAGTCGTTTGGCATCAAACACTGTGTTGTTGGGATTGAGGGCGACCTGGTTCTTGGCGGCATCGCCGATCAGTCGCTCTGTGTCTGTGAATGCGACGTATGATGGAGTGGTTCGGTTGCCCTGGTCGTTGGCGATAATCTCCACATTACCGTGCTGCCAGACTCCGACGCACGAGTAGGTAGTACCAAGATCAATTCCGATAGCTGGCATTGTTGTAATGAATATTCTCTTCGTATAGGCAACACTTGAATAGTAAACTCGTTGATAATTCGCTTTGCGTAAAGTTTGTTCGGTAGTTACACCGCTCCTTGTCTTCTCTTCGCTTGTTTGTGTATTCAAATACTGAATGTGTTGGCGCGCTCACCGTACTTTTATATACAGAGCCAATAGCGTTGACGATAAATCTAGAATTTGCTCCATGCTCCAACCAGATTGTTCCATGAAAGAGTTTTCTCGAAGTTTTATTTGTGCTAGCCAATCAGCGTTCGAGGTCGAGTGGTCGAGGGAGATAGAACTATGTGATAAGAGTGAATAAGCAACATAAGCTGATACCAGAACTGAAAAATTCCCTGTTACCGTGGTAAATGTGACTATGTGGATGTTACATTTTCACTCTTAATCAAATTTAAGATTTAGTTTTTTTAACATTATTTCATTGATTCGTGTGTGATATTTGGCTATAATAATAAAAGTTGTGTGTGCTTATTGATTTTTTTGCTGGATGTTGAGTAACATAAGGCAGCAATAGGGCTGTATGGATTTATTAATGCTACCTACTAACATAACTATCCATTTTAAAACAATTTCTTAGAAATAGAAAATATCTGCAATTTTTAATTTATAAATTTAATTCTTTTGTAATTCTGATCTAGGTTATAGTTTTTATTAACTCTGGTATCTACGTAGTTTTGGGTTTTAATAATAGATATTAGGTATATGAAATTCGTCTAATTTGAATTAAAAAATTGTAGTGTTTAACAAATATTTTTTGAAATACTCTTAAGTTATTAATTTATTATTAGCTAGCTGTGTCCTCACGGCTCCGCCCGCGTAAGAAGTTTTATTCCAGTAATAAATATAGCCTATGTTACTCAGTGATAACCACTCAACCGCCCGGCCCCCGCCGCCGAATTTCAGCCAACCGCCACGGACCGCGCGGTCTTGTTTATGTTATTTGACCCCTTCTGACCTTAGCGATAAAAACACCTGACGTACACAAACTACAAGTGCTATATCAAAATAAAAAATACAGATATAAAGCTGAATAATTAAGGAACATACTTATCTATAAACCAAGAGATATTATTCGTTACATACAAAAATACAAATCTTTCCTCTATAGAATATTAATAAGTATAGATAAAAACAGTAAAGATGTCAGTACTTGACACCAGGCTCTTCAAGTTGATATAAAAAATAATGCTAAATCGAAAATAACTTCGCACCTATTTTCAATAATTTTATTTTTATTTTTTGGGTATATTTAGCGAATGCTTCTAAGCGTTAATAACAATAGGTGGAATCACCAATATTTTTGCCCATGTGGTGATTTATGGGAATATTTTCTTACATTGGTCTTAGTAGTGGTCTGATACGAGGTCCATGAAGAGCAGTCGATGTTTTCATGTGTAATAGTATAGCATTGCAGGAAACAAAGATAAGAAAGAAAGAAAATGTTTTTATTTACGACTAAAATGGAGGAGTGGAGGGCAGGAGATGAATTTGAAGAAGAGTATGGGCTATTTCTTTGTTTTGAGTAATACTATTAACCTACTGATACAACAGGTTGAAACAACGTGCCTACTGGTCACTACCAGTCCTCAAAGACCACATCATCATCTGTTCATGATGTGTGTGAACATTAACACTTTAGAGGACCTCGATTTCTTCAATAAAACTTATTAATTTGGAAACCTGGGATACTTACAATCTTAAGAAATGGATTGGATTGGCCTTTTGCTTTGGTAGGATTTAGTTCATGTAGTTAGTTCGTGTTGTACTTTAGTTATTCACACTGTTAATGCAAATTGTGTGTGGACTTTAAGATTATCTTAGGATCACATTTGCGGGCATTAAAGGCGTGGCAATTACAAAATTTTCCACTTGAGGAAGTTTAGTGTGTACGTTGGCAACATTTTCAAACTTAATCGATTCTAGAATGTTCTCAAGTATGTTGCTGTCTCACCAAATCTGTATTCCTTCTCTTTCGTCCCCTATGACTCTGCAGACGATTATTCTCGAAAATAAATTCAATATATTTCTCTATCCCGCTCTTTCTCATGACGTTGTCTCTTATTATGCGGCAAAGAACATTCTAGAACGGTTACCCTACTATTTGAAACGGTTTACTTGTTTCCATCATTTAGCATTGGTTCTCGGGCATTTCCAATTTGTTTGTACAGTAATGTGGGCTGAGGGGACTGCATCTGACGCAATGGCTATATAAACTGAAACGCGGGGGGGTTTCTTTGAGATACCTTTTCCAAGTCTAGTGGTGAGGTTCGGTTAATACCATGTATTTTAGGATTGTGTAGTGGTAGGACCAGACAGGCCCTTTAAAATGTAGGCATATACCGAGTAACAAAATAGTTTTAAAAATGTATATTAATGTACGGAGTATAGCTAAAGAGGTGGCAAGTCCCGTTAGCGCATAAAATGGCGGAGTCATCGCCCGGTTGACGAGCACTACGTAGATCCTCTTAATTTTGATCGTATAAAGCAGGGGAAGACGTTTTTTTAAGGATAAGATGTAAGGTAAGGTATTATTTTATTATATTTTTGTTTTTATTAGGTAAAGTTTTGCATTATACTGGCAGGAATTGATTTTGTCAGGAATTGCGTCACAAAACGCCATGTTGTGGTGGTGTTAGATTTTTCAATATATTTACGGTAAAGTTTCGTCTATAATGTAGCTTTAAAGATTGTTTTAACGTATTTGAAGATTAATCTCAGTGTTTTAACGAATATTTCTATGTAAGATCAGTTAAAACCGGTGTTTTATATTTGTCGACATACGTGCCCAAAATGGCGTCTTATTTGACCTTCGCTTCATTTTGTTTATTGTGAATGTTAATTTTAATCGCTTATCAACATATCCCAGCTGATATACATAATACACTTTATCACGGAAATATTCTGAGGTATTTATTTATATTTCAAACATAGATATCCTACATATTACCTATATACGGTTCTTTTTCGGGTTTCAGTTTTTGTCTGAAATTGTGTGGTTAATTATCTTGCTTGATTATTGCTGATATTTTTTAATTTAAGTGTGGAATTAATCTCGGATCTCAACGGTTTTTAATTTTAAAGACGTACATTTATGAAGAAAAAAGTTAATATAAATAAAACAGAATGTAATAAAACTAAAAATGTTTATAATATAAAAACATTTGAAGTAGGTAACAGCGGAAATTAATGGACGGAACAAAGACATCATGAGTTAGAGACGTGAAATATTAATTAGGGACCTATGATGTACTATTAATTAGACAGAAAAGTACTGAATTTCAGTATCATGGATAAGGTATTGTAACTATAAAATTTCAGCTGACTTATCACGTTCTCAATTGCATTTACGGTACGGACTATAAATTAAATTGTCACACGTGCATTTACAAAATAAAATAATGTTAAGTCAACCAATCAATAAAGTTTACGATTAGGAATGTTTTATTTTACTTTCTGCACGGATACTCTTTTTGCGTTAAATTAAATCTATTTTTTATCTACAACAATATGAGGTGATCCCATCAGACAACACCGTGATTAGGCTTTTATTCTAATGGTGACATCTTCTGAATTGTTTACCAATAATTTGAATATTTTTATTTTATTACGAATCAGCTGTGTATTCTAACAATAGATTGACGTCATAAGTGTAAAAGAACGTAACGGTAGGGTCTCATCTATAATTATATATAAAAGGAGAAGCTGACTGACTGACTGATCTATCAACGCACAGCCTAAACGGCTGGGGTTAGAAACTTGAAATTTTGACAGTAGGTTCATTTTGTGACGTAAACATCCACTAAGTAGGGATTTCTCGAAATCAACCCCTAAGGGGGTGAAAAAAAATCACGCAAGCGAAGCTGCGGGCAAAAGCTAGTCGGTAATACATTTGGACACGTACGAGATTTTTATTTTAAGTCGGAACTTACCTGAGAGTAACGTCTTGTTACAGCAAGAAAGGTATTTTAGAAGGATCTCTTGTTGATCGCAAAATGGCGTCGAAGTAGAAAAGCTTTCGTTTGAACTTTCTTAAAGCGGATTTTTATAAAAAAAGACTTGTTAAATTTTAGGACACATAAAATTGTTTTCTCATTCCAGTGCTAATAGACGTAGAATTAATTTTAGAAGAATTATTTAATTCACTAAGTCGTTTTCTCATTCCAGTGCTAATAGACGTAGAATTAATTTTAGAAGAATTATTTAATTCACTAAAGAGTCTTTAATATTCAGACAATTGAATGACGTCATCAGTGGAGTAGGGTGTAACGGTATACATATAATAAGTCGTTGTACTTCTTGACACGTACCACATTTTATATTAAATCGGAACTTACCTGTGTAGATCGTATTGAAGACCAAGAAAGGTATTTAAGAAAGATCCCTTTGTGATCGCAAAATGGCGTCGAAGTAGAGAACATTATATTAGATTTTAGTACACTTTAAAGATTTTGACGAAGTTCTCATTTTAGTGCTGATAGAGGTAGAATTAACCATAGAATGATTGTTTAGTTCATCAAGAATTCTTGAATATTCTGATAATAGAATGACGTCAACAGTGGGGAAGGGCGGATTTCTTAGGGAGTAACGACAAAAAAAAGGTGAATAGGTACTGAACGAACTGTACCTATAAAGAAAGTCCTTTTCTCGATAATATTGGTAACGGGTAGGGTCTTTACGATAAGTTTTCCTGTAGGTCGGTAATAAATCTGGATACGTACCAGATTTTATTTTGAGCTTGAAGTTAGGTGAGACCACGTCATCATGCTAGGACAAAATATAAAGGTATTGTAAAGAATCTCTTTTCGATCAAATAGATTAGGAAGATTCGTTTTGGCAGCGTTGTTACATGCATATACATAATTTTAATGTCGAAATAGAAACGTAGGTATATTTCGGAAGAATTGGTGACTACCGTGGTGATAACGTTATAGATTTTTTTTCATCAAAGTTTAAATAGAGGTAGGTAGAGTGGATTTGAGGAGAATTGGGCTTTATTTCATATAAATTCGGTCACGATGAAGGATTATTAGATTTTTTAACGTTGTTCAGAAAAAAAAGGACGTAACGTGTAGGACGTAATTTTTTGGGATTTGATAGAATTTTTGGAATTATAAATAATAGCTAAAACTGATCTTTTTAGTTTAGAAAGATTATTATATTAACCTATAGATTTAATGGTATAGATTGATAGAGTTGAGATTGAGTAATAAGTTTTTTTGTGAAATAATTGAACAAGTTTATGATGATAGAGAAGAGATTTTGTTTCTTTATAGTTATAACGTAGGAAAGTTTAATTTTAAGAGACATAATGGATCGCATAGGCTTAAATATTAAAGTACCTAGTAATATTTTTTTAAAAATTGTTGAGTGAAGTCGTAAAGATAACTAAATGACAAATATTAAGGTAGAATCGCTAGAGAATCAGATATTTGTTAGAAATTGTTTGGAACGGTGATACAATTTTTTTTGTGTAGAGGCAGGTTTCCCTCTTTGCTAGCATGAAAAATGAACTCGAGATGGGACTAGAATTTATCTTCTAAGTAGAAGGCCTAGGTAATTCTTAGAAGATTTGGCAGTTTTTGACGTTGAGAGCAAACCGTTTGCTTTGTGTTTTAGGGAATATTATTTTTCTAAGTTAATTCTTCATTCAATATGTTACTGAAGTTTTAGTTGACATTTTGCTTTTAAAAAGCACACGATTCTGTCTTTATCAATTTTATTATGAATTTCGTTTACGATTTGCAAAATATTATCCAATTGTTGGCATATAGTCTAGAATTGGTCTTATTGGAATTTTCCTACCTCGTAAAGAGATACGTGTTGAATATGTATTTGTATTTTGTATATTTGTACCTATATTTTTATCATGTAGGTTAAAGCAGGTACCTACTGTAACTATTTATAAATTATACGTGATATTTCTGTTTATTATTAACCAAATGGTACAAGGATGTGGTAACCTAATTGATTGCGCACTTATTAGAGTTATTAGTGTTTACCTCAGTTGTAATTTTAGATTATTGCGTTTTTGTTGTTTGATGGTTTAACAGATACTTTTTCTAATTTACGTTTTTGAACTTAGGTTCCGTATTCTTTCTCAAAATCCTCTTAGGATTGAAATATTTATTGATTTATTAATCATAATTCTTTTGAAGATAAACGAGTTATTCTAGGTTAATTTGAAATACCAATGTTGTATGCTAGTTTATCTATAGGCATTTGTTGATTTTGTTCTATTAATATAATATATTTTTATATTATATTTTTCATATAATTTTATAATCATAAGTAGACGTGTGTTATTGTTTACGTATACTATATATATCCACATCTAGACAATAATATCGTGGCTTAAGAAAATAGGTACCTATTGTAACAATTGTTTATAAGATTAATTACAAAAGAGTCCGTTATTGTCCAAAGAGTCTTTTTCTTTTTTTGTGTTACCAACAGAATATGGACTATGTCTGAAATAAATGTCTTATTATTATTATTATTGTGCAACGACTGGTCAATTGTTAATATTAAGTTGAATGCCTAGTTTAAATAACACGACATGTTATAATACATAACTGTTAGGTAAACCGTCAAATGTTTTATTCTAATATAGAATTAAATCATAACTAAAACGATTTTTTTACAATAATGAGCATTTGCTTTGTTTCTTTCCTTCACTTGTTTAAATTAAAACGCATTTGGGGTTTGTGTGATTGCGATTGAATTAGATGCGTTGCTTGGGTATGTCGCACTGTGCACACAAAAGTATTTTAGCTACCATTAGCCCACTATCCTTAAAGTTTGCATCAATGGATATGATTCGCGTAAATTTCAGAACATATAGCCCCTCCAGACTCTCGCCGAGAAAGCTTGAGACTTAGATGTTGTCCACAAGAGTCTGGATAGTCTATATTAGTTCACTATTTATTTAAAAATAGCAGGCAGGCATTGCGTTATTTGATCACGTTACTAATATTAGGCAATCGTTAAAGAATTCACAATCACCCAGTGAATGTTAGGGTAAGCTAATCACGTTTTTGTGTTGTGTGTCGTAAAATTAGGTACTAGATTCTCGTTTACGCACTTCATTTTATTCCTGTCTTGTGTTCTTTGTAAGCTTGAGGTTGACATGATCGTTTGGTTTAACAATAATATCTATGTTTTTAGCTTTCGTTCAAAAGCCTTTTTATATTTATTGAATAGGTATGTTCGTATCTATGTTTTTTTTTTTTTTATTAAATAATTTAAGGTCTCTGTAGTTGTTGGCTGGTGTTTAATTTATAAGGAATAAGGCAGTATGGGCAACAAATAACAATGTACTTGTGAAATAATACCTAAGTGCTGAATTCGATTTGAACTATAATAAATATGTGGAATTGTTTCGGCCAATTATCAATAAAATTTATGTACAAAGGAATGAGTTGGAAACCGTAAAATACCCGGCTGTTATAAAATGTTGTTAAATAAGCCAGAAAATTACGAAATATGAAAAGATGCAGAATATTAAAAACATAACTTACCTAATATAGGTAGACAAGATATTTTACTTTTTCGAGTTGTAAACTGGTTGTGGTAACCTTCATTCAAATGAAGTGGACTAAACGAGATTAAAAAAACTCTTTATGCCATTATGCTATCTTGATTTACTATGAATTAAATTAGAGCACAGGCAGAAGGGAAAAACAACTAGGTACGACGATAAGTAAACAGGATAGGTTAACATACCTAGTGATGTTATTTTTATTTAAATACACGGTTGAATACTTCGACGCAAAGTTAAATTAGTATTAATTTAAAGGTGACAATAAGTAGTAATAACGATTAAGGCACTTTCGATTTGTTTATAATTAAAAATAAAATGATGATAGGTTTAAGAACCACTTATTCAAGTTTAAAATAATTTCGCTAATAGCTGATATAACATTCAAACAACACCAAAGACAATCAAGCTTCGATAGAAGCATGATAATTACTAATTTTGTGATTGATGATTGATTGATTGAATCATTCATTTAGTGTTCGATGATTGAATTATTCTTTTAGAGCAAAATATTCAGTGAATGTTACGGTATGAAGTTCTGGTTAAATTACGTGATCGCTTTTAGTTTTTGTGGTTGGTTTTATGTGAAATCATTGTTTATAACTACAATAATTAACCGTAGGTATACCTACAATTTATCTTTCAAAGTGTAGTAGCTTAGCTTTCGAAGTGTTTGTGAGATTTCCCATAGTGATGTTATGTGGAGTGAAATTATAGATAATAAATCCTGTGGCAAAGATTTCTTTGTAAATCGACTATCCATGTTTCTTTATTTCTCAATGTGAAGTGCATGTGGGTGATGTGTAGTGATGTCTTGTCATTTTATTATGTACTTACCAACAAGTAAATAAAGGTTACCACGGAGCTTGCTTTTCATAGACACTTTCAAAATGATAACGGTATAGGCTTTAAGTTGTGAATGCATGGGCTAGTAACCATTTGCTAGAAGTATTTCTATTCATACGTGCCTAAAATTTGGAATTTTGCATGGAGCGTGAATTTAACAAGCGTTTGGGAATTTGTTGTATCAAAAAATTATAAACTGTACGTAGGCATTTTAAATTGTTTTTAAACCTTGGATATTCTAACCAGGCTTGTGTAATTAATTACCATTATTTAATTCTGCGGACTACAGGAAACAATTTAGCAATAACCATACATAATGTGAAAACGTGGAGATGATTTACGGATAATAATAATTTAGTTAAAACGGAATTAAGAGCGAGATTTATGACGTCATGATATTTCAAAGATAATAAAAACTTAAAAGAGTTCAAATAGTAAATATATTCAACTTAAATGTTGACAGAGCCCTAGAAAAGAACAATAGCCCTGAATAGATCATCACGGCTATCGCAACAACAAAGAAAGTTTATTTAATATGGCTATTGTTTATGAAAACTAAAGACACGTAAGACAGAGAGAAAGAGTTTCATTTATCATAATGACACGAATGACAAACTACAATATTAATAGTTTTAAAATAAGCACAAATGAAACTGTATGGCATAGTTCTTTGCTAGACAACACACTCTTTTGTTATAGAAATAAAATTCCATAGTTCAGATTGAAGGATATATGGTCCAAAAACTTAAATGATAAAATGAGCTATAAAGAACTGATGTGAATGAAAATGACATTGAACACACGCGGCCATTGCTGCCTTTACGTAAATTTGAGAACGTACGGCTTTATTGATAGCTCAACGCGATGTCGCAACTAATTGCTGACTGACAATTAGACGAGGAATACTAGTACTGAGGAATGCTACGGTTATACGTACACAGTAGGTTACTGCAACAAGCAACAATCTATAGGTAGGTACTGAAGTAGCTTCACTTGGCACGTTTGGAAGTAACGTTTATTTGCTGCATTCAAAAGCTGCACTGAAGATTTAAAATAACATGCACTACTCTAGTGATTGCTTGTGTACTTCATACATCAAAATATTTAATTGATAGCATTAAAGATTTACCACCTATGGTTAACACACGATCTTATTAAGGATATTGCTGCACGAATTGCATAGAAATCGAAATGAATTCTATTCTGTAGAAAACAGCACATTAGTTAACATAAGAGTAGCACTAACGTTTTATTTACTTCACTTTTTAATTGCAGACAGGTATGGTTTTGCAATATCTACATTGAAAGACTTTTGAGAGAACGAAATCTACATACTGTATTCTTGCGATAAGAATAAAGTTGACGAGAAAGATATGCATTTAATACAGATTGTTATAAGCAAGACCAACGAAAAATAAATATTTAAACAGAAAAGCTAATGTTTAATTAAGAAATGAAACAAAGGCATCAGTGAAGGCATGATCTAGGGTCTGGTTTAAAAAGCCTGAAAGTGATAGATTATTTTGTATCAAGAATCTAAAATAAGAAATTGCACATTTTGCCATGACGATACATGCAGTAAATGAAATTATTAAGTACTAAAATAATGCAGGATATTAAAAAACTGAAACCTAATACAGCTAGAAAATACTTTCGATAAGTAAAAGAAGCTACAGGTTTATTTTTGTGTTTAAATATTGTAGATTGCTAACAGACTGAATCTGTAACCAACCATAAAGGGAAACAAAGAAGTTTATACACGTACTAAGTACAAGTTTATACACGTACTAAGTACTGAAGTTTAAGTTGAAATAATATAAATGTAAGACGAAAAATTAAAGGTTTAGTCTCCAACAAAATATTTACGGATTTTAAAATAAAGAATATGAACGGATTTGAATTACAACGAGAATAAATCTTGAATTCACAAAACCTAAAATCATCTTTGATGGATTAGGAATACGTCGAATTACAAGCATTTACCATTCCTAATTGCTAATGCTTTATGCGTGTGAAACACGTAATTAAAGAAGAATAGCATTTTGCACGGATAGCAAAAAATCAAACAACGTTTTTAAATAAAACTGAATCATGACGGCCATGTCATATTTAAATGAAGATATTTTGCGTATAAAAGAAGATTTATTGGTAAACCAAAGTGCTGGTTATGGTCAAGAAGCTACGTAAAAATACGTTCGTTGAAATAGAGAGAGACCTAGAGATCGACTTTTATCTTACCACCATGTACACCTATGTTTATTTACAAATAAAGATTGATTTGATTTCGAAATTAACAATAATAATATTATATAATCATTTCAAAAGCTGTAGAAGTCAAAGTTTTTTATTCAGTAACATGGTAGCCAATTTATATTTTATACATTTAATAGTAAGAAGAACAAGACTATGAAGTTCAAAATAGCTGCAACCAGGATCGCATTTAAAGCTAGAAATTCGGTTGATAAAACTAATTACAATAAGAGGATATAACAAGAAAATTATGAATTTGATGATTTGATTGAAACTAAAAATTAGAAGGCATTGAATTATTATTACTACGTACATTATAACTCAATGTAAGAAGATAGGTTCTGATAAAAACGAAGAATGTTTCATTTCGCACGGATGGCAAAATATCAAACTATTACGGCTTTTTTAAATATACCTCGGAATCATAGTAGCTGCATTACATTTTTTTCGTATATGAAAACATTTTCCGTATAACAAAAGTAAATCCAAGTGCCGCTTATCGTCAAGAAGCTCCGTAAAGAATTCTTATCCAATTATACAAAGTAATGTTATAATTACAGCAATTTCTAAAGTTATAGGGGCCAAAGTGAGATTTATGTTCGCGTATACAGATACTTTATATTTAATGCATATATTAGCAAAAAAACAAGACCCTAGAGTGTAAATAACTGCAACCAGGATTGCGTCTAATGATATAAATTCGGTTGATACTACTTTTATTTGCAATCAGAGGATAAAGATGAAAAATATATTATGAAAGATCCGATCGAAACTAAGTCTGATTTTAGTTTTAGATATGTATTTCGATATGGAAGGTCTGATAAATGAAATCGAAATAAAACAATAAATAAAATCAGGGTTCGGTGAGATGTTGCATGAGCACAGAGAGACTTAAGTATTATATACAATTTGATTAGTGAAATAATATTTAAGAAAAAAGGTACCCGTAAAAATAACAGCGAAAATGATTGTAATATGAACTTAGACTGAATAACAACAATATGTCAAGAAAGGAATATTCAAATCGTTGAAATTTCTACAAGCAGTTGCTATTCTTTCTATAGAAAAAGAAGTTTACCTAAGTATAAAGAACAGAAAATTGATGATTATTTGAAATGTTACAAACTTAACGATTGCGTAACAAATGTATGGTGCGAGATATAAAACAAATGGAATTGAAGCTATTACAGAAACACACATAGCATTGAATGAATTTAAAAATAATTTATCTACGCGCACAATTTTGATTTGCTTTGCTATTGAAATATTGAATGGAGCACATTTCATTATAACTGATGGACTCAATTGAGTTACAATAGTTTTTATATTAAAAACATTATTCTATGGAAGCGTATCGAAGCGTAACGCAGAAAACATCTCCGATTATCATATTTTCATTATACCCTGCTTGCGATTTTTTAATATTATCTACTCACTGATTGCAACGTAAAAAATGTTATGGAACGTCAAATTAATATTGAATTCGCTCAAGAGAAGGTATCTACCGTTGCAAATCATTATGCAAATAAAAATACAAGACAGTATAATTGCTATATTTACGATCAGGATTTACTTTACCTAACGTGAACACGTACAAAAATTAAATTAATTGAAGTTTGAAAGATTTGTAATAATGAACGTTTCGTTAGAAAGAACGGACATTTCAAATATCTACTAAATAAAGTTCTTGTAATGAAGTTATAAGGATGATTTGAAGAAATGAATCGGAGCCATTAACTGAAAGATATTACGCAGAAAATTTAGATTTATAACAGAGAAAGATTAAGTTAAGATCAAGTTTAAAATAAAAGGATATTAATTATCAAAACGAGATGGGTAGGTAATGATGAAAATATAAGCAGAAAAAAATTAAAATATGTAAAACAATTATTATAACATTAACGAGATCAAGTTGAACACTATTTGTATATATTTTTGAGTTTTTACATTGGTTTATTTACCGTGGTCACCTCACAACAAAAGGCCTGTCAATGCTTTATGTAAAGCAGATTTTTATAAAATTAAGCGTATGTCTAAAATCGGAATATAAATGGTGAATGATGATAAATATGGTTTCTTGCACAACATCATGCAAAATGATGATTGGACATGAATTAGACGGAATGGGTAGATAATAGTCAAGTAGGATACGTATTGCACAAATATCAGCAATAACAAGCAAGGTTCAATCGAATACTTTTACATTAAGAGCAGATATTGAAAGGTTGCGAAAGATTGCGTTCTAGTTATTACAGTAAGCGCAAAAATGTGTGCTAAGAAATATATTATTTAAGAGGAAGAGGAATTTAATATTAGACAATGAATGTGTTAATAAAGAATCCGAGAAAACGTGAAATCTGATAAAATAAATCAAGGCGCAAGGTATTATAATGACGGAAACGGTCGACCATGAAGTTCTTTAGAACGAGAATGATTACGTACGAAGATAAAACATTACGATTATTGATATAGTTGTTGAGAATAGGAAGATACTAAATATAATGCAGTGCACTTAATTTAATACGGAAATGAAGCAAGACAAATATTGCATTGAATGAATATAGGTATGCAAGGTAATTAATAAGAGGACGTTTAAAAATTACAAATTATTGTGCAAGAAATATTAGGTCCCCACCTATGAAATCAGCGTTTTGTATGGAGAATTTTAAAGAAGTTGCATTTTTCATACTAACATTTTTTTTAATTTATTTAACAACTATGAACACTAATGTTTTAAAACTTTTATGCACTAATGTTTAAAAACTAAGATAACGTATGCCACTTAGATTATGCGACCAAAATAAGTTTTGGCTAAGTTAAAACAAAAATAGTGGTCATTTCTGCTAACAAAAAGAGGAGTCATTTTTAAGGTATATTTTTTGGGTAGAAAACTATAAGTAATAAGGTTTTTTTTACTATTGGTAGTTGTCTATGATGGTCATTATTCGATATAATATCAAGCAATTGATATATATTTTAAATTATAGAAGTGACGAGCTTCTCTATTTGTGAGAAAAAAACGCCAATTTCATAGGTAAGGACCTAATATTTTATGATTAGTAAGTTGTAAAAAACTGAAATATAATAAGCAGTGCACTTAATTTAATACGGAAATAATCATGAAGAAAGACAAATATTGCATCGAATGAATATAGGTATGCAAGATAATTAATAATAGGACGTTTAAAAATTACAAATTATTGCGCAAGAAATATTTTATGATTAGTAAGTTGTAAAAAATAGAAATATTATAAGCAGTGCACTTAATTTAATACAGAAATATTCATGAAGCAAGACAAATATTGCATCGAACGATTATAGGTAGGTACGCAAGGTAATTATAGGATGTTTAAAAATTACGAATTATTGTGCAAGAAATATTTTATGATTAGTAACTATGTAAAAAATAGAAATATAATAAGCAGTGCACTTAATTTAATACGGAAATAATCATGAAGCAAGACAAATATTGCATCGAACGATTATAGGTATGCAAGGTAATTATAGGATGTTTAAAAATTAATTAATTATTGTGCAAGAAATATTTTATAATTAGTGACTATGTTAAAAATAGGATGTCGAAATTACAAGTGATGCAATGGTGTGAAATTCTATCATGGTTGTAAACAGGTTAGAGACTTACAAAGTTTAAACATTATGCGAAGTTAAGAAGTGCGTTCAATAAATTAAGAAGCAGAATAAAGGTCGTTTATTAATCTTATAACAATTTAAGCGTGCGAAATTACGATAATTTAACAAAATTTGAGATTGGAACTTTATTTTACGCTATTATGAGAGCAGATAGTTTAGTCAATGCGGGAATACTTTGATGACAAATTCTTAGGTGCTATAGAGGTTGTTAAAATCTTCATATGAAGCAGTCATGATAAGATAGAAATAAAGATTTATTTACATCGAATGGATTTTGCGAGGAACAGCATGAGTGCGTATCTGTTCTGGAAATAGGATTTTAGTTTTAGTAATTTTAAGCGTTAACTTGAAGCCAAATGTTATTGTATATTTCTTTTTTTATAGAAAATTTATTTAGGATTCATGTAAGCTCTTAGTAGGTAGGTACTCTACCAACATGACAGATATATACGAGGAATAGAATTAGTTACAACTTTTATTGATGATAATTTTGAAAGGACCACCTAACTTGACTCTGATACCAAAAATATACTGAAATATTAATTTTATCATCAATGTTATTTTAAGGCGTCGATAAGGTTGGATGAATTTTAGGATTGAAGTGACGTCATTTCTATATTGGTTGTAATGTTTGCAGTAGCGTTATCTTATCCGATAGAGTGCGGAATGTATTTTATAAATATGCCAAATATACTAAGATAGAGCGACAGAAGCTTTAATTGTCTAGGAATTGTCTTATGATTGTCGTTAAACTGGATGTTTCTTACGATAATAATGCTCAAATTTCTGTAGAAAAATTCTGTTCACGGGTGAGCGAGAAGTTTTAAATGTTAGCAAGGTTGAGAAGGTAGCGCAGTTGAGAAATTTCATATTGATTCGTATTGAATGTCGTATTGCAAGGAAAGTGTTTTTATTTAGAGCCTTTTACCGGTGGCGATTTTACAAGGATGAGAAACGAATATTTTAAAATGTTATCTATACATTTTACGTTGTTGTAGGTATTGATATTCATAGGTAGGTATTCATGTTTAATGTCTTTAGTAAGAGCCTCTTAACAGGTGCAATAATACTCCAAGGATGCGAAATTATAAAGGGACAACGATGAGAAACTAAGTTTTTAAGATGTTATCAGTTATCTAAATATTTTACGTTGTTGTAGGTATTGAAGATTTAATGTCTTGTCTTTAGTAAAAGCCTCTTAATAGGTGCGTTAATACCCAGACTAGGATGCGAAACTAAGTTTTTTATAAATTATTATTTAACTTTATTGTATGTGTTGAAGATTCATATTTAATGTCTTTGAGCCTTTTAACAGGCGCGTAAATACCCCAAAGATGCAAAATTATAAACAGATAAGGATGAGAAACTGCGTTTTTAAGATGTTATCTATATATTTCACGGTGTTGTAGGTATTGAAGATTCATTTTTTAATGTCTTTAGTAAGAGCCTCTTAATAGGTGCAATAATATCACAGTTATGCGAAATTCTAAAACGAAAGGATGAGAAACAAGTTTTTAAGATGTTATCTATATATTTCACGGTATTGTAGGTATTGAAGATTCATTTTTTAATGTCTTTAGTAAGAGCCTCTTAATAGGTGCGATAATATCCCAGGAATGCGAAATTCTATAGAGAAAAGGATGAGAAACTAAGTTTTTAAGATGTTATCTATTTATTTTACGTCGTTTGTCTTTAGTAAGAGCCTCTTAATAGGTGCGATAGTATCACAGGAATGCAAAATTCTAAAGAGAAAAGGATGAGAAACTAAGATTTTAAGGTGTTATATATTTATTTCACGTCGTTGTAGGTATTGAAGATTCATATTTAATGTCTTTCGTAAGAGCCTCTTAATAGGTGCGATAATATCACAGGAATGCGAAATTCTATAGAGAAAAGGATGAGATACTAAGTTTTTAAAATGTTATCTATTTATTTTACGTCGTTGTAGGTATTGAAGATTAATATTTAATGTCTTTAGTAAGAGCCTCTTAATAGGTGCGATAATATCACAGGAATGCGAAATTCTAAAGAGAAAACGATGAGAAACTAAGTTTTTAAGTGTTATCTATTTATTTTACGTCGTTGTAGGTATTGAAGATTCATATTTAATGTCTTTAGTAAGAGCCTCTTAATAGGTGCGATAATATCACAGGAATGCGAAATTCTATAGAGAAAAGGATGAGAAACTAAGTTTTTAAGATGTTATCTATTTATTTTACGTCGTTTGTCTTTAGTAAGAGCCTCTTAATAGGTGCGATTGTATCACAGGAATGCAAAATTCTAAAGAGAAAAGGATGAGAAACTAAGTTTTTAAGGTGTTATATATTTATTTCACGTCGTTGTAGGTATTGAAGATTCATATTTAATGTCTTTCGTAAGAGCCTCTTAATAGGTGCGATAATATCACAGGAATGCGAAATTCTATAGAGAAAAGGATGAGATACTAAGTTTTTAAAATGTTATCTATTTTTTTACGTCGTTGTAGGTATTGAAGATTCATATTTAATGTCTTTAGTAAGAGCCTCTTAATAGGTGCGATAATATCACAGGAATGCGAAATTCTAAAGAGAAAAGGATGAGAAACTAAGTTTTTAAGTGTTATCTATTTATTTTACGTCGTTGTAGGTATTGAAGATTCATATTTAATGTCTTTAGTAAGAGCCTCTTAATAGGTGCGATAATATCACAGGAATGCGAAATTCTATAGAGAAAAGGATGAGAAACTAAGTTTTTAAGATGTTATCTATTTATTTTACGTCGTTTGTCTTTAGTAAGAGCCTCTTAATAGGTGCGATTGTATCACAGGAATGCAAAATTCTAAAGAGAAAAGGATGAGAAACTAAGTTTTTAAGGTGTTGTATATTTATTTCACGTCGTTGTAGGTATTGAAGATTCATATTTAATGTCTTTCGTAAGAGCCTCTTAATAGGTGCGATAATATCACAGGAATGCGAAATTCTATAGAGAAAAGGATGAGATACTAAGTTTTTAAAATGTTATCTATTTTTTTACGTCGTTGTAGGTATTGAAGATTCATATTTAATGTCTTTAGTAAGAGCCTCTTAATAGGTGCGATAATATCACAGGAATGCGAAATTCTAAAGAGAAAACGATGAGAAACTAAGTTTTTAAGTGTTATCTATTTATTTTACGTCGTTGTAGGTATTGAAGATTTATACATATTTAATGTCTTTCGTAAGAGCCTCTTAATAGGTGCGATAATATCACAGGAATGCGAAATTCTATAGAGAAAACGATGACAAACTAAGTTTTTAAGTGTTATCTATTTATTTTACGTCGTTGTAGGTATTGAAGATTTATACATATTTAATGTCTTTCGTAAGAGCCTCTTAATAGGTGCGATAATATCACAGGAATGCGAAATTCTATAGAGAAAAGGATGTGAAACTAAGTTTTTAAGATTTTATCTATTTATTTTACGTCGTTGTAGGTATTGAAGATTCATATTTAATGTCTTTAGTAAGAGCCGCTTAATAGGTGCGATAATATCACAGGAATGCGAAATTCTAAAGAGAAAAGGATGAGAAACTAAGTTTTTAAGTGTTATCTATTTATTTTACGTCGTTGTAGGTATTGAAGATTTATCTGTAATGTCTTTCGTAAGAGCCTCTTAATAGGTGCGATAATATCACAGGAATGCGAAATTCTATAGAGAAAAGGATGAGAAACTAAGTTTTTAAGACGTTATCTATTTATTTTCCGTCGTTTGTCTTTAGTAAGAGCCTCTTAATAGGTGCGATAATATCACAGGAATGCGAAATTCTATAGAGAAAAGGATGAGAAACTAAGTTTTTAAGACGTTATCTATTTATTTTACGTCGTTTGTCTTTAGTAAGAGCCTCTTAATAGGTGCGATAGTATCACAGGAATGCAAAATTCTAAAGAGAAAAGGATGAGAAACTAAGTTTTTAAGGTGTTATATATTTATTTCACGTCGTTGTAGGTATTGAAGATTCATATTTAATGTCTTTCGTAAGAGCCTCTTAATAGGTGCGATAATATCACAGGAATGCGAAATTCTATAGAGAAAAGGATGAGATACTAAGTTTTTAAAATGTTATCTATTTATTTTACGTCGTTGTAGGTATTGAAGATTCATATTTAATGTCTTTAGTAAGAGCCTCTTAATAGGTGCGATAATATCACAGGAATGCGAAATTCTAAAGAGAAAAGGATGAGAAACTAAGTTTTTAAGATGTTATCTATTTATTTTACGTCGTTTGTCTTCAGTAAGAGCCTCTTAATAGGTGCGATTGTATCACAGGAATGCAAAATTCTAAAGAGAAAAGGATGAGAAACTAAGTTTTTAAAATGTTATCTATTTTTTTACGTCGTTGTAGGTATTGAAGATTCATATTTAATGTCTTTAGTAAGAGCCTCTTAATAGGTGCGATAATATCACAGGAATGCGAAATTCTAAAGAGAAAACTATGAGAAACTAAGTTTTTAAGTGTTATCTATTTATTTTACGTCGTTGTAGGTATTGAAGATTTATACATATTTAATGTCTTTCGTAAGAGCCTCTTAATAGGTGCGATAATATCACAGGAATGCGAAATTCTATAGAGAAAAGGATGAGAAACTAAGTTTTTAAGATTTTATCTATTTATTTTAACGTCGTTGTAGGTATTGAAGATTCATATTTAATGTCTTTAGTAAGAGCCGCTTAATAGGTGCGATAATATCACAGGAATGCGAAATTCTAAAGAGAAAAGGATGAGAAACTAAGTTTTTAAGTGTTATCTATTTATTTTACGTCGTTGTAGGTATTGAGGATACATATTTAATGTCTTTAGTAAGAGCCTCTTAATAGGTTCTATAATATCACAGGAATGCGAAATTCTAAAGAGAAAAGGATGAGAAACTACGTTTTTAAGATGTTATCTATATATTTCACGGTATTGTAGGTATTGAAGATTCATTTTTTAATGTATTTAGTAAGAGCCTCTTAATAGGTGCGATAATATCCCAGGAATGCGAAATTCTATAGAGAAAAGGATGAGAAACTAAGTTTTTAAGATGTTATCTATTTATTTTACGTCGTTTGTCTTTAGTAAGAGCCTCTTAATAGGTGCGATAGTATCACAGGAATGCAAAATTCTAAAGAGAAAAGGATGAGAAACTAAGTTTTTAAGGTGTTATATATTTATTTCACGTCGTTGTAGGCATTGAAGATTCATATTTAGTGTCTTTAGTAAGAGTCTCTTAATAGGTGCGATAATGTCCCAGGATTGCGAAATTATAAACAGACAAGGATGAGAAACTAAGCTTTTAAGATGTTATCTATATATTTTATTTGGTTTTAGGTATTGAAGATTCATATTTAATGTCTTTAGGGAGAGCCTCTTAATAGGTGCGATAATACCCAGACTAGGATGCGAAAGTATGTTTTTTAGAAGTTATCATTTAACTTTATTGTAGGTGTTGAAGATTCATATTTAATGTCTTTAAACCTCTTAACAGGTGTGAACTTACCCCAAGGATGCGAAATTATAAACTGAAAAGGATGAGAAACTACGTTTTTAAGATGTTATCTATATATTTTACGTTGTTGTAGGTATTAAAGATTCATATTTAATGTCTGTAGTAAGAGCCTCTTAATAGGTGCGATAATATCCCAGGAATGCGAAATTCTATAGAGAAAAGGATGAGAAACTAAGTTTTTAAGATGTTATCTATTTATTTTATGTCGTTTGTCTTTAGTAAGAGCCTCTTAATAGGTGCGATGGTATCACAGGAATGCAAAATTCTAAAGAGAAAAGGATGAGAAACTAAGTTTTTAAGGTGTTATATATTTATTTCACGTCGTTGTAGGCATTGAAGATTCATATTTAGTGTCTTTAGTAAGAGTCTCTTAATAGGTGCATTATCGCACCTATTAAGAGACTCTCTTAATAGGTGCGATAATATCCCAGGAATACGAAATTATAAAGAGACAAGGATGAGAAACTAAGTTTTTAAGATGTTATCTTTAATTTTACGTTGTTGTAGGTATTGAAGATTCATATTTAATATCCTTAGTAAGAGCCTCTTAATAGGTGCGATAATATCCCAAGGATGCGAAATTATAAACTGAAAAGGAACTGCGTTTTTAAGATATTATCTATATATTTTACGTTATTGTAGGTATTAAATATTCATATTTAATGTCTGTAGTAAGAGCCTCTTAATAGGTGCGATAATATCCCAGGAATGCGAATTCTAAAGAGAAAAGGATGAGAAACTACGTTTTTAACATGTTATGTAGGTATTTTACGTTGTTGTACGCATCGAAGATTCATATTTAATATCTTTAGTAAGAGCCTCTTAATAGGTGCGATAATACACCAAGGATGCAAAATTATAAACTGAAAAGGATGAGAAACTACGTTTTTAAGATGTTATCTATTTAGGTAGGTACTAAGTTTTTAAGATGTTATCTATATATTTTACGTTATTGTAGGCATTGAAGGTTCATATTTAAAGTCTTTAGTAAGAGCCTCTTAACAGGTGCGATAATATTCAGACGAGGATGAAAAATTAAGTTTTTAAGATGTTATCTATATATTTTACGTTGTTGTAGGTATTTCAGATTCATAGGTATTTAATGTCTTTAGAAATAGCCTCTTAGGAGGTGCGATAATATCCAGATTAGGATGCAAAACTAAATTTTTAAGAATTTATCATCTATGTTATTTTGTTTTTATTAAAAACTCATATTTAAAATAATTATTGCAGTACTCGTACACTAACGATTAGAATTCCTACGATTACGATTCAATTAATACCTACTTAGGGTACAAGAATTTATACATTAAGTAGGTACCTTGTTGAAACTTCGTATGAATTTTACAACATTTCTTAATGAATCTACACATATATTTATATTTTATGAAAGCGTATTTATGGGTCGGAGGAGTTACATGATTAAATTATTATGTTTATAAGAGCGGTAGAGGCGGTAGAAAAATGTATCTATATCTATGATGAAACATAATTACGTAACGTACCTACAATTTCACAAAGACTGAAACCTTCGTACATTATGAAAGTTATTTTAATTATGATATTTATTTAAAATTAACGAGAAATACATGAAATCGTATACAAATTAACGGATGTCTACAAATTATTTATTGTTTATATGAAGTGATACATAATAAAACTAATACATACAGACACGAACAAAAAAATACTCCTATGCAATTGAAAGAAGTTAAGTTTAAGTATACTTTTGACAACTCTTAAGTTTACATGACGTATGAAGTTTAATGACGTTTATTATTCTTTGACAGCGATGTTGAGAATGGTTCCTACTAGGATAAGTTTTAGACGAGTCTGATGAGTGAGAGACAGTGGCGTGAATTTACATATTGGATGGTATTGTGTCATGATGACGAATATTATGAAACATTGAGCAATGTTTGAATCTTTGTTGGCACTTGGTTTGATGACTGTCTTGACCAGTGCTGCCAATTGCGGGGAAAATCCCCGATTTGCGGGGAATTGGGGGTCTGTGCGGGGAAAGAGCGGGGAAAGAACAAAATCGGGTAATTTCGAGGAATTGCAAGGAGTTCTAATATTTTAGGTTTCGTGTTCGCAAATGCCGCCAAGATACAAGAGAGCGCTAAAAACTATCGCTCAGGGATGAAAAAAGAAAAGAAGCGGGGAATTATTTCGGGGAATCGACAATACTGACGCGGGGAATTGAGAATTTTTTATTGGCAGCACTGGTCTTGACATGTATTAAAAGAATGAAGTGTAGTTAGTTTGCGACTACGTTAACCCTTAATTTACATCGAATTTAGGGTATTCTTTTTGATAAAATTAGCGGTCTCGTTATAAATAGGTCATCCGTTAAAAAATCTTTTAAGTTAGACGGTTTTATCTTGCAGTAACTCCTGCCCTACGGCATCACGACTTGAGGATTGAAGGTTGAAATTATTTTAATGTTGTATTGTTACGGGAATTGAATGCGTGTGCGATGTGTCAGGAGAATTGGTAAAGCAGAAGTAGTTGAAAAATCTGTCGCAAGATTTGAATCAAACAAACAAATATACGAAGTGAAGCTAATTAAAACAGTTTAATTAAACCAATCGGTTTATATATTTTGATTATTCCGTTTTCAACTTTAGCTAAGCTCAGTTTTTTGTGCTGATTATAATTATTGCCAATTCTTTTTATAATATATAAAAAATTGCATTAAATTTCTTTGGTTTCTTTTTTGGTAACTGAAATGAGTTTTTACTTACACGGTCAGTCAGTCACTGAAAGAGATTTACTAATTACAAGATTATCTTCTTAAAATTAAAATATAATAAATAATTATAAAACTGGTAGGTCTGGTACCTTTAAACCTGCGTAATAAAGCTATCGAGAGAGGTAACTTTGCAATACTGCATCTTAATATTGTTATCGATACAACATATTTATGTCTTGATCGTCCTATCGAATATGAAAAAATACTCAAAATATAGAAATACGTACCTACTCTATTTTTCGAAAAATAAATTATTATTTTGAATATTATAATATGAAAGGCACTTACAATCGTCTATTTGCAAATTCGTGATTCAATTTAATGCAATGCTTAAAATATAATTCTGTGTGTTCTTATTAAGAATCAGAAATTACCATATTTTTAACTCATTAACAATGCATTTATAATCATTAAAGTCTAACTTTAACAATTATAATTGATACAATTATATTTATATTTATTGCAGTTTAATCCAATTATATTTTGCAATAGTCTATTCGTTTGTAATTTCATATTTCAATTGATTTACTTATTTGATCTAATTTTATATTTTCAATTGATTAATGGTAACTATTTTTAAGTATTTTTTACGTATTAGTGATGTTATGTATTTTTGCTAATAGTCCACTGAATGGTCATCATGAGTTAATTTTTGTACGTTTTAATTATATTATAAGCATCATTGTTATTAATGGGACAATAACTTAATTAAACAAGCATCATTAACAATTAACAATGCTAATGATTCTCACAATAGTCTTTTATATATCGATATAATATAAATAAACTAATGACATATAATATGTTTAGCCGTTTATGAACAAACAAATGCGTTATAATTATTCTATATTTCGATAATTATTTTTACTTTATAAGAAATTACATTAACAATTAATACATTTAATTAAGCACCCATCAACTATAAAACAGTTTTTTTTGTGTGTTTATTTAAACATCATAATTTTAACAGTCAATATAAATATCTAATTTATTGCAATATTAATGAAATGAAGGTACTTATAAATATTATTACAATTAGATACGTTTACAAAATATATTTTTATTATTAATATGGTATTTACTTTACTTTCATTGATCGATACCTGTTATTATTGCCAATTTTATATTTATTTTAATTTCTACTACTTAATTGGTACTTCCTATACCTACTTATTTAGGCGAAATCCAAAATGCAAATTATTATAATTATAATGCAGTATACACAATATACCTACATCAGTGCAACTTTATCAATGATAATACGATTGATTTAATCAATGGCATTTATTTATACCTAATACCTACATAATTCACCACGGCTTTTTAAAAATATTGTATTTAATCCTTAATTAACAGTGTTAAAAAATTACCTTAGCCTTTTTAATTGTATTTATTATAAAAACATAACATCTATCATAATAAAGTAAGGAAATATATTTGCATATATAAATAATTTAGATATTTATTACGTGCTCAAGTCAAATTTACGGAAATTATATGAATTTATAAGTAGTTATTTGCGTTTAATAAATACAAGTAAAAATAGTAAAAATAATTTAATAAAGCGGTTGATGTTTTTTTCATTTTGACAAAAGCTTTTATGTAAGATTGTGAATGGTCAATTAAATTGCGATAAATTATGATGATGTGTCATTGCCATTATCGGCTACAGCAAAGGTATCTTTAATTTACGATTGTAATATAAACGATATAAATGTATTATTTTTAAAGATAAATTTATCTTTATTGTGAAGTATATTTAAGTATTTAATAAATCATGATTTAGTGCCGACTTAATATTAGTAGGCGTACCTACAAGTAAGGAAATACACTTTTAAGTCAAAGATCTAGGTGATTTACGTCAATCATCAATTAACTACATACTGAGACAGATATGATTGTGTCGCTAGCGGCGTTTTTTTATTATTTTTATTTGTTTATTATTCCACCGGTTACCTCATTTTACAGAAAAAAATCTGGTGGTTTGATAAATAGTTCAAAATACTATTTTTTTTCAGTGGTATTTCGTTTCACTAGACTGATAATTCTACTAAGAAGTCGATCACATTTGTACAAAGCAATTATTTCGCTTAATCTTATTGTTAACCAAGTAAAACATGATCACGTATATTTTAATTAGATTTTTAAGTTTTTTCAGGGTTAAAAGCGTTTTTGGTTAATTTTGTCCATATTTGTTATGGTATTATCGACTTTATTATTAACTACATAACAAACATGATTGATTATACTACGGCAGAAAATGTTAATGATACACGTAAGACGAAAGAAGGTCAAATAAGCATCGCCAAATATAAAACACCAAAAATAGGGTTAGGTTCTTTTTTCGAATTATTACCAACGACAAGGTAGACAATAGGTAAAATTGAGCGAACGAGACACTCAAGTATTTATTACGACTCTGTAAAGTCATTAGGATAATTATTACGTAAAATATGATAAAACGAAATTAGAATTTAGTAATTCAGCCTATTTAGACTTGCGTTAAAATCAAAATCAATAAAGAAAAGAAAGATTGCGAAAAAAAATATACCTAGGTTCTAGGTCTGGTTATTATTAATTAGGTAGGTATGTTAAATTTAAATACGTGATTCTTTAGCTATACGAAATAATTGAGAATATAAATAGGTCCTAATGATAGGTGAGATAATTTAAATTATAGGAACAGATAAATTGCAAGTTATTATAAAATAAGCACTAAGCAGTTCCTACAACAATGCGTTCAGACAAATTTTATTAATTAGGTAGATTGGTGTTAACGAGAAAGTTAAGTATTCCATTTTTGGGTCAACAGATATAAAAAGTATAACATTAAATAATAAAAATAATTGAGAAGAACAAGAGTCATCAAGAAATTAACAATATGATTTTTTAGGGACAAATAATTTATTATTTTAGGAAAATACTAAAATTGACAAACTTATATACCTACTTATAGGTAGGTACCTAATTACAAAACTTAAATAGGTAACTACTTTTTACATTAAGGGCAAAGAGACTAAATAGATAAATAATTGGGAACTGAACTTTAACAAAAATGAAAGTATCTAATTATAAGTTAATTATAAAAACAATTACGATGATGGTTCACAAGAAAATTAAATCATCTTTTAGGAACAATAGATTAAATAAATATAAGATGATAACTATAAATATAATTGGAAATAAGGCGCTAACAATGAAGTATAACATTTTTAGGACGTTAGTTTAAACACGTATAATATGAAGATTATAACAAAGATTGGGAGGTAGAAAGAAAGTTGGGTATCTTAGGGTTTTGGTTGGCAACCAACCTATTAAATTTACAAATAACTGTAACAATAACAATTTATCGGTTAAAGGAACCTTAGGGTTGGTTAATGTATAAAAATACATAGCCTTAGTGTAAGATGAAAAAGTTACTCATAGCATAGGTGCTTTTTTAAGTGAAAAAGGTTAGATTCATTGCGTCATTTATAAATATTATGTTAACATATTTATGTATGTATTCAATGCGTTAAAGTACGTATGAAATAAAATTAAGATAATTGGAACGATAAAATTGAAGGTATTCTCATTTATAGAAATGTAATTTAATGAGGACGTCATTTAAAAGGAAAAGGTTGATAAGGATTTAGTGAAATAATTTACTTAGATCGTACGAACGATAAAAAGAAAACCCACGTATGTTATTAATCTGTGAAAAGAAAATATGACGAAAATACAAGACAATTTACTAATTAAGATGAAAATGAAGCAATAGTAAATAAGACACAACTGGCGTTTTATTGTAATATCGAAAATAGCGTAAGATAAACGGAAATTTAAGTATAATATTTAGTTGAAATTGTAAACATAAAATTCTCATAAATATACAGGTTAGGTATAAAACGATTTAGGAATTAAGATAAGAATAATATTTTCTAGAGTAAAGATTCAATCATCGTAATGAAGACGTATGATAGTAATCTAGACGTACCCGATAATGATGAACTAAAATCTGAAATAGGTAATACACAAGACGAATGTAAGGACGGCAAAACGAAGGTGGTTAGGCAGGAATTTCTTACATAGTTTCACGCTTGTAGGCTAGGTAAATGGACACTTTTAAATATTTATACATACACACATACCAAGACTCTTTTAGATGAACGCACACATATTTAATTTGTTAAAAAAACGTGGTAGAAAGGGCACAATATAAAGTATTGTTCTAACAGCACAAAGTTAGTTAAATTGCAATGTTAAAGGTGGAAAAAATTATTTCTCTTTTGCCCAATTTCCTTCGCAACCAATCCAATCAGCATGAACAGTATTTTCGTTACCTACATTAATTATTTCTTTTTCATTAAATGGATGGAAGGTAGTTTCTGTACGTGCTTCGGATTGTTCAGATGGCATGTTGGTAAAATCTATAACAGCGTTCTTGTTTTTTTATTGCAGTTTTGTAATGTGGGTTTGGTTAATTTCGTCTTTGTCCACTCTTGGCGTGAAATTCTGTTTTACCTTCTTTTGCTTTATGGGGTTGATGTAAAGCTGTACATATTCCTCTCAAACGTAAGCTTATTGTTACTAATTAACATTTTTAAATATCTGACTGAATATTTATTGTTCATATTATGCATTGGGATGTTTAGTGTCTCCACGCTTTGTACGCAAATATTAAATGATACATACATTCATTTAGTATACATGACACAAATTTAGCGGAATCGGTTTAGACACACGAGGGTCATATTTATATACACGCTCGAGATTAACTTTTAAAATACTTATGTAATATATTTTGTTCTTAATATTATTTCAGGAGCTAAAATTAACTGTTCACGTATTTAATGTCACCGCTTGTCCTGCAGACCCCGTAAGGTTCCGTCGTAAACCAACATGGCCGCCTGTCCCATCTACAAAACTATAGACACCATAGTTTCATCAATTTATCAACTCGTTATCGTGGACGACGCAGGATGGACCCTAGATATTCACCAGTATTAATAACACCTCCGTAATTTAGAACAAAATAATTAAAATCCAAGGTACTAAAATAGTTTTTTAATTTATCTTCATTTTTTTTGCGAAATTCACTAACATCATTGGGCACTTTTAAAGTCCCCTGTATTTTTCTGCCATTTGTTTGGTGCCCAATTCTGCTAATTTTTATAATGTCGAAAACATCTTTAGAGTTATCTCTTAGCGTCATTGATAATAATATAAATGATCAATACTAAGCGTATTAAAAAATGCGTCAGAGACTACGTAGTATGGTAGCAAAACGACAGGTTCTTAAACATCTGAACATGTACGACTGACTACGTTCGACAATCAAATTATTAGCAGAATTAAGGATATAATCATTCGAATGAAACAGTTCGTAATGTTGAATCCCACACACTAATAATAGTTTTATGATTAGCACTCATTTTTACGAAACACAAAGCATGTTAGAATATTTTAATGTCCCCATTGATAATGATGGTCCAAAATTTCATCACCCGCCATCTTTTAGTTGGCCTAAGTAGAGGACAGACTTACTAGTCTATATCGGAGATGCTTACTGTAAATGTTAGTGTTAATTGTACTAACTCACTTTGCGTATCGTCTTGAATTCAGAACAATCTCATCTAACACCGAAAATAAGGAACACGAACTTAGATTTAACTATTGCATACTTATTTAATTTTTCAGATGTTTTATTATTATGTTGGCGGCGTCAGGCAGGCTTATTATCACCGGATCTTAGGCAGCGATGTTAGTTTCAAAGTCTATGAACAAAACTTGGCAGCAGTAAACACATGAGGCGCATATGAGATTTATCTATCTAGGTATAACTTTATATATATTCACTAGCTATATATCTTTGTAATTCAATTGTTTCTGAAACTGATTATTATGTACTAGGACAAGTAAGTCGTTCAATGTTTTAAATTTAACATAACAATACAAAAATTATGGCGTTGTTTATTATTTTAGTGAGGGGTCAGAAAAATATATATAAACATGGTATTTTCTCATAGTTTATTTGTATTTCATTCACATCATTAAGTTGTAGTACACGAATTAGAGATGTAAGTTGACATACAACGGAGTTCCAACAATGTAATGTAGACCTTATGGAGAAAAGATAGGTATGAAAATGAGCACAATAAACCGGGCGATGACTTAGGTTATTTTATGATTAGGTTACATTATAATAATTATCACATTCAGTGTTTGGCAAACTATAATAAAATATATAAAAATAAGAGTATCGTTAGTAACTTAGATCGATGTTTAGATATAATTAACATATAATGCAGCTGTAGGTATCTACAGCCCCTTACAATGATAAGGCATCTTCAATATATTGTAGTGTTAAGTTGTAGGCGATTACTATAAGCTTGTGTTAGTTCTAGGCTAGGTTAGGTAGGGTGGTAGCCCCTGGTCTTTAGGGTTTAAACAGGCCGTAGATTCAGGACGTCCGTATTTAGACTCCATTAAACGAATCTGGAAGAAGCCTAATTTGTTGGCAGGCTTAGATTAAAACTCCTAAATTCTCAGGCGTGGCTTTTCCTTGCTGAACCTAGGAAAGTAGGTTAAACAGTTGGATAAGTTTTAATTAGGATTGTTAATGATATAACTTAGAAGTAATTTCAGTAATTCGTTAGTATTATGGCTGCTAATTGAAATATGTTTATTTGCAAATGTTAGGTTTTAAGTACTTTAAATTAGTGTAGTTATTAGGTATATTAGTTTTATTCAAGTCATTCGCTTCGGATTTCATGTCCTTGATTGCAATTTTCTACCAATAAACAACTTAGAGGAACTCGATAAAACTATCTGGAATTCTTTACACTCTTAATCAATAATTTGTGTACATTTTGATAAAAATATTATATTTTTGTATCTACTAAAACTTAAACTGTCGTAATCAAACATTATTTTATGTCTCGATTGTATCCGTATTCTGTCCCCGAACAAACTTAAAATTAAAGTTTTATTTGATAAAATGTTTAATACTTTAATATTTCAACTATTTTGAAAAAGTAAAATCATTGACGTCTGTAAATCGTTGTAAATTTAATTAATAAATCATTAGTAATCGAAGTATTAATTTTGTTTCTCTTTGTGTAAATACTTAATATTTCCCAAGACATTAATAACTTCTTAACTGATACAAACCTACTGATTTTATTACTAGAACGTCATTTAACATAAATTGTTTGAAGTTAATTAATTATAATCGCAAAATTTCAACTCTTGTAAGATAAATTTTACATTCAAAAATAAATTAAATTTATAAAAATTATTGATTGGTTAACATAGGTACCTTTTCGATAATTGTTTTATAGGAATTTTAGCTTCAATTTGACTAGACTTTGTGTATATTTTATGTCAGGAAGGTAGTTGCAAATTATCTACCTCTTCAGATTAATTTACAATAATGACGAAAGCAATACATCTGCCATATCTATTTAGTTAGACATTACTGCTGTCTTTCGACTTGACTTTATAATAACTCTACAAAGACATTTCCTGCAAAAGGCTTTCAAATTTTCAGCAATCCTAGACTTATTTAACTAAATCTTCCCAAACACGTCAACATGCAAGTAAATAATAACTGATAAGGACGTATAATTTAGATTCGTGATAAGGATGTATGTATGATATTTCTAATTAAGAAAAATCGATCGTCGTCGACTAAACAAACAAAAATTTAGTTTAGGTGACCGAATAAATAAATAGGCAGGCAGGATTAAAAATAAACGATACATTTTTAAGCATAACAGCTTAAAAATTAAGTAAGTAAAGGTTTTCGCAATTTATAGGCAGGTTTTTTTTCTTTTGAATTCGAATACCTTATCTTACTGTCTTAACAATTTCTTCCCTATTACAACATACATACAACGAGCTACCTAGGATATACCCGGCAATATTACAGGGTCCATTCTATGATAGACGGGGAGGAATTACTGTTGCTACGCGTGACAATCTTCCGACGAATCTTTATACGATTCAATTAGTGGGAATTCTTTATTTTCTAATTCAGTAGATGGGTTAATAGGAAAATCACAAGTGCCTTACATTATTACACTGAACGTAGATTTGGGCGTTATTAATGTCATATGTAATGATTTGGATTTTGCCGTTTTTCCAGCTTTTGGACAGACAACCATGACTTTTAGAGGACTTTCTGATCTTCCTCTTTTCTTATAGAATTTACTTTATTGTATAAAGTAAATTACTTTACTTTATTGAATAAAGTAAATTACAATTTAATTTCTTCTATATCAGTATTTTTATGAGCATAGGTAATATAAGACAGATTTGACAGACTGACGAGAAGTCCCAAAGTGTCCTCTTATTATTTAGAAATAATCAATAAGTTAGTCTGATGAAGTTTCAATACGTAATTACATGTCTTAAACATACCTATTAATTGTAGGTCCCTGATAGGTCCCTGACGTAGGTAACTTTGTGTTGTACAATTTTCTATTATTGTAACTGTAAAAAAACATGAGAATCTACTGAGTTTCTTGCCGGTTCTTCTCAGTCGATTGTAGGTTCCGAACCGGTGGTAGATAATAAAAACAAAATTGATAAAAATATTTTTTTATTCTATAAAATCTAAAACAAATAAAATATGTTTTTTTTGTTTTATTGCACCTCATCAAGGTTAACAAAAACTTGCTACTTAAAATAATATTAATTTTGAGTAACAAAATATATTTATCAACTAAATAATAAAATAATGTATCTTATACTATTGAAATATAAAATTTAAATAAATGAACATTTTTTACCCTATCTGCTGTTTTATTTCCTTTTTCCATGATTCACGGAGAGCCAATGTAAGAACTAAATTATAAAACATTTTATAATTAAATCAAATCTCCATAAAAGCATTTAAGTTTAACTAGATAAGATAATGGTGTCGATTCTATTGCACACTTTGACAGGACTAAACTAAACTAAGGGTGCTTGTCTCTTTGTGTTTCAATAGAAAAAGAAAGTGACAGTTGCGTTTAGTTTAGTCCTGTCAAAGTGCGCTACAGAATCGACACAATTTTGTTTAGTTTTATCATTGGCTCTTTGTGTGAAAGTTATCCTTATAAGGAAAATGTGCATTAACATAATCAGCCCATTACTGTTCCACTGCTGGGCACGGGCCTCTTCTCAGAATGAGAAAGGTTTAGGCCTTAGTCCACACTGGCCTGGTGCGGGTTGGCTGACTGCACACACCATCGAGAACTTTTTGGAGCCCCGTTAGCTATGTGGGCTTCCTCAAGATATTTTTCCTTCATCGTGATAATCGAATTTTAATCAATAAATTCGAAAAGTTAGAACTGCGGGCCAGGGTCGATCTCATACCTTCAGATTGATCTGATCGATTGGATCACTGGGAAAAACCCTTGCCAAGGTTTTCTCTAACGACTTTTTATGTTAGACTTGTCTACGAGAAAGCTTTCACTGTCGGAACAAATTGGCTATCCATCGCTACTACTTTATAGCGAGCTGTCTCTCAGTGAACTGTTATGACTGGTTGATGATATGTAGCATATAAACCTTAAAAACATACTAGGCACTCTTTATGGTACACTCTGGCAATGAGAACACTTTGAGAATCGATCAATACGAGATCTTGAAAATGGCGACAATCGTAAGTATAAAAATTGAGAAGTATAGGTAAATTGGTAAGTATTTGAATAAATGCTAAAATCACAAATAATCCAAATCTAGCTGGTTAGTAGGTAGTCATAAACGAGACTTAGACCTGGGTTCGATCCCCAGTTTGGGTTGAGTAAGGTTTTCTATACCTACTACCCTCAGTAAAAAAAGGCCAGGGTTAGAATGTGCTTAATAAACAGAAAATATACTCGAATACCGAAGTCATTGAACTCTACCCTAACCTGTAGAAAACTGTAGGTGTAGGTAGTAGGTACCGGATATAATTTCCTCCTAAACCAAATGTTCAGTAAAAGAGGCTTTTCAGGGCTCTAGAATACCTCCATACATAATACTGATTTAATACAACTAAAACTTTAACCAGTCTAGAATAGCACCATTAAGGAACTATAATAAAAGGTACTAATAGAAGTGGTCATGAGCGCCATCTATAAAAATCTGGACTGAAAACAGAGCTAGTAACTTTATATAAAAAATCCACTTATTTTAACTAGATGGCGTTGATTGCCTGTGAAAGAACAAAAGTCCGCCTTCACGCCACGACCCGGACCTTATAGAATCCATTTGCTTTTCATATTTGAGAGATTTACTACACGATGTAGTGTTACATCTATCATACAGCGCCATCTGGTTGTAATGCTACGAAGTACAGTGTGTTCAGCATATCTTGGCCATATTCATGGTGGCTCTGCTTCTAACGGTCAAAAGTCGCAATACCCACGCCACATGTGAATTAAGTGCGCTCGTTTACTGCTGTTGACGTCTTTTGCTAGTAGTGCCCTCAGGTGACACCAACGGTAGACATAAAGCTAATCTGGAAATTCTCTCGCTAGATGGAGCTGTAATACTCATATTTCGTACCTGACTTGGCTGTCAGAATTAAGTAGTAGTTCTGGTAATCTAGTTATGACCAGTGGCGGATCCAGAATACATGAGCATCCCCTGAGATGGCACCCACGACCATGACCCGTGTTTGGTCTTGATGGCCAGCCAGCCATGACTACCCCTTGCGTTAAAGGCTGGACCAAGCTCTAGTTTTAATTCTTATAGTTTCTTCGATTATTATGAAATAGTAACCAGTAGTATACTTCACTTTTACTCTACCCTCATGGTGGTGCTGTTCCGCAAACAATGGGACATTTGACATTCTGTCCTGCATGCTCTGATACCTGCATAATGGAGGAACTAATGGATGCTACTGATAATTCAGTACTCGTAGGTAAAAAGAAGATTTAGACCTATCTATGGCTAAACAAAAATATGCCAATTCTACACCCGCTAACTAATAAGTGATCCAAATTAAAAGGTAACTGTTCCATTTGGAGTTCTATCCCAAACTTCTATGATAATTACTACTTATTTGATTAGTTATTTTGAGCAGCAGGAATCCCAATCCTTAAGATTGATGTTGTACTAAGCCGCCTGGATGTGGTGCTCCCTTAGCAGACTTGACGGCAACGTTAACATTAAGTAGTATTAGTCGTATGGCAAAGCTATGAGTTTTTAACCTAGAATGGTCAGTTTATTTGGCAGCTGCCTAAGACCTGGCGTTAATTTAGCACCCCTATACGTGTCCCTACACCCTTATTGAAAAACAAAAAAAAAAAAGTTATTTGTGCAACAAGAGAGCAAAGTCGTTTTGTGCTGCGAGTGCTGATTTTGAATCCTGAGCAAGCGAAGGTTTCAACGATTGGATCACGAGCGTAGCGAGTGATTCTAAAGTTGAATCCTGAGTGTGGCGAGGGATTCAAAGGCACGAGATGCAAAAAACTTTGCTCTCGTGTAACACACATAACTTTTCACTTCAGCAGCGAGAACACTGTAGGAGATAAAATAATAAACAGGAATATATTGAAATAACTATTTATTGTGAACCAAATAATGTAAAAATTTAAAATCTAATTTAAATTAATATATTCAATTTTTTTGAAATTTTAATAGTTTTGCGTATGTTTCAATATGCACGTTATGTTTTGTTTTTAAAGTAGCTTTCAAGTATTGTTGTTATGTAAGGAGCATACTGGAATCCGCAAGTGTTATATGGCGACCTTTTTATAAGAAATATATTGACAAAATTGAGTCGATCCAACGCAAATTTATTAAGTACCTAAATTACAAAACTAAAGTTGAAATCCCAAATTACCTACTCGGACTCCTGTCGATCCCATAAATTTAATACTCTGGAAGAACGACAACAGTTAAATGATATGATGTTATTGTACGACATATTTAACAATAAATTTGACTGTCCACAACTGCTTAGCAAAATACACTTCAACGTTCCACTCAGACGTACCAGACATACCAAGTTGCTATCAGTACCATCGGCCTCCACTAATTATCTAAAGATGTCACCATTCTTGCGTCTACCTGCATTATATAATGATAAGTTCCCGTCTCTAGACCTCTTTAATACCACACGAAACAGACTTAAAAAGGAGATTGACGACACGTTTGGTGCAGTGGCTGAACGATTGGCTTCTGCGCTACGGGTCGTGGGTTCGATTCCCGCACGGAACAAATATTTGTATGGCCTACAGATAGTTGTTCCGGGGGCATTTGTGTATGTCATGTGAAAATTTGTGTCTGTAAACGCACCCACGATACAGGAGAAATCCTAGTGTGGGGCAACGTTTTATAAAAAAAAAAAAAAAAAGATTATCCAAATCCTTCATCAAACACCGGATACTCAGCTTACTAAGTAGTGCCAGTTTAGTAGACATACACACATCATCACACACATTTACAGCACTTACACCGCATAGATACACCCACACACACACACTATTAAATACCTATTAATAATTATGTCACTCTCTGTATTTCTTATTTTACTGTGTACTTCGTAATTGGCGTAATGTTTGGATGGAATAATATTCACGTTATACTCACTGTCAGCTGTGAAGCTACCATAAATAAATAAAAACATTGAGTAAATACTCCACATTGTAGATGATCGCCTCTTCTGTGATAAATCTAAAAAATAAGATAGCAACACCGTCTCCGAAAAACTGCTTGCGCCCTTTGTAAGTCTCCATTCATTGAAGACATGGTATGCTTTCAGATATTTCTCGCGAGACTTCTCAGGTAGGAAACTTAATTCTGCATTAATAACTTGTTGTTTTAACTCTTTCGGTGTTAAAATACTGTTCTCGTCGCTAGTTTCACTCATATTTTACGATTATTTTAATTTTTTTTTACTTATTCAACTCTTTACGCCAGCCACGAAATTTTATTCCCGCTCTTTTATTTAAATTAAGGCGTGTTCGGAAATAGCACCCATGATATTTTATTATTCAAAATATATTACGTAACATTATTGAAACTAGAAATAAATATTTACAGGTTAAATATCACTTTTATTTGCAGTAAATACTTATTTTTGTTTAAATACAACAATATAAAAATTCAATAAATTACATTAAAAGACATAGGTAATTATCTTTTTGCAAAATTTCTTTAGTTAGTAGGTACGAAATTCCGAACGTGTTTGTCTTTGAGGTCGAATTCAAAATCGGAACTTCGAAAGGGCTGGTCTTTGTCTCTCTCTCTTTCTAATGGCGGGAAAGAGTGTGAATGTTTCGAATTTTATGATTAACCCAAGGCTGAATAAGATATTAGAGGCTTTCTGAAAAAAAATTTAAAAAGTTACTTGGGCTCACTCAGTGAGCAAAATCGCATTTGGCTCACTGATTTCAGGCAGCAAAACCTACATGTTTGAGCTACTGAAGTGAAAAAAATATTCTCCTACGAAGGCAAATAACACCACCCTCCTGCATACTGTTAGCATTTAGTCCTTACACAAGTCCATGTTGTCTGACGGTATTTGAATTGTTGAAGCTTGCTTGTAGGATGTTACTCCGACGCAACAACTAAGGGACATTTCTCCTTCTTCCTGCCCTTATCCCACACTAGGTGGGGTCGGCACAACATGATTGTATTTCGTAAATCCATGTTGTTAAAGGTTTTGGCTTATTGTTTTATGACCGGCCGCCTGCCTGATAACTAAGACCTACCCTCCTTGGGGATACCCGTTACGCTGTCGCGCGGGCGCAATGTGCTTGCTGATATTATGCACTGGGCCCCAAAATAATATGCTTGTCAATCTTATTGCCGACAACTAAGCAGACTATGTTATTCTTGGTGGAGTATACTTGTAGTTCCTCAACTCACTCATTCAGTTTGGCTAGGGACTATGGTAAGGGACATATGAACGTAATATTCGTAAGTATTCGTTCAGAACTGAGAAGTTACGATTAGAAGCAAGGTACTTCCCTAGCTACTAAACCTGCACTCATGCGCAATCACAGCAACTTTTAATTATGACAATACAACAAGTTATTCCTTGCGTGTTGCATAGTTGCAGAGAAGTTGGATTGTCAACACGTACGTTGCTTTGGAAATTGTTGACCTGTCAAAATGACAGCTATTGCATTTGCGAGCATGTTACGCAATTAGAATGCTGATCATAAGAGTACGACAGGAATAGAGATCAATAAAACATACGCAAATAAATGTGTAAAATTATTTATATTGCATTATAATAATTAAAAATTGTCACAACAAGGATTTGCCACGAGCCTACCCTAAACAATTGCCACTTACGAAATACTTAGCCTAAGTACACTTACACTTAACTTAGTCGACTTAACGTTACATCACATGTAGAACGAGATATCTTTTTTATAATATGTAACAATAGCCGAGGATAGTTGTAACACTCCGCTCCGTTCCCACCGTAACTTAGCGTCGGTAGCCTATCAAAAATCTCTCGTAAGCTTATAATATTTGACTTTATTATAACAACTAGAAGGATTCATAAGCAAATATAACGATAGATTATTATGCATACAGATTATTATAAAATGTTATGTAAAGATGATCAAAAAGGTTCCAAATACACTTCAATACAGTGTTCAAAAAGTGTACAATAAATACTTATTGATAAAGACGCGTTAAGGAGTCAGTCGGTACGGAGCGAGGCGCGGCTCGGCGCTCGGTTCGTGTCTTATCTCTTGTTTTTGTTCTTCATGGTGAGACGTCGCCAGAAGCTGGTCTTCTCTGCAGGCGGCTGCTCCTCTCTCGCCTCCTCACCCCGCGTCTCCCCTCGCAGGATGTCTAGGAACGTTGGGTCGTTCTTGCGAACATTCTTCTCGATTTTCACAGATTCCGCGCTCAATTCTGCCTTCAGTTTCTCAGGGCTCGTGTTCTCGACCTTAAACTCGTTAGGGTCTTCAACGAACGCCTGCTGAAGGTCGCGCATGATCTTTTTCCTGATAGTCTTCTTCATACTGAGGTGTCTCTCAAGTGTCTTGACATCGCCGTTAGGGTACGTGCGGAAGTCGTCCTTCTTTTTCTTTGTCTTTTTTGTTTTGTCATCACTGTCGTCGAAAGTCTTGGCATCGTACTGCTGGTTGAGGCCGAAGATGTCCCTCAGATGGGGAATGGCCCGCTCTGACGTCATAGTGAACGAAGGCGTTGCACCCGCCCGATTTGTGAGATCACAGACACCTCATGGTGAGATCTAGAAATAAGAGAAAATCGGATATTATTATGTGGTAGATTAAATGAACATGTTTAGGGTTATGCTAAACATTATAAATCATTCTGGTAGTTGTTAAGCCCAATGTGTCAATTTTCGCAGAAAACGAGTAATGTTCAATGATTAGACAATAGACAACATCGCCCACGTTTTTGTCTCACTTGCTGAGCAGATTTCTAGACACAGTACCTAAGTAACAAGCACATCGCCTACTAATATAATGAGTTGTTCCACTTCCCTTACCTAATTGACATTTACTTGTGTATAGAGCATGGCAAAGACAACCGACTGATACAGTCTACATAATAAACGATACGTTTGTCAATTGTCTCTTAAACAATCATACACCCGCAGCAAATAGGAGAAAACCAATTTTGTTAGAAATGTGAATACAAAATAGACTGTATTTGCTCGTCTTGTCCTCAAAATGAATTGTTGATTCCCAAGTCTCGTGTGTATTCTTTGAACCAACAATAGAGAAATACTCTCGGAAGACAGACACGACAAAAAAAAAAAAGAAATCCGTTTATATCATTGAATTGAAATAAGAAACAGTTTTATTAAATAAATTAGACAGACAATTCATAACCGCCACATTAATGTTACTTAACGTTTGAATTTTAGAAACTATCTCAGTCTCAGCCAAACGTTACATTTTCGTGAAAGTGAATTTCTCAAGTGGAGCTAGGAGCGAAATACGTCAGATATTAATTCTGTGTAGTGTTGTTCGTAACAATGGAGATGATAAAGAACAGAGGCTGCGTACCGTAACCGCGCTGTCAGTGACTAGGGTAACAACTTCCCTTCTTGGCACGGACATGCGAGCGAAAAAGTTAAAGCCGTGCAAAGGTGTTAATCATAGTGGTAAAAGATCGTTGCGTGATCTTATGGGAATGGATTTAATTAAAAGCTTGTACAGCACTTTGCAAAACTTTTTGTCGGAAAGTTATATTGAGTCGAGTCTGGTAAGGTTCTTCAAAGAGTAAGTAAAAGACTACAACGGTCTAGATAAATGTATGTAGCAAATTAATTGGCAAACTTGAATGTTAATAAGTTGAAGATACAAGTTCTACGTAACCCTCAAAGTAATTAGATAAGACTTCAAATTCTGAGATGAGAACATTTTTTCTTGCAAATATTTTGTGTTAAATGTGAAAGTGATTAAGTAGTTGGTTCATTATTTACTTTGGCTGATGGTTTGAACGTAAAGAATTTCATCCATAAAGATTAGGTACCAAAAGATAGTGAAGTAATGGTCCAGCCTATTAACAACCTATAACCTTCTAAACTTAAAACTAAATAGTGAATTCCACTTCAAGAGATAAACTTTGTTTCCGTCTTAAAACAATCCCCAATTTTCTCGGCGGCTGCTTCATACAAACTAGTTAGTTAAGCGTTAGCACGGAAGCGTTTTGCGTTCGCGTGTACCAGCATCCGCAGACTGCATTGTGTTCAGAATATAATATAGTGCGCTTGACTGCACCACTCCGCGGCCGTTCACTGGCAGGGCTGTCGTATTGTCCCTCGCTCAACGTCTCAACTTTATGACAAGTTGCGCTAGAAGCTTAGGAGTTAGGATTAATACGAAGTGCTATCCTCAAATGCAAATCCTTTGTTATTGTAAGTAATACTCCCAGTGCTGTAAATTTGTCTCGCTATGCTCACTACTAGTTTAAGTGTATTTTGAATTTATTTAAATGATTCTTCTTAAGTTTTGCTCGTGAATCTGCAATTCTGTTTTACCTTTTTTGTACAATTTGTGACATTGAAGCATGAAGATGAAAAGTTAAGATCTTCCCGTGGGAAATTAGAAAAATCTTGGAAAGGCCTAGATATCCTTAACAATAAAGCTGTTCGGGGAGTCCCTAGCCACTCCTAATTGTGATAAATGTAGATAGATCATCAAGAAAAATTGGCAGCCCTGCCAGCCGTCGAACAATGCGGAGCGTTTAGCGCCATTTCGTACATTTTCTAACAAAATACAGAGCACAACTCTTCCACAAATTGTTCGCGGAAGAAACGAAACACTTTCTTTACTTTCCTCACTAATTATGCCAAACCTGCCACCTGCGGAAATGCCTAACGATCTTGTTTGAAATCTGCGCACTAACATCAGGGTATTAGCCTAAATGTTTAGATCTATAGGTATTTAGATGAGCTACTTTAACGAGGAAGTTCTGTTTAACATCACCAATTCACCATCAACAAATTAAGTTTTACTATTTTCAGAGTGATCATTGCAGGTTGGAATGTACTTGATTTTTTAATTAAAATCTGTGAATTAATTAACACTACTCTGTAAATTATTCACAAGCAACTTGGAACAAAAGATCGTTGAAATTAAAAATATTTTCTTTTATAGGTAAGTAACTGACAATAATTTTGGAATGCTTAAATGGGTACCATGATCAGTTGTTTTAACTATTATTATTTTGTTTCCTATTGTTTCTCAAAATAAATAGCAGCATAACTAACATTAGTGTGTCAAGTTTACAGTCGACACCCTAGCAATAAATCCAAGGTTCGTCAATACATCTCGCTTACGGCAGTCGTAACAGCTGACATTAACATTGTACGGGGTCACTGCACTTTACCTAACTCTAGTCACACATGATCGTGGGCCGCCATCTTGTGCGTGTGACGTCACCGACGCCGGTTACGATATTTTGTGTTGAGATTTTGTTTATAATTTTCGTTTTGTAATTCAAATTTCTCAACGACTTGAGTGTTGTTGTCAGTAGAAGTGCTGTCTCATGGTGAATATGTAAATATTTTTGACCAGCTGGCTGTCTCACTTTCCTGGCCTAATTTCAGGTTTTGACTCATTGTCATTTTGATCATCCAGAGAAAAGTTCTGAAGTTGAATCACAGTTTTCCTCCTCTCAAAATCCAAGAACCGTGCATATAAATACACACACTTTACCTTTTACCTACCTTGTGAGGTTATCTTTTATGCAAAATCTGTCTGACGCGGGAAATCCGCGCTCACAGGAAAAATATGCATTTGAAAATGGAACTTTTTTATTTCTTTTCAACGTACCTACAGACTGCCATTTTAATATTTGCCAGCACTTTGTACAATATTAAAAAAGTTTTTTATAAAAAAGTACAATATCAGTGTACTTTGCTCTGTGGCTTCATTTTGTTGATATTTTGTATTAAAAGATACAACAAGAACAAGATAACGAATTGTTTATCTCTTGTTAGTTGGTGATGTTTATTTGGGGCAACTGATGAAAGGTCTATGTCAATCAGATGAAGGCGCTATTTATAACCAATAGTCAAATTTAAATAAAATGTTGAAAGTGTGGTTACCCCGGTTTAACCGGAAAGGAAGGAAGATGTTTAATATGAGTAAACCGTCACTACGAAAGTGAACAGAGCGTCAAGTTGTTGACTTTATTCACGAACACTAATCGCTCGTTAATCGCCAGTTACAATGCTCAGCAATTTACAACCGTCGCGTCGAGTAAACACGCCGAATCGCTGACACGATTGTTACGCTATATTATGTAGGCCCCGTAGGCAACTGGGCCACAGATTGTTTGTCGACAACCATCAGGGAACGCCATTTTGTCCGAATCAGAACATTTTTTTAATGCGCTTTTGTTTTCGTTCTGCGTTCCGGATTTAAACGATGTTTTATTCCTTTTTAATTGAAATTGGAACTTGGCTTCGGAATTGTTGAGTTTTTAATTAAAGTTATTTTTTATTGTTTACCATAAAGTTACAATGGTGTTACATATTGAAAAATCTGCATTATCGATTATTATTGAATATTTACGCTCAAAACGAATAACCGATCTCAATCCAAAATACCTCTGATGTAGGTTTTTGACATTACTTCTGTCTAAAACATAGGTACCTACATCAATCCGGAGATTTTGGATTGGGATCTGTTAATGGGAGTTCTGTTATATTTTGCGTCTAAAGATCTCTAGGCAGTATTTTTGATACAACCCAACCTGTATAAATTGTATTGATACTGTTGGTAGTGGTATGATCGTGAAGAAGAACGACATTTAAATCTATCGAAAGACATTCTGAAAATAAATAACGTAGGTAGTTCTCGATCCCTTGCATTTGAACCGTTATGCGATTAGTTCACAACATGAAAGCAACTTTTGATTCGCTAATAAAACTAATTGCTTAATTGCATTCTCGGGGATGTGTATGGCTGACTTCTGACGTAAATCGCGCTGCTCGCTCCGTCTGCAATAATTACTGGGTGGCCGGTTTACATATGCAATTCACTTAGAGATACAATATTATGACACTTTGTGTGTGTTGTATGGTTTATTTCCACTTTGAGAGGTTGTTTAGAATAGCTATTAACCTTAATTATATCTATGGGGTTTTTAAAGCCAACATTCGGTTGATGTCAATGATAACGCAAGCTTTGTCACGATATATGGAGTTGGAATTTTAGAATAAACAACCACGGTATATACAAGGTTAGTCGGAAAGGGGGTACTAAGCCGCGGGCCACTAAATGTATCACTGATGATTGTGTTAAAGAAAGTGTTAAAATTTAAAAATTCGATTAATTTTTTTCCATGATAAATTATTTTTATTTTAGTTTTTTCAAAAATTCTTCATCCCTGCTTTAGTTATGAATTCAGAAAATGGAGTTTCTAATCCGTGACCCCAAATATGACGTAAAATGTAAACAGGTCTGATCATAGCTGAGGATAGATAGAATTTAACGTATTTTTTATGAAATCTTTGAACAGCTATTTCTCTTGAACTATTGACTTTTGGGGAAAGTTGTAGAACAAAAGTTAGTCATTATTATGGGTACTTTAACACCCTTTCGGCTTAGTACCCCCTTTCCGGCTAACCTTGTATACTTTGATAAGTATAACTATACTAATTAGAAGTACCTAAGTACCGTTATTAAACGGTTTATTAGAAACCGGGCTTTGATGTCTATCGGGCAATCAGAAACCTAGATAATGAAACGATTACCACTCCTTGAATATGAATACTAATTGAAGACAATAATCATATTTCCTTACATTGTGCATAATATGTAGCAACGTGCGTTACTGTCTGACAATACAGTTATAATAGTTTTAATTAGTTCATATTGTAAAAACACCTAAGTAATCCTGTTCTCTGTCTGTTATTTTGTTCTATACAAACTCTAAAACACTTCTGTCCTTACTCGTCGACAGTTTTAAGAAACAACACAAGCTACGGCATTCTCAAAAATACTTTAGTATAACGTGCCAAAGTATCACAGAAAATATTTCTTAAAACGAATAAATCCGACTGCATTTGCGTTTGCACCGAAGCTGGAAGCGACGAAAATTGAAAGCCGAGCATTCTACTTGAAACCTCTATACGTCACGTAAATAAAGAATATTCAAAGCGCCCAATATATTTTGGCAAATCATAGCGGCGTTACTTGCGAAGGTAAACGTCAACAATATGTCAAACTCAATACATTTCAACTTAGTTCCTTTCTTCGCCGCGTGTCAAGTTATACTTGTTAGTGGAATATTTAAAAAAATATGATACCTATATCGAAATACGTTGCACTTGTACGAGCAGCTTTTACGACCTTGTGTTTTCACAGAACTATATGATAATGTTGTTTGTGTTTGCACAAATGGACTTGTTATAATAATGTAGCTTGTCGCCCAGACGAACTCTTTAATTCAGTACAAATACAAAATGGAGAACAAAGACGAAAAGACTGACGCAAACATGGCTGAAGGTGTTTTGGAATAAATAATATAATTTATGGATGTATTAAATGCACGCAAAAAAGTGGATGTAGGTAGGCCTTTTTATGATCATACCATTGTCTTCCGTCTCGAGCTATTTTTCTCCATCCATACATAATGAGATACACACAGCACCTGATAGGTACAAGAAGTAGGGGAAGAAATAGGTACAGTCAATCAAAGAGATAAGTTACAGGCAACTCATTACACCCCCCCCCCCCCCCCTAATTGCTCGCCCCCTATTACATGGGACTTAACATAATGGCGAAATGAGGGTGTTACTATACACCTCTGTCCAACCCTTCGGGGAATACAGTCGTGATGGTTATGTTTATGTTATGTTAATTACATTCGTATTTTAACAGAGTGCGTGTACTGAGTGGCTAGGTCTTTACCATCGCTATTTTGAGCATGTCTTACGTACTTATAAAAAGTTATTACGCACACAATTACGATAACGGTTGCCTGCATAATGCATTGATATATCCGTTGTTTGGCTGTATACCTAACTCTTTTGTTGACTGTACATATTGGCTGGGTGAATATTCGAAAACCTTTCATACAAATTAAGATCGTCATTTTTATAATCCCAAAGTTAAGAAAGCAGACGTACTAATTACAATAATGAAAACCCAAACTATACCACCAAGCAATGAAACAAGAATAAAAAACTATCTGCAGGACAATAATAATAATGTTTATAGAAATATTTAAAAATGTAATTAGTATGTAAGTTAATGAATAAAGGAAATTTGTTAAAAAAAACTAAGGTAGGTAATACGAGTATTCACCCGCCTATGTAAAAGTTCTCAACATCCAGCTTCTTCGTCATCAATCTAACTTGCACTAAGGTAGGTAGGTACCTCAGCGTTTACTGACGACCGGTGGATATTATTATAATTATTCAGTTTGCCACACTCAACGGGAGAGGCTTTCCTTTTCTTGAGCACTCTATGTCAAATATTTGCTGTACTAAAAGACGAAAGTAACTCTTTACTCGATGGGAGATTTTTCTTCTTAAAATTATTGTTAAACCTGAGAATTTTAATTACCCAAAAATTAGAAAACGAACAAAAAATCCTTTGAATCTAGAGATCACTATAATTATTAGTTACACTGCTTTGTTGGTTTAGTGGTCGCAAGCGCAACTGCTGAGCATGGGGTCCTGAGTTCGATCCCCAGGTCAGGCAAAGTATTATTGAGTTTATTCACTACGGATTTCTCAGCAGCAGCCCGGAGTCTGGATTTGTGCCCGGTTAATGGCAATATCGTCCCCTATTACATGGGACTTAAACATAACTGGCGAAACGAGGGTGTACTAAAACACCTCTGCCGAAACCTTCGGGATATACAAGACGTCGTGGTGTTCTGTTTATTAGTTATCTACACATAATCAACGCGTTTTGCAATTCAGTTCATTCATTCGCAGGTCCAGTTGAAACCAGTGTCACAGGTCTAGTTGAAAACTAGTGTCAGGCACTAGTTGTCTGGCATTTTTTGCTGAACTGCGCCTTTTTGGCGCAGCCGTGAGGCACACTTTCCTACTAATTTCTTTTTTTTTAACCGACTTCCAAAAAAAAGGAGGAGGTTCTCAATTCGACTCTTCGAATTCTTCGCTAATTGTGAACCGATTTTAATGATTCTTTTTTTTGTTTGAAAAAATATTCTTTCGAAGTGGTCCCATTTAAATTTGGTGAAGATCTGATGAAGCACTTCGGAGATAGACAATTTGAAGTCGGTTTTATTTTTGTTAAAAAGTTTTTATTCTGCTTTATGTTTTGTGTGCCTTTTAGTCTGTGCTAAATAAATGTATTTTCTTTCTTTTTTAAATTATATATCTCAATTTCATTAAAGTATGACGTATCAATATCACATCTTCACAGAAAGTTAGCAGCTTTCTCACGCATTCGTAGCAAAAACTTGTGAAACTATGCGACTCTATTATCACTAAACCAAGTGTATCTGTCGAATTGTATATCATTAAACAAAGTGTTTCTATCGTATTCCACCAGTAATTTATCTTGTTTAATTAATGTATTCGGAGAGGAGCGAATGGCGAAGCGTCGCGCCCTAATTGTCACACGCATGCGCGTTGGCAATACCACACCGCCGCGGGAAAATTGAGAAAATTACTTTTATTTTCATATGGCACAAGCAAGGGATTATGAGATTGGGTTGTAAAATTAAAAAGTTAAGGCGTTTGGCTGTTGAAATTAAATTAGAAATTATCCCTCTTATCGAAAACCAGCGCTGCTATACTTCGGTGTAGCAGCATTATGCTGAGATGGGCTCCTTTTTTGGTCTCGTGGACGCATGTAACTTTTTTATTTTGTTGTTTTTTTTTATTTGTCATTTAATGCGTTTGTATGTCTGTAACGAGACAAATAAATATTTTCTTTTTTCTTTCTTTCTTTTTCTTTTTGGTTTAAACTATCTCTAGTAATAAGAGGGTATTACATTATTTAGTTTCTATTTTCTCCTCTCCCTCGTTGTTCTAGTCGTGGCAAGCGCGACTGTTGATCGTGGGGTCCTGGGTTCGATCCCCAGGTCGGGCAGTGTTATTGGGTTTTCTCTTGTTGAATTTCTCAGTAGCAGCCCGGAGTTTGGATTTGTGCCCGGTTGATGGCAATAGGCTCGCCCCCTATTACATGGGACTTAAACATAACGGGTAAATGAGGGTTTTACTATACACCTCTGCCCAACCCTTCGGGGAATACAGGCGTGATGTTATGTTTGTATGTAGTTTCTATGTTCTTCAGGATAAAATCTAACGAACGCCGCGTAACAATGTTTTTAATTACGTAGAGTGGTTAAGTATTCTTTGAACACAAACAGTTGAGTGTCACCCTATTTTAATGACGTCACCAGCTGCTCGCAGGATGTTGCGTGTACGCATCCAAATCACTTTTATTTCCCTTTTTTTGTAAATCGCTTTAAAATATGGCGGTACGTTATTATCGTATTTTACTTTACTTAATTATTTTTTCTTTTTAGTTTTAACGAATACATTATACCTACCTATTTTATAACATAATGTTACAAAGAAAAAACATATTGATGATGTTTATTAGTTTGTTTTTCCTTATGTCGGAGTTATTAGGCTATCTTACAGGTTTCTATCTTAACTAATGACTCCATGTCATATTATAGCAAGCTTAATGTGGTGTCTAAGGCAAGATATTGATTGACCAGAAATTATGTGATACCTGTAGGTGCATTTATTTATGTTAATAGTTTTACTTTATTTCAATAAAAGGCATCTTTATAATATTGATTCATGACTGATTCCTGTACTTTACCGAGCGTTATCAGTTGAAATTATGACTCTTGTATCTTTACCAATAATAACGCAAAGACCCCATACGTTTGCTTACGCTCTCCCCAACGTCGACGGTCCCTACGTATACTATCGAAAAAACAAAATCTCAGTTTTTATTTTATCTGCTTAAAATGTGTGAAATTATGTTATCCTATAGGTTATAAAATAATATTTTTTATGGGACCAAATGGCAATTATTCCGCATCAAACTAAAGAATCACGTAAAACGGATCATAAATCTCAGCGTAATCGGTGCACATACATAATAAAATAAAAACTGAGATTTTGTAGTTTCGATGGTATACGTAGGGACCGTCGACGTAAATTACATTTTCTTACAGGTAAACTTAGCTTACGACTCCATTTATATGCGCAGTTTAGCATTGAAAAATGCTACCATTGGCAAGTAAGCAAAACGATTCGTTTTTGTCCATAGGAACCGGGCATTAGTCACACAGGAACACGCCTAGCTGTTGAACGCTTGGTTTCCATACAGGAGGGACTGAGTTCGATCCCGGCTCGTACCTCTGACTTTTCGAATTCATTCGATCAGAATTTGATTATCACTTGCGTTAACGGTGAAGGAAAAACATCGTGAAGAAACCTGCACACATGAGAGGGCTCCATAAAGTTCTCGATGGTGTGTGTAGTCTAAGCTGCCAACTCGCACCAGGTCAGCGTGGTCGACTAAGGCCTAAACCCTTCTCATTCTGAGAAGACGCCCGTGCCCAGCAGTGGGACAGTAATGGGCTAATTATGTTATGTAAGGACCAATATTGAGGAAAAAGAAAAGATGGATTCTACTCCAAATGAACCATGCTTGTAAAGTACAAAAACAATTTTAAATTCATCGCTCTACTCTCATACAATAATTATATCAAACTAGCGACCCGCCCCGGCTTCGCACGGGTGCAATGTAGATATTAATATGGGGCATATAAACCATCCTCTTGAATCACTCTATCTATTGCTGAAAACTGCATTAAAATCCATTGCGTAGTTTAAAAGATCTAAGCGTACAGACAGCGGGAGCGACTTTGTTTTATACTATGTAAAGATAATCGTCATAATTTTGAACGTTACAATATGCTGAACAACAGTCATTGTTTACATCAGCCATAAACAGGAACCATAACCCATTTACAACACCATAAAACTATACCATCAAAACATGGGAACATCCTCAAGTTTACCATAGAGGTTTAATAACAAAACTAAACGTAAAGAGCACTGTGTCGGTTACAGAAGCTGTGACGATTCCCACGGCTCGACCCGCGTTGGATAATCACGTTACTTAACAAAATGTTCATTGAATTGCGCAAGCCTCAAGGCGAGACGTGTGATCATGATCACAATGCTTTTGTCAACCAGAGATAGTGGTGTGATTCTGGAAGCGTGACCTTCTCTGGCGCGTAGCTCAGATGATAGAAGGAGGTAAGGTAGACACGTGTATGGTTTTGAGACATATCCCAACAACACTTACCATGAAGTAGAATCTATACTAATAATATAAAGCTAAAGAGTTTGTTTGTTTGAACACACTAATCTCAGGAACTACTGGTTGGAATTGAAAAAATATTTTTGTGTTGGATAGTCCATTTATCGAGGAAGGTTATAGGCTATATAACATCACGCTACGACCAATAGAAACGAAGCATAAATTAAAAATGTTGCAAAAACGGGAAAAATGTCCTCCCGTGCGAAGCCGGGACGGGCCGCTAGTTCAATATATTGGCAACATTTTTTTACTTTCGTCTCTAATGAAAACGACACTTAAGAGGGATTTCTCAAATGAGAGGTGTTTATTATTGACGTAGCGTGCCTTACTCCATGATTTCTGAACAGTATCCATTATTTATTGTGATTTATTACAAGTTAAAAAAAAAAGTTTTTTTTACAGCATAAGTACTCGAAGTTACCTCGAAATCTGACCTTTTTATAAAAGCTTTTGTCTTATCTAAAAGATTTTCAAAGACCGATTAATAACAAGAGTGAAGCATTGTCAAAAGTCTAAACTTTAAAGAACTGTCAGCCAAATGAGTGCTTTTACAAATGGCGGTCGCAACGTTATCTGTCAAAAAAGGCCTTCGTCGGAAAGTTTACTTTATCATTTTGGTAATGGCATTGTCAAAATTAGTTCAATAGAACTACTTAATTTAACTAAATGACTGTTTGTTAGACATTAATTACTATGTGGGTAGATTAAGTAATGGTTGAAGCAGATGGTGCTTGAATAAATGGCTGGCCATTTCCTTACAATTGCTGTTCGTACGTGGTTGCCTCTGGGAATTCTGGATGATTAATTCTTGAAGATATATATTATGGATATGTAGGTATAGGAATTTCACCACATAATCCTTAGAATATATTTTTAAAAGCATGTAGGTACTTACAGCAGTAAATAGAAATTAGAGTTTAACATGACATAACATCACGCCTGTATTCTCCAAAGGGTTGGGCAGAGGTGTATAGTAACACCCACATTTCACCGTTATGTTTAAGTCCCATGTAATAGGGGGCGAGCCTATTACCATCAACCGGGCACAAATCCAAACTCCGAGCTGCTACTGAGGAATTCCACACGGAAAAACCCAATAACACTTTGCCCGACCTGGGGATCGAACCCAGGACCTCACAATCAGCAGTCGCGCTTGGCACCACTAGACCAACGAGGAAGTCTAAATACTTAATTAAACCAAACACTACAAGAAGTTAACGTAGGTAAAGTTAATTAAACTGGTTATAAAATCATGTAAGTTTTATGATTATATTATCGTCAAACAAAATTTATGATTTCCCCTTTTATTTGAGGACAATATGAATCACAATATGTATAAAAAATTATAATTCATACATGTGTACTAATTTCGCAGGCTAAAACAATGGCGCCCGGAAAGCCAGTAATTTGCATCAAAATCTAATTCGACTAAACAATTCCTACGGCGAAGATTGGAGTACCTAACCTTGCAGTGTTGCCACACGAAAAAAATATATAAAAAGAGATCTGATAACGAAATTAACTGTTGTACGTCAGCTGTTTTAATTGCCGGTGTTGCTATTATGTGCCAATGATGCCAGCTAATGTTTCGGTTTATTACTATGTGTCAAGGCGTGCGGAAGGGTTATAGCATTTTAATGATCGACTATGATGATGATGTTTTAGGATTCCTTTGGACTGTTTGTTTTGATAATAGGTATTTTTGATGGGAATTTGCCCTCAATTAAGTTCCACAATTTATATTCGCACATCTACGTTTTATGGTGGTTAGGCGTGTCCCTGAGAAATGACTTATGTATACAGCTTCATTTTTCTTTTTGGATTTTAATATCTTGGATTACTCTTCAATATAAGTTTTATCACCCAGGCTGATATTAATTATGTAAAAAATATCTAGGTAGGTATATTAGAAAATCTGAAAATCCAAAATAAGAAAAAAATATTCTAAAGGATAAACGCAATCTGCCTCGTTGGTCTAGTGGTCGCAAGTGTGACTGTTGAGCATGAGGTCCTGGGTTCAATCCCCAGGGCGGGCAAAGTGATATTGGGTTTTTCCATTAGGAATTTCTCAATAGCAGCCCTTTTACATGGGACTTAAACATAACTGGCGAAACGAAGATGTACTAAAAAAAACACCTCTGCCGAACCCTTCAGGGAATACATGGTGTGATGTTATGTTATGTTATAAACACAAACTACAGAATTAATAATGATTTAATACTATCATTGTTTTTAACTTAATGTTATTCATGATCTTTGAAATGTTTTCTTTTCCATAAACACATCACTGACGCCATTGCCGTGGGCTTAACAAAACTAGTTTCAAAACAAAATGATAACAAACAATTAGTTATGCTAGGGTTGTCAAACTTATTCCATAAACAATGCGTTTAGGCACTGATGGCTGTGCTGATTTTGGAACATTGGATTAGTTACCTCTACTCACAGACTAGGATTCAGCTAGTCTTGTCTAGTGAACTGAAATCATAGAATTTCAAAAAATAATACAAAGACGGAAGCTTTTTTTTCTAAGTAAGATTTCGAATAGCCAATTGTCGAGCTACGCATGAATATTTTTAACGACAAAATCCTCAGTCTTATTGAGATAATCTGGCAAACACATGAATTGGTCCAAGTTAAATTAATAATTCATCTGCATATTTTCAGTCATATTTTTACTTTGTTACTTTGTTTTTGTTTGCCAACCCTAGGCGAAGTTTGCAGACATCCTGCGGAGCGTCCTAGTTCTTCTTGTATCTGATTCGCAGATTTCAAAACATCCGTGTAGTACCAAAACTATGAACCCGAGCGAATTTTCTTTTATTGTTACTGTAAAATGGTAGGTATACCTAATAACGACACGTTTGGCGCAGTGGCTGAGCGACTGGCTTCTCCACTACGGGTCGTGGGTTCGATTACCGCACGGGTCAAATATTTGTATGGCCTACGAATAATTGTTCCGGGTCTGGGCGTTTGTGCATGTGAAGATTTGTGTCTGTAAACGCACCCACGGTACAGGGCATATCCTAGAGTGGGGCAACGTTGTTTTTATATAAAAGAAAAACTAGGTATATTTTTTGCTAAATCAGCCGTCTGTTTCAAGTTATTTATATTACTGTGGTGCTAGGTAAATAGGAAATGCATTGTCATGATTTCGAAAACATCAATATGGCCTTCTTTGCTCTTTATAATTTGAATGATGTGGAATGTGCATTTACTATATAATTCTATATTTTATTTTCCCTTTGCTTCTTCTCTGTTTAGCAAACTATAATTTGATTACAGTATTCTAAAATAAATAATGGAGTCAGGCGTTACTTTGCGTAAATCCATGAAATACAAATATACAATAACAATATTTAGTGTTGATTCCTTCAAACAGTTGATCAAGCTTGAATGCAGTATGCAGCACCGCCCTCCCGCCCGCAAATATATGCAAATGCAGAAGGTGTGATTAATAAAATGCAACAAACAAACAACTCAAACCGACGACACGTTGTTTCGCCTGTTTGTTGCATTTTATTAATCAACTAGACGGACAGACAGATTTTATTAATCAGTTCATTCAACTAGACATTCTAATGTTTATTTCTGAACTAAATACAAAAAGCGCAGACGTTTCCAAAAAGTCCTAACTCCTCATTTTAAGCGTCCACTTGCGCTTGCGCATAGCTTTTGACTAAAATAGGTACTAAGTACAATGGCCTGAGATCTGCGATGTTGCCGACAATAGCAGATGCCTGCTATCTCGAATACACAAGCAAATATGTACTACTAAGAACGTTGAATTAATTCAATTGTTTATAGCACAAAACAAAAACGGAAACAAAACAGACATAAAGCTTAATACAATTCTGAATAAAGGTATCAAAAGATAAGAAAGGTAACTATCAAAAGATATAAGAAAAAAGGTATCAAAGATTTATAATAAACAGGAGAGTAGTGTATCATTGCATGAGTGAATAAACGAAGTAGGTGCTTCAAATTACAAAAAAATTAAACCGACTTCAAAAAAGAATAAAATAATTATTACCATATAAAATTAACAGTTTCAGAAGTCGGTGCTGATCCACGCTGAACCAAATTGAAGGCACCGACTTCTGAAACTGTTAATTTTATATGATAATAATTATTTTATTCTTTTATGAAGTCGGTTTAATTTTTTTGTAAAAAAGATTTTATTTTTTTCATTTTAGTGGCCTTAATTAAAACGTGGTTGGACCTACTAAAGACGCTGCTCCTAACATAATCACATCATCACAATATACGTACTGTTCGTCATTGAGGAGTTCCATTGTCTATCTCCGAAGTTCTGCATCAGATCTTCACCAAATTTAAATGGGACCAACTTCGAAGTATACCCTATCCATTAAAAAAATAATCATCAAAATCGGTTCATAATTGGCGAAAATATCGATGAACATACACAAAAAAAAAATCAAAAAAAAAAAATATACAGACGAACATAGTAACCTCCTCCTTTTTGGAAGTCGGTTAAAAATATTCTTTAAATATGTATAGACTCCATAAAGAAGGAGGAGACGAGAGGGCTCCATAAAGTTCTCGATGATGTGGCTGTAGTCTACCAACCCGGTGGCCTGGTGCCAGCGTGGTGGACTAAGGCCTAACACCCATATTCTAAGACGTTCCTTCAAAACTTAGTCGACTCATACTCGACTCAGGACGGCCTCGAAAACACCTTCAAAATTGTATTCTTAGTCGCAATTTCGAGTGAACTTTAATGTTCCTCGACTAATGGTCCTCAAATGAGTCGAGGTAGAGTGGAGTCATTACGTCATAATTTGAATTATCTGCATCGCGCAAATAACGCCGCGATAAATAGGTGTAAGGATTATCGTAAGCATATTCGATAAAGACTTCAAAATTCATTTTTGTTACATACGAACTTTGACACTTCCTTCCTTAAGGTAGGTTCCGAGGTACCTTGAGTTTGACAGATGATTCCTTACCTTGTCTGAGGAAAAATCTCGAGTCGAGAACGTTTATGTCAACTATAACTACCGATGGTAGTGAGAAGAAAGGCTGAGTCGAGGTGGAGTCGAGTCGAGTAAGTTTTGGAGGAACGTCTTAGAATGTGGGTGTAAACCCTTTTCATTCTGAGAAAAGGCCCGTGCCCAGCAGTGGGACAGTAATAAGCTGATTTTGTGTATAGATTAGTGTATAAAGTTTATTTTAAAGATATTGACACAAATTTTCTCTACATTAACTAAAGCTTAACACTTCGAATTCGAATAGACTCATGCGCAAAAATAGCATTTACAAATACGTTACAAAAAAACTTAGACACAAAAGTCAAAGGCACTTTGGTGATTATATTTTTGTAGCCTCGTCTCACAGTGGGTGTTTTGTCAATAAACACGTATTGTACGACGTAATGACTGGCATTGTATGCAAATCACTATTTGTTAAACACAGATTAAGTAAATACTGCTCGAGTAACAAAAAAAGTTTCTATCTAAAATGGTAGTTTGAATTAAGATTTAGATAAGTGAATCAGTTAAATAAGTTACAGGTAAGCTTTATTGTTAAGAGTTTAAGATACCTACATAACTGTTATTATGACGTTTTTAATGTTTTCGGATCTTTTCCTACTAAATCATATTTTTTATAATAATATATAGAGTTTTTTTTATTATTAATAGATTTGGACTTTTAAGTTATATGTGAATAAGTAGCTACCTAGGTACTGAATATCTATAAACGTAAACCTAAATCTAAGAAAATGATCATTTATGCATTATTTTACTATTTATTCATCTAGTACCTATTTATTCATACTTATAACTCGATAATAGTGACTTTTTATCTCAGGACCGAATTACCTTTTTATAAATAAGATAAAGTGAAGCTTATATTAATATTATCACACTAATCTTTATCTTAAAGACCCTAATAGTAGGGGCATTCTTCGAAAAATATTGACAAAAATTGAGAACGTTAATGACGTTCTCAATTTTCAATCATCCCAAAGTTAAGAATGTAGATGTTTAATACTATAATTATGATAATGAAAACTGAAACTATACCGCTGCCGTCAAGCATTATGACAAGAACAAAAACAATCTGACATAGTATTGTGTATAACGTTAACAACCCGGGAGAAGAATGATTTGTTAAAATAATGTTAAAAAATTTCGAATATTCACCCGGTAGATACCTAGTCTAGTTTTAGTTTGTTTAAGTTACAAAACTATAAATTAAATAATGTGGCTAGAAAATTTACTTTCTGTTAGTAACATCGTATTCATTACAATATTCTTATATTTTTCACTTAAATACAACGTTATCGGAGTATAATCAGAATCGTTAGCTTACGATTTGTAGACACGGCGCGGCGTCCAAGACCGATTATATCTATTATAATTGGCTGTTGTAGCCAGACGCCTTAATAACTAGATTACCATGTTATTATTTGTATGTTTAATACATTTTCACGCGTAACTTGTATGTAATGATAGTTGTTGGTGTTGTTAGGGGCGACCAATGAATTAAAATTATCAGACGAGAAAAAAATTGTACCAAGAGGGTCGGCAGCATGAGTAGCGTCTATTTTTACATCAGTCTGTGATTATTGCATCGAAGTATTTTGCAGTCCTTTGCAGAACGAAGCCCTATCCAAAGATAGACTTGATGTCGGTAGTTTTCAAGCTAAGGCAAAATAAGTCAGTTGGTGACCGAGACTTACACCCATATTCTATAAGACGTTCCTCCAAAACTTACTCGACTCATACTCTACTCAGAACGGCCTCGAAAACATCTTCAAAATTGTATTCTTAGGCGCAATTTCGAGTGAACTTTGAGGTTCCTCGACAAACTCATTATCATTAAGTACGCCATAATTTGAATTATCTACATCACGCAAATAACGCCGCGATAAATAATTGTAAGGATTATCGTAAGCACATTCGCTAGTCTTCAAAATTCATTTTTATTACATACGAACTTTGACACTTCCTTGCTTAAGGTAGGTTCCGAGGTACCTTGAGTTTGACAGATGATTCCTTACCTCGACTGAGGAAAAATCTCGAGTCGAGGACGTTTATGTCAACTATAACTACCGATGGTAGTGAAAAAGGCTGAGTCGAGGTGGAGTCGAGTCGAGTAAGTTTTAGAGGAATGTCTTAGAATATGGGTCTTGAATTATACTATAAAAGATTTCGCAAATTTTCTGAGTCTCCATCTTTATACCTTTTTTATACATCGATCCTTGTCTAGCCAAAAACTTTCCATAATTTCCCGTTTTTCGTCGCAGGGGTGATACTAACAGCATTTATAAGTAATCCGGGATAATACAAAGATGAATTCAGTTCACAGAACAACACAAGTAGGAAGCACTATCTCGCAGACATCGCTAGACCCAAATACCTTTGTTGATACCTGACGAGATAAATGCCGTGGGAACTAACTTGTTTGTGGGTATTACAATTCGTCATGCGTTAATTCACTTTTTAACAAATGATTTTTATTTTATAGAATAAAGTGTTGTGAATGATTTCCATAGAAGATTGTCAACATAGAAAAGTTATGTCTTCAATAAAAGCCAAAGGTACCCGAGCAATGTGGTTTTTAATGTGAAGTACACGTAGTAGCGCGTATACAGCCCGGTTCCTATGGCCTAAAACGAATAATTTTGCATACCAATGGTAGCATTTTTTAATGCCAAACTGTTCATATAAATAGACTCGTACGCTAATTTTACCTGTGTTAGCTACTTCTAGCTTTTAGCTATGAGGCCTTTACTCCATTATTGGTAAAGATACAAGAGCCTTCATTTTCGGTAAATCTCGGTAAATCATAGGAATTCGCCATATAACAAGAATTGATTCCAATCAAAAAGCATGGATACACGAACGTCGTTATTCATCGTCATAAAATCATCAAAGTCCCGTTTTTATGTCAATATTTTTATAATTTGCTTTCTGGCCATTAAGAATAGGTACCAAACTAATTTTGTTTTGTTTACAATCAATTGTTTCCGTCAGCTAATTAATGCTGCCTTGACATTAACCAAATTGAGATCTTATCACGTTTTCTAAAACATAATTTGTCTATATGAAAAAGCACCAATTAATATAATGACTTCATTGTTTAACTTTACTGAACAATTTGCTAGGGATTCTGGGGGAATTTCTATGCAAATATTTAAATCACTTGTCTCGCTATCTTTATCCGTGCATGTATTAGTTTCTGCATGAATACATTTTAGTATATGATTAAATATTCAAGGCACTATGGTATCTTAGACTCTATGGTATCTTATCACGCATCGTCGTAACTACAAGTGGGGTACAGTAGGGGAATAAAAAGGCTCGTCAGTTTTTAAATTCATTCCTATCCCACATCTCGGGCACATGTTACTTTTTCAAACTGTTGAACGGAACAGACCGATGCATGGAAAATTATGTTTAATTATTTGGTAGCAAAGATGAAAATTGCCTTTTGCCTCCATATGACGTAGTAGTGCCCTATAATATCTTTGATTTGATTTAAGGAGTTTTGTTGTAAAAACCATAACATCAAGCAATTCGATGATTAAATAAATTGACATTACTAGTGGTTGTCATCATGTCACCATTATAATTTTTAGTATCCTGTCAAAAAAATTCTGTAATGTTGGCAATACGTAGTCGGTAAAATAGGTTGTTTCTTGCACTGTGCAAGCAAAACTAGACCTAACTAACTACAAGTACAACTAAGGTGTATACAATTTTTGTTCCCCAACTGTTCATAAAAAAAAAATCACCCACTGTTGCCAACTGACTTTGACTAAGATGTGGATTTAGGGATTCATCTCGAGATGTCCACTGTAACGATTATGGGTGCTACGTGCATAGATGACGTACAAGTGAATAAATCTTGCTATGTTGGTGAAATATTGTAATGCCAGCATGTTACTTTATCATTTGCGTGGACTAGTCTAGCTTACTAATAAGCCACCGACTATCCAGGAAAACATCTGACTTTCACTATAAGCTGGAGGGCTAATAACTTCATGTTTGGTGAATCATATTTCGTTCATATCAGAAATGGATTTGTAAGGGCCCAGATAGACGAATTGCATCTCGACCACAACATGTTTGAAGGCAGTTAAGATGCAGTCGGCGCCAACTGGACGCACAGTTAAATTGCATTTACGATGAGATAATGAACGAAATATGATTCACCCCTGGCCCTTTTTTTTTTACCTGGGGTAATCCTCATGGACTGTCCCCCGTCTGGGGAAGACGGGGGGGTGTGCCGGACTTTTACCGGCTAAAACCCCACGGTGTCCCTCCTTCTGACCTAAGGCCGGGGTCACGGGATTCGCTATTGCATGCACCGCGACCCCGGCAGGTCTCGGTCCACCAGCTTCTTCTGGTGGACCTCTCCTGTGGTGGGGCAATTGTTTCCCTGCCCCACTTCCTTCGAGAGACGCGCGCGGAACACGGCGCGCCGTCCTACCCCTGCCCCCCCCCTGGACTTACTCACATAACCCTTTATTAATTGTTTTCAGAGACACAAGTTACCACTACTTCGTGTATCTACAAAGGAATGCGCAAAATGTATAGCAATATCAAACAAAGACAGATTGTTGGCACATCGCCTAGTAGTGGAAGCTATCATCAATTATTTACATTTCCCTCTTCTGATACTTACACCGGAAGATAACATATCCCTTTATGGGTACGGTGGGTACAAACACAGATAATATACCCACTATAATAGGCTAGGTACAAAGCTCATAAGTATAGTAATAAATAGTATAATATAAATAAATTATTAAACTCCGAATATAATTTGAAATACATAATTATAATTTAAATAAATAGGACAAAAAAAAATTAAATAAAGGCAACTAAATTCAAAAAACCAAGTTATCTACCAACATATAAACAAAAAAAAAAAAAAAAACAACTATACTTCATACTAAACTTCTATTTGTTTTAAATTTTATCTAATTTAATAAGGATCCTCCTCTCTCCTACTTTGCTGTGCCCAACAGGGTCCACAATTGTAACATAATTTTCTATTACTACCACCTAAGTAACATTGTGGAATACGCAAATAAATATTGAGTATTGAGTACCTTGGCACCATACCCTTTCCCTGCCTTCACATGATTGGAGGTCAGCGACAACGAATTACTACTTTTTTTCTTTCTACTTAACCTATTATAGCCTATTTTGTTTTTAGATAAATTCGTCTTTGATCTATCAAATAGGAACTGACCCAGTACCCCTAGTCATCACGCTGATCTCGAATGTTGCTGTTTTCCACCCAGTAGTAAATATAGATATGTTTGCTGGCTATAAACTATAATAATTGTTTTATTTGCACTCAAAGGGAAACAGTTAAACACAAATAACATTACACATAAATAAACAAAACGCATTAGAACATAACAATCAGTGTGTAGTATTTGTATGAACTTGGTACCCAAGGAAAGATTTAACTTGTGTTAAGGGTATCGGCATTCTCACATTAATTAGACTCAAAAGATACATTAGATGTATCAGAAGTTGGTTATAAGAATGATGCGTGAAAAGCGAAAATAGCCTAATCCTTTCCCATCTCCCTATGTCCCTAGTCACCATAGACTACGCCTGTCTTTTCATCCACCCGCCAATCTATTTAAACTAAGATTAAGATAACTTGGTATATTAGCGGTATCACTTCCTAGTGTCAGCTGATTAATGTGTTTTAGTTTCCGATCGATCGATCACGGCGCGTGACGTCATCGGCGCAGGCGCAAGTCACCCACGATCGGATGCGTTCAATGGATTACCGTGATGATTGATGTTTTTGTAATAGATTTGAAGAATACAGACTTTTTACGTGTATTTGGGGAATTGATTGAGGCACGATGGAGGTGATTTCTGAATTTGAATTTGTCTATTAAAGTTAGGAAGAATCCTATTGGACACATGCTTAATGTATTCAGGAGCCTCAGGTTTCAAGATAATTCGACTTAAATACTGAATCATAAAAGGTCTACCCAGCAAATAACTGTTAATTTGTCGTAAAAATAAAATCCCTCTATCATCTTCCTGCCCTGGTCCCAAGATACTTGGGGTCGGCGCAATATGTGTTTCTCTCCCATTCTTCCCTGTCAGCCCTCACATTATCATTTACTACCTTTTCCCTTCATATCTTCCTTCACACAATCCATCCATATTTTCTTTGGTCTCCCTCTCCTCCTCTATCCATCAACATTCATATTAATACCGTTCTTCTTACAATTAAATCAAAGTATCAAACGTTGGTTACGTCTATGCTATTAAATTTCAACAACATGGAAAATTTATACTAATGTTATAAAGCTGAAGAGATTGTGTTTGTTTGAACGCGCTAATCTCAGGAACTACTGGTTGGAAATGTAAAATTATTTTTTTGTTGGATCGTCCATTTATCGAGAAAGGTTATAGGCTATATAACATCACACTACGACCAATAGGAGCGGAGCATAAATGAAAAATGATACAAAAACGGGGAAAATGTCCACCCGTGCGAAGCTGGGACGGGCCGCTATATAAACATAAAAGCAAGTTGTTTAATACCATTGCATATTTATTTGTACCTACAAGACTTTTATAATTAACCATCGATGACATAACACTACAAAATGTTGACTATGCAATAATCAACCACCATTGAATGAATGTAAAAATACTTCTATAGTAATTTACGCGTGCCATCGTCAGTGTTGCAAAATATTTGACTTACATACGCGCTTATATAATTACGCATCTCTGTATATCTATGGCTAATTGCCATGTTATTGTTAGTAAACCGGTATTGCGTAGGCTTGATTACTACAACCTAAACGTTCTTAGTCAAACTAAATACTGAACTTAGTTGGTTTAGAATTTGAATTGGAAAAAAAGCAGGATAAGTGCTTCACGACTTAAAAATTACGTAAAAAATCTTTACATGGTATAAAACAAAGTCGCTCCCGCTGTCTGTCTGTCCCTATGTACGCTTAGATCTTTAAAACTACGCAACGGATTTTGATGTGGTTTTTTTTAATAGATAGAGTGGTTCAAGAGGAAGGTTTATATGCCCCACATTAATATCTAAATTGCACCCGGGCGAAGCCTGGGCGGGTCGCTACTACATAATATAGTATTTTCTACCTATATTATGTATAGTGTAACAAGCACTGCAATTGCTGATCGTGAGGTCCTGGTTTCGATCCCCAGTTCGGGCAAAGTGTTATTGGATTTTTCAATGTGGAATTCCTCAGTAGGAGCCCGGAGTTCGGATTTGTGCCCGGTTGATGGCAATAGGTTCGCTACCTATTACATGGGAGTTAAACATAACGGCGAATTAATGATGGTGTTACTATACACCTCCGCCCAACCCTCCGGGGAATACTGGTGTGATTATGTTATGTTTAGTCGAATGAGCTTCTCGTTTTCTTTCAGTAGATTTCAAGGGTGACTAAGGATTTATCCTAAAGCATACTTATCAACAATGAGGAGACTAATAGCTAAATTGGTACTCATACGCTACTCAAATATTATAAGTTGCCGTTAGTCTCGTGCTGTGACTGTCACTTTAAGGTGAAATGACAGAGCCAGCACGAAATTAACGGCAACTTAAAACCGAGTAGCTTTTGAGTATTTAGCCATTATAAGGATGACACGGGTATCATATTAATGATGTCTGATACCATTTCTCTGTGTGATAGAGATTGCTCTACAAGTATTTACCAATGACAGTGACAGCATAATGTAAGACACGCATAATCTGTGGATTTGGTAACATCTATTGCTTTCTTTGGAAGGGGCTGATTGGGAGTGTCACTGATACCTCTGTTGTGCGAGTCCGTTTCGGTGAAATTGTGTTCCCTGATGACGATATTGTATATTTTTTTGTTTCTTTATCATGTACTTATGTGTCTTTTTATATTTAATTTTTTTCTTTAGTATCGTGAATAAAATAAAAAAAAGCATAATGTAAACACCATTCCGCCTATTAAAGTGGGGGGATAATGGCGTGATGCAGGGTTGAACATTAGAACTGACTTAGTAATGGCATGTGGAGTGGATGTTCTAGTTATGGTATGGTAATAACAAGTAATTATGTATAACGTTCCATTCCGTAATGGATCATTAAATGTTCCAGGTGTTTTATCTCAGGATTTCCTGCTTATTCATAATTCATTGTAATTATGAGTGTTTGCATATTAAAATACTTAGGTTTTTATTTTTTAATCTTTACTATCTATACTAATATTATAAAGAAGAAAGATTTGTATTTTTGTATGTAACGAATAAACTTAAAAACTACTGAACCGATTTCAAAAATTCTTTTGCCGTTAGAAAGCTAGGTACATTATCACTGACCAACATAGGCTACGGGCGGAGCCGTGAGGACACATGTACTATAATTTTAGATAAACGATTGTTTAGCCAAAGAATTAATTTTGGTAAACCAGCCTAATTAGTGGAAAGAAAATTGTGATCGTTAGTCGATATCATCCTTTTCTCAAATATGTTAGGTTCAATTTCCCGTCTAACCAATCGCGGCTAAATATATCAGTACTTTCCAGTTTTAACTGCCTTGTTGGACTAGTGGTGGCAAGCGCGACTGCTGATCGTGAGGGTTTGATCCCCGGATCGGGCAAAGTGTTATTGGGTTTTTCCATGTGGAATTCCTCAATAGCAGCCCGGAGTTTGGATTTGTGCCCGGTTGATGGCAATAGGCTCGCCCTCTATTACATGGGACTTAAACATAACGGAGAAATGAGGTTGTGTATACACCTCTGCCTAAACCTTCGGGGAATACAGGCGTGATGTTATGTTTTTGTGTTATGTTTCCAGTTTCCGCGCCCCTAGCCCGCGTCCGTCCCGCGTTCGTCCCGCCCACGCCTTCTTTGTGACTGAGATGCGTTTAAAAGTCAGATATCGATCTTCTCTTCAGTCGATTATTTTATTAATTGTCAATTAACCTAAAACAACAGATTGGGAAAACAACCCTCCAATTTATTATTTAAGAGCTAAAAGGGTTGGGGTTAATTTAATAATAATTATGAGAGAGTGCTTCATAATTTGAAAAAGTTGTTTGTTGTTTCATCTTGGTTATTGTGTGCTTTTCTGAATGACATATAAAGTACTTATATGAAATAATTCATATCCAATTATAAAACTAACTACTAACTGTCTTGTTGGCAAGCGCGACTGCTGATCGTGAGGTCCTGGGTTCAATCCCCAGGCCGGGCAAAGTGTTTGGGTTTTTCCGTGTGGAATTCCTCAGTAGTAGCCCGGAGATTGGATTTGGTTGATGGCAATAGTTATGCCCCCTATTACATGGGACTTAAACATAACGGCAAAATGAGGGTGTTGCTATACACCTCTGCAGAACCCTGCGGGGAATACAGGCGTGATGTTATGTAATGTGTAGTTATAAAATTCTAAGTACAAACAGTGTTTTTTTTTTTAATTGTATTGTTAAAAGTAAAATCATTTGAGAAAAGTTCGAATGTTTTCAAATCGTAAGTACCTACATATAGCTTTTAACCTTGCAGGAAGATCATTTGTACCGTTAGCATAGTATATATTTGTAAGACTATGTTATATAATAACTTATAAGGTACCTATCCGTTAACTTTCTTTATCGCTAGTAATTGTGAAACAGAAAAACACACCATTACAGGAACGCGGGATTTATTGCCATTTCCTGCAATAAAATATGGGCTCTATACATAAGAACTTTGTACTTCGGATTTTCCTTAACGACGAATTTCTATAGAATATGTGGATATAATAAGTAACTTTTCTATACTTTCTCACAAGACGCAGAAAATGTCGTTTCCAACTTTATTTAATCACTCGTAATAATAATTAGCGTAATGAGATTATATGGAAAGAGAATATTCGGAAAATGCCTTATTGGTCTAGTGGGCGCAAGCGTGACTGCTGATCGTGAGGTCCTGGGTTCGATGCCCAGGTCGGGCAAATTGTTATTGAGTTTTTCCCTAAAGAATTTCTCAGTAGCAGTCTGGAGTCTGGATTTGAGCCCTGTTAATGGCAATTGGCTCGCCCCCTATTATCTGGGACTATAACTGGCTAAACGAGGGTGCACTAAAAACACCTCTGCCGTACCCTTCGGGGAAAACAAGGCGTGATGTTATGTTTAATATTCGGAAAATAAACTCTTTTCTGTAATACCGAGCAAAATATTCATCAGAGTTATTTTATTTATTTATACTTTCGCACAAAATTTGTACAGTGGCGGACGTAATGCCTTAGGCATTTTCTACCAGTCGACCTTAGGGTGATGCAGAGAAAACATGGTAGGTGCGCTAAAAAGAGCTATGTCATGTGATACAATATTAAAAATAAACACAAAGATAACTGAAACATTTTTGGCAATAATTTTCAATTCCAATTAGGCACGTAATTAGGTAGTATTCATTATATTACAATTTCGTGTGTAATATATAAACTATATTCGTGACCTCTTTTAATAAATCGTGCAGAAACACTACCTTTAACATTTTGTGCAATGACGTCATATTTAAAATGTAAAACCATCAAATTGAGGAAGTAGACGATTAAATATTAATTTAAATGTAACTACTAATGTGCAAGTCTTATTATAATAAAATCCTTATCACGCAAAAAGTAGCAACACCAAAATTGCAGATTCATACATCCAATCAATCATTGTCTCTACATCCTATATTTTGTGCATTTATTATGCAATTATTATTAGCAACAATTGTTTAACAATTGCACAATTTGTGCTGATAATGATCACGGATCACTGTACTAAAATGGCGTTACATTGTTGTTAAACACCAATTCCATAAAATACCGTCTAATTGCTAAATAGAGCCATAAATTGTGATTTTCTATTTCTGGACGTATACTTAGAAAATTAAGTAATCTAATAAATGATTCAAGTATCTCAATTCACAGTGCTGTGCAATCAACTTCATCATGCGATCACGAATGTGCCAAACGTGATGATTATTACCATACCAGTTGAAACCCGTACGGTCTATGGAGCCAGCCAAGGAGTGGGAATTCACAATCTAAAACTATGCTATAATTTGAAATCTTAACCTCACGTCATTTATACCCCGAAGATGAAGAGGTGGGAGGAAGAGGTGTTTTTAGTACACCCTCGTTGTTTCGCCTGTGATAGGGGGCGAGCCTATTGCAATTAACCGGGCACAAATCCAGATTGCGGGCTGCTACTGAGCAATTCAACACTTCAAACAGATAGAAATTCAAACACTTTGCCCAACCTGGGGATCAAAATCTTATTCTGTCAACAAGGCGATATCTACTGTCAGTAGCTTATTAAAAAAAACTACAAGTGATAGGAACACAACAACCCAAAAGCGTTCACCCATTTTGCAGTCGCACAGTTGTCATTTTTACATAATAAAAGCTCCGGATGCGAACGACCACTTCGTCATGTCATCTCGACCTCTCACTTCCTCTACAAAATAACGAGGAACAGAAGTTCCATTGTACACAACCCGCAAAAAGAATTTACGAATAGAAGGCGGTAGGGAATGTGTTAAAAGCTCCATTCTCCAGCCGCTGCAGTCACAAATTCGAGCGATTCAGCAATTCTATTGTATTTGGCGTTTATATCTGAGCGAGCTTGTTATCAAGTATTGTGTCAAGTGGTGCTTCGGTGTATCTGTTTATATTATGCTTCCTCTAGCACGTCACAAATCACAGTGACAGTAAGGGCTGAATAAGCCTCACTCGAGCACAATCTCTCTATATAAGGAGTAAAGTAGGTAGCTGTTAGAGAATTTCCGTGTTTTAGCTACTGGATACTGCGAGTTCCGTATAAAAAATTAGGTGACGTGACGAAGGCCTGTTAATATTATAGCATCGTTATTTTTTCTTCCGAGGGGGACAGTTTCTCTTGCCAGTAATATTGAAGAATATAAAAAAAATATGTAATCTTTTTTAGTTTATAAGTAATGAAATTCAGGCACTACGGTTGGGGTTTAACGAATTCCTAATTGCAGTAAGAGTGCATTTTCATTGGAGTCTAACAGAGCATACGCGGCTACCGATGACATCATCCGGGTAGTCTAACTTCCAAAAACTCTAGATTGTGAAATTATAACTTGTTTAGTTATAAAAAATCTTCAAGAATACCTATAGCTTTGTTTTTTATGTATGAAGTTTATCCTTATCTTTATTATTTGACTTTATCCGTAGACAATTCTAAATTCAAAGAATTCAATGTTCTATAATTTAAAGCAACCCATAGCTATAATTATTACACGCTGATTGCAAACAAAGGATTACAAATAGCTAAATTACAATTTAAAATCAAAGCATTGCAGCACTTTCTATCGAACAAAGGACGGTGGGCGATACAAAAGCTATTACTATCTAACTACATCTAGAGACCTAGAAAAACGTTTAGCTATCGCGATCTGTCTCGATAACTATTACCGCGGTGACGTTACATTTAACAGGGGAAGAAAAAAGGCTAATCTTACAGTGAAAGTGCACGAGTAGCCGAGACATTTTCACTGCCATTATTATAGGTAGAGGCGTTAGGTTGGAGATACACAGCGCTGAATTAGAAGACTCAATACAACGCCGGTATTTTTTTATCACTGATTGCGCTCTTTTTTAATGCTGAGGCTTTTTATATTTCAACTAGCTGTGTTTTTTTTAGATATGTGCGTAACTTAAACCTGTTTACGCAGCGCATGCAACGAACGCTCTCAAAAAGGAATAATTTTTCCCGTCTTTGCAACATTTTTCATTTATGCTCCGCTCTTATTGGTCGTAGCGTGATGTTATGTAGCCTATATCCTTCCTCGATAAATGGATTATCCAACACTTAAGAAATTTTTCAATTCCAACCAGTAGTTCCTGAGATTAGCGCCTTCAAACAAACAAACTCTTCAGCTTTATAATATTAGTATAGATTCAGTATATATTTTTAACGACAAAGTAAATAATATGTTTGGTCAGCAAAAAAATCTGCTATTAAATAGTCTGATTATAGGTTATAGGTTAGGTTAGAAGTGTGGTCTTGCCGGGGTTGCGGTTGCCCGCGACCCCGGCCAACGGTCAGGAGGAGGAACACAGTGGGTTTTTAGCCGGTAAGAGTCCAGCAGACCGACCCATGAGGATTTACCAACGATAAAAAAAATTTTAGAAGTGTGGTTATTTCTTTTTAACAACTTAGAAAAGCTTATTGTTGAAAATCTGACACAGTTTTCTCCGCTGATCATGCATCGCTGACCGAAACCCCAATATTTAGGTAACTGTTTAAATGACAGTCATTTTTAACTTGCAACTTAAGTAGTACTTAGATTCATGAATATGTATCTGAAGTCGCAATTATTGTTGCATCACTGTAATTCACTGACCACGTTTTTGCATTTTGGAAACTGAATAATGAGCGAAGCAAAATCATTTTCCAATAATTAAGCACGTAAGTACTCAAACGCAGTTATATTAATAATAATAATTATTATTATTGTAAATAAACATATAAGTATAATAAATTATGTGTAATAAATTTTACAAGCAATTGAAGAAAATAAACAAGTTATACCTCGACCTGTCAGTGAGAAATTGATAGTAATTACGAACGGTAAATAAACGATATTTTTTTATGTAATAATTTATTGTATTTGGTATTTATACATATAACGGCACATTATTAGAATACTAACTGTGTCCTCACGGCTCCACCCGTAGCCTATGTTAGTCAGTGATAATGTAGCTTTCTAACGGCAAAAGAATTTTTGAAATCGGTCCAGTAGTTTTTAAGTTTATTCGTTACATACAAAAATACAAATCTTTCCTCTTTATAATATTAGTATAGAAGTATAGATATAGATTACTACACCGCTCCTATTGTAATTTACAGTTCTGCCAACACTACAAAACACTGCGTCTTTTAGTAACTTGCGAACGGTTCAGTCCCTACAAGAACCTAGTGAAAATATTACTCTTACCAAATGTGCTTCTGAATATTGAGATCTCCGTCAGTAGACGATACACACAAGCACAAGCCTTTTATTTTCTTAGGTTAGTGTGAAATAATAACGTCTACTTCAAAGTTACTTCTGACTTTTATTACGCCAAGCCCCGAAATTAGATTATTGTTTTACATAATAATATTAAGTCAAGACAAACGTTTCTATGAAATATGATATCTGCGTCGAGAATTTTAATTGGCATGAGGGACAAGGAATTTTCCTGTCCCTTACGATAAAAGAAATTTCCGACGTCGATATGCATGCTAAATAATTTTATTTAGTACTAGCTGCCCGGTGAACTTCGTACCACCAAATTATTATTTTCTTTTTTTAAACCACCCCAGTGCTGAGGCGAACCCAACAAAAAAAAATATTATTCTAATCGGTCCAGCCGTTCTCGAGTTTTAGCGAGACTAACGAACAGCAATTCATTTTTATATTCAAGACTAGCTGTATCCTCACGGCTCCGCCCGTAGCCTATGTTACTCAGTGATAATGTAGCTTTCTAACGGCAAAATAATTTTTGAAATCGGTCCATTAGCTTTTAAGTTTATTCGTTACATACAAAAATAGAAAGATACAAATCTTTCCTCTTTATAATATTAGTATAGAAGTATAGAAGAAGAAGATAAGCCTCTCTGTGTATAACCAGCATTATCGTCAGCGTTATAGTTTTTATTCAATAATAATCAGTTTCAGAACTGTTCATGGCAACTAACACTTACAGGCGACGATCAAATTATATCGTGACTGCGTGAGATTGTTCTGATTGAAACACGCTTTTTGTTTGTCATTGGATAATAAAAGGTTTTCTTTTTAGGTTAATTATGAGACAACATCATTGAAGTTAAAAAAAGATGGTTTTAAGTCCATGATTCCAATCAGAAAAGATTTTTTGGATCCATATCAAACATAACATCACATCTGTATTCCCCGAAGGGTTGGGCAGAGGTGTATAGTAACACACTCATTTCGCCGTTATGTTTAAGTCCCATGTGATCGGGGGCGAGCCTATTGCCATCAACCGGGTACAAATCCAAGCTCAGGGCGGCTACTGAGGAATTCCACACGGAAAAATCGCAATAACACTTTCCTATATCAAACATTAGACTTTAATTTGTTAATAACGTTACTGCGAAAGCTTCTGAAAATTAAACATGTATTTCAACATTGCATTCTTCTAAAACCTTTTAACTTTACTGTAAAAACACCAGCAGCAAAGCAGTAATAATAAAACAACCTAAAGGGGACGTCGAGCCAAAGAACCAAGAACGAAATGGGTTTTAAATATTCAATTGGGCAAAATTTACTTGAATGTCGTCTGGGAGCACTCCTAAATAATCTATTTCGTCCAATTGGCTTCTGCGTCCCGCTGAAAAATATATTAATCCAATATTGGCTTGAAAATGGAAAGCCTTAAAGGAATTTTCGGGCTTTGGACATGGAGGGTTGATGTCAGGCAGGCGGCCGGTCATAAAACAATAAGCCAAAACCTCTAATAACATGGATTTACGAAATACATGTTGTGCCGACCCCACGTAGTGTGGGATAAGAGCAGGGAGATGATGTACATGTTAATTTGAACAAATGCAAAAACATAACACTTCTGGACGCACCAATCGATGTCATTATGTCGACGCCGCGGCTGTCACTAAAAACCAGCGCTGTGGATCTTCTCTGTGAATGTTGAATGTGCCGCAACAAAATGCTGAGCAATGGCCGCTTTGCTCGGATATAAATAACACATGTTTTCCCCATTTTTTTCATTGTATTTACCCGAGTGCCAAGGAAGGGTTATGTTTTTCGCGCGTTTCTTGTATGTACATAGAGAGAGAGAGCTTTCAGAGCTTTTCAAAGCTGAAAGCCTAAGTTAAATACCCGCATTAAATTTAGTAGCAGGCGGGACCCAATTGCAAATTATAAACCGAAAGAAAATGAATGGGTTCCGCTTGCTACTAAACTGAATGCGGGTATTTAATTTAACTCAGCTCATAATATAGTCTGTTAAACCGAAGTAGAGTTTACTTCGTTAATAGTTTATTTTAATTTTGTTTTCTATTCTCAATCTTGTTTCGGTCTTTTTAGTGCATTACTTTTAAATAATCTTACTTGCAGTCGGGTTTTTGATTTTTTAAATTATTTATCCTTATCGTTTTATTTCCTTTTTTTGTGGTTACGTGCTTCACCTCGAGACGCAAATAATTATCGTTTCTTTCTTCCTTTCAAAACATTGTAAAATAAATGGCGTCATTATCTACGAGACGACGAGTGTCCCATTTTGACATAGCAACAAACACGAACACTTTGTTGCGCTTGCGCCACAATGAACCAAAAAGCAATCGCCATCCTCAGTGATTTCCTAACGAGCTCGACAGCAAGATGTTACAACTCTTTTTATTCCATCTTCAATAGACTCACGACACTTTCGTCCACTCTAATCTGACCTATGAGCTTAAATTACACGCCTCTATGTCGTACTAATAAGGTTCAAAATTAACAATTTTATTAATCACGGAAGCGAATGATGCAATTGACTATACAATTTCAGGATTACATTACATTTTCTTATTCACGCTTGCAACTTGTACGAACGTTCTATTCCGATGCAGTGTGTGTATTAAGTAACCTTACACCTCGACAAGGTCATGTTGAAAACCTCCGGGGAAATACGTGTCGTTGTTCAAAGTTGAAGATTTTGTTCCTAAGTGTTTAATTTAAACAAAAAACAAAGATGTTACAAAACTTATGGTAGGTACCTAATAAATAACAGAAAATAATTATGGATATCTTAACCTTTCTACATAAATAGCAGTTCGGTGTAGTTCTAATTACGTACGATTAAACATCACTGATTGGCATTACAGATATTATTATTGGATAAGTATAATATTACCAATTAGGCCCGTCTCATGACAATCGGCTCGCCCCCTATGACATGGTACTTAAACATAACTGGCGACACGAGGTTGTACTAAAAACACCTCTGCTGAACCCTTCAGGGAATACAAGGCGTGATGTTATGTTATGTTACCTACTATAAGAATGCATCATACAATAAGTTAAGAAGTACCTAAACGGTTCTTTTAAAACTTATATTTTTTATTTATTTTTATTTTACATGTCGAGTACGTTTTATTGTCCCTGAGTTTCTGTATTTACTGTTGTAAATATTCATGTTAAAGGAATATAAATGTATATAATATAAGTGTAAAAACATTATAAGTATAATGATGAATGTACTGACAAAATTCGTAATTACACGTCTGAAAAAACCTACTTAACACGCTTAGAAGCATTCATTTGATTTATATGTTTTTCATTATTTTTTACAAAAAAATCATAGTTCTGAAGGCTACAACTAAAAGTAAATACTTTATTATACTTTGTAAATAACAAAAACTATTTAAATGCAACACATACCTACACGTTTTGAATAAAACAAGAATATTTTAGCTTTTCATTTAAAGATGTTGACGTTTCTAAATTTTGGTAATGGTGCCGATTCTGTTTTGCACAAACTAAACTTAATTTAGACTATTGCCATCTTTTTTACTCTGATAAAATAAGAAAGAGATGGACAAAAATAAGAGCTGTCAAATTTAGTTGAACTAAAATTTCCATACAAATTTAGACGACAGGTCGGAACGTGTCGACTAAAGACACGGTGAAGTTCAAGGCGGAAACTAATTCGACATCTCTAACTTAGTACTTATCTATCACCGTCCTTTTCTCGCGCTATCTGTTAGTAAAAGATAGCAATTCTTTAATTTTAGTTTAGTTGGTGAATAAGAAAATCGGCGCCAATGTCGTTTTATTTTTGCGGAATCTATTTGATGTAACTACTCTGCAAGTGTGTACCATACCATACCATACTTTGAACTTCAAGTTGAACATAAATTCAGTTGAGGAGTACTAAGTATGGAGTGCGGACTTGCAGAGGTTATCTAATAAGCCTAAGTTAGTGTCGAGTGATGATAATTACTCAAGTTAAAGTGTTTGGCGCTCCCTGGGTAGTCAGCCCCACTACCAACCTTGCTGACAGGCCAATCTTTTTATTACGAAGGAAGACTCTTATTTATTAATGAATCCAAAGACAAAGAAGAACATAGAGATGCAAATACTAGAAGAGCATGATTTTTTTTTAATGCAGTTCATTGTCTCGTTACGTGGTTCACAAAAGTTTAAGGAAGTTTTAATGTCTGTTTGTCGAAACCGCAAAGCGTATACCGCTTTTGCCTTAATATGTCAAGGTAACATTACCCTTTCCTAAAAAAAAAAACACTTTAATTGTATTGTGACGGTAGCACTACGTATATGTGTACAGTGGTACAGTGCGCGTTAACTAAAACCAAGATGGCGTCGACTGTCAAACTTGAGGGGTGTACTAGTACCCACTGAAGAGTTCCACTATCCACCTCCTAGCTCCATCATCAAACCCTGAATACCAAGTGCAATCTATTGGAGTGATCAAAACAAATCATATGACCCGAACCTCACATAGATCACGCAGACGACGCCATCTTGGTTCTAGTGATTTGACGCGCACTCTTAGTACGGTGGTGTTTTTATAAATGTATAAAGCTGGGTCTATGCTAGGCGAGCCGAGCACGAGCGGAACACAAGCGGAGCACGAATTTGCATAGCGTAGACGACTCCCAAGTCCGTCCACGCTACGCGAATTCGTGCTCGGCTTTTTTTTTCTGTTGGAAAATCCTCATGGATGTCCCGCGCCCGGGGAAGGCAAGGGGGTCCGCCGGACTCTTACCGGCTAAAAACCAACGGTGTTCCTTCTCCTGACCGTTCGGCCGGGGTCGCGAGATTCGCAAAAGCATGCACCGCAACCTCGTGCTCGGCTCGGCTAGCGTAGACCCAGCATTACATTTTAATGGTATAAAAACACCACCGTTCTTGTCATCGGATGTTTTTTCGAAACTAGCTTAAATGCTATAGGTGCGCATAGATTTTAGAGCAAATCTTCCCCGTACAGTAATCACTTGACGAGATTTTTTGGGAAGAAGCAATCAATAATTTTAGAATAGGTACATAATAGTATAAAAATCGTCTACATAAAAATAATATTCAATGACTCTGTACACTTGCCAATCCTGTGCAATCGTGTGATTAGCAACTTTAGCCATAGGTACCAATAAAACTTACCGCGGGTCAATAGACAACTTGATATTGTTTATCACATGTTCGTGGGGCGGACCAAGGCAACAGGGTATATACAAGGTTAGTCGGAAAGGGGGTACTAAGCCGAAAGGGTGTTAAAGTACCCATAATAAGGGATAACTTTTGTTCTACAACTTTCCCCAAAACTCGATAGTGTAAGAGAAATAGATTTTCAAACATTTCGTAAAAAATATGCTAAAATCTATCTGTCCATAGCTATGATCAGCTGTTTTTACAATTTAGGTCATACTTGAGGTCATGGATTAGAAAATTAATTTTCTGAATTCATAACTAAAGCAGGTAAGATTTTTTTTTGAAAAAACTAAAATATAAATCTTTTTTCATGCAAATATAAATTATCGAATTTTGAAATTTTAACACTTGCTTTAAAATAGTCATCAGTGATACTTTAGGTGGCCCACGGCTTAGTACCCCCTTTCCGACTAACCTTGTATATGTATATACATCCTTAATATAAAAAAAAAAATTGAAACGTGTTTATTATTATTTAAGGTACCCATGATACCTATCGTTTGTTTTCTATTTTATAGCGTTTGTATTACACGCTGATAAAAGTTCACTTATAGCCTGTAAACATTTGAGCTTTCGCTTTCCATGCACTTTTCTACTTGTTGCGGTTATAGTAGTAATGATTTGATATGGTTAACTGAGCTTTCTAAAGTAACCACGTTTGTTTTTATCAAGCGACACTAAGTGCATACCTAACTATTCTGTAGTTACGAGTATATCGTCAGTGGAAAGGTAAAAAGACTAAAGCGCCAATATACCTACTTTACAGTAGATAGATTCAAAGTATTTTTTTAAGAAAATAAACATTGTTATTTTCTTTTCATAGTTATATTAAATAGATAATTAAATTATTTATTTAATATGTATAGGTACTCTAAGAAAAATAACTACATTTATTTTCTTAAAAAAAAAACTTTGAATCTCTCTACTGTAAAGTAGGTATATTGGCGCTTTAGTCTTTTTACCTTTCCACTGACGGTATCGTAAATGTATCGCTATGTCGACGGTCCCTACGTAGGTATACTATCGAAACTACAAAATCTCAAGTTTTTATTTTATCTGCTTAAAATGTGTGAAGTTATGTTATCTTAAAGGTTATAAAATAATATTTTTTTATGGGACCAAATGGCAACTATTCCGCATCAAACTAAAGAAGAATCACGTAAATCGGATCATAAATCTCAGCGTAATCGGTGTACATACATAATAAAATAAAAACTGAGATTTTGTAGTTTCGATAGTACCTATACGTAGGCACCGTCGATGTAAGCGAATTTTAAATCAATAATACAACTATCCTATAACATATTGGTTAATTTTTTTGCGACATGCACAATTTGTATCATAGGTACCTACATAGATATGAATAAAGTTTTCAATAGTATTATTTAGTATGTGCGAAAAAAGTATTTCCGATTAAAAATTCACTAACATTAACGTTACGTTTATGTTACTAACTGGACAGCATTCGTGCTAGACCAGAGGTTCTCAAACTTATTTCATCTACCGCCCACTTTGAAAATCAATTATTTTTCAGCGCCCCCCAATTTTTTTTTACTTTACCACATCTTAAAATCCACAATGACATCATTCATTTAATTAAATTTAAAGAAATATCTGGGTCCCTTACCGCCCCCTCTAGGCCTCCAGCCCCCACAAGGGGGCGTTATCGCTAACTTTGAGAAAGACTGTGCTAGACCTTCTGAATGTATATGCTGCAAGATCTCGAAAGTCAACCATGACATAAAAATACGTCGTATTTTTTCATGCACAATTGAGATCTTGAACTCATTGTTATTCATTTACTGTTACAATGATAAGAACAGGGTGTAACTTTAATTGTAATTTGTCACCCACGTCCTTTATCTTTATTGTGTAATGTCTTCATGGTGGTCTTATAGAGGTATGATAATCGCAATCTTATTGTTATCGAATCCATTTGACATTCAGGTCAGAGAAAACAAAACGAAATTGATTCCATTGTTTATCAGCCGTTTGATTACTTTTTACCAAATAATTAATTGGTGAAAAGTAATTATATTTTAATAGGCATTTTACAATCGTGACATTATCCGTTAAAATCAAGAAACTTTTACGAATTTTCGCAGTAATCTATACTAATATTATAAAGCTGAAGAGTTTGTTTGTTTGTTTGAACGCGCTAATCTCAGGAACTACTGGTTGGAATTGAAAAAATATTTTTGTGTTGGATAGTCCATTTATTGAGGAAGGTTATAGGCTACAACCAATAGGAGCGGAGCATAAATGAAAAATGTTCCAAAAACGGGAAAAATGTCCTCTCGTGCGAAGCCGGGACGGGCCGCTAGTTCAATATATTGGCAATATTTTTTTACTTTCGTCTCTAATGAAAAGAGGGATTTCGCAAATGAAAGGTGTTTATTATTGACGTAGCGTGTCTTACTCCATGATTTCTGAACAGTATCCATTATTTATTGTGGTTTATTACAAGTTAAGAAAAAAAAAGATAAAAAGAATTATTTTCTTTTTATTACAGCATAAGTACTCGAAGTTACCTCGAAATCTGACCTTTTTGTAAAAGATTTTGTCTTATCTGAAATATTTTCAAAGACCGGTTAATAACAAGAATAAAGCATTGTACTTTGAATGATAGATTGAGAAATGAAGAGATTAGACAAAGTTGCGGTTTAAAAGATGATGTAGTGACAAAAATTGAAAGGAGTATGCTTAGGTGGTTTGGCCATGTTGAGAGAATGAGTGAACGGCGATTAACAAAAGGAATTTATAAGGCGGATGTTAATGGGAACGCCGGTAGAGGACGTCCTAGAAGGACATACATCGATGTTATTGGTGATGTTCTTCACAAAGGTCAGGTGCGTAGTACTCTCAACCGGCGTGCGTGTATGACAAGATGTATGAATGTGGATGAAGCGAAAGGGGTATGTAAGAGTCGTAGCATGTGGCGTTCTATAGTTTCTGCCTACCCCCATGGGAAAAAGGCGTGAGTTTATGTATGTATGTATGTAAAGCATTGTCAAAAGTCTAAACTTTAAAGAACTGTCAACAAAGTTAAATGATTTTACCCTTGCGAAGCCGGGTTGGGCCGCTAGTACCTATTAGATAAGTGCAGTCAACTGCAAAAATATGTAAACACTTAGAGATTAACTGCCTCGTTGGTCTAGTGTTAGCAAGCGCGACTGTTGATCGTGAGGTCCTGGGTTCGATCCCCTGGTCGGGCAGTGTTATTGGGTTTTTGCCGTGTGGAATTCCTCAGTAGCAGCCCGTAGTTCGGATTTGTGCCCGGTTGATGGCAATAGGCTTGCCCCCTATTACATGGGACTTAAACATAACGGCGAAATGAGGGTATTACTATACACCTCTGCCCAACCCTTTGGGGAATACAGGAGTGATGTTATGTTATGTTTACTTAGCGATTAAAAAGTGAATTTATAAAGAAATTGTGAATGGAATCTTTTATGAAGTACTAGCGACCCGCCCCGGCTTCGCACGGGTGCAATGTAGATACTTATGTGGGGCATATAAACCTTCCTCTTGAATCACTTTATCTATTGCTGAAAACGGCATTAAAATCCGTTGCGTAGTTTAAAAGATCGAAACGTACAGACAGCGGGAGCGACTTTGTTTTATACTATGTAAAGATGCGTACGTGTTGCAGATGTTATGTGTACAATATTCAAGGATTTCAATCGGTGTAGCTTACTGTACTTAAATAATTTATTTTTTTAGATTAGCTCTGTGGTTATGCCTAACCTTATAGTGTGGGATTACCGCGGAAAAACCTTGTAATAAGTACACCAATACCACCATTTAACAGATGACATTTGGATAGCCATAATGACTGGGTCAGTCATATACCACATTGTTGTGTCACAAATTGGTTTCCATGACATGACCTTAATACGGGGTCAGTAAATTAGTTATGGTATTTTTCCCGTAATATTTCTAGTTTGACATCTATGAATATTTGGGGTCTTGTAAGCTTCGATTGGCAGTCGCGGTCGGTTATTTTACACATAAAATGGTCGTTTATAAATGACAACTGACATACAATGTCATAGACCAGCGTTTCCCATTTGCCGGGTCGCGACCCGGTACCGGGCCATCTCAAAATAATATCGGGTTGCAACATTCCCGCCTTGTTTTATTTTAAAAACACAACTTATAAATGTGAAGCTGGGTTTTTCAACACTAGTTTACCTTAAAAATAAATATAGAAACCGACTTGAAGCGGAACCAGACCTTAGGATAAAACTTTCGTCATTTTCCGAGAACTTGAATTCTTTAGTAAAAAATAAGCAGCAGCTCCTTACTTCGCACTAAAATTTAGTGACTAAATAGGCGATACCAAAGTATGTAGTACTAATAAAACCTTTTTACTATTAATAAATGTGTATTATTTTATCTAATAGAACCAGCTTGGGTTTAAAAGTATTAAGTGGGTCACGAAGGGGCAGTGCGAAAATTACCGGGCCATGGCAGAACAATGATTGGGAAGCACTGTCATAGACTATTAAGCTCCCCGAATTCCACTAACTAGATCAAGAACAATGGGTCTTAAAATTGACAGATCAGTGCAAACTTCTTTCGATGCGGGTTGAACTAGCCAGTAAGAGTCTAGCAGGCCCTCTCGCTTTCCCCGAGCGAAGGACATGCATGAGGAAATTACCAGGATAAAAAAAAGTTTGAACAGCATTCAAAGAATCAAACCGACTTTTTTTAAATCTTTATTTAACGGCTTTATCGCTGTGCAATAATGTCACCCCGTAAAATTAACAAAATACACAACTTACATAAAGCGATTTCCTTAAACCTATGTGTGCTAACTTATACAAGATCTCGGCTCGCTCTAACAACAGGCAGGCCAAGATACTGTTACTTAAGCCGATATCATAAAGCCTTGTCACGCCAAAGCTAGCTACTCCCAGGTCTTCGTTCCACACACATTCCATCAAAATGTGTTGAACATCTACGTTACACTCGATACAATTGCTTGATACAGTCCAAAAATATAATCTATACTAATATTATAAAGCTGAAGAGTTTGTTTGTTTGTTTGAACGCGCTAGTCTCAGGAACTTACAGGTTGGAATTGAAAAAATATTTTTGTGTTGGATAGTCCATTTATCGAGGACGGTTATATAACATCACGCTACGACCAATAGGAGCGAAGCATAAATGAAAAATATTGCAAAAACGGGAAAAATGTCCACCCGTGTGAAGCCGGGACGGGCCGCTAGTTTGAAATAAATTTTGAGTAGGTAAAAAAAGCAGATGAGACTTGATATAATGAATATCAATCGTTAAAACCGGCTTATACTGGAATATAATTATGTATGTTATGAAATCTGATATAGGAGCCAATAAACGAATCTTCACCAGATTAATAAATTAACGAGAAGGTAAATAACACGTGATCGCTTCGGCACATGCTGACAACTAAATAACATTTACGCATGGATTGCTAATATTGTTTTGTACCTATTTAGATCATACAAACAAAATTATGGACGTTTTGTTCATCGTGAGCTTTATTTCTATGAGATAAATGTATTGCAGTAAACTGTTGAGAGTGTACTTTTGTTCTTCACCGGGCAATGCTAAATAATAAAATTAAATGCTTGATTGAATAAAGAAGAACTTGAAGAAGAAATAAACTTGATATCTTTAAAATAGAATCATGTTTGCACTAATTAGGCCCGAATCTAATACACATTCGTCGTAATTAAATAAAACGATGGTAGGCATTTCACTGCATGACAATCTCGTGAAGAAACCTTGCCTATAATACCAAAAGAGGCTGTTACTGATAGCAGAGTTATTAATAAAAAAACATACATTTAAATCCTACATATATTGCATTTTATTAGGAAATAATCTAGTCGTAGATATTAATAGATCGTTCCTAATGTTGTGTGGCTAGATCGGTCGGATCATGACCTTATGCCGACCGGTTCGAGCAATGGCTCCGGACAACGATTAATATTAATAGGATAGGATAACGCGAATCTTTTGTGTTGATCGCGAACGATTTATTTTATTGTAGTCAACTTGCCTCTTAAATTATCGTGTAGGATGTGAAATTGTATACGAAAAAAAAACGCGCCAATTGTTTTTTTTTATCGGTAAGGTGGTTTAGAATATCCGTGTAGTGGGCGTTCTAGACCGGGTTAAGATTTAAAAATATTTTTAAACAATGAGGATAATCTCCGTCGTATATACGTTAGAATTGTAAGTTAGTATATTATAGACATATTAACGTAGACATATTTATTGGAAGTACTTAATAAAATGCTCGACGGTATAAATAAAACCCAGTTAAGTATTTATAACTTAAATAATGACACTTAAATTATTTGCCCAATAAAAAAAGTTTCCACAAACTCAGATCCGTATACTTGTTGCACAATAAAAGCGAGAAACGACTCAATTAAAACTTCTTACGATGCACTTTTGCAAATTTTTATCGACAATAATAAAATTGTATGAGACTTTAAAATATCGACATTTAATATCGACGCATAAAGTAGGTAACGACCTCGAAAGTTGTGCTAGTCGACAGATAATTTTATAAGTGATCTGGTTTACTTAATAATAACTTGGATAAGCTTCCTATCTTCCTTATTAATATGCTAATAATGTCTTAATTATAAAATTTCAAATACACTGTGTTAGATAAGTCTATGTTTTCTGATATTAATGCGAGCGTTATTCATCGAATTAAAATCGGTAACGTATTTTATTATGCATTTATGTAATGTCACGAATGTTTAATATATTTATCTATCGCATCGCTTGTTATGTCATAGTTCCTGTGAAGACGACCGGACTTCCGAAGTTGTAATCAACGTACTTTCACGTACATTCAGTGGACTATCCACTGATGGACTCCTTTCATACGAATGAGGATCGTCGGAGTGTTTACAACGGGGGCTATCACGTGGAGATTTACAGAACCTTATAGCTTATGAAGCTAATAATGTACTTCGTCTTCTTTTCGTGTGGTTTATGCTGCCCATGGGCCTCTGATTTGGCTTCACCTTCCGTCGAGAAATATCTCTCAGACATGCCGGTTTCCTCACGATGTTTTCCTTCACCGTTTTTAAGCAAGTGATAATTATACAATACGCACATGAATCCGAAAAGTCAGAGGTGCGTGCCTTGGGTTCGAACTCGAGACCTATGACTTGGCAGTCCGACGGTCACACCACTAGGCTATCACTGCTGTTAATAATGTACTAACGAAAAATTATTTTGTAGATGGGAAAGGATTTTTCTGATATAACAAATACTCAAGATTAAATCTTTTCAACTTATAATTTTGCTATGCGGTTGAACACTGATAAAGGCCACTCTGACTGTACCTGTGGGTGGTATAGAAGGCGGCTAAGTAAAGCAGGTCCTGATTGAACCTACTTGAACTTGGCGAATAATTATCATTAATAACATAGATTTAAACGAATAAATTCTTATCTCAATGTTTTGATGGATCTATAAAAAAGTCACGCTTCAACTAATTTGGAAACAGGTTTTTGTTGCTAATTTAGTTTTTATTGATAACTACCTGTGTCCTCACGGCGCCGCCCGTTGCATATGTTACTCAGTGATAATGTAGCTTTCTAATGGCAAAATATTTTTTGAAATTGGTCCAGTAGTTTTTAAGTTTATTCTTTACCTACATACAAAAATATAAAAATACAAATCTTTCCTCTTTATAATATTAGTATAGAAGTATAGATTAGCCTTTGTAAGAATTTTAAACTTTTAATTCGTTAGTGAATTTTGAGCCTAAACCGATGCATGCTCATTGTGTATGTAAATTATAACTTAGGTACCTACTTAAGAATTCCAAATCGGTTTTGGTAACGACCAATAAATCTAAGTTATGAAACCATAATTATCTTCCGGCTTGGGGCACCCGTCGCATATGCGACTGTACTTTTAAAAATAACTTGTTATCCATAAACACTCAATTAGCTTTATGGTTTCTTTCTATTAATAGACCCAAATATAAGCCACCCCAATCATAGTGAAAGGTCCATCAGATCACAGTATTCCTTAGATGGACGTTGAAAAGTTGTTAATTCGCACTTTATTTTCAGTATAAAAATAGACATATTTTTAATTAACCTCTAATTTTAGATATAAAACTTATAAACCATAAATTGGGAAAAATCTACATAATTTCTGCTCCATTTTCCAAAAATAAATCATAAGCTGGCCAGTCGGTCAAGTTCGGTGAGATGAGTTAGCATTGAGCAAGGGTCGTAATTGTGGACATTCACCTTCCTGCCACCAGTCCGAAGGTTAGCCAACTTAGCGCCATACAATGACGTGAATTGTAATTATTTTATAAACACGTACTTGTAATAAAATAAGGTTTCGGCCTTATGTGTCAGTATTAAGGTTTGTTATGAATACGATGACGTCACAAAAGAACCGTTCATTTATAGAATAATTTAATAGTATATTTGTAAGATATCAAAATTATTTTTCAACTGAGAATATCTGCCATTATAATAAAAATAAAAAGGACATTCCATGTTTAAAATGAAGAGCCCATAATTTTTTTAAAGTAGTAATGACAGTAAAAAAAGAAATGATTGACACATGTAGGTACTTAATTTAGGTTTGTTTATAATACCCCAAATTAAAACACAAATAAGCATCACGTGCGGAAAATGTCACGGCATGCGAATATCCGTCAGTATCGAAAAGATGTGTTCAAAATTAATGACGAATTGAATTAGTGTTCGTTCGAACGTGATGTTTTCATTAATATTAAAACAGAAGTAACTGAGTCAGCAAAGATTTCACAGATGATAAATGGGCGAAAATTAAAATGACGTAATTAATGATATTTCGCGCATCCAAGCATATAATATTTATCGTAGTTCTTTCATCTGATAGACAACTTTTTATAAGTGTTCTAAATACAAAATATCCGACGTAATTTTATTGCTTTCGTGATATCTTTTTGCTATAGGTAGTTTTTTTTTAATAGAATCACTAGTTTCTACGAACTGGTAAACTGGTATTGAGTTTAGTTCTATAAATCAAATGTTATCTAATGAATCCTACGCAGGAATTATACTTTGTTTTGATTACTTAATATGTAGACCCGTATTAATGTTATAAAGACGATGATTTTGTTTGTTTTTCACTTGATCGTCAATATTACAAACAGCCTATTGGTGCCCAAAGTTCTCTAGCGTCTTCCATAAATAAGGTATTTGTACTACTTTTATTTCATCTAAAGAGCTTTTCTTGAAGCGGATTATGCATTTGTTTTCTAGTTTTCATCAGGAAGCCGAGTCCAGGTTGACATTGAGATATGTGGTGGAAAGAAGTCACCAGGTTCTTTTAATGATTACACTCACACATTTAGATTTCTTTGTATAGAACTACTTGATACCGATAGCCTTCACAATATCCTTGTACACAATACTACGTATGTGTTTATTTATCTTTATCTTTCCTTGTTTTATACTCTTCGAAGAAACATTAAACAAGCTTACAGCTACTCAAAACATCTCGACATTTAAACGGGAAAGTCATTTAGGTAAATATTGTTTCTCAAACTTTTAAACTTCACTTATGTAATATTCATATGTGTCTTCTTAATCCTTACTCTTGAATGTTGTTTGTTTGTTTGTCATCCTACGTGTTTTGTAAGGGTCAATCGATGTAAACGTAATATCATTATTCCTGTAGACAGCATTGAAGTATATAGTAGTCTTTTGTATTCCAGATACTGCAAATTAAATCTCAAGAAGAACCTTCGACTTGGCGTTGCTTAGGACCCGGTTGGAATGTCCCCATTGGAAGAAGCGTGAAAATTGGTTTTACCCAAAAAATAAAAAGAGGAACTGTCTGTAAATGGGGGCTTGAGGTAAACGATACCAAGATTATATTTATAATATAATATGCACTAACGATGGCTTGCATTTCGATAAAAATTAAAATTTCTCCGAATAACAAAATAAATCGAGACCAAAACAGTAACAGAAGGATTCATAATACTTTACGAGGCAGCTGCTCGACTGGTTCGAGCGGTGGAAAGGCGCCATGACGCGCCGTCTGACATAATACGGCCTTCGGACCAATTGCCGACTCGATAACTAAACTTGTGGAGTTGTGGCTACACTTTTAGCCTTAACTAGATGATACACTCGGATTTGTGTGGGGGAAAAAGGAACTTGAATTTTATTTGTGCAATTTTCGACGGTCGAAAACGTCGAAATCGTCAAAATTCGACCGCATCGTTACTGGTTTGATGACAGATAAGCCCAAAATAAAGAAGTTTTAGGCAGACAAGACGTTTGCTTGAGGTTAAAGCTGTTTTGTTTTTTTTTTTTCGTTAAAAGCAAAATTGCACCTTGCAAATAAGTGGACAGAACATCGATTTCAAATAACGAATCCGACAATTTCTGGAAACAAAAGTTTACAGTATGCCTACAGGCTTCCAGATTATCTAAAAACATAGGGTAGTTATTTTGTTTAGGAAAAAATGTTCATTGTTAATCGATATTGACGTTCCGGTACACAATAGCTCATGTTAAGAGCTTCTTCAACATCCAGTAATAGATTACTTATAGCTTTGATGGACATGATGTATACGGAAGAAGCAATTGTGAAACGTTAATGTGAACGGGAGGACGAACAGAGAGTTTGTTTTAGCTTGAAAAATAAGGCACGGTATAATTAAACACTCTAGAATAGCAACAGGTATTAGATAGAGCTGGTTATGCTCGTGCAAGGTAGATTGCAACGTGGCTTGTTACCTACTTCTTCTTCCTAGCTTTAGACAAGTAGGTACCAGCCAGGGTCGGCTTTCTGCTTAGTCTTCTCTATATCATTCGGGTTCGTTGTTAAGCTTCCTTACGGCCAAACACTTAAACGCTACTCAATTTTGAGTTGCCGTTAATTTCTTGCTGTCACTGTCACTTTGCTTTAGAGTGACAGTGACAGCAAGAGACTTAAGGCAACTTAAAATTGAGTAGTGTTTGAGTATTTGGCCATAAGAGAATAGATTTGGTTTTGGTTGTCATGGCGGCCTTCACAACATATTGCGCCAGTAATTTTTGGCCCTACCGCCATCTTGTTATATTGTTGTCATATATACAAGGTTAGTCGGAAAGGGGGTACTAAGCCAAAAGGGTATTAAAGTACCCATAAAAAATGGATAACTTTTGTTCTACAACTTTCCCCAAAGCTCTATAGTTTAAGAGAAATAGCTTTTCAAATATTTCGTAAAAAATATGCTAAAATCTATCTGTCCATAGTTATGATCAGCTGTTTTTACAGCTTAGGTCATATTTGGGGTCACGGATTAAATAAATAATTTTCTGAATTCATAACTAAAGTAGGTATGATATTTTTTTTTATAAAACTAGAATATAAATATATTTGCATGCAAATAAAAATAATCGAATTTTGAAATTTTAACACTTGTTTTAAAATAGTCATCAGTGATACTTTAGGTGGCTCGCGGCTTAGTACCCCCTTTCCGACTAACCTTGTGTATATATCAATATTTTTTAATCCAATGTTATTGGCGGATGTAAATCGAAAAACAATAATTTTGCAATCCAGTCACGTATGACTGCGTTATCAATTAATTTTCAGAATTAATAATACTCATATAACTTGCGAACAAAACACAAGAAATCAATGTTTTGCTTGCCTAAATAACCGTCATATTTATCGCTCAAATTTTTATATTGCACATGAGGTTTTTTACGATTATGTTCAAAGATTTTCCGTTCTGATAGAAAAAGAAAAACAGTTACATAATGTAACTTGTTTTTCACCCCGCAATGAGTTAATAAAACTGGTTACCGAGTCCGAAGGCGATGTGCTAGTAACCTGCCTGTTCTTATGCATTTTCCCTATATTCACCTACATGTAATATAATAACTAAACCTATTGCTCTAGTCTGCAAACTGTACTGACAATCTTCATTTTCAACACGCCTAGGTTTGTGTTAACCTTACCAATATTAAACAGGAGATGGTTCATGTTGGATAGTTCCAAGTCCCCGTTTATCGCCAAATGCACTTGCAAGTTTTGTTGCGCAAGTTAGTGCAATCGATTGCTCGCTCAGCTCGTGAAAGTTGTAGTCGACATGCTGCGGGTGTGTGAGCTTGCAAGTCGGTTGCGCAAGTTAACTTGCTCAACAAAACTTGCAAGTGGATTTGGCGCTTTTAATAATTAGTACCTGGATGGCTGAGCTTCGATCGGTTTTTTTTTGGTAAATCGACGTTTTCTAAAAATGAAACCTAGCTAGATCGATTTATCGCCCCCGAAACCCCCTACATACTAAATTTCATGAAAATCGTTGGAGCCGTTTCCGAGATTCAGATAATATATTTATCGCCATTGTACCCTTTAATGTTTGTTATTGTATAAGAGCTGTGTTACAATTTTGGTGTACAATAAAGTATATTCTATTCTATTCTATATACAAGGTTGGTCGGAAAGGGGGTACTAAGCCGAAAGCGTGTTAAAGTACCCATAATAAGGGATAACTTTTGTTCTACAACTTTCCCCAAAACTCGATAGTTTAAGAGAAATAGCTTTTGAAAGATTTCGTAAAAAATATGCTAAAATCTATCTGTCCATAGCTATGATTAGCTGTGTTTACATTTTAGGTCATATTCGGGGTCACGGATTAGAAACTCTATTTTCTGAATTCATAACTAAAACAGGGATAAAAAAAAATTGAAAAAACTAATAGGTACCTATAAAAATAATATTTCATGGATTTTTTTTTATCTAATTTTTAAATTTTAACAATTTCTTTAAAACAGTCATCAGTAATACATTAAGTGGACCGCGGGATAGTACCACCTTTCCGACTAACGTTTAAACGTATTAGGTTAGTCCTATAAAAAGCATCTTAGAAAAATACGTTCATTGTATTAGGCATGTAGCCCTTTAGTAGTAGGTACCTAGCTAATAAAACGGGGTTAAACATGTTTCCTTCAAGAATACATTGTCTTAAGATGTCAATTATCTAGTACTTATATCAATAAATAGTTACTTTATAATATAAAATAATATTATGATGCTGTAATAGCGTTTTAATTGACATTTATATATGATGCCATGTTACTAAAATGGCGTCTGACGGCCATAGACAAGGATTTGATACGCGCATTGTCACACATTTATTAACTACCTAGCAACTCGCTTTAACTTTATAAAGCAAATGTTATGATGATCCTAATGCTACCTATAAAATCTCTTAAAAAACTTGACGCATTTGTTAGTTCAAAAGTAAATTAATTGTATCGGATTGACTTTATTTATTAGCTTACAAATTCAATCTGCGAAACCACAAAAAAGACCTTCTACTTCCGACTGTGTTTAAATTGGTTGTAAAAGACTCAAAACTTTGTGATGTTGATAATAATGATTTTAATTACATACATTTCACTGACTTATCGACGCATTAAGGAACGCAAAAAGTCACTGTGTCTGGAGAAGCAGTTGTTCTCGAGATTAGCTTGTGTGTCACGTATACGAAGGCACGTGCTGAGTTTTTATAATTATTATTGATTATTTATTGATGATGCCATAAATCTTTAAAGTTATTATTATCTACCACCATCTTAGTGTTAATGAATAATGTAGGGACCAGCGCCCTTGTCATTGTGTTAGAAGAGATGGGAGTAGGTAAGGAAACGGATGCACATAAAACCTCGTAACTATTATATGTACCTTAAAAATTGCTTGAACATACTCTTAATTATTAAGTTTCAATTTGTGCTGAAGCACTTAATTGTTAATCCATGACAGCTATTCCCACGAAAAAAAAAACTGTGGAGAGACGTTGCCAACCAATAGTATTTCTCTAAATTGACATTACGAGAACTAGAACATGACTGGTAAATGAGAAATGACTTTTGTAAACATTCTGACATGACAGTCTGTAAATACATTTTTAAAGATACTTTTACAAGTCAATATAATTTTAATTTTTTTTTATTTTGTCGATCGAAAGGATGTCAAGTATCATAGACAATCTATGACCGTATAAATTTTGGAATGATTCTTAATTTGCAAATCAACGAACGATAAAAACTGCAAGGTACGAATTTGAAAAGGCCATTAAATATTGATTAACACAGTTTTATAAGTTGCTCGTGGTTCAAAATCTCTGAGCGTGTTGCTTTATCACGATCAGTTCGCTACGCTTCCGCAGTGTTCCACGGTTACATCTGACTATTTAAATTTAAAATACTTGTGTTATTGCGATGGGATTTCACTTTGCACAGCGTTGGAACAGATAAAAGGCAGTTCATTTCAAGATTGTTTTTGTTTTTTGTTTTCTTAGCTTACGTAATACTTGACAGTCCTTTGTGGTCCTTTTTGTTACGTTTTAAAAAAAAAGAGCATTACTTTGAATTGTACCTGGCGATTATAACAATTGCTTGTTGATATTTGAAGCATTTAATGTGGTAGATGTTGTAGATGTGTCAAGATAACAAGATGTTTTTGGACATACATAAATATGTGTATTTTTAGCATTTCATCTTTGGACGCGATAAATTAATTCTTTCATCAACGGAAACGATCTGATTGACACGACAGTTAGCTTAATCGAATGTTTACAACAATTAAATTCAAAGTTTCGCTAACTCAAGACTTTTAGTCCGTTTTACTTGTAGATACGTAGGTATCTGTAAAGCGTGTCGGATTATTTACAAACAAAAGACTGGCAATTTGATATAAGCCGCTATTGCACAATATTATCAACATAATGAGGTGCACGTGAAGGAGGTAAACATGAGATATGAATTAATATGACGTCATTATTATGTTATATTTGAAACTCGTCTGTTACGGCTAAAAACCGAAGCGCTACACATAGGTTAAGCCGACTGTAAAAAACTCTTAACATGAAGAAGGATTATATTTGATTAGATATGATGACCAACTCTTCTATGAACTAGATATACAATGCTTTTAATTAATTGACGACACGTTTGGTGCAGTGGCTGAGGGATCGGCTTCTTCGCTACGGGTTGTGGGTTCGATTCCCGCACGGAACAAATATTTGTATGGCCTACAGATAGTTGTTCCGGGTCTGGATGTTTGTGTGTGAAGATTTGTATTTGTAAACGCACCCACGACACAGAAGAAATCCTAGTGTGGGGCAAAGATTAAAAAACAAAAAAATAATATAAATGGGGTATATTAAAAGGGCCTCCACGAGTGACGATACTTAAGTACGTCCGGGGCATCCTGAGTACGAGTAGTCAGCCCCGCTACCAAACTTGCAGACTATCTAGCAACTAATCTGTCACTACAGCATGCATGAGTTGTTCTCAAACAGCTCGTGACACAAGAAGAAGAATAACGACATAAACATTAATGACTATTTTACTTTATAGAAATTACCAATACCCACCTAGTAGGAAGAAGAAAGTGCACCACACTGGTCGATTCTCTCCTATTCTTGTATAAACATGGACCTGCAACAATAAAGAGACGTTGTTGAATGAGGGTAATAAAAAAACGATTAGATCATTGTATGATTCAGATCCTGTTGTCAAAGTAAAGTATTCTTTAGTAGGTAATATAGTTGGATTTATGCTTACAAAGGCATTAGGTAGTTGACATATTGAATCATGCATTCCTATTTATTAATTTTCACATAAGTTAACATTATCTGATTGATAATTTATTCCTTATTTTTTACTTTAGCCATTTTTTTTTTAAATGGACAATACAGGGTGTAAACGAAATCATGTAATTCCTTCAAACCTCGGGATGTACTGCTGACATAGATTAACCCTGAAAGGGAAACTTTTGGATTCAATATAAAAAAGTACAAGAAGTAAACATGTGTTCTTAACATGGGGCATTTTAGCGCCCCGAGTTAAACGACCGCGCGGCGAGCGATAGTCGTGCAATTCGCTCGGGGCGCTAAAATGCCTCATGTTAAGAACACATGTTTACTTCTTATATTTTTTTATATTGAATCCAAATTTATCCCGTGCAGGGTTAATCTATGTCAGCAGTACAACACGAGGTTTAAAGGAATTACATGATTTCGTTTACACGCTGTATAAAAATTATTTTAAAAAAAATATGAAAACAGCGCCCGCAATGAGATATAAAGTAGTAAGACCCGAGCTACCGGTGCGGTGGCGGTGGTTAGGCATCCAGAATGAGAAACCTCTTCACGGCGCGTGCTATGTCCAAGACTAACGCCTTCTGTATCAGGCCCTTGATCCAACCGTTCACCGAGATCGTCTGAAGATATTGGTCGATATTGTAGTTGAATTAAAAACAAGTACAGCTTCGTTTTTACTAAGTACTTTCATTGTTCATGACTTGCGGTTTAAATATGTTAGTATAGCCTATTTCTCACGTAGATACGTGTAATTTCTCTTTGACCTGTGCGTAAGCATGACATTCTAGACATAAAAAAGCTCAGTAAATATATTAAACTTTTAAAAGCACCGCCTACGTCTCTATGCACCGGGAGCGACGAAGAAATTTCGGAAACAAGACTCGAAAGTCTTCCTCTTAGCCTTTTCCCAATTATCTTGGGGTCAGCTTCCAGTCTAACCAGATGCGGCTGAATACCAGTATTTTACACGGAGCGACTGCCATCAGACCTCCGCAACCCAATAACTGGGCAATGCCGATATCCTAAGGTTAAACCGTTTGTCAGACTTTCAGGCTTCTGACTACCCGTAACGACTGTCATAGGTATTCGTATGACACCCGGGACCGACGGCTTAACGTGCTCTCCGAGAACAAATGGTCACCCATCCACGGACTGACCGCGGCAAGCGCAGCTTAACCTCGCAAATCGTACGATCAGCGCGGTTGTTATTTAGCCACGAGCCCCGCTAAACAAGACTCGAAAGTTTATGTATAATTCGAAGTAGAGTATTTACTATGTAGCTAAAGCATTTAAATGTTGCACGTTCGAGCTACATTAAACGTGATAGGCATACCAATTATGTTGATTCAAAATAATTTGTTTTGCTAATTTTCCGGCTTCGGTTTACGACTGTTCGCTGATTTGACAATTTTTTTGGGAAATTTTATCGTCATCGTACTGAACCAAGTGCATTTTTAGCACACCTCTTAACTGATTGCTCCAAAACAAAAGAATTGATTTGTAAATGTTTATTTCGTCAGTGGAAAGGTAAAAAGACTAAAGCGCCAATATACCTACTTTACAGTAGAGAGATTCAAAGTATTTTTAAGAAAACATAAAAGAAATGAAATAGTTATTTTTCTTAGAGTATACATATTATATAGATAATTAAATTATCTATTTAATATGTATACTATAAGAAAAATAACTGTTTGTTTTCATAAAAAAATACTTTGAATCTCTCTACTGTAAAGTAGGTATATTGGTGCTTTAGTCTTTTTACCTTTCCACTGACAATTTATTTTGACAGGTATTTTTATATTGTTTAATATCTTGCCTCCATCTGAAAGCACCTACTCTACTTGTTTCCTTCTAGAGAAGGGGTCGCCAGCTGGGGCTCCACAGTAATTGTATAACCAAACTGAATATGTTGAGTAGTAATAACGTAATAAAACCTCGTTATTCTCTATGGTGCAACGTGATCTGTTTTGTGCAACAACTTTTTATTTGCACAGATATACTTCGAGTGGTCAACAGTCACTCTGATCTGTTTAAATTTTAGGCGTAATTTCTCAACCGGAGCGGTGAAAGGCGAAGCAAGGCCGAACACACAATAGGCTGAATTATAGCCGATACAAATAAGTACACTACACAGACAGGCCGGAAAGAGGCTTCCATTCATATAAACGAACACTTTGTTCTCCACACTTCCAATAGAAATGCAAGTTTATCTAGATTTAGTTCGTTTATTGGATAAAATCGCATTTTAATTCAATTTATAAAAAGACCTTTGTTTTAAAAATATGGCAGAGAATGGCAATGCATATAAAAATAATAAATATTATCTATGCTGTTGCAAGATTGGTATCAAAATGAGAAGCTAAGTGGTTATTATGTACACATTGAGATAATTTAAGTATTCTGATTCACGTTTACATAAAGAGACCTTTGAAATTAGTTAATTCAGCAAGCAAAGAAGAATAAAAAAAATGTGTTGCAAGTACTCGAACCATTAAAAACATATCTTCAGATCACTCCACCATAGACATTCGATATAAACAAAGATAATGGCGTTGTATCATCTTGACAGTCGTACCCTTGACCCAGGCAGTTTGCGGTTGCATGGATTCGTCAAGAGTTTAGCGCAACGAAACGCGGCCAAAAAAAAAACAAAAGATCTACAAGTTTATAAGCTCTTTGAACAATACTATTATTGCTAGTCATGGTATTGTATTTCATGCTTACTACAAGCTTTTAAAATATTGTGGTATTGTTGCTAAATTAGGGTTTTAGAATAAAAAAGCTAGTTTTGAAAATATTGTATTTCGGAAAAATGGGAAACCTGCTCAGGTGGATCATAGACGATTCAAGCTTGGAGTGTAAATGTGGTGCTGTTCCACAAACGATGGGACACCTGACATCATGCCCTGCGTGCCCTGATACCTGCACGTTACAGGAACTAATAGACGCTACTAATAACTCTAAACTCGTAGTTAAGTTCTAGACCAACTCAATTTAGATTGCCATCGACACGCTAAGAAGAAGACTGCATTTCGTTATTTTATTCAGCTTTGTCACTGAGGTAGATTAGATCACAGCTCAATGAGAGATCCTATTATTAAATTCAGCTTTAATCATTGTTCTTTTAAAATTATCTCGTTAAATGAAACCCAACCTCTTCCTCTTCCGTAAATTCATTATGATTTATCTTAAGTGCAAATCAGGTTTCAAACACTGACTCGGAACAAAACATCACCGTAATGAACCTTTGTGTTGTATATTTTGTGCATAATATCTTAAAAGATAATTTGCAAAAAAAAAGGCATTTTAATATTTATTGCTGCCTGGGTAACATGTTGTCTTTACAATATTAAAGTACGTGAATCATTTTATAATAAAAAGATCAATTAATAAGATCATAAAGGCAATTTTAATCGTCAGTCCTATACAGCTGGTGCTGGTTGATTTATTGATGATGTTTTTTTTATGTTTCAACCATTTATATTGACTAGCAATGTTGCTTCGTCATGTGATACGGGCGATGTGGGTTATTTATTAGACGCGGATTTGAATCTAACGATTTTGAAGTAAACGGTTTTTATTTATACAAATCTGCGTGCAGTATAGTCAAATAATATTTTTTTATTAATATTATACATTTTGTCACTGTGAAAGCTATTGTCTATTGTTAAATGAAGTGATTTGATCAGTTTTATAACCATGGCAACAATTTTAAATAAAATGTGCCAAGAAGTGCAAATGTGCAGAGAGGTGTATCAGTGCAAGTAGCTTTATCATTAATTATCAGATCTAATGGTTGTAAAGCCATAGGTACTTTAAAACGTTATTTTCATTGTAGAAAAGACAGTAATTTTCCCTCGCGACCATTTCATGCTCTGATAGAAGGTACGACCTTTTTTACTGCTTACAATCTAGTAATTCATCAACTGCCTCGTTGGTCTAGTGGTGGCAAGCGCGACCGCTGATCGTGAGGTCCTGGGTTCGACCCCCGGGTCGCGCAGTGTTATTGGGTTTTTCTGTGTAGAATTCTTTAGTAGCAGCCCGGTGTTTGGATTTGTGCCCAGTTGATGGAAATAGGCTCATTCCTTACTACATGAGACTTAAACATATTGGCGAAATGAGGGTGTTACCATAGGCCCAACCCTTCGCGAAATATTATGTTATGTTTTACAATTTAGCCTACAACGGGCGACGGGTGACACACCTTCTAAAGCTAGACTTCAAGTTTCCATAAACTGTAATTATTTCAGGTCATGATATTCTATGGGGAAAATGGAATTCACCTATGTCACTTTCAGATCCCAATTAAACTAATTCATAGCTATAGCTAACATCGACCATTATTTAACTGACAATTATCGTCAAGTAGTATAGATTTCTTTGTGTTCATGTTTTAGTTGAATTTGGAAATAAATAACATATCGAAAAGGTAGTGTAGAAAGTACAATGTATAGCTGGTCAAGTTTTTTAAGTTCAAAGCCTCCATTGTATGTACTTAAAATCAACGAGCGAGGAACGTTCCCACGATTTAAATAATCAAGGATAACGACTTTCTGCAACGCTTGAACCAGCCAGTGAGAGTATTTCATTGCAACTGACTTATAAAGATGGTCGTGAGCCAGTATTATTTGTCTTAAAACCAGTAATTTTATCTAATAGTTACAATTACGGTGAACTCCGTACCTTCGCCCTACCATCCATCACGAATCGAAATAAAACATTCTAACTTAAGCTCGTGACCACGACGCCCTACTTTTTCGGTTGCTCTAACTTTATTCTATGACCGAAGCAACGATTTTTCACCTTTATAACTATAGTAATATAGTCTTTATTCGTAAGACAATTGAATAGAACAGAAGTTTCGAATGCAACAATTGTTTTACAATGGAGTACCGAAAGGTTCGATACTTGGACCGCTGCATCAAGTGTTTTTCAATCGCAATCTTAAGTTTGTCTATAGTCGCTGGAGGCTTTGTGCACCTGATCCCGACGTAACGTAGCTTACATAAGTAATTCATGTTGTTTCCTTTACTTTAACAGGTTCTGGAGTTTAGAAAGTGAAGAAGCGAGTGGATCTAATTAAGGAGTATTAGTTCCCCATTCGGAAGTTTATTCCAGTTAAATTAGTTTATTTATAAATCTGAACTAGTTTTAAGTTCTCTTTTGAAGAAATAATTGTTCTTGTAATTTTAAATTAATAAAGTTGTGGGGAAATAAAATTAAGAAATAACTCTGAGGTTATTTTCTATTCTAAACAACGTCTTACCGAACTGTGAAAAAGACTTGAAAAATTGCCGCATTTTATATCTAGACTAGAAAGTCTGCGCCTTAGATATATCTAGAAGTACCTACACAAGATTTACAACCCAATTTAGTATATGGTTCACGTAAGGCCGCATAGGTCAAAGTATATATCATAAACATTCATGCTATTATAGCCCGTAAAGTTAGAGCACATAAAGATAAGAATAGCTTGGTAATATTTGAACAATTTAGGTTGATTTGTGAAATTGCAGCGCATTGTAAAAATATATGAGACTCCATACAAACAATTGCAATTACTGCAACAATGGTAAAACGATTGACGAATATCATGACAATGATTTTATCAAGTATATTCAGAGTAATTTTATAATTTAAGTTGAAAACCCGTCCAATTTTTTACTCTATATGTTAAGTGATAAGGATGAAAGTTGCAGCAACAGCGTTCCAAAGAACAACGCATAGAATTGTGAGTTTCTAAACTGAAATGTCTTGAACAACGTGCTCCACCGGAGTGTGACTATTTCGCAAGCGGTTTGTTAATATTATCAAGTAGGTACTTACTTGACCTTATTTAAGTTTATACAAATGTGTAAAAGTTGATGAATATACATAAGTCACGTTGGTATATGTAACATGTTATACAAGGTGTAAAGAGACCCTTCACCAAGCCGTCAACCATGCATTCAGTACATCAAACTAAGTAACCCTACGCAAAAAATGTCGCTGGGAAACGACTTTTTTTTGGGTGTAAAATTTAGTTTTACTGTAAAGCTAATTGTAACGCACTCAAAACACTGTGCTGATAGATGCAATGAGTAGTAAACGGGTAATGGAGGTATTTTAAGTACATTTGCAACCTTCAAAACTAGTATTTAAAAAAAAAGTTGTGAAAAAGTTGAAACTTTGACCTCCAATATCTCCGTAACTAGAAGGTTCCCAGGCATAGTACAGAACAAAAAAAAATATCGCAATGACGTGGAGAATAAGTGCATTTCGGCTTCGTTAAGGGTCTTTTTACACCGTTTATATTACACCTGTGTCTCTTTGCACATCTTGGAAGAATAGAGGAAGAAATGTTTTTCGCGACAGGAGAACAAATTGAGGAAACTTGTCCTTGTTATCTGTAATCAATGATGTGGCAACGTGTCAGTTTTACGTTACCTTTGGATCAAATAAAATATTATGTCACATAACATCACGCCGGATTAGGCAGAGGTGTATAGTAACACCCTCATTTTGCCGTTATGTTTAAGTACCATGTAATAAAGGGCGAGCCTGTTGCCATCAACTGAGCACAAATCAAAACTCCGTGCTGCCACTGAGGAATTCCACACGGAAAAAAGCAATAACACTGTCCGACCTGGGGATCGAAACCAGGACCGCCCTTGCCATTGAGGCAGATAAAATATTATTTTTATACGTGATTTCGAGAAACGTATCTCTGTTGGTCTCTATTAAATATTTTTTACTTCCAGGCTGTTATGTTATTACTTTACTTTAACGCAGAACATGTACATTCTAGAAAAACTTAATCTGCAACACGAAGAATATTTCTATCTGTACACACAGGTCCATTATGCAGTTTTAAACGCTCTTAATGAAGCTATTACGTAGCCATTAGTGTAATAATATTCTAGTATAGAACTGAATACTGTCTGCAAAGTATCAGATCAAATAATATGTAGATTATTTTAATGGTACCTTTTCAATTATTCATGAGGATATGAATTTATATATAACAAGCGTAGTCGCTTGTTAAATTTTATTTCAATCCTTTTGGATTAGCATTTAAGCGAAATGTAAAATGAAAGTGAATAGGTTATGAGCTTCCACGATAATTTAGAAATAAAAATAAGATAGAATGTTCTCCCTAACTTTTTCCCAACTATTTTGGGGTCAACTTCCAGCTGAATAACAGTATTTTACACGAAGCGACAACCATCAGACCTCCGCAACCCAGTTACTGTGCAATGCCGATATCCTAAGGTTAGACCAGTTGTCAGGCTTTCGGACTTCTGACTTCCCGTAACGACTGTCATAGGTATTCGTATGACATCCGGGACCGACTGTTTATCGTGTTCTCCGAGGCACGTGGGGGTCTCGATATGTAACGATCGGTCACCCATCCACGAACTGACCGCGGCAAGCGTAGCGTAGCTTAACCTCGCAAATTGTATGATCCGTGCAGTGGGTAATTAGCTACGAGCTCCTCAAAAATAAGATAGAGTAATTTATAGATATTTACGGAAAAGTTGTTCTACGAAAGTTGATCAATTTCCGATACTGAGTAACCCCACAGAATTCTTAGAGTTAAATTTTTAACACCCTTTACTTATACAAACATGGTTTCTAATATTGGTCCCTAATTGTACCCTATTTGTAGCCCTCGAGTCGAAGAGAAGCTTGATATTTGATCAATGTATGTACCAACAAACAAAGATCCATCCAACAAAAGTCCAAGTTAATCTCCCGATACGATTCAAAGCACCGGTCTCGTTTTTGTGAGCTCACAATAACGTCACACGTGTTGCCTCTATCGCGTCAAACGACTTGTCTATGGTGTACAATACAATAGGCTACAGCAAGGCGAGATCGTCTGAACTTTGACACGGAGCATCAAGGAAAACCGGTCAAGATTATATTATCTTAATTAAAACCTTCGGGCGTGCAGCTCTGTTGGAATTGATCAAACATATTCTTTTTTTTCTTGTTTAAATCATTAGAAGTAAAGCTGCAAACTTATTGGCTGGTGGAGAACACCTGTCCGTTTGTAATTCGTTTTTGGTTCAGTGGCTTTAGGTTATTTGCAATACCAATCGCAATATTTTTTCCAAAAACTTGCAAAATTGGCGGGTAATCCTTTGTATAAAACCTAAGATTTGAGAAGAATAAAAATAATTCAAACTAAAAAAACAACGATGGGACACCTGACATCATGCCCTCCGTGCCCTGATACCTGCACGTTACAGGAACTAATGGACGCTACTGGTAACGCTAAACTGGTAGCTAGGTTCTGGGCCGACTCAATTTAGATTACAGTCGACACGCTAAAAAGAAGAAGAAACTAAAACCATTTTATATAACTCGCAATTGATATTTTGAGGATTGGAAAGGAAATAAGTAATTCATCAACCAATTGACACAAGATTAAGCAACAATGATCAATCTGATATTATGCAGGAACATAATTCTATTCAAAACGAAATGAATATTTATGCTTTTGTAATCTCCAAGGGAGAACAGTCCATTCAGAGTAATATAAAAGAATGTATTTTTGTAAGCTTGTAGGTACTAACTCACAATCGTATCTAAATATTTTATCTAATTATTAATTTAAATCCTGATAACGAACTAAGGCATGTATTGATAAACAGCTTTCATTTGAGAGAGGGATCTCATATTAAAACGACACATAATAATATGACTCGAGATAATTTTTATTTTTTTCGTATTTATTGGGCCCGCTCTTTACCTCGATCTTGGGTGATGGAAAGCGATGGATGAGGTCTACGATGGAAGGAGCGTACCCAAGATGCTGTTTATAAATAAAACTCTTGCACAAACCGTTCTCCTTCATCGTGAGCTCCTTTGCGGTTTGGGTCCACTTGCATTCTTTTCTTTCCCTTTGTCACATTTCCTACTTTTGTATCCTACTTAAGTTTCCACTATTCGAGGGTTTGAGGTCTCTACGGTTTCTACATCAATGCTTCTTAAACCAGATTCTTTGTATTTCGTTGTTCAACACATCTTGACTTGAGTTCACATATTCTTATGCGTGACATAAAGACTACAACCTTGCAACTCCTATTGTTTTCAGAACCGGTTTCTAACACAGACGAGAACATAGCCTATTCAATTTGTGGTAAAACAGCCTTTTGGCAGTTTCGCGGAGATACATCATTCTTTTTTTTTATCCTGTAAGCCAACGCAATCCTTTTAGTTTTGTTTTATTAAGGCAATAAGATCAGATAGTTTATTGAACTGCCTAATCACCATATTATAATTCAAGGACATGTATAAAATAAAACTGGATTCTAGGTTGTCTACATCTCTTCCTCCACGCCTTTTTTGTTCGTGTCAGCTTCCAGTCTACCTAGATGTGGCTGAATATCAGTGTTTTACATGGAGCGACTGCCATCAGACCTCCGCAACCCAGTTACTGGACAATATAAATATAGGTTGTCTACATAAGAGGTAGGTATTTTAATTATTTTCAATTGCATTACAGTCTTCTATGAACCACATAACATCACGCCTGTATTCCCCGAAGGGTTGGGCAAAGGTGTATTAAAACCCTCATTTCGCCGTTATGTTTAAGTCCCATGTAATAGGGGGCGAGCCTATTGCCATCAACCGGGCACAAATCCAAACTCCGGGCTGCTACTAAGGAATTCCACACGGAAAAACCCAATAACACTTTGCCCGACCTGGGGATCGAACTCAGGACCTCACGATCAGCAGTTGAGCTTGCCACCACTAGACCAACGAGTTAGTTCTACGAACCGTTTAATATAATTCAAGTTTTTCAGTTTCAAAAGAGATTAACTGCTAATTAGATACTGTTTTGTAAAAAATAAAACTAGTTCGCTGTAGACCAGCAATAACTAGACGTTTCAGTTCAGTGAGCGCTTTTTCAATAAACGACTCGTTCTTTTGATAGGTAAACTTTTTCAATGCCTGAAAAGGTCATCACTCAATGCAATTTACCTGGAAACCTTGCCTTTGAGAATTTATTTAAAAAGAAGAGCATGAAATACATAAGCTGAAGTTAATTGACTGGGAAAACTTGTCTTGTTTAATACATTTAAATGTAGACTTCCAGTCTTATGTTAACTTATAAATAGTAACTACTTGAAAGTGTACAAAGTTCTCTTGATAACGATATTTAAAAAAAGTTAAGATAAAAAAAGGTGACTGTTCACACCATTCTGCCAAACATGGCCTCAACAGGATCTGTGAATAATAAGTTCTACCTGAGACTGCAGCTGCGTAAACACGAAAACATTAAAAACACATGTAAAAGATAAAACATTATCCACAACAGCTAGTGAAGTCACCAGCTTGGTATTACAATTACGGACAAACAAGTAAAAATGCAATAAAAGTGATTAGAAAACGAAACGAGAATGTCGTCGTCTGTGTAACTGGACTCCTTCATATCGAGCGCGAGTTACAGAAATCAGAGCGCTCGGGTGCCGCGTTCTGATGGATCGTGTTACACATGCATCATTTTTCTTGTGTCTTCACATTCGATTTCTCAGTAGGACCTTAGGACATGTGGCGACATCTACCACGCTATTGCGAGCTACGCAGCTCGATTGTCTAGCAGACTACGGCAACAATAATGACAATTCCCAAATATGACGTCATAAAATCCTGCATCGCGATATCAAGATTTGACACGCAGATAGTATATACAACTTCCCAACATCAACCGTGGGGCAGTAGCCCGCCAGGCATTAGACCTGCCTGGTTGGAGGATCCTCCCTTTTCGTTGGAGAAACACCATACTTCGTTTCTCCACAGACATTCCGAACGACCTTCATTCACACAAGAAGATGCACTGATCTAGCAAATCAATCGTTTTTTCTGAGGTTTGTATTTCTTTTTTTAAGCTAAGGAAGTCTCCACGTAACATTCACATGAACGATATACCAATTTCTAAACCCACACGTAATTAGAGGTGTTGTAAAAGCTAGTCACACTTATCTTGCACATGTCATAGACAAGCTCACGTTTGTACAATCATCATGAAAATTATAATTATTAACTTCATTATTAATGATGAAATAAAGAATAATTATTTATTGATGGAGATCTGGTTTTATTCTAAGAAACAGAAAGCTGTTTCGTGTCAGAAGAAAATGTTAAGAACTACAACAGAATTAATACTTGATATTAATTTCTTTCTCTATTTGCGGCTTTAAATATTGCTATGTTACGAAGATAAGAGCTAATTAAAGGTTATTTTGTAATAGTCTTTATATCAATACAAGTGGTTTATAAAAAATAAAAAAAAACTAGATTTTCCGTTCCATATATTATCTGTATTATATTAATTTATCCAAATCTGTTCAACCGGCTTGTTTGAGCAACAAATATCCAAACGTTTTAATCTCCTAACTTATTTCAGTGGTTCATTTGTCATCTATATTTCTTAATCTGTCCTCGAGTGTTATCAGTATTTTTTGTAGCCCCTACCGTTACCCCAGTTAGTCACGCACGGTAGAGTGCTCATCAAAATTGTATCGCGCGATAGATGACCACCGAATGTCAATTTGCAGACTTGTTTGCAGAAGTAACTTTGCTGGAAATGTCATTCTGCTGTACAACATTACAATCGTCATTATATTATCTACTAAAAATTAGGTATTCGTATTTGTCAGATTTGTTACAGTAACCACTACTTATGTGAACCTACAATAAACTAAGTTTTATTCTATTTGCGATTTTAAATCTAATTATTGATGTGAAACATCCAATGCGGCTGTACGGATGTGAGAGCGGCTGTTGCGTGGCGACGGCAGAACTTCGTAACTCGTCAGGCTCTTTTCGGTTTAATTCGGCCAGTTTTGTTTTTACAAAATGTGTTTCGATGTTTCACATCTGCCAGGCGACCCGCGACGGCTTCATTTTTTTCTCTAACTCATTTCACGTCATTCCTTCTGTTGGCGCTAGTTTGAAACGTGAATGTATCTATGAAATTAATTATCATAATATGTACAGAGAAAGCAGTCTTATTTCTTGCAACTTTTTTACGTATTGCCTTCGTTACTTTCGTGGGAAATCCGGGAAATAGCAACGTATTAGATTTTCTATAAATTATGCATAACTCTGCATAAGTAACAACATTTTAATTGTAAATCTAAAAAAACAAAGATACTTAAAATAAGTACTCAAGTAATTAAGTGTTTCTTACATGGTTGTTTCTGAACATAGGTAGTATTTTTTTGCACACGGCAAATAGCGCGGGAAAATAATTTAAATTGTTCTTTAATAATAAGATTTACCAAGCGATAATAATTAATTAAAATAAATTTTATTTGCCAGGCATTCCATGGACTATATTTCAACGTAAGTACATCAATTTTTAGCTGACTGCGGGTAATCACATGAGAAATGGGTCAAATGTAAATAGGGGTGAGTTTCCGTGACCGATACGCCATGACAGGCCCCGCAGCGCATTAAAAATAATTTATTTAATCTATGGTCGGCAAAAAGTGGGCGGGAATTTTATTCTGTCATTATTTTTTGTCACGTTGTGTATTATAGATCGTGGCGATAAGTTAGTTAATTAATTGAAATATTTTTAATTAATTAAAATTCATTACGCGGGCATTAAAAGGGAATTAGTGTTTTTGGATCACCGTCTATCCTAATTACATACGGTCAGTTTCATAAATCATAAAAGTATTTTTTTAAATATTACTAAAATCCTCGCACGAATATTAGTTTTTTCGACCACGGCAATGTTTTTAATGCGGTGTCTTTGTTCATTAGGTACGATATGAGCAGATTTTAGAGATGTGTTGTGCAATAACAATTATTATGTCTACCATTTTGAAAGATCTAATCAACAGTTTTTCACAGTTCGTTATTGGTCAATGGCCTGTTCCAATAAGCAGGTTTTGCCCGTACACAGTCACCGCTCTCCTTGCTGAGCAAGAAGGTAGTGTGGCTTCCAGCTCCATCAAAATATCATTAAAAGATTTTTAAATTAGATACATAAAATACTATTTACTGCCTTATCGGTCTAGTGGTCGCAAGCGCGACTGCTGAGCATGGGATCCTGGGTTCGATCCCCAGGTCGGGCAAAGTGTTATTGGGTTTTTCGATTAGGAATTTCTCAGTGGCAACCCGGAGTCTGGATTACTGCCCGGTTAATGGCAATAGGCTCGCCCCCTATTACATGAGACTTAAATAACTGGCGAAACAGGATGTACTAAAAACACCTCTGCCGAATCCTTTGGGGAATACAAGGCGTGATTTTATAGACGAGAAAATGAATCGTGTTAATCGATACTTAAATAGTGATGGCGATAAATCCAGAATCAATTAATCGCTTCACCAAGCGTACGGTATTGGACTTGCATTTTTTATTTAAATAATTGTTCGAGTTTGTCTAAGTACCGTAACTGCACATTAAAGTCGTGTCTTGAACGACACGTTGAAAGTTGAATAGACAATCGAGATTATACAAATAGTAAAAGTCGTCGTCATTCTCAGGATTCAATCCTGATTCACTGCAAGCAGCTGACTCACCAGTCTCACCACCTATATCTCCACATCTATAGGTAGATTGTGTAGCCGGTGACTCACCGTCGAGCGAGTACCCAACTTACCACACCACGTTACCGTCCTTCCCTTGTGTTCCAAACAATGTAAACTGGACGCAAACCAACGCGTTAGCCGCAGTGGTAACCTGGTGACTAGGGGACCGGTTTGGTCCGAGATACAAGTTTACTGCATAAATATCGATAATACGCAGCGCTGTGCTAACGTTTCGCGTTTTGTGCAACTTTGTATCCTTATTGGTTCGATTTTGAGGCTCTAATGATCAGTTACATTCGTTGCAATGGCGTTTAACCGTTCGTTGTCATAACTGCAGGAATATGCACTTACGAAGTTACGAGTACTTTGGTGAATAAACTGGATTTGATGCAAATAGAATTGCAAATGGCGCTCCTTGAGAGCTTTTATTTCTTTGAAAACATGTGTCACAAGATATGCTAGTTGGCACAAAACAGCTTGATTCCATTGAAAGGAAACATCATTCTGTGAAAGCTTTTCGTAGCGTAGAACTGTTAGTTACTACGATCGTTCAGATTTACAAATTATAACTTGTAAATAGCAGTGATAGCCTAGCGGTTGAACGCTTGCCTTCCATGCAGGAGGGTCTGAATACGATCCCGGCCCGTACCTATGACTTTTCGAATTCATGTGCGGATTAGAATTTGATTATCACTTGTGTTATCGGTGAAGGAAAAACATCGTGAGGAAACCTGCACACCTGAGAGGACTCCATAAAGTTCTCGATGGTGTGTGTAGTCTGCCAACCCGCACCAGGCCAGCGTGGCGGACTAAGGCCTATACCCTTCTCATTCTGAGATGAGGCCCGTGCCCAGCAGTGGGACAGTAATGGGTTAGTCATGTTATGTTATGTAACTTGTAAATAAAAACACGGACAGACGGGTTTAATCGTTAATAACTTTTGCAGACGTTACTATAATTCCAAAAATAAGTTGCAAAAACCTTGCAAATAACTTTGTATAACAACAAAAACTTGGTATCAAGAGCAAACTCTTACGCGGACTATAATAAGTTCGCATAAGGAAAGTGCGTGGCGTAGGCGACAAAGTGGGCAGCTTTTAAAGTTCACGAGATATTAGATATCACCATCTTTGTAGTCCAGTTTATTTAAAAATATAAAAGCTTTAATGAATCTTTAGTGTTTCACAATAGAGGCTTCAGTTCTTGTTAAATACTAATTAAAACATGCCTTTGATTTTCAACTAACAAAATGAAGGAATCAGAAATCAATTTAAAGATATTGGCTTATTTTTAATCGTTTTCCTAAAATAATTTTTCACGATGACCTGAAGGATGATTAAAATGAAGTTGCATTGCGACTCTATCTTTCTTAATATGGGAGATTTTAAAAGCTTTTATTTAGCTTCCTTTGTTTTCTGCTACAAATGTTGCGAGTCAATTTTGAGCCAGTTTCTTTTATCCAATCAGGCTAAAATTCATATACGTGTAATTCTGATGATAATGCAATAAAATATTATCTAAGTCTAATAAGATTCTTCGTGTTTTTCGATTAATTATTATTTGTTTATTTTTGACCTTATGAACATAAAAAGCAAATGTTGAGCAAACCACGAGATATTTTTATTAATTATGAACTATATGAATATGATCGTTTTGTTTATTAATGAGCGAAGGACTTTGCTTAGCCTGTGTGACAGAGATGGTATTGTGAACGCCAACTCCTATAAATTGTATTGTATTATACTGGATATTGACATTTGGAACTGTATTTCGCACTCAGAAATTATGAAATGTCAGGGTTTATTGAATATTGGTATGAAGCACCGTCAAGTTTGACTATTGAATCTTGATTCTAACTCCTTTTTTTTTCTTTTTTTTTTTTTTTACGTGGGGAAATCCTCGTGGACTATCCCCCGTCTGGGGCAGACGGGGGGGTGTGCCGGACTTTTACCGGCTAAAACCACCACGGTGTCCCTCCCTCTGACCTAAGGCCGGGATCGCGGGATTCGCTATTGCATGCACCGCAACCCCAGCAGGTCTTGGTCCACCAATTGCTGGTGGACCTTTCCACTGTAGGGCCCCACCCCACGACCTCCTGAGAGGCGCGGGGGGCACCCCACATCACCGGCACACCAGAACACATGGTACGCCGTGACCACCCCGGGGACCAAACAAGTACATGGGTGCCAGACTACCCCGTGTCTGGGCACCCCTGGTCCCCTTGCGATGGGTCAGATTAGTAGCCCCGCCGCCTACCACTTTTCGGCCGCAGAGGATAGAAAGGGCGGCCAGGTACACACCGCCACTCCTCTTCCCCTGCGGCCCCACCGCGTCCGCTATCTGACGGTGGCGGCCCCGTCAAGGCCGCGGAAGGTAGGGAGAACGGCGCACCGTAATACCGGCACTCCTCTCCCGCCGCGGCCTCCCGCACTCAGCCGCGATGCGTTCCAAACGACATCGCGGCCCGCCTCAGTTGCGATGTCGCCGAAGCGACACCGCAACCTACTTGGCCGCTACATCGAGGGCTACCAGACCCAAGCCCCGACGAGCGGCCCCTCCTTGGGTTCCTCTTCGCTTCACCGTGGGGTTCAATGCCACGGCTACTAAGCCCCCCCGCAACGACAATGCGGGAACCCAACCGGGGGGGTTGATTCTAACTCCTAATCAAAGTGTTTACAGCTTGTTCTTAGTGTCCCAACCTTTTTTAACTTTAAAGGGGCACCTTTTCAAATTTTCAAATAAAGAAGTCATACACTAAGGTAATGTGATATTTTGGTATATTTTTCTATTGTATAGTTTTTTGTTATTGGGTTTTTCAGTGTGGAATTCTTCAGTAGCAACCCGGAGTTCAGATTTGTGCCCAGTTGATGGCAATAGGCTCGCCTCCTATTACATGGGACTTAAACATAACGGCGAAATGAGGGTGTTACTACCTATATACATATACCTCTACCCATTCCTTCGGGGAGTACAGGCGTGGTGTTATGCTATGTTTCTATTGATTGCTATAAATTGTTTGTTTGTTTTATGATTGGGCTATATCCAATACAGTATTTCAGACATCCTTTATTCTATACTAGCAGCCCGTCCCGGCTTCGCACGGATGGACATTTTTCCCGTATTTGCAACATTTTTCATTTATGCTCCGCTCCTATTAGTCGTAGCGTGATGTTATATACCTTCCTCGATAAATGGACTATCTAACACAAAAATATTTTTTCAATTCCAACCGGTAGTTCCTGAGATTAGCGCGTTCAAACAAACAAACAAACTCTTCAGCTTTATAATATTAGTATAGATTAGAAATATAGTAAAATACTTCGGTTTGTTTCCACAGACAATTCAAACTATGAACCCGCATTCTCAATATGAAAAACAAAGTCTGTCACGAAGTTGACAAAAGAAAACAATCATTCTTCACGAACCATAGACATACAAAAACATGGTAGGTAGGTACACAAAATAATGACGTCGGCAGTCACATGTATGAACGTGTGCATTTGAATAAACAACCCAGTCTCGATGACACGTCGGTTTTTTGAAAAAATATTATAATTTTGCTTGAGTCTGTTTCGTTTAAAGACTTATAATCTTCGTAGACGTTAGCACATCACTATCAGATATTAGATAGAATTGGTGTTTAGATAATGTGATGAATTAGTGTTATTTGATTAAAAGAGAACTGTAAAGAATTCCATTTTTTTTTATGTAACTACTAGCGGACCCGTGACCCGGCAGATGTCGTCCTGCCCGGAAAAGCAGCGTCACCTACCGGGTCCAATTGTGTATTCAAACCATCCAGGAACCCATTGAAATATACACCCGAAACATCCCAATCGGTCCAGCTGTTTAGGAAGAGTTAGGTGACAAACACACGTACAGAACAATATATATATATATAAAAGGAGAAGCTGACTGATTGACTGATATATCAACGCACAGCCTAAACGGCTGGGGTTAGAAACTTGAAATTTTGACAATAGGTTCATTTTGTGACGTAAACATCCACTAAGAAGGGATTTCACGAAATTCAACCCCTAAAGGGGTGAAAAAAAAATCACGCAAGCGAAGCTGCGGGCAAAAGCTAGTTATAATTATAAAGATTAATAAACGATTCTTTAAAGCTTAATCGTTTATTTATTTAATACTTCAATGCACAATGGTGGTACATAAGGCGTATTGTTCTGCCTAGCTTTTTCTCAATTGTGTTGGGGTCACTTTCCAGTCTAACAAGATACAGGTAGGACCAGTATTTTACACGGAGCGACTGCCATCAGACCTCCGCAACCCAGTTACTGGGCAATACCAAAATCCTAGACCAGTTGTCAGGTTTTCGGGCTTCTGACTACCCGTAAATACTGTCATAGGTATTCGTATGACACCCGGGACCACCTGTTTAACGTGCTCTCCGAGGCACGGAGCGGTCTCGATGTGTAACGAATGGTCACCTATCCACAGACTAACCGCGGCAAGCATTGCGTCGTTAAGAAGCCACGAACCCCTTTACAGCCTAATGTTACTAATAATATAAAACATAACATCACGCCTTATATTCCCCGAAGGGTTCGGCAGAGGTGTTTTTAGTACACCCTCGTTTCGCCAGTAGTTATGTCTCGGTCCAAATCCAGACTCCAGGCTGCTACTGAGAAATTCCTAATGTAAAAACCCAATAACACTTCGCCTGACCTGGGGATTGAACCCAGGACCCCATGCTCAGCAGTCGCGCTTGCGACCACTAAACCAACAAGGCAGTCATAATATATCTATCACAAATATTGGCAGTCACGAAGTGTAGAACCTAGTATAGTAAGTGTAGTGTGTCCTACAATAAAACTGAAAAAACCTCCATGGACGCTGACTAACGTTATGGAATGCAAAAGTATTCACTTACAAATATGAAGTTCGTAATTAAATACTGGCAGGTTTAAAACTCGATTATTCGTTTTTTTTAACGTTTTGCCAATTGGCCTAGGAAAGTATTGCGAACTAATAAATGAACATTCATAATTGCAGGAGTGCACTTCAGGCAATAAGTATAGAATGAAGATTATTCGTGGATAATTAACAACCGCGCGGATTACTAGGTTAAACTGTGCTTGCCGCGGTCAGTCCGTGGATGGGTGACAATTCGTTACAGATCGAGACCCCGTGCCTCGGAGAGCACGTTAAACAGTCGGTCCTTAGTCAGAAGCCCTAAAGTCTGACAACTGATCTAACCTTAGGATATCGGCATTGCCCAGAAACTGATTTGCGGAAGTCTGATGGCAGTCGCTCCGTATTTGCTGGTATTCACCCACATCTGGTTAGACAGGAAGCTGACCCCAACATAGTTGGGGAAAAGGCTAGGCAGAACAGAACGCAATAACTTGTATTAAGTAACATATTACGTAGACACAAGAAAATTTACTCAGTGAATACAACTCAACACTAAAGCACATCTAAGCGATAGATAGGGTCAGATCCAAGCCACAAATCTACCAGATAATATGTCATTTACAACAGTACAAACAAAATGGCTGACCCTGTACTAACCTTCCATAAAAAGCAAGAATTTATAGCGTTATACAGCAGAGAATAGCAATACCTAGGTACCTGCTAGAGTATAACACCCATATTCTAAGACGTTCCTCCAAAATATACCTACTCGACTCTTACTCGACTCAGGACGGCCTCGAAAACACCTTCAAAATTGTATTGTCAGTCGCAATTTCGAGTGAACTTTGAGGTTCCTCGACTGAGGGGTCCTCAAATGAGTCGAGGTAGAGTGGAGTCATTACGTCATAATATTGTTTATCTGCATCGCGCAAATAACGCCGCGATAAATATTTGTAAGGATTATCGTAAGCATATTCATTAGTCTTCAAAAATCATTGTTGTTACATACGAACTTTGACACTTCCTTCCTTAAGGACCTTAAGATAGGTTCCAAGGTACCTTGAGTTAGACAGATGATTCCTTACCTCGATTGAGGAAAAATCTCGAGTCGAGGACGTTTATGTCAACTATAGGTAACTACCGATAGTAGTGAAAAAGGCTGAGTCGAGGTGGTGTCCAGTCGAGTAAGTTTTGGAGGAACGTCTTAGAATATGGGTGTTAGTGTGTCCATAATTCCGTAACTAGTATTCTTAAACCCTTGGAAAGAGGTGTAGGTAGGTACCTCATTTTTTTTCTCGGAATGGCATCAAGACCTCACCACACTCGCCCGATCGACGTCGATCAATGTCATCGATCGATAGTTCTTACTACACCAAATCGAACTACCCGACTGCTCGATATTTATCGAGCGAGAATCGAACGATCGATGACAAACGGTTCTCGCGTGGCTCTCGGACCGATCAATTGTCTATCGATGGTTGATCGATTGTTTTATCGATCCGTATATGTCGGTCAGGTTACCACACCAACCGATCCACGTCGATTGATTTGTGTGGTAACACCTTTAGGTACTCCTTCAAGGATCTCCTTAACCACAAGATATTACGTCTTCAGACTTTTATTTATAGAAATATGCAAATAAGTGTGTTTCTATTCTTATAGTGCCACAGCCACACTACCTACGTAATAATCGCATAATTATTATTTGCAAAATATTTTTTTATGTTTCAGTGGCAATAGTTGGTCATTACCGTAATAATAATAAGTCGTAAACTAAAACTATGAAACGCGTTCATAATAAATAACTATTAAGTTAAAAAACGTAATTTTTTTACCGAAATAACATCATCATAACATCACCCCTGTATTCCCCTACGGGTTGGGCAGAGGTGTATAGTAAATAGTAACACCCTCATTTCGCCGTTATGTTTAAGTCCCATGCAATAGAGGGCGGGCCTGTTGCCATCAACCGGGCATAAATCCAAACTCCGGGCTGCTACTGAGGAATTCCACACGGAAAAACCCAATAAGACTTTGCGAGACCTGGGGATCGAATCCGGACTTCACGATCAGCAGTCACGCTTGCCACCACTAGACCAACAAGGCAGATGTATATTCGTGATCGGTACCTACATCAAAGAGAAATGAATACTAGATAATCAAGTTCTATTTTAATTAGTTCGTTTTTCGAAGAACTAAAAAGCTTTTAGATTTTTAAGTTTTATTTATCAATTAACAGACAGATAAATATTTTGAACTAATTAATGTCTAATGACTATTGATGAAGAACTTGTTATTTAATGTTAATTCCGAAAAAAACAAATATCAAAACATAATGTAGGTACAATTATACCACCAATACTTGATTTTGAAATGATCACAAGTTATTAAAGTAAAATAAAAGGTGTTTTAAATAAAATACTCGAGTAGGAGACAAAAAAAACAATTATTAATAGCATCAAATTAGTAAGCGACAAAACTTAGACAAAAACGTCTTGTTTACGTCGGTGTGAGTAGGTAACGTTTTCTGTTGAGTTTCCGACTGTTTGCTATTCAGAGTACGTCGTTTGATTACCATTAACTAGTGTCAGTCGGTCTGTGTGTGTCAACGAACTAATTGGCAAACAAAGGACGCGATGGTAATGACAAAACACGGCGTGCATCACCTGCATTTCTTTTTAATCACGCGTCAAACGTTGTCATCTGATTTCTTTACAAATATTTGAAACTACCGATCGTAAGCGGTTTAGGACGCAAGAGGAAGCTTGACTTTTCTTTTTATACTGTTAGCATCGATGTTAGCAATAAATGTACTAAAAGCGCTTATCGATTCTTATTGTTTTAAAAAAAGACCCTACCTTTGTCATTGCTGTCATTAGTCATTACCTTCCACTGACTTAAAAAAATACATTGATGAAATGATCCAGACACTAACATCAAAAATACGTCCCGCTTTAATTAATCAAGCTAAGAAATATGTGAGACCTTTGAAACTTAATATTTATTTGACAGTAATATCCAAAGTAAGATATGATCCGTGAATGAAAAACTGCAGGAAATGGCGGCACTCTGGGAATTTCAAATTTGACACGGATAAACTAATCAAATCTAAAGTATCCAATATAAATCCATCAGATTGATGTTACTGGGTTAATATTATAGATAATATTTATTATAGAATCTAATTTAGCTGAATATTATTCTTTAAAAACATAACTATAAAGAACACAACAAAAGTTGATGATTACCGAATCTTCAATAATATTAATGCCTATCAAAGTAATGAAAATCTATCAAAACAAAAACGACGATGTTATGTATACTAGGAAGATACTAAAATTAATATTAACATCGCTACATCTAGGTGAATATTTTATTATAGTCATTATCACATCAGGTAATATTTTAATTACGAAATTCGCCAAAACGCGTTGAATATTCGCCATTACTAAACTAAAATAAAAATACGAAGCAATTATAACGAAATATGCAAATAGTAAAATGAAAACACTTAATTGGACTTTTTTACTTGAAATAAGGTAGAACAACTAATTTAATCGCTGTTAAAAGACATAATATCACTCCCAGTCTAGTAAAATGTTCTTATTTTATACTGACTTCTCCATATTCAATAAAGTTTTGTATTTTCGCTATTAAAAAAACAATGCTGATAAGATAAAGATGACTGAAATTTTACAGCCACATAAAACCTATGTAAAAGTTTCACAACTTCAATATTTTTATTAATCTACATATAAAATATAGTTTCAATTCCGGCTTTCTGGATCTGGATTTAAAAGACAAACAAGCAGCTGATATGAAATACAAGTACATTATACCTAAATTAAATCAATCAACACATTCAAATAGACTTTCTTTAAATAACTCCCAATAGTTTACTAAGAAGTCCTGACTGAAACACATGTTCCAAATATTTACAACAATATAGAACGTAACTAAGCAAGTCACCCTGATTCATTCACCTTTCGAATGGCCTAAGCTAAGCCTTCAAAGCTCAGAGCTTTCACTTCAGATAACTAAAATAATTCCAAACGATACTCACAGAAATAAAAATCCAATGTTGTCTTAGAAATTTCTGAAACACAGCACGGTTTTTTCTTAATAAAAAAAATTCAACTGTTTATTCCGGCACTTAGTTGTGGCGCGAGAGGGCGTGCGCTTTGCACGAGGTTTGCGAGAGGACTGAGGGACGCCCTCACTAGCGAGGGAAGCGGGGCTGAGCGCCTCCGCATCGCAGTCGGTCCTCTAGCGACGGTTACTTAGTTTCTACATACATTGCTTGTTCGACTATCTGTACGCAGACTCGAATCCGACATATTTTTCTAATCTAGGAAAACAAACACATTTACTAACAAACTAAGTACATTATCCTAATCACCGTCACAAATAATCTCATTATCCTTACAAAAACATCGTTAAAACTTAAAACCCGCAACCTACCCTGCGCAGCACGTAAGCGTCATTACCGTAGTCAGTTGCTCATTACCAGCGCGGCAGCAGTAAGGTCGCCGACTCGTGTTTCGGAGCGGCTCACCGGCCGAGTTCCGCAACGGTTGCATCTAGGTGATTGCAGCCATCCTACTCCGATACGCTGCTAATACTTTGAGATCATACCTGACCTGATACTCCCTTAATTTTGTCTTTTAGTTTCTTACAAGCGAATGTTGGAGGAAAAGCAACTCGTTGATGTACATGGAAAGAAGGCCATTTTGTTTATAGAAGAAAGAAAGAAAAGTTATTTATTCGCGCCAACATGACGCACAAAATAAAATAAAAGTAAACATAACTGAAAAGAAACTTGGGGAAAAATATGCGTCACATCCGCGCAAAACGGCCATCGCTCAGCATAATGCTGTGTCTCACGTGCGAGACAGAACCACAGCGCTGGTTTTCAGCGACAGCCGATTATGATGATTATGATTTATGATTCATTGCAACTCCTGAAAGTCGAATAAGGTAATACCATGGAAGTTCGCCTGGCTCGTTGGTCCAGTGGTGGCATGCGCGACTGCTGAGCTTGAGGTCCTGGGTTCGATCCCCAGGTAGGGCAAAGTGGTATTGGCTTTTTCCTTGTGAAATTCTTCAATAGCAGCCCGGAGTGGATTTGTGCCCGGTTAATGGCAAAAGGCTCGCCCCCTATTACATGAGACTTAAACATAATGACGAAATGAGGGTGTTATTAAAACGGTATCGTCTTGTTTACCATAAAATCATTTGTACTATTAATGTTTTCCATAGTGGTCCCCCCTCATAATATTTACCTGCACTATTATCATTTATACTAATAACGCTTGTCATATCAACTTAGTAGTCATAACTTTTATTTGCCATAAAATAAGTTTCCATAATAACATATGTTATAATCATTAGTTTCTATAACTAACACATTACATAATCGATACTTGACATAACCAACATTTAATATTATAATTTAGAAACGTTTATTGTTTGGTACAAAAAATAATGTCATTAAGAAGTTTCGTCTGTAACCAAATAATTTATTACAGCAAACAATCTTTAGACAATAAACAGTTTGACAAAACCGAAACAGCTAGGTTAGGTTAGGTTAGAACTGTGACCACACAACGCGCGAAGGCGAACGAGCGAAGCGAGCGTGCCTCGGCAGCGGCCGCCGAGCGCCAGATTTCCTCTTTTGCAAAGAAAACATGCATGGTAGATTAGGTTTATACTATGGTGAATAAATGTTATGGAAAACGACATTATAGTGAATGAAAAATATAGGAAATAAATTTATGGATTAAAATTATTATGACACTTGATCGATTATGACCAATGAAATGAGTGAAAATGATTTTATGTAATATCACGATTATGGCAACTGAAGCGTTATTTTTAATGAAATTATGGCAAATAAAAGTATGGCAAACAAAATTATGGCATTTTAAATTATGGCAAACATTAGTAAACCTATTAAAACACCTCTGCCCAACCCTTGGGGAAAAACAGGCGTGATATTATGTTATGGAAATTTAATCTATACTAATATTATAAAGAGGAAAGATTTGTATTTTTGTATGTAACGAATAAACTTAAAAACTACTGGACCGATTTCAAAAACTATTTTTTCTTCTTTTGAAAGCTACGTTATCAACTTATCAATGAGTAACATAGGTTATATTTATTAACCCCTTACTTAAGGCGATAGTTAACCTATTAGCTATTATTTAGTGCATTTAATCAACCTAATAAAAAACATCTATGCCAAATTTGTTTTCATGAACAAATTTAGCGTTTTCAATATCTGTCACGCAGGCATAATAAGCGAGATTTAATGTACCTAGGTATGATATACCGTTTTAATCAACACTGATAATTGAACAATAGGCTCTATGGTATACTGGGCACACAATTTTGATATTATTAAGGAAATGACGAAAATAATACGGTAATGACGATCAGCTGTTACTGCAAAACCCTTGACGACTCGTCGATGGAATTGCTTAATTGGTCGAAGCAGATTTTAGTATATAGGTATAGGTATTGTATACGGTTATACCAATCTGTATTATGAAAAGCTTCCACACCTCATCTTCCTCTTAGCCTTTTCCCAATTATCTTGGGGTCAGCTTCCAGTCTAATCAGATGCGGCTGAATACCAGTATTTTACACGGAGCGACTGCCGTCAGACCTCCGCAACCCAGTTACTGGGCAATGCCGATATCCTAAGGTTAAACCATTTGTCAGACTTTCGGGCTTCTGACTACCCGTAACGACTGTCATAGGTATTCGTATGACACCCGGGACCGATGGCTTAACGTGCTCTCCGAGGCACGGAGGGGTCTCGATGTGTAACAAATGGTCACCCATCCACGGACTGACCGCGGCAAGCGCAGCTTAACCTCGCAAATCGTACGATCGGCGCGGTTGTTATTTAGCCACGAGCCCCTCGAGCTTCCACACCTCATCATTATCATCATATTCAGCTTCCGCAATCCCACTGTTGGGCATAGGCCGCCTCTTTTGCATCCAGCCCGGTCTTATGCCAGTCACATCCAGGTGTTAGTCGCGACGGGTTTCATGACTTCAACCCATAGTCCATACCTACTTCGTTTGAATATTTTCAGATAACTTAATCTATACTAATATTATAAAGCTGAAGAGTTTGTTTGTTTGAACGCGCTAATCTCAGGAAATACTGGTTGGAATTTAAAAATTACTTTTGTGTTGGATAGTCCATTTATAGAGGAAGGTTATAGGCTATATAACATCACGCTACAACCAATAGGAGCGGAGCATACATGAAAAATGTTGCAAAAACGGGGAAAATGTCCACTCGTGCGAACCCGGGACGGACCGCTAGTATCTGAATATAGGTACAAAATGTATCATCTGGCTATTGAAATCGCCTTCCAGTCTAACCAGATGCGGCCAAATATCAATATTGCATGAATGTAAAACAACAATAATATTATGAATGTTACATAGCTAAAACAATGCTAATATTCACTACTAATATTCTTCCAACCATATTTGCTGTCATAAGCATTTATGTAACCGCCCGTTCATACAGCGGATCCGTTTTAACAGATCCGTCGGTTACTGGATGTGTCGTTCACATCTGTGCCGGTGGATCAGTTAAACAAATGGCAACTGGGTCGCATTTGGCAGACAGGATACGATAAAAATAACGGATCCAGTATTTTTACTGGATTCGGAATACTGTCGTGTCGTGTACTCGCTCATAAAATTACAGGCGCCATCACCAAAATAAAAACGGATCCGTAAAACGGGTCATGTAAACAGTTTCTGTGTGAACTAGCTGTTAGTTTGAACAAATGACGAATTAAGATCCGAAATATCTGACGACTTGAAAGTGATGTGCAACTGGCCTAAGTACTGAAATTATAGGCGTAAAGATCGAGAGATAATGACAGGGTTAGCCCATCGCCTTCAATTATCATTAAGTATTACAATGTAGGCCGTAATTATTTCACAATCCGTAACCATCTCAGCATTCTCAACTATTGACAATTACCAAGTAGCTATGACCTTATCTAAGCAGTGTTCAGAATTAACTTATCGTCATTATTGATAACTCGTATTTGTCCTTTGCTGAGTAGCTATGAATCTCTTTTCTTAAGGGAAGTTTTCCTGAATTTAAAATCCCCAACATGATTTGTAGCATCTTCTTTACATAGTATAAAACAAAGTCGCTCCCGCTGTCTGTACGCTTAGATCTTTTACACTACGCAACGGATTTTAATGCAGTTTTCAGCAATAGAGAGAGTGATTCAAGAGGAAGTTTTATATGCCCCACGTTAGTATCTACATTGCACACGTGCGAAGCCGGGGTGGGTCGCTAGTGTTTATATAACTTATCATTAATATCCTTATTTCATCATAGCATGCAGGACGAAAGCTACCCTGTATCCACTTATCTCCGTCCTCTGCTAATATGGGTCAGGCATGTAATTTCAACGTTTTAATTTTCCTTTTATAAAATGTATTAAATAAATAACGTTTCGTACAGAAAAATTGAGCATCACCCGTGACCACGACACCGTAGGGAAATATAAAAAGTCAAATAAAACTCGGAATAATTCGTTAAAGTCGGTATTGCCCGCAGTGTTCAACGCTGTCAACGAATTCGGGTTAATATCGGATTAAAGGAAAGAAAAATTGAGACATAAACATTTTATGTTCATTCTGTGGCGAATTAAAGCAGCAGAATTATGTTGTTAATGTATAAATAATATATTTATTCAGAAACAAAATGGTAATATACAATATAAATCTTGGAAGGTATGACAATGGTCTCGATTCTGTAGCACATTTTGACAGTACTAAACTAGACTATACGCAACTGTCACTTTCTTTTTCTATTGAAACAGAGAGCGACAAACACCCTTTGCTTAGTTTTGTCCTGCCAAAGTGTGCAACAGATTTGACACCAATGTTACGTGCCTCTGCTAGGATAAGCCTGTGTCACAGCCGGCAGGAGTTGTTACAATATACTACTTGTAGGAAACAGAATTATTAACATACATAAACTCACGCCTTTTTCCCATGGGGGTAGGTAGAAAATATAGAACGACACATGCTACGATCCTTACATACTCCTTTCGCTTCATCCACATTCATACATCTTATCATACACGCACGCCGGTTGAGAGTACTAAGCACCTGTCCTTTGTGAAGAACATCATCAATAACAATTCTTAACAATATTTAACGTATGAAATCTTTATAATAGACAACTATAAATTGACTTGTTATGATATACCTAATTTACTTATTTTACAATGTTTATCAAAAGTTTGGTTTGATCATAGGTCAAAGTTTGTAAACGCTTATACAAGGTTAGTCGGAAAGGGGGTACTAAGCCGCGGGCCACTTAATGTATCACTGATGACTATTTTAAAGAAAGTATTAATATTTAAAAATTCGATTAATTTTTTTTTCCATGAAAAAATATTTTTATTTTAGTTTTTTCAAAAATTCTTCATCCTTGCTTTAGTTATGAATTTTGAAAATGAAGTTTCTAATCCGTGACCCCAAATATGACGTAAAATGTAAACACAGCTGATCATAGCTGAGGATAGATAGAATTTTGCGTATTTTTTATGAAATATTTGAACAGCCTTTTGGGGAAAGTTGTATATAACAAAAGTTATCCATTATTATGGGTACTTTAACACCCTTTCGGCTTAGTACCCCCTTTCCGACTAACCTTGTATACCTACTAATCACCCGTAATTTGAAACAACTGTTACGGGATAATTTCCAAAAGAGTTAGAGGCAATCCCCAAAATGTAACATAACTGCTGTACTAGTAAACAACAATTCGCTAATGACGGTACCCCATGTGGTAGCATAGTAAACAACTGAAACAAGACTGCCGCCGTTTATCGGTCACTGTTACAGCCCCGGTCCGTAACTGAGAATTTCCGATCAGAAAAACTGAATATTTTACTGGAACTAAAATGTGGAGATCTACAGCCAAGTGTTGTCGGTAGCTGGTAACACTGGACAATGTTGATAAAGGACCCTCCTTTATCAACATTGTCCAGTGTTACCACCAGTCCTCAAGATGAATCAACGTACCCGTAGTTATAAAAACACTGGTCATTCGACGGCGCGGAGCTTTTTGTGTCGATCAGCCGAAGAAGTCTGACCTCTTATAACTGATTAGCTTGTCCTTATTTTCTGATCACGTATAAATTATTATATTGTGAACTAGCTTCTGTAACTAACCACTAACCCTAAGTACTCTCAGTGGTGGAGAGTCTATGTTGGTTACATTTACTTTATTTACCACTAGCTGTGTCCTCACGGCTCCGCCCGCGTAAGAAATTTTATTCCAGTAATAAATATAGCCTATGTTACTCAGTGATAATGTAGCTTTCTAACGGCAAAAGACTTTTTGAAATCTGTCCAGTAGTTTTTAAGTTTATTCGTTACATACAAAAATACAAATGTTTCCTCTTTATAATATTAGTATCTATATAGGTAGATACCCGCAATTCCGACAGACCGATATTAGCTATAACTGTAATGATAGATTCACCCCTATACGTTTCTGTTGAATGTCTTTTACACAAGCTTGCGAATAATAGATTAATTAGGTCCACGTTAAATATTAATTTGAAAGCATTACTGCACTGAAACTTTGCCCATGATTAGAGAAGTTTAACCGAAGCTCTATCAAGTCAACACAAACTTCTACTAACTGTACAAAACTAGTAGTTCCACTAATCTACTGTGAAGGTATTACCTAGGTAACTTTGTGTGTATCTGAAAGGAAAATGCAACGACAACTACATTTACTCGAGAGCAATAAATCCTTGTCACCAACATAAATGATAAATGATTTTTATTTCTGTAAATAAATCTGTAACAGACACTTTTACAAGTCAATGTAATAATGCTTTTTTTAAGACTAGATGGCGCCGTCATTCCCTATCTGACTAGCTCTGAGAAGAAAAGCCGAATAAACGCATAAACCTTAATATATCGGAAAAAAAATGTAAAACATTGTTTAACATTGTTTTGTTTATGTTGGTGACCCGGATTCATTGCTCCCGAGTGTATAAAGATTTAAAATTTATAAAAGCTTATACCAACCGTTTTTCCCAACTATGTTGGGGTTGGCTTCCAGTCTAACCAGATGCGGCTGAATACCAGTATTATACACGGAGCGACTGCCGTCAGACCTCCGCATCCCAGTTACTGGGCAATGCCGATATCCTAAGGTTAGACCGGTTGTCAGGCTTTCGGGTTTCTGACTTCCCGTAACCGTCTTGCCTAGCATAATTTCAAAATTTAAAATAATATATTAAAACAAGCTTGATTTACTCCAGAACAATAAAAAATGTTCAAAGAAATTTAATAATATGTCTGAAAAAATTCCTAAACTTTCATGGGGATACCCACTTTGTAATTAATTTAATCCCTTGGGTGTAGTTTGTTTTGGAATTAAAACACGAAGTTTATCCACCTATGGATTTCCGAGCAATTTTGGGCGTTGACTGAGTAAATATTGTACATGTCCCTACGGTGTCCAGTAATCGATTACTGTCCAATATAATTTGGAACTTTGAACAAATATTATGCTGTACATCAATAATGTTTCAGGCTCCTTATGCAATATTTGTAACTGGACGTAGTTAAGCGAAAAGGATCCAACCCACAAAATTATCGAAAATGAGTTATTTATACCATAATCGGTACTCCTTAAACTTCTTAAGCCAAACTACACATAATAAATTTTAACAAGTAAAATATTATACTTTTGTCCCTTAATTACAATAAAACCAAGAAATTTAAATCAATGAAGAAATACAGTCTAAACTTAAACATTGAATATCTCATAGCTGTGTGGGTTGGATCCTTTTCGCTAAACTACGTCCAACTATATCTAGAAATCCGGTAACTTTGTGCGAGGATGACATTCCAAACTGAACTATAATACTCATATTGGTCGTAAAAACAGAACACTGTACGACTTCTGCTAGATTTAATAGATGCAGTTGAGGTATTAAGTCACAAGAATGAACAGCATCATTCATCTGTAAACCTTTTTCGATAAGACTCTTTACGTAGTTCCAGATATGCAATATCATAAGATCTTCTTCTTCCGTCGGCACCGTTCCGACATAGTTAGTGGTGAAGCCACCAAAGTTGGTAGCGGGGCTGACTGCTCAGGGTGTGCAAGATACTGTACCATCGTCACTTGTGGAGGCTGTTTTAATGCACCCCATATATCATAATCATAGATGAGACATCTGGACCACTAGTTGTACCATCTTTGATAATTTAAAAACACCAGTTTTTCCAAATAAGCACACGACAGAAAGAAACATTAACTATAAGGAAATAACAATTATTTCCAGTTTAACATTTAAATACAACAATGTAACTTTAACTGGCCCATTGCGCTAAATTAAACACAAAGAAAGCCGTTTGAATCCCGGAAACTTTAGCAGTTCATTTGAAAACTATAAATTTTATGAGTATGTTTTAGTGGTAGAGTTACAATAAATCTTAAAATAGGAACCCTTTTTTATTTACCAGTCGGGCTCTTTTCTTGGTATGCTTCCCAAATCCCAATCAAGAATGAGTTATCATCACGGCATAAAGAAAGAGGTATTCTCTTTCTGTATTCGATAGTCATCATCAATTAAATCATATGCCTCGTCCACACAGTTGCGGCAATGTATCCCGATTTCAGCCCGATGAAGACGAGGCATTATGTCCCCTTAGAATACCCTGGAATTCTATCTGCGGGATGAAGCAACATTCACCCCCAAACTACATCATACTGAAATCATCAATCGATCTGCAATCCTGGGTGAAAGGTTGAAAGAATAGATGTAAAGCAATTCCATTATTATCTATGGGAAAGACTCACTTTAGGCAGTGAGTACTGACGAGCAGGTGTATCAGAATAACAAGATAACGCTGGAATCTCCAGCCACATCCTTATCTGAACCATTCATGAATTTAAACTATAAATAGGTATGACATATAATTGGACAATGTTATGTAACAATGCCGGATCCGGCTTGGCGCATTTTGAAAAAAACATCCAGGGTTGGGAGAATAGATTCGGAAATAACGAAGCCTTATGCATACAGGGTGTAAACGAAATCATGTAATTCCTTCAAACCTCGTGATTTACTACTGACATAGTTAACCCTGAACGGGATAATTTTGGATACAATTAATTGGGCGCTAAAATACCTCACGTTAAGAACACATGTTTTATTTCTTGTATTTTTTTTATCGAATCCAGATGTATCCCGTGCAGGGTTAATTTATGTCAGCAGTACATCACGAGGTTTGAAGGAATTACATGATTTTGTTTACACCCTCTATAGAAGTGCAATAGTACGCAGATACGTTTCTGACGGTGAGACAAAATCAGACCCATCTAATAGACGATTGAGTTCATTTCATACTTCTTCTTTCTCCTAGCCTTTTCCAGCTATGTTTGGGTCGGCTTCCAGTCCAACCAAATACAGCTGAATATCAGTATTTCACATGGAACGATTGCTAGTAAACCCTAAAACCCAGTTACTGCACAATACCGACTTGCTAAGATTAAAGCAGTTATCAGACTTTCGGGCTTCTAACTCGATAACTACCGTAATAGATATTCGTATGACACCCGGGACCGATGGCTTAACGTCCTCTCCGAGAAACGGAGAGGTCTCGATGTGTAAGGCCCGGACTCCACCAAAGCGGAGATGTGCTGAGAGGAGAGGAGATGTGTCGTAAACGACCAATAAGATTTTGTTATTTACACATCTCCTCTAAATAACGCAATCCTATTGGTTGTTTACGACACATCTCCTCCCCTCTCCGCACATCTCCGCTTTAGTGGAGTCCGGGCTTAACGAACTGTCATCCATCCAGAGACTGCGGCAAGCGTACCTTTTCCTCGCAAAAATTACAATCCCCACGTGAGCCACGAGTCCTTTAGAGTTCATGTCATACTACGTAGACAAATTCACAAACCAACAGACTCTTAAGATGGATGCCGTTTATCTGTATCTTCATGCACTTTATGGTTTCAGGTAGAGCAGAACCACGACACCGCTCGAAGTATGTGAAGCATCAAATGTTAAAGTAAGCGCCCATTATCCAGCGCAGCAGAGGGTTGCGCAAGCGCATCGCTGCACAAATCGTAGCAATTATTAAGATTTGCTGCGAATATTGTTTTTATATCTCGTTCTGCCTAGTTTTTTCCCAACTGTGTTGGGGTCAGCTTCCAGTTCAACCAGATGGGGCTGAATACCAGTATTTTACACAGAGCGACTACCTTCTGACTACCCGTAATGACTGTCATAGGTATTCGTATGACACTGGGGACCGACGGTTTAACGTTCTCTCCGAGACACGGAGGAGTCTCGATGTGTAACGAATGGTTACCCATCCATGGACCGACCGCGGCAATCGTAGGATCCGCGCGGTCGTTAATAAGTCACGAGCCCGTTTTTATAAAAAAATATAATTATACACGTTAAGTTACCTAATCGATGCTGCACGGTTTTTGAATACCACTTTTTCAATATTATTTATTTATAATTTTATACACAAGGTGGTACAACGAGGCGCACTTAATGTCATAGTATTCTGTACCAGTCAACCTTAATAATTTATTTCCCACTCATGTCTCAACTTATTTGTCATTCATTATAATAATTATTGAATAGAAGCCTGAGAACTGCCTCGTTGTGCGAGTAGTGGCAAGCGCGACTTCTGAACGTGAAGCCCTGGGTTCCATCTCCAGGTCCGGCAAAGTGTTACTGGGTTTTTCCGTGTGGAATTCCTCAGTAGCAGCCCTGAGTTTGGATTTGTGCCCGGTTGATAGCAACAGGCTCGCCCTCTATTACATGGGATTTAAACATAGCGACGTAATGAGGGTGTTGATGATCTCTGCCCAACCGTCGGGGAATACAGGCATGATATTATGTTTTGTGTTGAATAGAAGCAAATAAAATCCTTAGTAATGTTCGTTTTTACACAAAAAGAGGGAGGGAACGACGAAACTTACCTTACTTACTTTGTGTATAGATTTTGATTAAAAATTTCGAAGCAGACAATATGCCTTTCGATATCGTAAACTGAAATCCACACAAGCCAACAATGTTAGCATAATTTAAAAAAAACTGAAGTAAATTTGTTCATTTCTTGCTAGTGAGCTAAACGAGGATAGCTCCAGGGCCGCCGTAAGCGGGCGTGCAACGCGTGCGCCGCACGCGGGCGGCACACCCAGGGAGCGGCAAGTCAAGCGACTCATCTAATTGAGACCAATTTTAATTTTTTCGGTTTTGTGTCACTCAAGATACAGGAGTAACCCGAAGAGAGAGGGGAGCGTCTAAAAAAAAAGCTCGTCCAAGTATTGCTTGGGAATTAATAAAAAAAAGCAGGGATCGAGAAACTTTTATTGGCAGCACTGCTCATCACGTAATTCAAGTCATTGTCATTTTTTCATTCGGTATTGCACGCGGGCGGCGAAACAGCTAGCGGCGGGCCTGGATAGCTCATGCCGTGGTGAAAAGAGTAGCCAGTCAGTAAGGGTGTTACTATACCAATCGATCGATCGACTTTGATCGATTGGTGTGGCAGCTGATCGATGGATACCGTTCGACTAACCAATCGATCGATTGCCGGTCGATGGCATCGGTTGACGTTGATCGATTAACCCCGGCTATAATCCATGAGTTTCTTTCGAAATGTATTTCATTCTACCATCGATCGATTGGTCTGGTAGAAAATATTGATCGACGTCGACTAATCCATTCTACCATCGATCGATGCGGTCGATCGACTATCGATCGATTGGTCTAGTAACACCCTAAGGTTGCGGAGCTGACTGCCCAGGGTGCGCCGGACGTACTTAAGCATCGTCACATTTATTATGTTAAAAGTCTTATCTTTTATCTGCAGAAGAGGAATTTGAACACATTCTTCACTGAAATAGTTCGAAGACTCGTTCATAATTGCTCGAAAGTCAGCTAAACTAATGGTGATAAGGAATCTATTGTTTTGCTGAACTGAATAACAATAGTCAAGTAGAATAATATTTTGCAAATGCGAGTAAACATAATTACGAAGTCATCAGTAGAGCCCAGATTACTAATTACCTAGTAGGTATCTATTTATCTATCTAATACCTTTAAACGAGCAATTCTTGTTTAATCTCGGAAACGGGTCCAACGATTTTCATGAAATTTAATATGCAGGGGGGTTCGGGGGCGATAAATAGATCTAGCTAGGTTTCATTTTTAGAAAACGTCCACGTTTACCAAAAAAAAATCGAGCAAACGTCGGTCATCCAGGTACTTATGCATGATATAATTAAGAATTGCTGAAAGTTTTAAACCGAAAATTGACTTCAATCCTTCTGTTTTAAGTAATGTCTGGCCTAGCCTATTTACGCGGACCTACGAAAAATGCAGCAATCCCAAATCAGATTCCGTGTTCATTCAAAGTTTTCAAAAAATAAAAAATATTAATAAATTGTACGAAAATTACTTATCATATCACTAAGTTGATCGGCAAACTCCACCGTGACCTTGACAGCAGCATATCCGTAGCTAAAGCACGCTAAAGTGAGACAAATGCTTTCGTTACGGGCGCTGCGCCGCGCCGGCGGCGGCGCAACGGACGAATTACGCTTAGTACTCATAGATCCCGAGAGATGGCGTTAGCTGTATGTTAGACGAATAGGAAATAGTTCTTGGTAACTCATTATTATTGAGATGAGTCAATTTAATTTCTTGCCTTGGGTACTAAGTTTCTAATTGAATTACTGAATATTTTCCTTGACTTTTGATGAGGATAATCTTGATTTTTTGCCTGCAACAGTAATTTTATCGATTTCGATAGGATTTCGGTGAGGTTGTTATTCACCAACACGCGATGGGACCCTCCACTGACTGACGAAACTAACGACCGTCCCATCTAACTTGACTGTCTTAATATCCTAGATCAGGGTCAGTAGCATGACCAGAGCAGGAGGACTGGCTCTGTACTCACTACCGGCTTTCTTCACATCATGTATACGGTAATTCAAGCCTTATCTGTCTTTGAGCTCTCTTAAAATAAGCCATTGACCACTCTATTGCTGTTCATAGCTGAGGCCTATGATCTATGAACGACAGATTTTAGATATTGTTGTTACTTAATACCCAATTAGGTACCCATAACAATAGTGGAAATTATCTTTATTCCTCATCCTGTTCATTGAGCCTAATGTAATTAAATTATAATTCAATTACCAAAACATCCCACACCCTCCTCGCTCACTACTACCCTTGTACCTATGTACAATTTTAGTCATATTATAAGGTACTGGCTATAAATAAGGATCCAAATCAGCCAAAAAGGAAATACCGGCGCTATCTAGTCTTAAAAAAAACATTGCTTTGACTAGCAAAAGTAACAGGTTTATTTACAGAAATAAAAATCATTTGTCATTTATCAAATTTAGTGTAAAATAATAAATGATATATCTATAAACATAGCCGAAAAACAAAACCATAACATATTTTTTTTATCAAATAACGCCCTGAAATCTGAAATTATCTAAAGTCCTTTAGAAACCTCTTTCAAACTCTTTCCATCTTGTGACCTAATATTTGAACCAAAACGATATAAAGTGTTAAAAAGGAGTATTTTTGTAACTAATGACTTGAGACCCTTATAATAAAAGTCCTTATATTTCTTAGACTCTCCAAACGAGAATAAAACATCACGGCCATCTATTTCTATTTTTCTTGAACCACTTATTTTACGGATATTCCCCTATTACGAGTACCCCAGGGGTTATAATGATGTCCGTTCCCCTAATCGTGTTAGCATCGATTCATTCGTCTAGCGTCCCTACCGGGGCATAAAAATGTCATATGGCGGGAGCACCACCGGCGAAAACGTGGTAAAACTGAGTACGATTTACGACGATAGTATAACTGTCGAGCTCGCTGAGAGAGTAAATTCTAGTTAGTTGGAAAGATTTTTTAGTCAAGGTAGGTAGTTACTTGTGGTGTGCTTATTATGTCCGCGAAAAAATACTTATAAATCATTTGTCTTTGTTGTAAAAAGATATTATCTGTAGGTATAAAACTCATCCTGCCGGGGTTGCGGTGCACGCTTTTGCGAATCCCGCGACCCCGGCCGAACGGTCAGGAAGAGGAACACCGATGGTTTTTAGCTGGTAAGAGTCCGGCAGACCCCCTTGCCTTCCCCGGACGAGGGACGTCCATGAGGATTTTCCAACGATAAAAAAGAAGGTATAAAACTCATCTTGAAAAGGTTCACCTGATTTGTTGTAATTAAATAAAAAAAAAAACATTTTAAATATACAATTAAATAGGTACTTAAGAGGAAATGCGGCCGGCATTTAGTCTAGACAAACGTATTCCTCAGTTTCCTCGTTGGATAATGTCACTACAGCAAATATTTTTTACCATTATGATATATATCTACTACCACTATGTCACTATGTTTTGTTTTTGCCAATTAATTAATTATTAAAAGAACTAGAAACGTTTAAACTTTACAAAAATCGACCGGTTTTACTACCGTTTTCAAACATCTGGCAAACAAAATCGACGAATATAAAAAATAAAAGAAAAACATACAGACATAACAAAAGTCTTTCTTAACTTATTACACAAAAAAATATTAAAATCGCTCCAGATTTGAAGAAGGAAACAGGGAAATACGAAAGTACGATTTCGCTAATATTGCACAGGAGAAATCAGTCCGAGATGCAGGTGTCTCTTTCGCGCTCAATTGGAAATGTTTGCGGGAGCGGTGGGACGGAAATAGATCGCAAAAACCTATTCAAATTATTAATATTTTGCTGCCCGCGTTTTATCTTAATTCAAATACAAAAATATTAACATCTCTGTAAATTAAATATTATTTAAAGAAATCCGATGATTGCTTATCTTATCAAGTTATCACAAATCATTAGTTCACGACCAAACGAAATGAAATCCATTTCCTGTACATGATGAAGTTATTAACATGTAAGCACGTAAAGATCTAGATAGAGGTCTTTATTAGGTATTTCTCGTGAAACAAATGCGAGAAATAAATCCTTGTCATTTTATCAATCATTTTTATTCCAGCTTTGTCTCACAGGCAATTTATCTCGTAAGTTCCTGAGCAAAAAACCACATCCATCACTATCATTTATTTCTCCCGCATTCTTCCCGACCATAGACAAAAGTCGGTCGTGTCAGTCGTCGCCGGATATCCAGCTATGCAGGGCAAATGTTGACACTTTATGTTATCACCCTGCCTTGAGAGAACCAAACTTACCCTTACACCATCTTGAAAGCATACAAGCAATTATCAACCTTATCCCGTCGACTTAAGAAAGTCAATCTTATATCAAAGTTGTAAAGTAAGTATGGCACGGTTAACTTAAGGGGTGACTGTGAAAACAAAGCTGGTATTGTAGGGCGGGTCGTATAAAAGTACGCTTAAAATAAACTTGTAGGCAACGAAAATATTGTTTCTTGATAAAACCTCGGGGTTTTCAGTAATAGATTGGGTTCAAAGTGAGAACTGTTCACACTACGGAAGAGATTAAACTTGAGTGATATGTACTGACAGCCATCCCTTTAGTAATGGCAAAGAGAGACTATTTATATGTATTTTAGGTTCCTGTAATTGATCCAGATCGTATGGTAACTATTTGTAACTGGGGTATTATAATAGTCTCACTTTAGCTAGGATTTTAGAGTTTAGATTAGTAAAATAACGATAGGATGTTATCTTGGAACCAAGAACTAACTATCATCTACAAATCGACTCTTGGCAGTGACAACCTGGTAAATATTTTTTTCTTCAAAAGCGTTTTATTTGTTCTTTAGATTGATAAACTCGTCATACACGCAACAAACTTTCAATTCAAATACTTCTAAGCTATCTATGACGTACAAACTTATATTAACATTTGATCGGCCATTTTTTTGGAGGAGACAGTTATTTCTATCGCTTTTAAAAATTTGTATTTTACACATACGTGGTTTTCACTGCCGACCGACTAAATTCAATTGGATAGTACACCTATGTCCATGGGTGTAGCCAGAATTTTGTCCAGGTCGGGGCAAAGCAAATATTTACCTTATCACTAAATGTGGAAGTGTAGAATGGGGTTGTGGTGCAATTTTGCCCATGCTCACCTTTTTGAGGTCCAAATTATATCCGCATTAGTGTGCCTATATTCGAAGACGTGTCGAGTTGACTTAATCTAGATTATTTACATATTCCTCCATTGGAAAATCCTCATGGATGTCCCTCGCCCGGGGAAGGAAAGGGCGTCTGCCGTACTCTTACCTGCTAAAAACCAACGGTGTTCCTCCTCCAGAAAGTTCGGCCGGGGTCGCGGGACTCGCAAAAGCATGCACACCGCAATCCCGGACGTATTCCTCCCTGGCAAGCGCCCTGGCATACCCTCGCCTTCGTCTAAACCTTCAGAAACACATGCGAGATGGCTATTACCTACCATGATAAATTAAGTATCAACTTTTCACACCTTGGAACAATTTAAATTTTATATTCTTGTTTGCCGAATTCTTTACTCACAATGCCTTGACAATATAACAAGGATATATTATTTGGAATATACGTACACTGGTGTAGGTACGTTAACAGGCGTATAATAGTCCGTATCAAATACGTTGTGTCTTCGGACATATAAATAAACATGGCGACAGTTTGCGCCATTGTCAAGTGTTTCTTCGTCAAGAAGATAAACATGCATAGTTTTAAGTTCTCCGTGTTTGTTTGCGTGGTTTTGGTAAGAATTGTTATATTATATTAAAGACTTGTTTTATGGTTTAATAAAATAAAGTAAAATGTTTGGGGTGATTCTTAAGTACGTCCGACGCACTCTGAACAGTCAGCCTCGCTACTAATTTTGCTGACTGGCTAATCTTTTCACCACGGCAGAAGCTAGATAGATGAAAAAAAAGTCTATGATTTCCCCGTTAAAATTGTAGAACATGATAGACCTAATTCGGAGTTAGGTAGGTATTTCGAGGTTGGAGAAATCAAAGTGCTTCAACCGAATACCGATTGAAACCCCAAACATAACTTTCCTAAATCATAGTAGTGATACATGTTCCTCAGTGTCAAACTATCGAGAACCTAATAAGATGAAAATATTACTTTTGTAATAAACCAAACGTAACAATCTTCTGTTTCAGATTTTAATCTTCGCAACGGACAATGAAGGTAAGACACAAATTTCAAGAAACCCTCATTTATTATGCTTAAGAAGATGCAGCTGCTTGTTGGCATTCAGCGGGCATTGACTTGCTTGACAATTTATTTTTCCCGTTTCTAAGTTTACTGAAAGACGAGGGATCTCAAAGTCGCAGTGCGTCATCAACTGCAGCGTTATAAAAATAATCGCAGGCAACAAGTTGTGTTTATAACATTTGCTAATTGTAAAAGAAACTAACATACACGTACTGCAGTGTTATTAATAATTTAATGATGATGGTTAAAAGTTGGTCATATTCTCTATGTTTTAGTCCTTAACAACAAGCAGATTTATCAAATAAGTAACATGAGTGAAGCCTAGAAATTATTTCTGGGGAAGAGGGAAAATGCAGAGAGAATTATTCTTATTTTTAACCAATTATATCTTCTCATGAGAAGTAACAGCAGCATTAACTGTACCAAATATATTATCAACGACTTCATAGGCATCATATTTAGGGTTGCCAGGTGTCCGGCTTTTTACAGTCGTGTCCGGTCAAATATATACAAGTCCGGCCTGTCCGGCTTTTGGTCAACCCCGCTCCGCCAAAAGATGCCAAACGAAAGCGAGTGAGCGATTTTTTTTCTTTTAAAAACCATTGTGTCAGGCTTTCAGCGCAAAATGTCCGGCTAAATATGAATCTGTGTCCGGCTTTTCTATTTTTGGATCTGGCAACTCTAATCATATTACATTTTCTTAAGTGCTAAATCCACTTACAAGTTAAGTAAATTGCGCCCGTTGACTTCTGCAATCGCCTTTTACTGTGGAAACACTCGCATCACGCCTGTATTCCCCGAAGGGTTGTGCAGAGGTGTATAGTAACATCCTTATTTCGCCGTTATGTTTAAGTCCTATGTAATAGGGGGTGAGCCTATTGCCATCAACCGGGCACGAATCCAAACTACGAGCTGTAACTGAGGAATTCCACACGGAAAAACCTAATAACACTTTGCCCGACCTGGGGATTGAACCCAGGACCTCACGATCAGCAGTCACGCTTGCCATCACTAGACTAACGAGGCAGGTCGACTTCTGGAAGTTTTACCGACTTGCAGTAAGGGTTTTAACAAAACTTGCTTTCAATGTCAACAGGTAAGCAAGTACTTGCTTCAATAATTTGCGCAAGTTAACTTGCTATTGGATTTAGAGGTATAGAAAACTTCTAACAGTAATTTTTATCTGCATTGTCAGTGACCGCTGCACCACATCCGTGTTTATGGATGCTGGATAACGACCACACCCAAGTCACCACGCCGCCGACGACGGCCAAGCCTGACCTAGTGGAAGAATTCAACAAGTTGAAGCAGAAGAAAACCAATCAGCTAGAGAAACGTAAGTACTTACATAACACGTGTACTTACTTAACGGAGTAAGCAGAATTAAATGTATACCTAACTAAACTTACGTTATTCTTGTCTTGATGATAGATGACTTGAGTTGCCTTTGATATAAGAACTATGATGGAGTCATAAACGAAAGCTCAAGTCTAAACTAATATTATAAAGAGGAAAGATTTGATTCTTTGTTTGCATTGAATAGGCTCTGAAACTACTGGACCGATTTGAAAAATTCTTTCACCATTAGGTATAATCCTACATTATTCCCGATGAACATAGGCGATAGAATATTTTCAAAAAGTTAGGGATCCGTGAGTGAAGCCGCGGGCGTCTGCTAGTAGATTATAAACATCGGATGCCATGCCGCTCAGACTCTTTTGTAAAACTCGGGACCTTCTGTCAAATGAATGCTCTACTATTGTTTATTGTCAATTGTATTTTGAATCATGCACAGTATGGTATCCTATCACGGGGACATGGATCCAAAGACAGCCCGAAACGGAGACGCAAAGAGACCCTTTAGAAATAATAATAATCATAAAATATTAAATAGGACACAAATCACACAAACCAAGGACTCTCTATTACTGCAATACTTAAATATAATTCTTAGATGTATAAGAATGCCTTTCAACTTTTATAAGCACGAGCTTTACGAGAATATAGCTTAATATGACGTGGTGAAAAGATTAGTCAGTCAGTAAGATTATAGGGTACCTAGGTACCCTATAATCCTAAGACCCTGACTGTCCAAGGTCCGCCGGACGTCTGTGGAAGCTCTTTAAATACATCCCACTATTGAATTATTGTTATTCAATTAATAATATTCTTTAATCTTATTATTTTATGTTTCAGTTGTCACCGATTGGAGTAAGTAAAAACTTGAAACTGAAATTAGTTTTGAGCTTAGACTAAATGGCGCGGCGTAGCGAGCAGCTAACAGTAGATGGCGCTGGAAATCGGTGTACTAATATTTAGTTTAGAGACATCTAGTGTGTAGTAAATGAACTTACTGCTAAGATGATTGAAAGGCTTTGCGTGGCTTCGAACTATCGCTGTTTGAATGAAAACTAAATAATTATGAAGAATCCTAAATAATTTTTATTCTTTAACTTTATTGTGTAACTATTTTTTTCGTACAGTCATATGGGGGCCACGCAGTGAGAATCAAAAGCATAACCCTAGTCCAGTGGAAAAGATGATTTCTAGTTACGTGAAGTTCTTGGTAAATGTTTTCAATATGTTATAAGTTTTATCAGTACCTAATAATAAAGTAAAGCAAATGTAATAATTCAGTTTTTTAATTTGCTATTTGTATGACTGCTTCAACTTATTGTTTAAAATAATAGACCGATCTTGTCTATTTTATACGCAGAATAAAATAAAACATGACCATGAGTTTGTAATTCAAAACTGTTACAAATAAAAATTAGTCCTAACAAAAAGTTGTTACGGCTACTGGTTGAGCTAAGAGCCTCGACCAACATCTTAGAGGCCCTCTTTAGGCAGCTGGATCAAGAGCCTCGATAAAGAAAGAGCTACTCCTGGATACGACACGCCTGATAAGGTTTCTATCTGGGTCCCTGACCACAGGTGACTATATAGAATGACCGGTAATTCGACCTATTCCTTGAAAGGGGTATTTAATGCCAATGATCTCTAATTTCTTTCAAGGAATAGGGCGAATTTCCAGTCATCAGTCTTATAACAATATACTCTATGAACTAATGGACTTGGACCCTGCTCCCGATGTCGGTGGGCTACTAGGCATATTTTTGAGTTTATTATGAGGGCAAGGACAAGCAATAATTTCGGGACAAATGGATTCCTTTAGATTCTTTGTTTACCAAAACCAGAAATGGAATAATAGAATTTTGTGTTGGGAGATCTTTATTGTAAAATTGTAACTGCATGTAAAAAATCTGTCCTGGTTTCACACGTTAAGCAACACACTATTTCTTTCTGCTGATGCAGAAAATCTAGTTAATATTCAAACCATAGATTTCACAATTCCCAGACAAAAGAATAAAAATAAAACCAAAAATTAATTTAATATATTAATTTTAATCAGACTCGTTTCACAACATAAATGAGAAACTTTCACTCACAGATTTATTCTACAACATTAGTTAAATTCTTACAAAAAATTTAGGCTACAGCAACTAATACTGTACAATAAATCCCTGCACTCGACGACACACAGTGCCGTATTAACATTAATACAATAAAAACTGAGCGTGATTTCAACCTTTATACAAAAAAAAAAATATGTTGGGTAGCGAAAATAAATATTAAAACCCCAACTTGGAATATTTCGAGTCACCACACGCATTGTAAGAAACTAATTATGATTATGAATTAAATTTTACAGCTTTTATCATACATATTAGATAGAGAAGACTGGAACAGAACACACTATAACGCACTATGATGAACTAAAGGTTCTTCAAGTTTTTGGAACTATACCATGCGCTCACGCACAAACCGCGCACTCACACACGCTCACGTATGTACCCGACGATACTCATTGTCTTTACACACACATTGACACAGTTTACAGCTCATCGTGGTCCTCCTGCAACAAAGACAATTCAAAATTAGAATGGAGGTCAACATTAACTTAGGATAAATACCTATTTTTACTAAGACGCAATCACGACGTAGTATGATGTAGTCAAACTATAAAAAGCTTGTAATTAATGCTAATTATAAACAACAAAAGGCAATGAGAATGCCAAGAATCTGAGAACAAAATGTATGACTAAATTCATCAACAAAGTATTTCCGTACATTGTAGTCTTCAGTCATTTCAACGTATATTGCTGACGTAGACAATAATAGATAACTGATGTTATCAATATTTTCATTGTTAGGGGAAAACACATTAAATCAATTAACCAGTGAAGCTCTAAAGACTGAAAAATGGTGATGTCTTCCAAGAAAAAGCTAGGTATAGTAAGTAAAGTCCACTTACCACAGGCGCAGCATCACCGGCCTCATCATCCAGATCCTCATCATCCTCTTCATCATCAGGCTTGTCGGCCTTCTCCTTCTCCCTCTCAGCTTCATCCTGTTCACTCTTCATCTTCTTTTCACCTTCTAGCCTCTTCTTGAGGGCCTCGCCACGTTCTGCGGCCTCCTCAATGTTGTCTCCGATGAGGAAGTTGTCGAAAATGGTGCCTGACTTGACCTGCCATAAATCGAGACCGACCGCGCAGTATTCTTCGCGTTTGTAAAGGTTTGCGTCTGGAGTGTATTCGGGGTTGTCGATCTCTGGGTGCACCCACGGTCCCTTGTAGGCAGGGTTGTCGATCTGTAAATGGAAGTTTATTTTATAATGGGTTAAAGATATGGGTGACATAGAAAATTAAAAATATGGGACAAGTAGCGGTTACTAATTGCAATATAGTGAACGCGACCTAAAACTTTTACGCTTCTTGAAATATGACGCACCAAATGGATTCCAGTAAAAACATATTTCTTATACTTATTTTTTAAAAAACTGGGTTACATTTTAATATGAATAATTGCGCGAAAATCGGAAAAGCCAATGCATTAATCGTATAAATCACAAACACCGCACATAGAGACTTCGAGTATATTGAACTATTATTTACGGCTGAATAATAACACCGTCAGTCAATAAAACGTTTGATTTTCACATTATAACGGTAAGCAGGGTCAATAAACGTTATGAACGTTATGCAAACAGCGACACACGACCAGACGCGACGTGTAAGACGTGTATGGAAAGTGACGTCACCAGATGACTCAATAATACTTTCTTTAGTTTTAAATAGATTTGGACACGGTGCTACTGCAGAATTAAACGTTTCGCGTGTAATGCAGGTCTACTGATAAGAGAAGTTTTGTTCAAAGGAAACCGTTTAAAATTGATTAAAATACACATGTTATAATTGCTAAATTGTAGTATGACTGCTTTTTATTTTATCTCATAAGTCTACGAGAAAACTGGAAAACAGCGTCTCGTATTTTTTTTCTTATTCTTGTTATTATGTTGTTGCGTGTCATTGCTCCGGAGTGTCGGTCTTGCCATAGCTATTTTTAGCGTTATTGACATAGCCTTCTTTTTTGCAACAAAAGTAATCTAATGATCTATCAAACTTCTGAGCAAATTTGAACAACACAGAAACTATATCTTTAAGATTCGACTGTACGTGTGTATGTCACTGAACTCCTAAACGGCTGGACCGATTTGAAAGATTTTTTTTGTATGCGTTTTGGTGGCGCCCGGGATGGTTTAGATTCACAATTGGGCCCGGTAGGTGGCGCTGCTGTCGATATGTCACCAAATTTTTAGGGCAGGACGACGTCTGCCAGGTCCGCTAGTATCTTATAGTATAAATCGCGAAGTACCTAGACCAGTTTTGAAACTGCAATGTTTTAGTTTTGAACATTACTTCTATTGTAACTAAAACTATACAGTGTCGTGGCATGAACAAGGTGACATAGTTTCCATACAACGCCACGATGCAGGCGCAGGAGTTGCGTCACCGCAGACTGACCCTGAAGCTAAAAGGCTAGATGGTACACAAGTTGTTGAAAATTACCTGCTTAGGTGCCCAAACACCCTTGTAGTCGGGGTTGTCGATCATAGGGGGCTCCCACTCGCCGTCCATCTCATCATCCCAGTCCTCAGGCTTGGTGGCATCAGGGTCGGGGATGTGTTCAGGTTTGTCCCAATCTTCGGGTTTCTTGTCCTCGGGGTCGGCGATGGTGGGCCTGTCGTCCCAGTCTTCGGGCTTCTTGGCTTCGGGATCCTGGCGACAATAATTGGTTTAGAAGATCCTGATAAAATGCTAGTTTTTCTTGAATATGTTAATTTGTAAAGCATATTTTATATTGCTTGATGTTTGCAGGTAGATTATTCCTAGTGTAACAATACCGCTCAAGTTAAATTTGACAAGTTTTCAGGAGATAAAAACCTGATTATTATCTTTAAAACGACACAACAAACGACTTGCGCGGTGCCACAACTGTTTGAATAACTCGCTGTGATTGGATAATTTTAATTTTTTTCTAACATCATTCGATGCGCGCCGAAAATATCTATCCAATGACGTATAAAACGTCAAATGACCAATTTTCGACTTAGGCGGTATTGTTACCTAAGCGACGATAATTAGCAGCCTTTATCTAAAAGTTAAATAGTCCTTATTTTAAAAGAGAAGGTAATTATAGCCGACTTGTCTTCAAAGTAAATCCTTACCTTGATCTTCTTGGGCGGCAGGAAGTCCCAGTCGGCCTCCAGGTCTCCAGACTCAACCTTCTCATTGTCGATGAGCACCTCATATGTGTTATCAGGCTTAACAATCAGAGTGTACAAGTGAGTGTACACATCATCCTTGCAACGGATGTCTTTCTTGATCAGGTGGTTCTTGCCTTTGTAGCTGAAGATCACGTGCACCTGGTGAAGGAGAAAGAAGGTTTAAAATAGAGTAAGGTGAATGAGAGGAGAGACCAGGGGTTCGATGTCCGGTGTAAGGTCGACGAACTTAGCCGTTGCGTTGAACTTTTGCTACAGGTGATAATTATGTATTAGCATATTTTATTAGACCAGACTGGTCTAAAAATTTGCACACTTTAAAAAAATATAATAGGTAGAAATTGGAAAACTGATCTTAAAAAATTCTAGAAATCGTTTTTATAATTTTATCGAGACCAATTCCAAACTTTTAAATTTTTTTGGTAACTTATCTATTAACAAATAATTCCTCATTACATTAGTAAACGAGTACCAATTAGTTTTGCTACCTAATTGTTAACGGCAGACAATATCGACTGCGTGAAATCGCCCGGTTGGAAACCAATGTTATGCAATAACCTCGCGATTCAATGCTCCATTGAATACTTGTTATAAAATGTGTCGGTGGCGGCGATCCAAAAATAACGATATAACAATAACGTGGTCCGAGATGATCGATATTTTTATTTATTGCATATAGCAACATGACGTGAGATGTGTCCCCAAGGAACGCTGAATTATTGATCGCGATTGAACATCATACATACATACAATCACGCCTGTTTCCCATGGGGTAGGCAGAGACTATAGATTTCCACCTGCTACGATCCTGACACACCCTTTCGCTTCATCTACATTCATTAACCTTCTCATGCATGCTCGTCGGTTTAGGGTGCTACCAACCTGGCCTTTTTTTGAGAACGCCCGCGATTTGTTCGTGGTACGTTCGCCGATTCGCAATCAATATATACCTTAATGTTTTAATGTTTCATTCTATTGTGCGATCTGCAATCTTATGCATAAACGCTCTAAATTATGGCGAAACTGCATCTAAATCTGTCTAGTAGTTTTCGAGATGAAACAAAACTATAATGAATAGAATGAAATATAGTCATGTAATCTCACATAGTTTCGCCATGAGTGAGAGGTGACCTATCAATTGAAAATACGTGGCCCAGAATATATAATAAACCTGTCAAAATAAAATATGAAAGTTTATGAAATTCATATACAATGTATGTTTGCCGACCTCGAACTTTTAAATATAGGTAAAATATTGGAAATAGCACCGTGAAGTTTGTTCAGCTGTCGCGATACAGCGATATGGAACTAGCACATAATTAATTGTAAACCACGACCTTGAGGACTTGAATATTAATTGGATTCGTTAAAATACAGTTTTCATTAATAATTGGCAATCATCATACCTAACATACTGTGATAGGATTGATTGATTGATTGATAAAACCTAAAAACATGTATCAGAAATCAGGCCTGCGTACCTAGCGAGTCATTAAGTTATGTTACAATGAAAGTCAAGTACATAGTACCTACGTGTTTTACGTCAATAAGACAAATCAATAATACTATGGAGTTTTGTCATGTAGTTAGAGACTTTTTTCTATACAACATTTTCTATTATTCATAGAAATAGACATATTACAGTATGCAAATCTAGTTGTGCCATCTTTGCATACTTAGAAATAACTTATGTTATTAATAACAATAGAATACTTTGCGATAATCTTGCAAAACCACTTTAAACATTTTTTTTTTTGTTTTTCCCATTTTATAGAAATATTTAAAAATGTAAATAATATTTATTAGAAATTGAATAAAGAGAAATATAAATAAACTAAAAAAAATACTGTGTATTTGTTTTTTTAACAATATTTTTTTTATGAAGTGGCGCTATATTGTTTTCAACCCTCATTAAAGTTATTGTTCTAAAAAACAATTAAGTAATATATTTTTACAAAGCAATACTTGGGTGAATTGGGGGAACGTTAGATAAGTGTTAAGATAATGGTGAATTATAAAAGCTATAAACCATGAAAAATATCTAAATGAAAGGCAATCTGATAAGAGCCTATAAAGTCCAACAGATGTAACAGTGAAGTACCTGATAGTAAACTATGTTTAACTAACACAATATGTATTATTTCAGTATGTTGTCTGTTATTAAGGTTGTCTGGAAGAAATTGCTTTAAGCGATAAGACCGCCATTTGTACTGTTCTTAATAATGTGTACTCCTTCTGTTTTATTTCTTTTAGTGTACAATAAAGTATATCTATCTATGTTTAAGCTATTTTTGTACAATCGGATAATGTCTCTCAATGTGATATAAATAAAACATAATTAATTCTCTAGTAGTATTATGTAGTATTGTTTTATACAGGGATACATTGAATTAACTGGCGCGAAACTTCGCAAGGTTACAAGGTGTCATTCAAACACATTAAAATAAACAATACCTAAACTTTAGTTATGGCAATAGGCTCACCCCCTACCTATTACATGGGCCTTTAAAAAAAACAGTGAAATGTGAAATGGTGAATTCCTTTGCTACTCTTTTAATGTAATGTTTAGACTTCTTTTTTTATTTGAATGTGTTCTGCAAATGATATGTAGTAACTCATATAAAATTTTGCCAGTTAATTCAATGTAACTCTGTATAAAACATAATACTACTAAAGAAGCAATTATGTTTAAAACATTTTTAATATTATGCCTTATTATTCAACTTTAATGATCATGATGTAAAAACCGGTTATTCACGTTTAATGGGCTTGGCATTATCTAAGTTTCATCTTGTGGTTTTTCAGTCTATACCTACCTAAAAGTTTTTATGACTTCAATAATGAAATACTTAAATTATTTTACAAAACTTTGTAGTTATGTCTCATCTGATTAATTGAACCTATTTGTAATTTTTTTTATAAACAAATTTATAATTAACATTCAAGATCAATTAGCTGGTCTGTTTAGATTGTCATAAATTTTATTTAAAGAATAGTAGTGAATTATGTTTGTTAAGTTTTGTATAAAAACAAATGTCTTACCTTCTTGGTACCAGGACCGCAGATGTCAGGGCCAAACATAATTTCATAGGGAGTCTCGCCATGCATGTCCTTCTGCTCCAGCTTGCAGTCGAACACCTTGAGGTAGCCACCTCCGCAGTCAATGTCCTGTTCATGTTTGACGGAAAACTGGACCACTAGAGGCTTGCCATCATTGCTGAAGGGCTTGAACTTGCGCGACAAAGCGTAGAACCTGGCGTCCTCAGAAGTCTGCAGACCTGATAAGTACCAAGACAACAGAATTGTATAGAAGCTGTAGTGGAGATAGGCGTGTTTGTGTGATGGCGGGCCTATTGTTAATTTGCTGTGTGTAATTGAGTTCAGTGCCCTACGCTCAAAGTATTGAGTAATTTACTAAATATACATACGTGTACATAACAGATCTGTGCATAGATCTATATCATTCGTATACTTAACAAAAATGATATCATGAAAATGTTGGTGTAATATTGTAAACGACATTAGAAGGGGACCGGTCGCAACTTACCTTTATCTTCCTCGGGTTCGTTGTAGAACTTTCCAGCAGTCAGCTTGAACTTGCCGAATTCTTTGCCGGGGTGTTCACTGTAAACCCAGTTGGATTCCCATGAGTCTGAAACGAAAAACGGACTATTTTAACACATTACTCCCCAAAATAAACCGGGTGCCGATACTCTTGGAGACAATCGATAGCACACGCGGCAAGCCGGCACGGCTCAAAATTTAGATTTTTGAATAAAATGCATAAGCTTACCGTCGGGGAATTTTTCCTCGAAGAACACTTCACAATTTATTGATGAAATTGCCAGTAAACTGACAACAGCCAGCACTAAAGACTTCATTTTTGATTCACACAAGCACCTCTACGCTCCAAGGACTGGCCACGAATAACTTCAAAAATTGGCGAATTCTCTATTATTACTTCGACCGGTTAGTAAGCTTCAGGAATTTGTTATCTCGCTCTGTTCACTGGAAGTGCCTTTAGAGCGAATGAGATGGACTCAAAACGTAAATGTATTGGAAAATGCGGAAGTGAGATAGAGTACATTTTTAGATGGGTAAATTGTATAGGTGTGAGAGGAAAGGAGAATAGGAACTAAATGACGTTTTACGTAAAATTACGACAGACAGATGGAAAGCTCCCATTGGTGGAGCGTTAGCAAATGGAAATTGAACACACTTCACGAAATAATGATTCAGTCAGCGCGAAAATTTGAACCTTGGTTGTTACATTTATTGCTAAACGTTGTTTATTTCGCATAATTCTGTTTCAAATTATTAATTTTTCTATATCGTATAGTAACAAAAGGTTCAAACTTAGTATTTAAACTGTGACAAAGGTTTATCACAGAGAAATGTCATTGCTTTTTGATAATTAAGAAAGTTCAATCATAGTATTGATGTTAAAGCAAACGTAGCCGCCAATCACTACTGCACATGGCATCAGACAGGGATAGAAATAGAGAAAATCATTAGTCAAAAAGAGAGGAGATGCTCTGCTGGTACGTGGAATAGTATTGTCGTGGGCTTTCCACATTAGTTAGTTGATATATTATAAATTGTTAACATTAATTTATATAACATAATAAAACACACGTAGTGTAAGTTTAACATAAAGTTTTCCAATGACCTTCAAACAATTATTGTTAATACCTACTACTTTTGAAAATACATTCTCCATTTATGCACTATTGTAAAGAGGTTTTTTTTGGACATCAACAGAAGTGTAGGTACCTACCCGCCTCGTTTATCGGCTTATGCGATTAGAATGAAACCTTGAAAACCTTCACAATTGGAACATCAGATAGCGGCTAGGAAGATCAAAAGGTCATGCATGAATCGATTCTGAGAGGTTATTCTTGTTTTTAATTTCCAAATAATAATAAAACCTAAGCTGCTTCTTTGGGTTAGGTAGGTACATATACCTAAAATGGTAAGTAAGTACCTACGCTCGGCAAGCGGATTAGTAAATTCAGTAATAGCAGTGAGTTGATTATAATTATGGACAAAAACGAGGATGCAGCTGCCCACCTAACATGAGATTTGGTAAATAGCGAACTCGGGATAGGGTTTCCAGGTGACCGGCTTTTTACAGTTATGTCCGGCCAAATATACAAGGTTAGTCGGAAAGGAGGTACTAAGCCGAAAGGGTGTTAAAGTACCCATAATAAGGGATAAGTTTTGTTCTACAACTTTCCCCAAAACTCGATAGTTTAAGAGAAATAGCTTTTCAAAGATTTCGTAAAAAGTATGCTAAAATCTATCTTTCCATAGCTATGATCAGCTGTTTTTACAATTTAGGTCATATTTGGGGTCACACAGATTAGAAAATTAATTTTCTGAATTCATAACTAAAGCAGGTATGTTTTTTAACTACCTAAAATAAAATTATTTTTGCATGCAAATAAAAAATATCGAATTTTGAAATTTTAACACTTGCTTTAAAATAGTCATCAGTGTTACTTTACGTGGCCCGCGGCTTAGTACCCCCTTTCCGACTAACCTTGTATACAAGTCCGGCCTGTCCGGCTTTTGTTAGGCTTTTGGTCAACCCCGCCCCGCCAAAAGATGCCGGAGGATAGCGAGCGAGCGAAATTGTCAGGCAACTACAATTGGTAACCAACTTGTCAGTCTTTCACGGCAAAATGTCCGGCTAAATATGAATCTGTCCGGCTTTTCTATTTTTGGATCTGGCAACTCTAACCGGGGGGGTTCAATAACGTTACATTTAGTGAATCATATTCGTAATAACAACCGCGCCGATCGTACGATTTGCGAGGTTAAGCTGCGCTTGCCGCGGTCAGTCCGTGGATGGGTGACCATTTGTTACACATCGAGACCCCTCCGTGCCTCGGAGAGCACGTTAAGCCGTCGGTCCCCGGTGTCATACGAATACCTATGACAGTCGTTACGGGTAGTCAGAAGCCCGAAAGTCTGACAAACGGTTTAACCTTAGGATATCGGCATTGCCCAGTTACTGGGTTGTGGAGGTCTGACGGCAGTCGCTCCGTGTAAAATACTGGTATTCAGCCGCATCCGGTTAGACTGGAAGCTGACCCCAAGAAAATTGGGAAAAGGCTAAGAGATTCGTAATCACTACACATAAGGTAAACAGTGACTGCCAAATGCAGCTTGAAAGAAATTGAGTACCTAAGATGCAGTCAATGCAACTGCGTCACTAACTGCCGACTGGATTTGAATGTGCAGCCCACTTGCAGTTATGAAACAACACCATGTTTCACCATCTGTGACATTATTGGCCCCCCCAACTTTATTCAATTCCCCTGTTATCGCAGGATAGGCACCAAAGTATCGTAATGCTATCCAACATGGCTTACCTATCTAATCTCTGTAATGCAATACGCTTGTTCTACAACTTCCATTAAATATCGCTCAAACATTTTAAAGGTTTTACCTATGTTGTTCCGGAAACAATTGAAAACAAATAGAAACATAATATCACGCCTTACATTCCCCGAAGGGTTCGGCAGAGGTATTTTAAAACAACCTCATTTCGCCAGTTATGTTTAAGTCCCATGTAATAGGGGGCGAGCCTATTGCCATTAACCGGCACAAATCCAGACTCCAGGCTGCTACTGAGAAATTCGTAATGGAAAAACCCAATAACACTTTGCCTGAGCTGGGGATCGAACCCAGGACCCCATGCTCAGCAGCCGCGCTTGCGACCACTAGACCAACGAGGCAGTCAATTGAAAATTATTTGGGTATCTAAACTCCATTTTGTTAATAAAATTCTTCCGTCTTTTCATTAGCTCTATATTGTATTTGACTAATTGTCGATCCCTAACAAAGTAGTCATCTGAGTCTGAAAAGTTGCCAGTAATTGTGTTTACCTTAAGTTACGTAAGCCAAAGGGAATATAGATACCTACCTACATATTTTTCCTTCCTTGGGAAATTGGATGATTCCTTGGGAACCTCAAACCTATTACGTATACGATGTCTGTCTTCATAGAGTACTTAATCCGTTTGGCTTTTTTTCTTACAAAGATAACGGTCGAACGGCTGTGGTTCACCTGCGGAGTTGTTATCCAGCTTGGGGAGGCGTATATCTGTGATCTAATTTTGAGTAGGTATGAGCTTCTTAGCAGAAAATTAACTCTTTTATTTTTATAGGAGCTATTATGAGCATAATATATTTAAGTATATGGTGTGACCGCCAAGTCATAGGTCTCGAGTTCGAACCCAAGGCACGTACCTCTGACTTTTCGGATTCATGATTGTGCGTATCTATTGTATAATTATCACTTGCTTAAAAAAATGGAGAAGGAAAACATCGTGAGGAAATCGGCATGCCTGAGAGATATTTCTCGACGGCGTGTGCAGCCAAGTCAGAGGCCCATGGGCGGCATAGACTTTGACACCAGGTTATTTACTAACCACACGAAAAGAAGAAGGCGAATTTGTAGGAGAAGGAGCCCTGAGGATATTGGATATTATCCGTAATCTGTCGTGGTTACAACCAAGCACGTATTCAGAGGGGGGGATAGTTGGTATTTATCCCGCCCCGAAATCTGGCATAATGCTTAGACGAAGGGAAAATATGCGATCTGGAAAATATACAAATTATAATTTATTGGAACGATAGTATTGGAGACTCATTAATAAAGATGGAGAACAGTCTGTGGTGTGCCAAGTGGAAGAATATAGAAAAGAAACCAGTTGAAATTATGCAAATTCTGGATGCATGTGACCCCATTTTCTTTCCGACCATCAGCAAGTTAATCCATATTTTGGCCACCCTTCCTGTTTCTACGGTGTCGGTCGAGCGGTCATTTTCGTGCTTAAAAAGAATAAAATCTTTCCTGGGAAACAGAATGGGGGGCGAGCAGCTGACTGGGCTTGCTTTATTATCAATTCATTCCTCATTAGCGCCAGATCCTGAAGCCGTACTTGATGTAATGGCTGCCAGCGGCAACAGCAAAATACTTATATAGTATAGGTACTTATTATATTATTATAATTAGCCTGTACTGTCCCACTGCTGGGCAAAGGCCTCCCTCCATTCTTTCCATCTGTCACGATTCTGTCCAGTTTCATGCCAATTATCATTAAAGGCATCCAACTCGTCCCGCCATCTTCTCCGCGGTCTGCCGCGACCCCGTCTCGCTGTCTCGGGGCTCCAGTCTTGTATACTTATTATAATATAATCTTAATATAGTACAACGATTACAGTGATTTGACTAGGTACTTTCACACTGTAGTTTTAATGAATGTCGCCCCCCTAAGTCTGGATAGGTACGTGCCTGGTTACAACCAGTATCCACGCATTACGTTGATCAGTGTTTATCTGATAACACAATGACCGACATTATTACTTACCTACCTATTGCGGAGCATCATTACACCAAGTGAGCTGTATTTCCGGAATTCATGCGAAGAACTGGACAATGGTGTCGATTCTGTAGCACACTTTGACAGGACTAAACTAAACTAAGGGTGTTTGTCTCTTTCTGTTTCAATAGAAAAAGATAGTGACAGTTGCGTTTAGTCTAGTTTAGTAGTTAGTGTCAAAATGTGCAACAGAATCGACACAAATATAGGTTTAATTAATATCTTTATGACGTCATCGTGGTACTAAGAGGCAGGTGTGTATGCTGCGATGTGTCTGGAAATACAATTATTTGATTTCTGTAGTCTACTTAGTGCGTATCAAGGCCGTAGCATAATTTAATAATATTATTATCTACTAGCGCCCGTCCCGGCTTCGCACGGGTGGATATTTTTCCCGTTTTTGCAACATTTTTCATATATGCTCCGCTCCTATTGGTCGTAGCGTGATGTTATATAGCCTATAACATTCCTCGATAAATGGACTATCCAACACTAAAAGCATTTTTCAATTCCAACCAGTAGTTCCTGAGATTAGCGCGTTCAAAAGAAACAAACAATCAAACTCTTCAGCTTTATAATATTAGTAGGTATAGATTCTGTGGCTCCGGGCCCCCGGGGTAGTATAGTGATCGAGATGCCCTTTATTTACTTACTTGTTTGGTGGCCCCCCTACGATTGCCCCAGTGTTAGCTAAAGCCCTGGTCCCTAAACTTAGTGAACGTCATCTTGACGCCGATAATGCCCGATGGGGATACTGAACCAATTTTTTTGATCTTAAATAATGTAGGTAGGTAGGTTCTATCACGCCTGTATTCCCAGACTACGCAGAGATGTCTACCTAATGCTTAATGGCGCGGTTGCCGACCGTAAGGTCGTGGCTTTGAACTTCGGTGTTGTAACACGTAGTAGGTACCTATTATTTGTTATTCAAAGGGCCTGCGCAGACGATGGCGCAATACCTCATGGCGACCTGAGGTATTGGCGCGGACAAAGTGCAACCTTATTGGAGTCCTAATAAGAGCGCACCGCGGGCTTTTTGTCCGCCATTGTCCCTCATCTGCGCAGGCTCTAAGGGTGTAGTCAGGATTCTACTTTTTTTTACCGACTACAGCGAAGCAAAAAGGAGGGTTATGATTTTGACCGGTATGTACCATTTGTCCCATACTTGGATTTCTCCTGTAACGTGGGTTCGTGTAATACAGACACTAATCTTCATATGCACAAACGCCCAGACCTGGAACAACTATCTGTAGACCATACAAGTATTTGTACCGAGTGAGATCGAACCCACGACACGTAGCGCAGAAGCTAATCGCTCAGCCACTGCACCAAACATGTCGTGTATTTCGAAGATTATATGTGTAAGGCGGCTATTTTTTGTAATTCTCGATGCGGGATTTAAGTGACGGGGGGCGAATACTACATGCGGTACATCAGTAATGGGGGGAGCACTTTCGCTCTGAGCGAAACTCATACCCTATTAGATACATAGGACCGTAAATAAAATCATGATTCAAGACATGTGGGTGTACCTACTACTGGACGTCATATTATACTCTGCCTGTCTTAACAGAATTAGGACTATGGAGACGCATCGGTGTCGATTCTGTAGCACATTTTTACAGTAGGTACTAAACTAGACTAAACGCAACTGTCACTTTCTTTTTCTATTGAAACAAAAAGAGACAAACACCCGTTCAGTTTAGTCATGTCAAAGTACGCAACAGAATCGACACCATCGCGTCTGATAAAATCTTATATTTAGTGTGTCCAGCTTAATTCGTTCTCTCTCTTCTTGTTCTGTTCGTATTAGTCTAGTACGGATGCCACATAATATTTTATATGGTAGCGTTTTATTTAAAATAACATTGTTGTTTAGTTACTATCAATACCACGTCAGTACATATTTTAATTCGTCAGCAACAACGTTGATAATATTTTTAAATATGTGGTGTTGAAAATAATTCCTACATTAGTTTTACTGGCACGCATGCCGCTTATTATTGCAATAGTAGCCAGAGATAGTGTTCAGTTAGCGTGTTTCTATAGAATATAGTTTTAATAGGTTTAGAACATGACATTGTGCTAGAATGCTTTCATCATCATCAATTACCAGCCCGTATAAAGCGCAGGCCACACATCTTTTCACCGAGCCTAGCTACTTCAGCGACTCAAACGATGTGAATGATGTCAAAAGGCTGGCCCGCCCGCCCGCCAGCTCGCAGTGTGGCCTGCGCTTAAGGCCCTGAGCAGACGACGGACTTTTTTTCAGGCAGACTGCCGTGGACAAAAACTAACCACCAACCACGTACCGAATGTCGCGACGGGCTACAACTACCAACCACTGTCATGCTTGACGGCGGCAGTCCGCCGGGCAAAAGTCCGTCGTCTGCTCGACCTAAACGTCTACCGCAAAATATGGACGGCCTCTAAACAGTGGCGGCCCGAGGGGGGGGTGGGCGGGTCGTAGGGTTCGTGACACCCACCAAAATCATACACGTCAAATTGAAAAACCTTCTAAAAATAGATCATTTACAAAATAAAAAACAATTTATTCTAATGTGCTCATCTTATTTTACTGTTACTATTATGAACCCCCCCCCCCCCCCCCCAAAGTCTGGGTGCGTCCGCACCTGCCTCTCAATGATCGTTACAATGGCATAGTATTCCCACAAAGCCAATTTTACTAACAAAATTGTTTAAAAAACCGTAATCATAGCCACGGCTTTTGACACTTTTCTTTAAGTCTAAGGGATGATTTCCACCAAACGGCTCGCATCGTATCATCCTTCAATAATCGACGATCATCCTTAAGGAGACTGCCTCGTTGGTCTAGGGATGACAAGCGCGACTGCTGATCGTGTTGTCTTGGGTTCGATCCGCGGGTTGAGCAGTGTTATTGGGTTTTTTCGTACGGAATTCCACAGTAGCAACCCGAAGTTTGTATTTGTGCCCTGATAGCAATAGGCTCGCCCTCTATTAAATGGGACTTAAACATAAGAAATGAGGGAATTATTATACACCTCTGCCCAACCCTTTGGGGAATACAGGTGTGATGTTATGTTAAGAAAAGTCAAAAGCAGTCGTTGAGCTGGCTGCGGTGGTAGTCGTGGCTATCTTTTGTTTCTAAGGAAAAATGCTTTGAAAAGTAGGTACCGTAAAGCAGTCTACCCATATTACTGTAGTAGGTACAATGTGGTAGAAGGTTGAGGAAATGATGTATTGTCGTAGAACCCAGTGTTCCCTAATAACTGTCATTAGGTGTCATATTATGTTATGTAATGTAATAGGAAGCTTGCCTCCTCTTCTATCATTAACTATCGGGTAAAACCGACCGGCCTCAGAATGGTACGGTCTACGAATTCTCCTAATAGAAATACCTACTCGGTAAGACATAACATAACATCACGCCTTATATTCCCCGTCGGGTTCGGCAGAGGTGTTTTTAGTACACCCTCGTTTCGCCAGTTATGTTTATGTCCCATGTAATGGGGGCCGAGCCTATTGCCGTTAACCGCGCACAAACCCAAACTCCAGGCTGCTACTGAGAAATTTCTAATGGAAAAACCCAATAACACTTTGCCCGACCTGGAGATCGAACTCAGGACCTCATTCTCAGCAGTCGCGCTTGCGACCACTAGATCAACAAGGCACTCGGTTTAACGTGTGGGTTTAACTGGGAAGGACCTTAAAACTGGCTACTATGTAATAATACAGTCATTCAAAAACACTATCATATTTAATTCTACTGACTGCTTCTGGTCTAGCGGTGGTGTGGTCAGGGATTCCCTAGCTCGTCTTAGAGTTGAATAAAAAGTCACATCAACGGAATGTGTGTCATGTGTGCACATATTTGCTTAACCGACTCGACAGTGTATTTTAATTGATATTCATGATATATCGCACCCTTAGTAATGTAAGGGCACAACTCGAAAATATCAACTTTTAGGAAAACGTGTTAAAAGATTCAGGGAACCAGGTGTTTTCACAGTACTTTTTACAGTATTTGCTTTAATATTGTCTTTTTTCTCTTTCTGTGAAAGCCAAGTGGTAGAACAGTTGATATTGAGACCATCTAACACAGAAACTCAAAAACTCAATATTTCGAGTTGTGCCCTTACATTACTAAAGGTGTTATTATCGAAATACCTTCTTTCCAATTCATCTATTTGTCAATAAGCTGTCTGTAATAACTTTTATGTATTTGAAGCATTAGCAGAATCGCTTTTATTCCCTATCGTGCTTAATTTAAATCATTATCAGTCCTCGCAATTAAAACAAGGACGAATACGAACAAACTGTACATTAAAACACAAATTTTCAAGTTAACTTCTTTAATTATTCAACAAGTTTTCAGATAACCGCAACGAATACTTGAGTAAATATCCTCAAGGCTACACGGAACTTATTACAATGAAAATTATGCACTTTTCTTGATAAAATATTTGCTGTCATATATATGTGTCATCCTTGAAAACCAGCTATGTATACGGTAGTACGTGTACTACAAACTTAATTGAATAATTTATTGTTTTAACACAAATATGTTATTTAACATGACGTGGCTATAAGCCGAAGTCTTCTTTGAAGTCGTAGTCATCTTTCTTCTTGTATGACGTAATAGTGACATTTTCTAGAACACCAGCTAGATTGACGGCTTGCTTTTCATTTCTCGCTTTCTTCTTCTTATCTTTTTTGAACTGTTGTTTCCTTAACTGGTTTAGTTTCGTGTTTCCCTCTATGAGCATTTCTGGGTCTCCTTTTGCTTTCACCTTTACTTTGTTACCTTTGTCCAGTTTGGATCGGATGCTTACTGATTTCGGGAGTAAGCCTGTGTCTTCATCGTCAACTTGCATGGTATCTTCTAAAGCTGCTTTGACGGGTCCTGTGCTTGAAATCTGTAAAAAACCGTTACTATAGAGACTTTTTGATATAACTTTTTGCAAATAATAATATATCTTTGAGCAAGAATCAAAATGTTCGGATGGAACAAATCGAATACCTGTCAAAGTCAAAGTATTTATTTCGATTAGGCACATAAAAGGCACTTTTGAATGTTAAAATATACAAAAACAAAAAATGGAATTGATTCTAGTCGCCCCTTCCAAAGGGTAGTTTCGTATGGAGAAGAATGAGCAAGAAACTCCACCGTTACTCTTTTAAAATGTCTTACAATATTTTGTATAGGTAAATTAATCAATAATATGTGAAGACGATGCACCTAGAATAAAATTACATATACCACAATAGGTAAAAAGAATTAAAAATGAAGCAATGACAAATAAATTATGTGATAGATACATGGTGCTCACATATTTACAAACATTGCAAAAGTACCTATACGTTTTCCCAAACATTTTAAAGTAATAGGTCAGTGTGTGAGTTAAGGTACCTACACATAGAAACTAAAATAAATGGCTTTTAAAAAACTAAATTATACAATTAAAATAGCAAACAGTTTGATTTTGTCATATTAGTGTTTCTAACACAGGATTATTGTTTGGTCTTTATGGTGCTCCCACACTGTGATTGTACAGTGATTATACATTTTACAACATTTCGATAACTTTAACTATAAGGCGAATGTCAGTGGAAACGCCGACAGAGGACGCCCTAGAAGGACATGTTATTGGACAAGGACAGGTGCGTAGGTCAACCGGCGTGCATGTATGACAAGATGTATGAATGTGGATGAAGCGAAAGGAGTATGTAAGGATCATAGCATGTGGCGTTCTATAGTTTCTGCCTACCCCTACAGGAAAAAGACGTGAGTTTATATATGTATGTAACATTTTGTTATAATTATGTTGTATAAAATTTTAGAATTACTCGCAAAACAATATTTCGCTTACAAATTGATCGGTATAGAAGTTATCAAAATCTATGCAAAAGTCTTGTCTGTAAAATGTTCTCGTAGGGCAACCAATAATCTTACTTATGAAAATACAACTACTTAGTTTGTTTGCTACTTGAAAACAGTGCTTTATAACATAACATCACGCCTGTATTCCCGAAGGGTTGGGCAGAAGTCATAGTGTATAGCAACACTCTAATTTCGCCGTTATGTTTAAGTCCCATGTAAGGCGAGCCTATTGCCATCAAGTGCTTTATAAACACAATATTAAGGTCTACTTTACCGTAATGCCCTCAACTCCGGTGTCATGTGAGGCGAGCTCGTTTATGGCTTCAGTCTCCATGGCTTCAAACGAGTTGATGTCGAACTCTGCTGCTATTGTCGTCACAATCTTGGCGTCAACGTGGACTTCTGAGTCGGGCGACTCTGGCGGCAATGTGAAGTATCTCACCTAAGGAGAAAAATATGGAGAAATGTATTAAATGGTGCTGACAAGAGGCTTTTGATTAAAGCCCTTCTTGCCTCAAAGATCGCCTTAGAGCCATATTAGATTATCATAGAAATATGATCAGAGATGTACGAGTCATTTTTATATGAAGAACCTATGACGGTATAATAACTACATATGATTTATATTTTCTATGATCATAGTTAAGGGATCCGATTTGACAGAAAGCACACAAATATGAATATCATATCCGTCCAACCTCAAAAATGTGGTCAAAATGCATGTCTAGCAATGGAAAACATGTCTAAATCGTCATCATCTTGATTGAGTATGATGTTTATATGATCAACAAGTGTAATATGTAAATATGAAGAACAGCATCATTTAACTAAGACCATAGAATTTGAGAGATATAAAATCATAATATGTGTATGATAAATATATGATAGTGTAATTAAGGCCTCAACCCCAGCTCCATCACTGGCCAAGAATCGTTTATTGGAACGTCGGCCCTATCGACTTGAAAGCAGATTCGTCAATCCGCACCCGCCTCCACGGGTATTACGGTCAGTTTTGGGCGTCATTGAAATATTAATGATAGTCGCACTGAGCCTTCTAATTAGCATTCCGATTCAGAACCTTTTCGATAAGTAGTTGTTGAATGATTCGGTTTGTTATCTTGTTTCGTAAACGATTCACGCTACGCTACGAGAGAAAAAAATAAATAAACCGAATCTTTCGGCAACTGACTTATCAAATCGTTCTGAATCGTGGGGCTGATACCTACCTTAAAAATATTAGACAAGTGGTCTAATCGCAGAATAAGGTACCACCGCGGACATTTGCGGTGAATCACTTTTCAACCTTATTGCCTTAGTAATAAGGTCGAAAAGTGGTTCACGGCAAATGTCCGCGATGGTACATGGGGCCTACTCCGAAAAACAAACGTCAAAGTTTCGCATCGAAACGAAACAACGACGAACATCGAACTTATAAATATACGATCAAAGTATTGTTAAACAACGAACTACTAAGAGAAGGAGTAGGGTGAACTAAAGACAGAAAGTCAAATCGCGAAAATCGAATCAATCGTCGGATCTGAAACCATCTTGTGGTAGACAATGTGCGATCCGTCAGCCGAAACTTCGCAGTTCGGCAATCGCTCTGTATTATGATATTAACAAAATGTAGCTAGTTACAGAATGTCATTCCTAACAAAATTGGTAGAAGGTGGGGGATGGATGTTGCCGTTTACGTAAAAAGTTCTGTGACGCTATGTTTGACGTCACTCAAATAATAAATCTTACCTTGCCGGTATTCCAGTCGTTTAACAGTATCCTAGCTGCCGATTCCTGGTCGGGCACACCGCCCTTCTTGAACCTGCCCATTCGAGATGCTACGTGTGCGAAGAATTCCTGAAACAGACAAATATTAGTCTGTAGTGCAACAGCTTCACAACCATATGAACTGTCGACCTGACGAAGTCAGCCGAGGATAAGGAGGTTAAGGACTGGGGGGGGGGGGGGGGTTAGAAACATGCGGCACGCAGTGTTACGCGCCCGCCTTTCAGGAGGTCGTGGGACAATGCCCGACAGAGAGATCCGTCAGCGGCTGGCGGACCGGGACCTGCCGGGGTTGCGGTGCATGTTTTGCGAATCCCGCGACCCCGGCCGAACAGTCAGGAGGAGGAATACCGTTGGTTTTTAGCCGGTAAGAGTACGGCAGACCCCCTCGCCTTCCACGGGCGAGGGACATCAATGAGGATTTTCCAACGATAAAGGGGGGGGGGGGGGGGGTTAGAAACATCACATTTAGTGAATCATATTTCGTTTCATATTCGTAATCGTAACTGCAAATCGACTGCACATCCACCAGTACCAGTAATATACGGGTAGTAGTACACCTTCTGTCGTGTCGGCACGAGCTATGAGAATAGATCATGCCGTGGTGGAAAGATTAGCCAGACAGCAATGTTGATAGTGGGGTAGACATTTACGTATTGTTTCAGGTTTAACAACCTTGGTAGGCAGCCATATAATGTATGAGAGGTACCCCTCTACCTACCACTTTTGCCTTCACATGCATAAAGCTCATAGAGAAATAATAATAATTATATTAAACTAGTATCAAGACTTGGCACACGAGGTTGTCGACATGTGAGGTTCACTCAGCAGTTGTTGTGCCTATAGTTGTTACGGCCAATGGCTTACTAGCCAAGAGCCTCGACCAACATCTGATGAGGCCCTCGTTGGGCGGCTGGGTCAAGGGCCTGATACAGTAACCGGACACGGCGCGTATTGTTAGGAAGTTTCTCTCTCTGAAGCCCTTACCACCGGTAGCTTGGACCCTGTTCCCGATACCGATGGGCTACTATTTTTCTATATTTTTAAATGTTTTTTTATAGAAAGATTTAAAAATGTAAATAATATGTATATAAAATAAACAAACGGAATAATTATATTAAACTAACCTGTGGTGTATTAAACTCAGGTATACAATACAGTTCTGTGAGCGTCTGCTTATTGGCTCGCTGTAATATAGCGGCCGCAGGTGTAACGGGATCTTTCAGGCTGCCCACGCGCACCGCATTCTTCAGAGCGACGGACGAGTCGGTTTCAGGACCAGAGTGGAATACTATGCCGGGACTGTCCAGGATCTTGATCTTGGAGTCAAGCTGTACTGTCTGCATTTGTCTGGAAAGATGGGTTTGGCGTCAAAATATTGCAGATATTTTAATAAGTGCCCAATTTCTTCTCGAGTGAGTAAAGTAGACATCTATTTGAATAGAAGTTTTGGTTACCATTATGAGAAAAACTAGTAACGAATAAAAAGAATGGTTAGTTTTTTTCGGATTTAGGACGATTTTCTCTTAATCTAGAACAAATTGGCAGTTCTACTCTTGAATTAAGAATACTAAGTCCTACTATCCATTCTTGGACAGAGCAGAAAATAGCTGGCTTTCATCGTCTTTCCATAAACTGTGCGCCGGCGCAGTGTCGGCGCAGTGTCAGCATTGCAAGCGATTACAAAGCTATTGTACCAGAATAAAATGACAATAAATAGTTCCTAGCTTCTTATGAAAGGCCCTACGTATCATTATGGGCAGCGATAGAGAGATCACAAAGATGATGGCTTACTTAGTAACACCAGGAGTACTGCCAACATTACAGGCCTTGGATCTGTTCAAGCTGTTGATGATCGAGCTTTTGCCCACATTGGGCAAACCCACCACACCCACTGTGATGGACGTCTTGATGCCTTTGTTGCGACAGTAATTGCCCAGCAGACCCATTACAAGCTCTGCGCCGACGCATGCTGAACCTGGAAATACATTTTTTGGTTAACTCTTATCCTGCGGAAGGTCGAGTCGTAGTAGATTTACGCAATAGTCGTAAAGAATAGACAAAATCCCCCATACCGACGTTCGGCAGTGAAAACCTCGTAAATAAAATTTTCTTCAGAAGTATTTTTTCTTTTTAGATTGAAAAACTCGTCATGCACGTACTAGTTCAACAAACTTTCAATTCAAATACTTCTAAGCTATCTATGACGTACGATGACAAACTTGTATTAACATTTGATCAGCAATTTTTTTTCAGGAGACAGTTTTTATTTCTTGTAAAAAGGACGATGAGAAGAAACGTCCCCACCATCCAACAGATTTGAAATAAGTGTCATTTGAAGCGTCTAGTAGGATAGATAATTTTTTACTATGGCGACGTCCTTCAAATACGTGGGGTTTAGGTTTTATAATATACTAGCGGACCCAGCAGACGACGTCCTGCCTGGAAAAGCAATGCCACCTACCGGGTCCAATTGTGAATCTAAACCATCCAGGGCGCCACCCAAACGCATACAAAAAATTCATTCAAATTGGTCCAGCCGTTTAGGAGGAGTTCACACGTACAGTAGAATTATATTTATATAAAGATTGTTTTTTTAGATATTTATTCTTTTTTACTAACACATTTACTTAGTGTGCAATAAAGAGGATTAGAATATGGCGATCTTTATAATGTTTTCATATAAGGCAACGGAAAAAAATAAAAAAACTTCCGATTTCTTAAATTGTCACGAATATAGTCGCTAGCTGTACTAATGAGTTAATAGGTATATTAATTAACTTAAACACTATTATCATTAGATACTCAATGATTTTCAGTTTTAGAACCAAGTATTTTTTTATATAGAATCGTCATTTGTTTACGTGAAATATGCTGTTTTGTTTGTGGAAAAATGATTTTTGTTTAAAAATAAATACATTTTTGCCGAAAAGTATTTTTTTTATTATAATAAACCCAATAGTTTTTGCAACTAATACAGGTACTTTAGGCTTTTATGGGTCCCAATGAACAAATTGACACATATACCATGACTGTTGCAGGGTGGGGACGGGGTTCATACAAAATCCCCCATGGTCCTTTGTATTTTACACATACGTGGTTTTCACTGGCGACCGTCGATACAGACTTGTTGAGTAGTATGTTGTTTGGGAGGTTATTTAAGCTTCAAATACGGTATAACGACCTTGTCATACAAATTACATGAATACAAACCTTTCATCTGCTTCTCCTTAACAATATGCTTCATCTTCCTAGTTCCAAGGTTATGTTGTTGATCTTGTGTGGATGCTTTGAAGGGGACTGCAGGGGCTGTCCGACGCAGGTACTTCAGCCAGGACTCGAGGTTTGTGCGGGGAACCAAGTCCGCTTTGTTCAGAACTAAGACCAGACGCTTGCCTGCCTCACGAACTGCTTCCTCTACTTGGGAACAGCGGGTGCCTGGGGAGTTTATTTTATTATTAAATTATTAGTGTGGCCGTAGATACGAGGTGGATCACCTCAAATATAAATGATTTACTTGCATGATATGGGTACATCATATCATTAGATAAAGAACAACAGAACGAGGTAGAAACCACTAAACCATGGTGACCAACATTAATATTATCAATACTTATGTTGGAAGATTCTTTGTAGTTGACATTTATAAGAAACAGATAAGAAATGAATGTAGAGTGCGCGCAAGATAAGTCTGCGCGCGACGGAGGGCGTGCTAAATGCTGCCATGATCGCAAAAATACAAAGTCCTACTTTTTAAGGAAAAGTAATATATTCGTGAGCATTAAAATTGGGCAGCCCTCTTGCGGTTTATTATATTTTAATTGAGCTAAGTTATGTACGTTTAAATTTACTACTTATCAATTAAATTAATTAGTATTTTTATGTAATTTGCAAAATAAAAGAACTAAGCTTATAAATGTGCCGTGAGTGAAAAATAATGCATTCTGATTATTATCGTCTAATAAGGTCTACTATAATCTTTATTATTATATTTTCTTTTATATCTAAAATCAGGCAGATCTAGTGACAAAGTTAATAAAACGGCAACACTATGGCGGAACATGATTAGTTCCGATTTTGGCCGTTTGAGAATTTCGACATTATCTATTTATTTTAAACCTACGCCAGGGTTGAAGTTGAAGTATTTCAACATAAAATCACGCCTCGTACTCCCCAAACGATTTGGTAGAGGTGTTTTAATACACCCTCGTTTCGCCAGTTATGTTTAAATCCCATGTAATAGGGGGCAAGCCTATTGCTATTAACCGGGCACAAATCCAGACACCGGACTGCTACTGAGAAATTCCTAGTGGAAAAACCCAATAACATTCAAGAACATGTATACTCTCTAATCTTATTGCAATACTCTTGAAGGGATATAGGGAGTGTAATAAGAACTTATCACAATAAATAAATAGTTTCCTTTCCTTACCTAAAGGATCTCTGGCATCAACCACTTCTAAGATAACTTCTGCTTCTGATATAACCTTCTTGAACTCTCTGTAGTAAGTCTTGAGTGAGTTCTCTTGTCTTCTGTCCTTGCCAAACTCTACGTCATCTGAAGCTTCTCCACCTTTGAAAGCATCATGGACTTTGCCTCTAGTTTGTGCATTTTGTACCTGCAAATGTGGAAAAATACAATATAATATCAGCCGATTGGATCCTAGAGTAAAGAGAAGATCACACCCTCTCTTTTCATGGGTTTTGAGGGATGTAACAAGAGGATGAGTCACAGTACTTATCCACTTTTGTGATACTAACTACATACTATCCATTAGCTATCCTAGCTTTAAAAATAAACCTATTGAACATAGTTATTAAGAGGAGATGACTTTGGTAACACATAACATAACATCATGCCCGTATTCCCTGAAGGGTTAGGCAGAGGTGTATAGTAACACCCTAATTTTGCCATTGTGTTTAAGTCCAATGTAATAGGAGGCGAGCCTATTGCCATTAACCGGACACAAATCCAAACTGCAGGCTGCTACTGAGGAACTCCACATGGAAAACCTAATAACACTTGCAGGCCTGGGGATCAAATCCAGGACTGCACAAACAGCAGTCACGCTTGCCACCGCTAGGCCAGGCAGTTATGATGACTATGGTAAAGATCTTGTAGCCCACAAAAAGGCCTACTTATGTGTTTTCCTGGCATGATAGCAGAGAAATCACTTACCAATGTGCCCATACTGATTTTACTACTCTTCTTTTCTTCCATTTTCTTTTGTTTCTCAAGTTTGGCCAAGTCTTTCTTTTTCTGTCGTTCTTCCTCCTTGTGTTTCTTTACAGCCTCCACCTCCTTCAATATGTCATCTTTGAAAGGACAACCATTTGGGATCTGAATGGGCTTGGTTTTCTTTGATTTTGGATTCTTCTTTGCTTGCTTTTTTAGCTTTCTATTGTGGTCTTTTACTTTCTTTTCTATTTTGTAGCGGAGGCGAGCGGGTTGCCTCTTTGATGGTTTTTCTGGAAGAATAAGTTGTTTTAGTAAGTACTTATAATTCATGTGTATGGAATTATGATTCTGGAATATCAGGGTATGGTTTGGTGACCTATAGTTGGAGTTTACAAGCAAGAACATACTTTTATTGCTAATTGTGCAATATTATCAATAACGTTTAAAATAATTAGACACGTTTTTGAAAATAAATTAGATTGCTTATGAAACTTAATTACAATGATAAGCTTGGGTAATATAGCCTAGCACTACAAAATTCGCAGAATATTTTATGTATTAGGTTAAAAATTCTTAAATATTATCATTTCATTGCAGTCTCGTGTTTTTATAATAAAGTTATAATAATAAGATTTCACTTACTCAACTTAAACTTGGCCATCGTATAAGAAATGTGGTTTCACTTAAAATTAATATCTACACTACGTTTAAGTCCTAGAAATTGTTTTTAAACAAAATTCAACAGTTCAATTCACCAAACCTAACCACATTTTAATTTGTTCGATTTTGACGTTGACAGTGATGTAGATAATTGCAAGTTTTTTTTAACATTACTAATATTTGTTATCTCTGTTTTTCTACACTACCAATATTATGCCATTTCTCTTTTGAAACAAGAGTTATGGTAAAAGTGTAAAATTAGCTGGGTTGGAAAGTGGAACGCGTTGTAGCAATGCAACTGTCAATCTTTCTTATGTCAAAATACCAACATGTGCTTTTTGTAGTGTTGCTTAAAAATCGATAGTTAATCGATAGTATTTCAACTATCGAAACTATCGATTGTCTGAGAAATGTATCGATATATCGTTTATTTCATCCCTAGCATTTTTTTATATTGAACGCACCGAAACCATAGAATGAATTGATGTCACTACAAAGTGAACATGCATGATTTCATTGCATCCATACCAACAGAAATACCTGAAATTGAAGCTTTTTCAAGTACGTCTGCTGCAGAGACAAATTCGAAATCCGACGATTTGCTTTTTTTGCCCAATCAGGTGGTACGTCATACAACACCAGTCGTTTAACCGATAATTAATGTCCCTCAATATTTAGAAAAACCAACGATTGATAAACATGCTTGTCCTTTAAAATATTGGGAAAAATCAAGTAATGTGTTGTGTATGATGGCAAAAAAATATTTGTGCTGTGCAGCGACATTTGTTCCCTCAGAATGCATATTTTCCAAAGCAGGGCTCATTGTGAATGAAAAAAGAAGCCGGCTGAATGAAAAGAATTTGAATACTTAAATTTTTATCAATCAAAATTTAAATGTGTTTTAAAATTAATCATAATATCGCTGACTGAATTCATTAGTGGCACAAGTAAAATTTTTGACATTTTGAAGTGATGAATTCTTGTCATAAATTACGTACTTTATTTTATGCATTAAAGACCCAGCGTGTTAGTTTCATAAAATTAGTCCTGGCATTAATCTAAAACGTAAAAAAAAAAATGCAATACTGGCATAAAATCAAAATCAAAATCAAAAATTTTTATTTCACATAAACCAATACAGGTGCTTATGAAACATCGAATTTAGGTGCACAGTTCCAATTAGTTGTTTCCTATGGAGAAGAGCCGGCAAGAAACTCCATGGTTACTCTTTTAAAAATAATACCTTTAACAATTTCAGTGGATACAATACAATGATTTAGGATAGTGAGAGAACAATGAGGTCCTGACCACAGACCAATGAGTAATATAGTTCTAAAAGACTTGAGTACAAAAACTAACAAACAAAAATAAAATTTAAAAAAAAGTAATATGAATAATATTGTAGTAATTTACAAATTTATAGATGCAGGTCCACAAAGTTCTCACATTTACAAAAGTGAAAAGGAAGCTAAACTATATAAAACAATTGACATAGTTAAATGTCATCAAAACTTAGCTAAAAAATCATTGTAAAATAAGATAAAGATATCTTGAGAGTAATGATAGTAATAAAAAAAAATATATAATCTTAATTGAGGATAGTTAGTAGACGTACACATATGTTTTTAATGAGGTTCCAGGGAAGCCACATGTGCAAGAACTAATGCCAAACATCCCTGTCGTCAACGTAGTCCTTAGTCTTGTAATATGCTTTTTGAGTGAGGACACGTTTAATATAGGTTTTGAATTTTCCCTCGGTAAGATCAGTTACAGATTTCGGCAGCTTATTATAAAAACGTACGCCATTTCCTAAAAATGACTTACTAGTTTTACTTAATCTAAATTTAGGTACCACAATTTTATGTTTATGCCGTGTGTTTTTATCATGAAAATCGCTCCTGACATTAAACAAATGCAAATTTTTTCTAACATACAATATATTTTGAAAGATGTAAAGTGACGGCAAAGTTAGTATGCTAATATCTTTAAACACGTTTCGAAGGGACTCGCGGGAACCCAGGTTATAAATCGCACGGATTGCTCTCTTTTGTAAAATAAAAATCGAATCGACGTCAGCTGCTGAGCCCCACAACAGAATGCCGTAGGCCATAATGCTGTGGAAATAAGCGAAGTACACTAACCTAGCTGTAGCCACATCAGTCAGCTGCCTAATTTTCCTAACTGCATAAGCAGCAGAACTTAACCTCGCCGACAGGGCAGTAATATGAGCACCCCACTGCAATTTAGAGTCGATAGTTATACCTAAGAATACGGTCTCATTGATTGTATCAAGTTTGTTGCCATCGAGCATTAAATTTAAACCTACTTGGGGTACATTTGGTAGTGAAAACTTAAGGCATTTTGTTTTATTTGCATTGAGTAATAGATTATTGGCTGTAAACCATTTAGAAAGAACAGTTAGGCTCTCATTGACATGTAAAACGTCCCTATCTTTTCTATCTATTTTAAAAATTAGGGAAGTGTCATCAGCAAATAAAATTACATCAGTTAAATTGGACATCATATAAGGGAGATCATTTATATAAACTAGAAATAGAAAAGGCCCAAGAATTGAGCCCTGAGGCACGCCCATCCTAACCAGAGACCCGGACGATATAGCACCATTGACGCCCACTCTTTGCTGTCTATTTGATAGATAGGAAAAAACGAGGTCAGAAGCGCGTCCACGAATTCCGTAGTGGTGTAATTTACAGATAAGTGTGTTGTGGTCAACGCAGTCGAATGCCTTGGAGAGATCACAGAAGATACCTACAGCATCCTGAGAGCTCTCCCAGGACTCCAGAATTTGAGTGACTAGTTTCACTCCTGCGTCTGTAGTCGACCTACCTTTCGTGAAACCATACTGGCAACTATGCAATATCCCATTCAGGTTAAAATCGAAGTCACCATCTTCTGGTCCTCATATTAATCAAAATATAAAAAAAAAACATCAATATTATTACTGCTGGCAACTGAAGCATTAACGTAGATATATAAAAACTAAACATCAACTATTTATTCCATACAGTACACTCAAAACGAGCTAGAATGTGCGCGCGCACTTGTCAACGAACATTTAATTGTGCTTTTTCTCAAATTGTTGAATTTTGTCTTGTGACACTATTGAATTCAGTCAGCGATATGTTCAATTGTTAATACAAAAGTAATCTTTTTGGAAAGACCACTCGCGGTTCAACAAGTCACTTGAGGTTTATACTGCTTAACCGGACAATCCTGTGGTGGCCGAAAATTACTTTAAGGCCCCCAGCCAGGGCTTACAAACTAAGGATGTAACTTACATGACCTATCACTAAGGGCACCCCCTGTGGGGTACTGGGGTTAGAACCTCGGCTTAGTGTGTCATGAGGGAGGGCAGCTAGAATCGGGCTGGGTTGAATTATTTAGGGGCTGGTTTAATACTACTGGCTCAGCTTCGCGGGCTGGCTCGTCGAGCAAGGGTCGGCTGTGATATTACAGGGGGGGACGCGATGGGCCTCGGCGGCGAGGCCGGTGGTGTCGCGGTCGGTACAATAGTAAACTTTTTTTTTCCTAATCGACTGTTTGTGGATGTCTATCCGTGACCACGGCCGGTGAAATTCGGTTGAAACGTCGGGATAAATAAGGTATTTTTCTGCCTTATAAATTTTCTACGCGATTAGACCCGAATTAGTATTTTTATAATGCTTGTAGATGGTCTTGCGGACCGTTTATACGTAACCGGGCAGTTATTGGTGAGACCCTGAAGGGTCTCCAACCAATCAACAAAAGTAAACAAAATTGTGTTTCATTTTATACATAAAAAAGTCTCGAAAACTATAGATTAACTATCGATTTATCGATTGTTTTTTAAAAACAATCGATACTATCGGAATCTCCTACAATCGATGTTTAAGCAACACTAGCTTTTTGCTTATGCCACAGATTATAAAATATCATGCTTTAGTTTTTTATTTCAATAATCGTGTCGATTCTGTTGCACATTTTGACAGTACTAAACTAGACTAAACGCAACTGTCACTTTCTTTTTTTATTGAAACAGAAAGAGACAAACACCCTTAGTTTAGTTTAGTCCTGTCAAAGTGCGCTACAGAATCGACACCAATATCTACCATACAATTTTGTTTGGATAGATTATCGCAACCCAAGGCACGCACCGCTCACCACCTACTGAAATACCTTACACACACCTGCCCTAAAAATATTCTTCAGTTGATCTAACAAGGAAGGGCTCTGGCTCTGGCTGGCTGGCGGACCCTCTTGCAAAAAGTAAATGATAAAACGGAGTGATTATTTCTCTGATTAAGTATTCAATTTAGCTAGCTCACGAAACAATTGCAATTTTCGTAATTTGCAAACTCGTACGGGTTACCTACCCTCTGAAATTCCAATTGTACCTACTTAGACCACTGTTTGAAGAACTTCTTTCTTCTTTTTTCTAGCTTAATTTTTCTTTAAATAGGTAGGTACTCCAGAGCAGCATGAAATTTGTAAAATTTTTGTTTATAAATACCAACTTGGATATTAGAGAATAAATCGGAACATAAAGTCCTTACTATACTTTTAACAATAACGTCTCTGTTTAGTTATTATGTAAGTACAAACCTGCCTACGGTAGGTAAGTACTTAGTAGGTAGGTTATACAAGTTGTCATGCCTAGCCTACCTAGGTTAGGTATTTTATTTTAGAAACAATAAACCACAACTCCTTTATTCATTGTTAAATGCCTTGATAAAACATTCAACTCTAAGTTACCAACATTCAATTCGGATTCATCCACATACCTACATATCAAAACAACACGGATCGAAGTTGGAAGCGCTATCCAAATCTAATACGTAAACATTAAACATTTGGTAAACAAAACACGTCGTGGTTCATTCATCGTTGGATATCGTGAATTAATTTCTTTGCGGGGCTATGTGAGGCGGCTGGCGACGCCATATGACGGCTTTGTTCACGGGCAGGCAGCAGCTGCGCTTTGCTCGCAAAACGGTCGCTTGTACCTGAACAGGTAACAGAAGCAACAGGTCATTTCTCCGGGCGAGGGGAGCGCGGCTACTGGCCGCCGGCCCCGACGAGAGCCCGCCGAGAGACCGAGACAGTCGTGTACTGTTCTCCGCGGTGACGGCACGCTGCTATTCGCGTCCGCGCGCTCCAATAACCGCGATATATTCCGATTACATCGCGCAAGTAATGTGCGCGAACGCACACTTCGAGAATCCGTGTTTTGGTAGCCAGTCGTGACAGTGCAAATGTCTCCCAGTTTAGAAGGGATCATGTTCAACAGAAACGCGAACCTGTCGGCGCGTCGGCCGTTGTTGGCGGAACCGCAAAAGCCTCAAATGGTCCCACCACGCGCGCCTCCCCGCGACACTGGCCCGCACCGGCCCTTGCCCGCGCCGAGGAACCTGCCCACAGATTATTCTTATGAATACCGACCAGATTATTGGAAACCGTCGAACGTCGAACTCGAAAGGCGACTGCAGGAGACAAGGGCACGCGAGAAAGTAGGATACTTTCAAGACAAAGTTACACCTCCAGAACTAAGTTTGGATCGCAGGGAAGCGGAACTTGTGTTTAGGTTTGATCCACAGGCGTCTAACGAATACCTTTCGAGTCAGTACCGTGCCCCGGTAGTGCATTATGCGAAGCCCCCGACTCCGGCAAACGGGTTCGCTACCCGTGTGCCCGAGAGAGACGGGCCGTTCGTGTTCGGTGTGCACAGTCCGAGCCAGTTCCCGATTTCGCGACGGGACGATGACGACTACGACTACTCAGAAGTGGCTGAAGAGAACGGTCGCACTGTGATACGAGACGATGTGTCTGAGGACTTGAATTGCTGTGATAAAGTGAACGAATGGGCGAACAGGGACAAGAAGAGCAGACGGACTTTAAACCGAATGTTCCAGATAAAAGACAGAAGGAAGGTGAAAGGTGGAAAGAAGGAGAAGATAAAGTGTGTGTTGGTGGGTGATGGAGCTGTGGGGAAGAGCTCGTTGATAGCTGCATACGCGCAGGACACGTTCCGGGAAGAATACCAGCCTACGGCTTACGACACATTCAATGGTAAGATTAGTTGTATAATAATAAAAGATTAGGTGCAAAGAAAATAGGAATTATTCAAAAACATTAAGGAATATGTTTGAGATAAAATAAAGACAAAGACACGAGAGCTCCATAGGCCGGCCACTTGCGTGACTTATCGCAAACGACCCTGATTTGTTGAGATAATGAGCGATTACCTCTAGAATTATCGTCTGGCGAACGATCGTATCGTTAGCTGCAATTCATGATATAATAATGTATTTTGTTATTACTGGCGCCACAAACAATTTCTTCAAGATAAAAATGTAATCCCTAAATGCTTGAACAAACATTAAAAATATCTTTGAGCTTGTAGATAGGTAACATTTGCAGGGTATTATTACATGAACAGTGGGTGGGACGGTCAGACACTTGTTATCTGCGAGAGAGAAAAGGCAAAGTAGACTACTTCTTCTTCTCTCGTATCAGCAGAAGCTATACAAGAATGGGTCATGCTGTGGTGAAAAGATTAGCCAGTCAGGAAGGTTGGTAGCGGGGCTGACTGCCCAGGGTGCACTCTTGGAGGCTCTTTACGTGTACCCAAAGTCGACCAAGACAGTACAGCTCCTTTCCTCTTCACGAGACAAAATAAACCAATATGCTATTAATTTGGATGACTACCTAATACCAGGTTCACACGATTCGATTCTAGTTAATCAAATGACTTGATCAACAAAATTTGAAACGTGTTTTTGTTGCTTCAATTTGATTGAAAGTCTGTTCAGACGGTTCAAATCGCATGCGATTTAGCAGTTGATCAACTAGAATCGAATCGTGTGAACCTGGTGTAAGAAACGTGTCGAATGTCCTAAATTCTTTATCGGTCTAATTTCAAAAGCAGATGTTCAATTCTTAGACCGATTAAAAAGTTCATTAAATTGCTTCAATCATCATAGATCTTGAGCTATCTTTGAATAAAAACAATGCATGTTAAGATGGGTGCTTTGTTCTTAACCGTATTCCACGTGCAGTAATGAGTCTAATGAGGTAAGTAGAAGCAGTAGGTATGTACGCGAGTAGGCACTTATCATAACTGAATCGGGAGTTTATTTCCATGCTCTGTTTAACTCGTTCTGTTCTTTTACCATCGTACTAGACCGTATTACGCATATAACATCACGCCTGTATTCCCAGAAGGGTTGGGCACAGGTGTATAGTAACACACTCATTTCGCCGCTATGTTTTAAGTCCCATGTAATAGGGGGCGAGCCTTTACCATCAACCGGACACAAATTTAAACTCCGGGCTGCTACTGAGGAATTCCACACGGAAAAACCCAATAACACTGCCCGACCTGGGGATCGTACCCAGAACCTCACGATCAGCTGTCGCGCTTGCCATCACACCGCATTTAGTGTAAAATAATAAATATTTAATTATAAATGAATATGTAATGCGTCACATACTTCCATTGATAAGGCGAAGCATGCTGTATGCACGAGATGTTTAGTAAACACGGAAATTTAAAAATAAGTTGGGCCTATACAAAATATACGATTGTTTACTTGATTACATTACAAAAGAAACTTCCCAGCGCGCTATTCCGGTGTGATGGAAAGGATCAGAAAGGAAGTCAGTCTCAGAGTTATTTCTACTATCAAGGGCGGATATAAAAGGAAGAAAGAAAAACATTTATTCGTCACAGAGTCACAAAACATTATTGTAAGAAATAAAAGTCAACTGTGACAAAAAGGTGACCACTCAGCATAATGCTGTGATATGGCGTGGACAACAAATACAGCGCTGATTTTCAGTGATCACTTATATGTTACAAGAAAAAACATTAACACAAAGATAACTTATGTATAAAACAAAACAAATTATAATATAAATAAAATAAAATAACAAATAATAAATAAAACATAGATATAGTACGTACCTTACTACGAGTGAGCTAATTACAAAAATAGCAAGTTTTCGTGTACTTAGGGGCCAGACAGCCAAAGAGGCTCACACAACTGGCACCAACTTAGCGTGTGATTTATTCCCTTTTTGCGAGTTTGTGGATTGGCCTATTTGTGGAGTTGGCCTATTGGCCTATCTGGCCTATTTTTCAAGATGCCTATAGACCTAATAGTACGCTGACAAAGTAGGTTTGTATGCAATGAAGTTGATGCAAAGTTGTTTAACACTTGCCAAACATGCAAGCAAGAACTCTTTATTAAACTTTATGATATTAGGTTATAATATTTTCGTGTATCTTCCAACTTTACCACATTGAATACATAAATGTATGAAATAAAATACACAGCAGGAGTCAATGACTCGTCCAGACATTTTCTGTTGCCTTATCAACAAAAGAAACTTGTTTTAAACACACGTAGCAATAACATGGTTGGTTTCTTATTTAAAATTCTTGTTACGCTTTCTCATTTCAATTTATAACTGGCATTCAGAATCATTTTTTTCATGTTACATAATTTAAATTGTATCATTGTTATGTGATAGACCTTGGGAAAGTGGTGGGCATGATAGTTTTGCTATACTTATCAACTAGGTATACTCTATTTAATTTATGATGATACATTTGACAGGTGCAAGCAATGACATTATAAGTAAAAAGGTGTAGATAGGTTACCTACACAACATTCGATTTTCAAAAACGGCACACTAACGCGCACATAAATAACTAAATATTGCAATAGCACTCTACATTATGATTAGACGTAAAGATAGGATGGCATGATTCGATTATCACGAACGAAAAAGAGACAAATGTAATTTGTGACAGTGGGTCGTCTAGTGTAGTAGAAACGCAACACTGAGGTCAAGTGGCTAATTAGCCACATTTTGACGTGTCGCTTGCTGAGCGCTTATAACCTATCTACACCTTTTTATTTATAATATCATTGGGTGCAAGCTGTTAAAGTTTCAAGACTTAATTTACAAAAATCATATCTTTATCTTTACATAGTGTAAAACAAAGTCGCTCCCGCTGTCTGTCTGTCCCTATGTATGCTAAGATCTTTAAAACTACGCAACGGATTTTAATCCGTTTTTTTAAAATAAATAGAGTGATTCAATAGGAAGGTTTATATGCCCCACATTAGTATCTACATTGCACCCGTGCGAAGCCGGGGCGGGTAAAACTAGCGTTTTTAAATAAAACAAAGAGTAATAACTAATGACTAATCTATAATAGGTAGGTAATACATGGACGAGTAATTCACAAAGTTGTGCAATAAACGCGTTCCCTAGCCTTTTTTGAAGATATTTTAGGTGATATTAAAAAAAACAACTATAGAAGTTTTGTGTATCCACCTTCTAAGTGTCATCACAAATATTGAAACAATAGTTTTATTTCCATACATGATTTTTATGGAAAAAACAAAAGACAATTTTCTTTCTTCTCTTTCTAAGCAACAAATCATGACGAAAATGTGTTTCAAATTTAATTATAATAATGTTATCTGAAGGATGTTAATTGAATACATTTTTCGATATCACCTAAAATCTCTGTAAATCTTTAAAAAAGACTTAAAATTAGAGCACGACTGCTGTGAAACGGGAACGGCCTCTTCTAACAAATGACAGCTGTCATTCGTATCAAACTATCACTCATATTCTAAGACGTTCCTCCAAAACTTACTCGACTCATACTCGACTCAGGACGGCCTCGAAAACACCTTCAAAACTGTATTCTTAGGCGCAATTTCGAGTGAACTTTGAGATTCCTCGACTGAGGGGTCCTCAAATGAGTCGCGGTAGAGTGGAGTCATTACGTCATAATTTGAATTATATATATCGCGCAAATAACGCCGCGATAAATAGTTGTAAGGATTATCGTAAGCATATTCGATAACGTCTCCAAAATTCATTTTTGTTACATACGAACTTTGACACTTCCTTCCTTAAGGTAGGTTCCGAGGTACCTTGAGTTTGACAGATGATTCCTTATCTCGACTGAGGAAAAATCTCGAGTCGAGGACGTTTGTGTCAACTATAACTACCGATGGTAGTGAGAAAGACTGAGTCGAGTAAGTTTTGGAGGAACGTCTTAGAATATGGGTGTATATTTCACAGAGTACATGACTGGTGTCGAGTAGGTACACCCATTAACATAGGTATGGATACTCATAGAATTAGTGCATTTCCAAATGTATGTTTAGTAAAGTAACCCACTGAACATCTGGAACATTTTCCAGACTGTAATAGTGTTCTGCATAATGTAATCCCAAAATCATGGCACAGATATGATTTAGCCAGAACTTGCATGCGTAAATAAATCCAGTCCTCTGTTTGCGTTTGTTGTATCATGTTCATTTTAAACCCATCAACAGCCACGAACGATCGAAAATACTTAATAATAAAACACAGATGGTAATATTCTGCGAACTCTAGGTACCTTGTTTATTTAAACAATAAACGTGAGGCAATATTTAAATTATACGTACTTACCTACCTAGTTATATTTAGTATGATACCTAAGCATTTAGCTTAAATTCTCCAAAGGGTTGGGCAGAGGTGTATAGTAACACCCTCATTTCGCTGTTATCTTTAAGTCCCATGTAATAGGGGGCAAGCCTTTTGCCATCAACCGGGCACAAATCCCGACTACCGAGGAATAATACCACACAGAAAAACCCACATTTTGCCCGACCTGGAGATCGAACCCAGGACCTCACCATCAGCAATCGCGCTTGCCATCACTAGACCAACGAGACAGCATAAAATATAAATAAAATTATAAAGTTAAATATTTGCTGACATATTTTTGTGCTGTTGTATGCCTCATGATAATTTCACCCCTTTAATCTGTTAACGGTGAAATAAAAAGGGATAACTACCTGGCTGCTAATCATGTTGTTTCAAGTCGCGAAATACAACTCAAAGAAAGGGTTAAATAAGAAACTCGCATTAATAATAATCAATTATTTTTATTACTTACTCATAGAGCCTGGGAGAAAATAAGTACAACAATAATAAAAGGTATCTTACTGTGACTGCCTTGTTGGTTTAGTAGTCGTAAGCGCGACTGCTGAGCATGGGGTCCTGGGTGCGATCCCCAGGTCGGGTAGTTTTATTGGGTTTTTCTATTGGGAATTTCTCAGTAGCAGCCCGGAGTCGGGATTTGTGCCCGGTTAATAAAAGGCTTGCCCCCCTATTACATGGGACTTAAACATAACTGGCGAAACGAGGGTGTACTAAAAACACCTCTGCCGAACCCTTTGGGAAATACAAGGCGTGATGTTATGTTATCTAAATAGCTGTAAAGACCCGTAAAACGAAAAAAAAAACAAAGGATTAAGTAGGTACTAACATTATAAGATGTAATTAACTTAATGAATCATTCTACACTACTATAACGACCTTGTGAAAATAGCTAACAACCTGAAGTTCTTTGTAAATGTATTTTAGGATAGATTTGGAATTCAGTAATCCATCTTCTATTCTTTCAAATATAAACAAATTTTACGGTTTGATTTTCTGAGAAATATCGTAGGTAGGTACCTATATTTATTTTGAAATGAATCATGCCATAGTTTTGTTACGTAGGTAATTCTTTGAAGCAGTGGCGGGGGGGGGGGGGGGTCGTAAGAGTCATGACCCCCCCCACAAAACTTTCAAAAATAGATAAGTAGGTAATGTACAAAAAAAAAATTGTGCAATAAATTGTAATGTGCTCAACTTATTTTTACTGTTAATATGGATTATAGCAGTGATAGCCTAGTGGTGTGACCGTCGAACTGCCAAGTCATAGGCCTCGAGTTCGATCCCAAGGCACGCACGTCTGACTTTTCGGATTCATGTGCGTATTGTATAATTATCACTTGCTTAAAAACGGTGAAGGAAAACATCGTGAGGAAACCGGCATGCCTGAGAGATATTTCTCGACGGCATGTGAAGCCAAGTCAGAGGCCCATGGGCGGCATAAATTCTAAAACCCAGTTACTAATAAAACGAAAAAAAAAACCTGCCCCCAAAGTCTTTGGCTGCGGACGCGCCTACTCTGAAGTATGTTTTCCTAAAAACATTACAGCCGATATTACTAACTCGTGACGTGTAATCTGAGCACATAAAAACATCTGCAAGTATTTATGTACTTTGGTTTACTTACACCAGTGACACTCGAGTTTCATAAACTCCGATAGGTACGTTATTTTCCTTGTTAAATTAACTTTTATCTCTGACATAACAAACATCAAGGTTTTAGGTTTTACTGATACGGAGTACGAATTACATGAGGAAGAGCATATATTGCGATAACATTTGTTGATTCAAAAACATGAAGTTTTTTTTTCACGGAACATGGAAATTACTCTTGAGAATGATCTTTCTTTCTTCCTTCCTTTAGGGCAGGGATGGCAAACCAATGGCACGAGCCATTAATGCATTAGTGCCATTAATGACACGCGAAACAATATTTTGGGCACGTCACTGATCACAAAATTTATTATGCACTACGAAAAAAAGTGTGAAGTAGGTATTATATGACTCAATAATCCCCAATAATCACATAGTCAAAATTATTCGATGGCACATCTATGACCTCATTAAACATTTGTTTAGAAAAATGGCGCGTTGATACGTAAAGGTTCGCCATCCCTGCTTTAGGGGCTCCTCCTTTGTTGGGTAAAGATCGAGGCAAGAAAGTATGAAGAATACTTCCTTGGCCCGATGTTATTAAACTGCCCATAATCTTCATGTGCCCTGGAGATCGAAAAAGTTATCCTACCACTACCTGTTCTGATCTGCCTAGCTATTTCCCAACTATGTTGGGGTCAGCTTCCAGTTTAACCAGATGCGGCTGAATACCAGTATTTTCCACGGAGCGTCTGCCATCAGACCTCTACAACCCAGTTACTGGGCAATGCCGATATCTTAGAGTTAGACCGGTTGTCAGACTTTCGGGCTTCTAACTTACCGTAACGACTGTCATAGGTATTCGTATGACACCCGGGACCGACTGTTTAACGTGCTCTCCGAGGCACTCCTACCACTTACCTGACAATCTATACTAATATTATAAAGCTGAAGAGTTTGTTTGAACGCGCTAATATCAGGAACTACTGGTTGGAATTGAAAAAATATTTTTGTGTTGGATAGTCCATTTATCGAGGAAGGTTATAGGCTATATAACATTCACGCTACGAGCAATAGGAGCGGAGCATAAATTAAAAAATGTTACAAAAACGGGAAAAATGTCTACCCGTGCGAAGCTGGGACGGGCCGCTAGTGTAAAATATTTCAACCTGTCATAAAGAGTTCTCAAACATGCAAATACTTGCAATTCTGTACTTAAAAAGACTGCGGCATAGTCACAAAAGCATGCCGAAGTAATAAACATAGTCAAGACGTTTTGTCTCACTGTACTTACTTGAGACTTGAAACCCTACAGTCACGTCATAAAACTGATACCATATCTAGTGAGACATAACACTTCTGTGAACTGGAAATAAATGCATCCTTGAATTGAATGTCTAGATAACTGGCAATGATTATAAGCGGTACGTTTTTAACTGCGTCGTTCGTTTAGTGGTGGCAAGAACGACTGCTGATCGTGAGGTCCTGGGTTCGATTACCAGGTCGGGCAGTGTTATTGGGTGTTTCCGTATGGAATTTCTCAGTAAAAGCCCGGAGTTTGGATTTGTGCCCGGTTGATGGCAATAGGCTCGCCCCCTATGTCCCCATGTCCCCATGGGACTTAAAAATAACGGCAAATTGAGGGTGTTACTGTATACCTCTGCCCAACCCTTCGGGGAATACAGGCGTGATGTTATGTTATCGTTATTGTAGTGTTATCAATTTTTTTCTTGGAATAAATTGCGAATTCGATTCTTATCACTTAGATATGTTCCTCCTGTTCCTAGTACCTAAGTGTTATATGGAAATCTATAAATTATATTTTTGAGTTAATATTACCTACTTGTGTGTTACCAGTTGCTAGTTATCGTAGTTAAGCTAAATAGGTCCTTAAAGAACTAAGGTGCCCATTCATATTCCGTATCGTGTTTTTAACCGATGTATAATAAACTTACGTTACGTACTTATCTCTATTGTTACTATAAAACATGTCCGGAATATATTACTAACGATTCCATACAACAATTTTGTTCTCTATTGATATAAATTTAAATGCAATAATAGTGACATCAACAGCTATTGTGACATTTAAGCATTAATTTATTGACAACTAACAAAGCATAACGTAATAACATTAATAGTTATTTTGTACTTGGCAACCTCGCATTGTGCCTAATAGATATCTGATCGAAATTCAAATCACGCGCGAACTTCGTATGACAATAGAATTTTATTACCAAAAAGTTTAAAAAAAAATTGAAGATTCTCACCATACCTGCACGTTGGGTAGGGTTGTTGACTCTTTTTAATATGTAGTTACTAATACCGAGACCAATTAATGTAACACCGCCTTTGGTATCTGAATACAGAGTGTAACAAAGAGTTTTACGTCCATAAATCAAAAGGATGTATGGAAGGGTCAGATTTGATTATTTTGTTGGTAACTTTAATTATTTATTGCCGCAGAGCTTCGTATTGACGTGTTTATACTTTCCCGTGAAAGATCATAAACCATGAGCAATAATATTTTTATTTTCATCTAAAAGTTCTTTAACATCACGCCTGTATTCCCCGAAGGGTTGGGCAGAGGTGTATTGTAACACCCTCTTTTCGCCGTTATGTTTAAGTCCCATGCAATAGGGAGCGAGACTATTGCCATCAACCGGGCACAAATCCAAACTACGGGCTACTACTGAGGAATTCCACATGGAAAAACTCAATAACACTTTGCCCGACCTGGAGATGGAACCCAAGACCTCACGATCAGCAATCGCGCTTGCCACCACTAGACCATCGAGGCAGTAAGTTCTTTAAGTTATTTTCTTTCTATCTCGTTAATCTGGGAGAAAAAGGAAAAGATAAAAAAACGCATTAGCCGTGTGTCGTCCCACGCAAGACCCAAGTCGTTAACATCGGCAGTGTTACTTTTGTACATACATATAGATAGATAGACTGACCACCTCTTTATTTAGAACGAAGTTATCTACTATTGTGAACCGACCATTACTGAACAAAGTTTTAACTGTTTCGTGCTAAGTTTAACTTGGCTGTGTTTTTCTTGGATAAGAAACCGGCACTCTGTCTTCCTGCGTAGTCGTAAAAGGCCACCAAGCACGTTTTTTTTCTCATATCGATATATTATGTCAAGGAGAGATAGTCGAAACTCTATTATACTTAAAACGGGGTGTAAATGAAATCATGTACTTCCATCAAACCTCGTGACGTACCTGACATAGATTAACCATGCACGGGATACTTTTGGATTCAATAAAAAAAAAATTAGAAGTAAACATGTGTTCTTAACGCGAGGCATTTTAGCGCCCCGAGTGAATAGCGCAGCTATCGCTCGCGATGCGGTCATTTCACTCGGAGCTCTAAAATGCTTCACGTTAAGAACACATGTTTACTTCATTGTAATTTTTTTTTATTGAATCCAATAGTATTACTTGCAGGCTCGTGGCTAAATAACAACCGCGCCGATTGTAAGATTTGCGAGGTTAAGCTGCGCTTGCCGCGGTCAGTCCGTGGATGGGTGACCATTTGTTACACATCGAGACCCCTCCGTGCCTCGGAGAGCACGTTAAGCCGTCGGTCCCGGGTGTCATACCTATGACAGTCGTTACGGGTAGTCAGAAGCCCGAAACACTGACAAACGGCATTGCCCAGTTACTGGGTTGCGGAGGTCTGATGGCAGTCGCTCCGTGTGAAATACTGGTATTCAGCCGCATCTGGTTAGACTGGAAGCTGACCCCAAGATAATTGGGAAAAGGCTAAGAGGAAGTATTACTTGCAGGGTTAATCTATGTCAGCAGTACATCACGAGGTTTGAAGGAATTACAAGATTTCGTTTACACCACAGAACAGATAATCTGTTCTGTGGTTTACACCCTGTAGTGTTCTAAATTGTCGATAATTCTATTTCCTACGATGAAATGGCAAACATTTTGTGGTTATTCAACACTGAAAGATTACTGGTCAGTTCCTATGATTTACCGAGCGTTATTCGTTAAAATTAGGACTATTGTATCTTTACCACTAATGAACCAAACACCCCATTAGCTTTGCACTGACGACCCTCCCATACGTTAAAGGTATCTCACTTAAAATTAGCTTATGAGTCTATTTATATACCAAGTTTGGTAATCTTCTTCTTTTCGTGTGGTTAGTGACTAATCTGGTGTCAGAGTTCACATGCTATCGAGAAACATCTCTCAGGCATCCGGTTCCCTCACGATGTTTTTCTTCACCGTTTTTAGGTAAGTGATAATTATACAATACGCACATGAATCTGAAAAGTCAGAGAGGCCTTGGGTTCGAACTCGAGACTTATTACTTGGTAGTCCGACGGCCACACCACTAGGCTATCACTGCTGTTTTAAGATTGGTAATGAAAAATGCTACTATTAGTAAGCAAAACGGTTCGGTTTTCGCCTTAGGAACCGGGCATAGGTGATGAGAACGATATTTACCTATTCATGTTTCCTTTTTTACTCTGACGGCATGAAGACAGGGAACATAACATAACATCACGCCTTCCATTCCCCAAAGGGTTCGGCAGAGGTGTTTTTAGTACACTCTCGTTTAGCCAGTTATGTTTAAGTCCCATGTAATAGGGGCGAGCCTATTGCCACTAACCGGGCACAAATCCAGACTCCGGGCTGCTACTGAGAAATTCCTAATGAAAAAACCCAATAACACTATGCCCGACCTGGGGATCGAACCCAGGACCTCACGATCAGCAGTCGCGCTTGCCACCACTAGACCGACGAGGCAGTTTACCTACTCATGTTTCCTTTTTTACTCTGACGGCATGAAGTCAGGGAAGTAAGCACTAAATCTATCGAAACATCCCAAAACTATTTTCCGTGTCCGTTTTTGTTCACTAACTTTATTACCGACTTCATCCATACTGCCCACTCTACCCAGTATAAAGTAAACATTTTAATTGAGGAAAAGTTCGCAGGAAGTATCTGTCGTCAAGTCCTTGACTGATTGTACAGCGAATGGCGTTAGGAAATGTCGCATCCTTAATTTGGAGTGCTTAAAATAACTTTATCAGTTCGTGCTACATTTTGTTCAGTTCTTTTTTTATATTTTTAATGCGTTTTTGCTCTTGAGTTCTTGACTCTAGTCACAAAACAGATAGGTACTCAATCACATGTATGTACTTCACTTTTCATACCTACGCTCGGCGGTCGCTCTATCTATATATCTATCTCTCTCAAGCGCATGGCACTCGCGGTCGCACTCACTCGCACTCTAGTCCCAAACAGTCCGAGATATCGTGTCCGTGAGCAGTGTCTATGTGTGCGTTGCTCGAGCGCACTTGTATGTAGATTGACTTCTGTACCGATCTGTTTTGTGCTCTAGTCCATAGTCCGCGCGGAACGTGTTGGCCGCGCCTTAGGTATGTGAGCGGCAGGAGGGGGGTGCGAAACAATAGACGCGCTCTGTCAGTTTGCTTTGTCTTGTCTACCGTGGACACCCCCTCCTGCCGCTCACATACCTAAGGCGCGGCCAACTAGTTCCGCGCGGACTTAGGTCAGAGTTGACAGAGACAAAGTCTACGATGGAGTGAGCTTACCCAGAAGAAGCCTGTTACCTCTGACTTTGAAGAGATTTGTTGTGATATCCTGTTTTCCTGGTTCTTCGTTACAATATTTATTGACGACGGGACCCACTTTCTAATTTATTTATCTACAAAATTCCCCGCTTTTAATGAATTCAATATGATTAATTTGTTTAAGATAAGGCGTTTAGTTAGAAATGTTATGCGCATTTCAACGTAACAACGCATGAATTCTAACGATTTATCATGATCTTATGATCTCTTAGTCTGTGGACCATTAATGATTTCACTAAAACAAATAAACTTTCACCTTATTCTTTAAGGTTTTTAATTAATAAGAGAATGCTTTCAAAATCATTTATTTAAAAATAATGATAGCCCTAAGGTTGATGTAATTTGTCTGCTCTTAAATCTAAATTTAAGTGTTCAAAAACTTTTAAGTCGGCATCTATTGTAGTGCCTGCCTTTGACAAATTGACAAAGAACTTAGAAACCCATAAAAGACCCTTTAACAATATTTTGTTCAGAAGCCACAGAATGACAAAACACAGTGAAAGTGTAATTAGCGTCTTGGACATTTTCGTTTTAATAGCTGTTTGTTGAATAGCTATAAAAGTTATTGAAAAATAACCTATTGACACCTCTGATAGCAATAATGATTCTTATCATAATCTTGATTAGTTTTTAACAGACTTCCAAAAAAGGAGGAGGTTCTCAATTCGTCTGTATGTTTCTTTTTGTTTTTTTTTTTTATTTTTTTTTATGTTGGTTACCTCATAACTCCGCCATTTATAAACCGATTTAGATAAAAAAAAATATTTGAAAGGATATACTTCCAGATTGGTCCCATTTAAATTTGGTGAAGATCTGATGAAGAACTTCGGAGATAGACAATAGAACTCCTCAATGACGAACAGTACGCATAATGTGATGATGTGATTATGTTACGAGCAGCGTCTTTAGTAGGTCCAACCATATTTTATAATTAAGGCCACTAAAACGAAAAAAATAAAAACATTTTAACAAAAATAAAACCGACTTCAAAAAAACGATGAAAATAATAAAATAATTACCATATTATAAAATTAACAGTTTTAGAAGTCGGTGCCTTCAATTTGGTTCAGCGTGGATTAGCGCCGACTTCTAAAACTGCTAATTTCATAATATGGTAATTATTTTATTCTTTTCATCGTTTTTTTGAAGTCGGTTTTATTTTTGTTAAAATGTTTTTATGTTGAATAAAGACAGACCAGATAAGTTAAGCACATTAGCATTTTTGGCACAATTGTTTTTAAATTATATATTTTAAGGTGGTTTGTCAGCTTGACGTGTACGATTTGGGGGGGGGGGGGGGGTCATGACCCGTACGACCCCCCTTCCCCTCGGACCGCCACTGAGACAGACACCTATACCTACCTACTCATAGTGACAGCATGATTGTCAACGGAACCACAATGGTCGAAGTATGACCAAATTCAGAACTTTCCATTTGGTCCCTTTGAATACAAGACTCATCAAAATATTCATCCATTTGGATAACGTATTGTGTACGAAAGCCATTAAAAACTTACTTTGCATCTACATAATATTTATAGCTAACCTACAGTGTGGTCACTCTGTCGTAAGTTTGGTAATGGCTTGATGATTATCTGATGTTAATGACTTAACGAGAATTGAGTTCGTAAGCGTAATAGAGTATGACATAATTGGATTGACCTGGTATTGCAAATTGGACAACACAAATATAACAAAACCATTAACATGATTAAACTAACTGGCAAAAATTTCAAAATCTTACTTCGTTTTTTTCGACAATGTGTCTATATTGCTCCACGAGACACTTTTACAAGTCAATGTAATGTTTTTTTTAAGACTTTCTCTTTTTGGTTTTCTTATCTGACTAGCTCTGAGAAGAAAAGACGAAACAAACTCAGAGATAAAGGTCTCTTAAGTCCAGACATTGTGGTATAAAAACTATGTGAGTGTAACAATATAGGGCAATGTCTGGAATGGCCTTTTGAGGAAAGTGCCACAGCAGGTTTGACTTGACCTGTCCTAACTGACGGCAAGCATGAATCAGTCATCACGTAGATCAAACCTTATTTTAGTCGTCACAACCACGAGTATTCAGTTACGAGTTGTACAAATTCACGCATTAAGGGAAACGAATCGTGTTAAAGCTTATCAAATATTTTATCCCAACATACATATCCTAAACCATTGTTTTGAAATAAATTATTGGCTTGAACCAACCATAGCGTGACCAGGCATGAAGAAACGACGGAGATCTTCCGCATACAGACAATACGATCATAAAAACATTGCTTATGCTAAACACACAGTTATAACTTGTCGTGATAGTTTCCAGGAAACTGTACGAAGGTATTATGTCTGCATGCTAATGTGAAAGTGTCAAGACAATGTACTTTCGCCGGCTTCTACATTAGCATGCAAATAATCTTGGGTTTAAAGAACTGTGGACATTGAAAGTGGCATGGTTAAGCGTGGCTAAGCCTAATGACGCGGAAAAATGAATAGGTTTGACTTTGACGCCCGATGTGCGAGTGGTCACGTAAGGCTTCGTAGGTTGAACCTTGTCTAGTCGTTGACGTTTTAAGTTACTGAGTAAATTGTTTTTTATTGACAACATGGTGTTAAATCACGTTAGCGGCTGTTATGTTATATGGGTAAAGCAGCAAAGACGGTTCGAAAAAGAAACAAAACATGAATGTACCTATGTAAGAAGACTATCGAAGAATCATGAAATTGCGAAGTAACCGTAACTGATGTAAATTCGCCATGACCGTAACGAACTTAACTCACGCCTTGGTATATTTATCAAAGATTGTTCTATAGTCTGCGCGCAAGTGCTAGTCACCGCCTGAGGTATGACAGCGGCAGAAGGGGGGTATGAATAATAGATGTGCTGTCAGTTTGCTTTGTCTTGTCTACCGCGTGCACCCCCCTCCTGCCGCTCTCATACCTCAGGAGGTGACTAGCACTTGCGGACGGACTATAGCAAAGAATCTTAATTTTCCATAAATACTCAACTAAAAATAATTTGAATTGACTACGAATTTCCAAACATACAAACACACAAACTCATCTAGCGCAGCGGAGACCAATCATTAATCTAAGGTTATAAAATTCGCAAACCAAAGTCGCGACTCCGCGGTGTACTATCGCAATCGCAATATTCTTTATTGGCGGCCATACGTGCGCGCACAATGAATTCCATAAATTACAAAATAAAATAATCTTTTGCAACACACATCGTAACGTTCAGAAATAATGTAGGTGAATGGGAAAAATTGTCTAAATTAATGATACTAAACATATTTATGTTTAGACTTGTTTCCTGTTACGTTTTGTGTAGTTTTACATCAAGAATCAATTTCGTAAGAGTACGTGTTTGGAGGTTAGGAAGTAAAATGAACGTGCAAATTTATTGCTGATTATTAGCATTTTTATTTGTATATGGCAATCTAGACTGTAAAATCTGTTGTTGTAAGAATCTAGGTATACTTAGTTACGAGCAAATTGGAATTTAGTTTTAATAAAATTTGAATATAAATTGGGCCATTGTTACTTAATTATTAGCCTAAGTGCTTTAGAACTGGGCTTACAATAGATTTTGTAGTTAGCAGTAGGGTCATTCACGTCTAAATGTCTATTGAAAATTCTGGAGAAACTTAAAAAAAAAAACTGTTAAATATGAATTCGTTACAGTGCTCGGAAAAACGATAGACCCGCTTCTGAAGGTCTACTCCGAAAAACGATCGTCGCAGTTTCGGATCGAAAACAACGACGAACGTCGAACTTATAAATAATACGATCGAAGTATTGTCAAACAACGAACTACTAGATGTCAATTAACATTCGGGCGTAAAGTGAACGAAAGACAAAATGTCAAATCGGGAAAATCTAATCGATCGTTGGATCCGAAACACTTTCGTGGTTGGAAAACGTGCGATCCGTTAGCCGAAATTCTGTAGTTCGATATTCGGACTAAACTAAACTAAGGGTGTTTGTCTCTTTCTGTTTCAATAGAAAAATAAAGTGATAGTTGCGTTTAGTCTAGTTTAGTACTGTCAAAATGTGATACAGAATCGACACCATTGACGAACCTGGACCACATTGGTTTACCGTAGAGGTCTTCAAGAATTACAGGCGTGATTCGGCGTGACGTTTACGCAATATAAAATTACTTCAGTTCATCGTATATTTTTATACACACCGAGTACATTGCACAAGCGAAACTTTGTGTATAACAAAAAGCAGTAAGTAATAAAAATCGAAAGTTTTCACAATGTTTATTCGTAGGTACATTACGACAGATCGGCCTATATTCTACCGATAAACTTACGGGATCGTGGAGCAACAAGGTCACAAATTAACACAACTCTTACGTTTTAAAAACACTTGTGCCATTAATCCAGTTACTGTTAAGTGTGTGCTATTTAGATATTCAATTATTGTAATGAACGGGTAGTCTGTATTGATAATGCAAAAGATTTGGGTTGTGTATTTCCGCTCTAATTTATTAATGAAATTACTCTTTGGAATAATATACTGTGAATTGTCCTATCAAGCATTTTATTGATAAGTTTTGATAGAAATATCCTAGCGTCACATTAATGTTAGATTATAGGTTATTTCTATTAATGAATTCGTTGAAGTCGTTATTAAATAGTTAACATCGACACAGTGTTTGATAAACCTAGATAGATTCATAAATAAATATAATTAATGAGGAAACTGGTTGTAGAACACGATGACGATAAACAGCAGTGACAGCCTGGTGGTGTGACCGTCGGACTGCTAAGTCATCTTCTTCAGTACCCCGAGTGTGAGTTTTTTCATAAAGGAAACGCTACTACCACGTTTGTGTATCGAGTGTTAAATGTATGAAAACGTAAAAAGCGCCCCTGGCGGAAAGTATTGTAAACTGAAACAGTGAGTGTAAGATTTTTAAAACTCTGACACCAGGTTAGTCACTAACCACACGAAAAGAAGAAGATGACAATAGTAGATTAAATAAATTAGGTAACTGCTTTTGAACGTGATTCCCGGAAGACATTTTGATTGAAAATAGATTGAGTTACAATTGTTACAACGAACGCATTTTCCTTTTCATTTCCACTGTAGCCTGTCAAAGATTCGCCGTTTCCAAGATCAGCTATACAAACACAAATTTTGAGAACAATATCTTCAGTTCTCAGAATTCATTTAGAGTAACATCTATAAACACGTTTTGTAAGAACATGTTTGTTGTAAACAGACACTTAAACGTTATTTATATCTTATTACAATAATGATAAAACGATTACTTATCTAGGAGGAAATGTGATACTGGCCTATGCTGATGTTAAGTGCATACTTGTATTTTGAAGAATAGCTAAGTAGGTACCTATTTACGCGTTATAGGTACCAAGTCACGCAGTGTCATTGAAAAACACTTGGGTTTCAGAGATACCGTTTGATATTTGATTAGTCAGTTTTTTGAGTCATAATTTGCTGGTTAGGTTGTCACATGACGATTTGTTTCAGAATTTACATACAGCTGTTTCCGATTTTACTTTGGCTATAGCTCTGGAAAATATTCTATACTAATATTATAAAGCTGAAGAGTTTGTTTGTTTGTTTGAACGCGCTAATCTCAGGAACCGGTTGGTATTGAAAAATATTTTTTGTGTTGAATAGTCCATTTATCGAGGTTATAGGCTATATAACATCACGTTACGACCAATAGGAGAGGAGCATAAATGAAAAATGTTGCAAAAATGGGAAAAATGTCCACCTGTGCGAAGCCGGACGGGCCGCCAGTTCTACTAATAAAATTGTTTAAAATTACACCGCAGCCTAACTACGGCTTTCGACCGTTATTTTTATAAGACAAAAAGTGAAACAGTCGTGTTCCATTCTATTTTATTAAAGTTTTTTTAGTTGAATACTTGGTCTCCAGCAAGGCCAACATGTCTCATGCCGAGACGATATAAGTTATACATTATCTCGTCTTGGCACGAGATGATGCGACGACAAAATTATGTCGCCCTGCCGGGCTAACATGCGCAGCGGCGATATCATGAATGGCTATGTATATACCATATGACTATGTACCATATGGCTATGTATTATAAGGCTATGTACCATATGGCTACATATTATGTATCAAATGGCTATATGGTATGTTTTTTGTAGTTAGTATCAGATAGTACCCGCGGACTTGTGGCATGGTGTGAACATATCAAATCGATTCAATACGTTTGCTGATTTCATGCTGTTCAACTAAATGTCTCGAGTCTAAAAGCCGCGAGTATGCAAAAACTGTGTGTGATTCAATAAATGATTTCCATTGCAGATACTTCAGCTGCCATTGTGTACTTTGGCTTTCAAATTAGCATAGCGATATGTCTCATTAAATAAATATTTTCTTGAATATTTAATGCCTCGTTGGTCTAGTGGTGGCAAGCGCGATTGCTGATCGTTACGTTCTGGATTCGATCCCCAGGTCAGGCAAAGTGCTTTTGGATTTTTCTGCGTGGAATTCCTCAGCCCGGAGTTCGGATTTGTGCCCGGTTGATGGCAATAAGCTTGCCTCCTATTACATGGGACATAAACGTAACGGCGAAATGAGGGTGTGTTACTATACACCTCTGCCTAAACCTTCGGATACACTTCGGAGGCGTGATGTTATATTATCTTCTATACTAATATTATAAAGAGGAAAGATTTGTATTTTTGAATTTTTGTATGTAACAAATAAACTTAAAAACTACAGGACCGATTTCAAAAATTATTTTGCCGTTAGAAAGCTACATTATCTATCCCTGAGTAACATAGGCTATACTTATTTATTACTGGAATAAAACTTCTTACGCGGGCGGAGCCGTGAGGACACAGCTAGTCTTGAATAAAATTATAAAAACAAATTCACCATTCTTTTGAAAGAAAAATTTCAACGGTCCTATTGGTTACAGAAATATCTCACACACAACTTCACGCTCAACTCTACAAATACAGACCATATCTAATTATAACCTGTAACTGTAGAGTCATATTCTTTCAGATATGCATGCATGTGTACGCCTATAGAGCAGTGTTTACTACGCTCTACAGTAGTCACAGTAGAGTCCATCTTTTGTCCGACTAATCCGTCATATTGTTGAGGAAGCGGACAATGCAGTGTTCAAGTATAGTATAGTATAGTGGGTCAAGGAGACAAGAAAGTATTGTCAATGTTAGCAAAAGTGAACAGATGCAGGTATTTGTGTTTATGTAAATCATGACGTAGACGGCCAAAGCCTTATCTTTTGATATCATTGTTTCAACAATTGTTTTGACGACACATTTGGTGCAGTGGCTGAGCGATTGGCTTCTGCGCTACGGGTCGTGGGTTCGATTTCCGCACGGATCAAATATTTGTATGACCTACAAATAGTTGTTCTGGGTCTGGGCGTTTGTGCATGTGAAGATTTGTGTCTGTAAGCGCACCCACGATACAGGAGAAATCCAAGGGAGGGGCAACGTTTAAAAAAAATACTTTCAAGTGACTGAGGACACATACCTACTTAACATAACATCACGCCTGTATTCCCCGAAAGGTTGGACAGAAATGTATTAACACCCTCATTTTGCGGTTATTTTTAAGTCCCATAGGGGCGAGCCTCAAATGGGCACAAATCCAAACTCCGGGTGGCTACTGAGTAATTTCACACGGAAACACCCAATAACTTTTTGTCCGCTCTGGGGATCGAACCCAGGACCTCACGACCAGCAGTCTCGCTTGCCACCACCAGACCGACGAGGCAGTTACTACCTACTTTTACCTACCTTTTTTTCCAATAGGTACTTTAAAAGGTGAATTTATTGGTCTGTCAGTTAGGACAGGTCAACTCGAACCTGCTATGGCACTTTCCTCAAAAGGCCATTCCAGACGTTGCCCTACATCGTTTCACTCGCATAGTTTTTATACTACAATGTCTGGACTTTAAAAGAGACCTTGACCTCTGAGTTTGTTTCGGCTTTTCTTCTCAGAGCTAGTCAGACAGGAAATGCCGGCGCCATCTAGTCTTAAAAAAAAAACATTACATTGACTTGTAAAAGTGTCTGTAGCAGATTTATTTACAGAAATAAAAGTCATTTATCATTGCTTATTTGATCATGTGCTAAAATGTCTGATTTTGTAATTTTGCACACAAACACTTTTAACAAGAAATGCAAATACTCTTTCGGCATTTCAAAGCTTCTTCACGGAAGGAAATTATGCATTGTTTGCAGAAACATACTTTATATTGACAATGTAATAGCGTCGTGTTTCCTTACAAGGTTTTTTAACAATCTGCATGACGGAATTAATGTTGCGACAATTTCCGAGTGAAGTATTAAAATCAGGGTTAGAAACTTTTTTACATAGATATTATACAGGGTGTAAACGAAATCACGTAATTCCTTCAAACCTCGTGATGTACTGCTGACATAGATTAACACAGCAAGGGATACTTTTGGATTCAATAAAAAAAAATTACAAGAAATAAACATGTGGTCTTAACGTGAGGCATTTTAGCGCCCCGAGTTAAATGACCGCGCGGCGAGCGATACCCGCGCAATTCGCTTGAGGCGCTAAAATGCCTCACGTTAAGACCACATGTTTATTTCTTGTAATTTTTTTTTATTGAATCCAAAAGTATCCCTTGCTGTGTTAATCTATGTCAGCAGTACATGACGAGGTTTGAAGGAATTACATGATTTCGTTTACACCCTGTATAAAAGTCTAAGGTTTTTTTTCCAAAGTTATAACTAACGATCGGCTTCTGCGCTACGGGTCGTGGGTTCGATTCCCGCACGGAACAAATATTTGTATGGCCTACAGATAGTTGTTCCGGGTCTGGATGTTTGTGCGTGTGAAGATTTGTGTTTGTAAACGCACCCACGATACAGGAGAAATCCTGGTGTGGGGCAAAGTTTTTTTAAAAAAAAGAAAAAAAAAAAGAAAAAAAAAAAACGTCTTACGGCTACCAATAAATTAAACCATCATATGCATTAACCACTAACATACCCACCATTAACATAGCATCAACATCATATGCATTTTAATTAATCGTATGCCAAGCACTTACCTCTAGGTCCAGGTGACATTTAACAAACATGAAAAATAGATCTACAAGCCAGCTGTACTTGGCAGCTGCCTCAACTCTTTGTGCCTTCGCCTTCTACGAAAAACAAAAAAAAAAAAACTAAACCTCCGAGCGATTACCTTTTAGAAAAGGCACCCGGCGCCTTCGGGACCTACCTTCATACCTTACAATTTTTTGTAGACGATCCCGTCCGAAGCCATTATGACCGGCACATTTGATGTTAAAAAAAATAAAACTCATTTTAAAGTAATGTCGACTTGGAATGTTAATTACCGTACTGATCCTGTCCATAGAGCTACAAGTAGTATAAGTAGGTACTTACTGTTTTATTTTTATTTATTATATTTTTTGGGTGAAAGAGGGTAATTCCCTCAAATGGCTGTTACGATACTGCCTGACAAATATTTTTCCTTTTCAATAAAAACTCGGTGTTTATTTCTGTTGTGTAAATAAACATTGAAAACGTGTCATAAGTACAGTATATCCTGTCGTCCGTCCTTGTGGCGTCTGGCTCGCAGATAACAGGTAATACTTCAGACTTTATTGCATCTATATTACTGTAGAAATATTGCTACGAATGATCGTTATAAAATGTGTAATGTATGTACTTACGGTCTATTTCCTGTGTCCATTTAAATGGACATACAAGACTAGCGACGTTCGTAATGCAGGCCGCAGGCTTAACGTGGTCCTTTACGATCTGAGGGACGCATCTAAATTTTATATGAGAACCCAAATATAAAATATATGATTATTGCGACGCGACGTCGGAAATAGATATCACTTTATCGAAAAATAAAATAAATGTTAGTTTTTAGTCATAATTCATAACGTCAGTCGGCAGTGAAAACCACGTATGTGTAAAATACAAATTTTTATAAGAGAAATAACCGTCTCCTGCAAAAAAAATGGCCGATCAAATGTTAATAAGTACAACTTTGTCATCGTACGTCATAGATAGCTTAGAAGTATTTGAATTGGTAGTTTGTTGAGCTAGTACGTGTATGACAAGCTTATCAATCTAAAGAACAAATAGAACGCTTTTGAAGAAAATTTTATTTACGAGGTTTTCACTGCTGAGCGTCGATAACCGCTGTAGTAAACACGAAACGATGATACTGAAAAAGTGACTAATTCAGATCGGATAACGATATAAAAAAATAGTACGTAAATGGTTGATCCAAACATAGAAATTGATTTGGTTTGAAATCAGTTACACCCAATTAACCAATTAAGCTTCATAATTATTATTCCACAGCTTAATCTAAGTAACAGTAATTCTGCGACTAACTAATATTAGTTCGTCATTGAAAACAATCGTCGATCTACTTGATGACGTAGTAAACAAAGACATAATACACGAAACAATCCTGGGAATTCTAGAAGGATCTTTCCATAATCAACATTCTTCATAATGCCTAATATTGCGTGATGACCGCTACAGGTAGATGCAATTTCAGCTGCCGTCCTATCTATCCTTGATAATTAATAATCCTTGTAGTGATGTGTCATGTGTTTATCAAGTTCTTCACATACCACAACAATATTCACAATTAAATAAGTACAGAAAATAAGTACATATGTTTTAAAACAAAATAATTATCAAAGATGTTGAAAACCGCGTTCATAATTTTGAAATACCGAATAATGGAACGGAATGCGGTAATGATGTTAGTTAATACGTAGCGTTGCGTTCCGTTACATGCATACATTGTAATTAAACGTTTTAGTGGCTAAACATTCTGTCGTAATAGAGATAAAACACTCTGGTTACTTTTATCTTTGTATTATTGTTATAGTTGAAAATTAAAAATGTTGAAAACATCACAGATAAGCAAGATATTAATGGCAATCTAATAGAGAAAGTTTTTCATATTTATCATTTGGGTTATTAGGCACGAATTAAAAAAAACACGATGTAAGTATATTAAAGATTCTAGCTAACTATTACATAACTTTTAATTACGTAACTGCAACATTGATAATGGCCATTAACTTCACAATTCGGCTTCGTTCACACTTCACAAATTAATGTCACACTCGGCGAGGCGCTTCACTTCATATTGACTTTCCTTTTTAATGTTTGTTTAGGTTATACTGATCCTAAAATCATGTTTACTGGCTTGTGCTTAATGATTCCTAGAAGTCATTAACGCCTTGCAGCTCCCACTACAAATTAAATTACTAGTGATGGCCCATAGAGGTGGTTCTAATCATAGCCGAACAGCCGAGTATTCGTCATCTACCATAAATTATTGGCTGTGTAGACAAACATAATGGCTCGCAAATCTTACCGTGACAACAAACACCAACTAAATTACATACTTTCACGTATCTTAGTTATAATTACTAAACATTTCTTTTCCACTGAGTGAAAGTGCGACTCGCTTCTGTGAACAGTTTAATTTTGATCACAGTGCGTTTGGATACACTCTATGAACGATCGAACGATGGACATACAAGGTTCCAGATGCCCGGTACTCGCACATTCCGGTATCGAGGAAATTAATGGAAATATGTACGTGAGGACCGGCTAGTATTCTGTAATAAAATTCATAACATTCGCAGCGGCATATCGTTAAATCGCGCCTTTTAAATTTATTATGACGCATCGGTTTATTATTCATGTAATATTCACTTGCATATAGTGACTTCGTGTCCGATTCTTGTAAATTATACAGTATTATGTCCAACAAAAATAAATAAAAATTCAAATTAAAAAAAAAAACCGTCGTCCTTGTTGTGTGGCTGCGTTGTTCCTTGTTAGCGATTATTTATTATTGTGATGAGAAAGTATTTTACATGACAAGTTGTATTATGAGCTCAAACACGATGGTTTACAGCTGGTCATTGCAGAGTTTGCCCGACCTGGGAATCGAAACCAGGACCTCACAATCAACAGTCGCGCTTGCTACGACTAGACTCAATGAGGCAGTTTAGATTTATTTATTAACTACAATGAGACATGTAACATCTCTTACGTACGCCATTTGATTGCCGAATTCCTCTATAAACTATGAGGTAGGTAGCACGCAGCGTTCAAACGAACAAAGTTCCAACGAGCGCTCCACCACTGAATAATGAATCAACATTTCTCACGACCTTCCCGGTTGATCGGCCAAGTCTATCATTGTACGGCATAATCTGTTGCGTAACAGACCCGATGCGGGCATGCCTTAGTACCGTTATCTCTAATGCAATGCATACTATTCATACAGGCACCCACATTGTATATTTTGTACTTAGACAAGTACAAGTTAAGCTGGTTGTTTTGTGGGCAGGGATTAGGTAGCAGGTTTATATTGGGTGGTATGGTAATGAGTTGGAAAGAAAGAATCTCATTTCTTTGTTGTCGACTTCCGACATCGACTGCTTCAAAGAGTTACTTTCGAAATACTAAGGTAAAAGGCACATCATGGGAAAAAAATAATTTAAAAGCTGGTTAAAATGCTTTTAGTACTTTTGTTTGAATTCTTGAATAAAATGGTCAACATTTTTATTTATTTACTAGCGGCCCGTCCTGGCTTCGCACGGGTGGACATTTTCCCCGTTTTTGCAACATTTTTCATTTATGCTCCGCACCTATTGGTCGTAGCGTGATGTTATATAGCCTATAACCTTCCTCGATAAATGGACTATCCAACACAAAAAGTTTTTTTTAATTCCAACCAGTAGTTCCTGAGATTAGCGCGTCCAAACTAACAAACTTTTCAGCTTTATAATATTAGTATAGATTTATTTATTAAATCCTTAACAACTATGATAACAGGTTTAAACCTAATGCGACAGTGTGGCCAATATCTAAATATAAACTACTACTACTACTACTCTTATTTAAGAAATAAATAATAATTATGTAATAGTTGCCCTGATTTAGACGTTACTGTGATAATCAGTATTTTTAGGAAGAGTCTTGAAGATAGGATTCTAAAATGAGTCCGTAGTTTCTAAGGGCTTCCAAAAACGTGAAACTCATCCACAAAATATACTCTTACATATTATCATACTACCAGTATTTGGTTGAAGCATCGAAGTTGAACGTTACCCGTCTCGACAAACCAGTTCGGCAACACGTGCACAGCCGAGAACGAATCGTGACTGCCGCGTTATAGCGTATGTGCACCTCCGGACTGAATGTGAACCGTTGGATATTTGTTGAACACATCTTGATTCACTTTTACATGAATATGACCGTGTAAGGTTCATTCAAAAATATTAATCTACAGGGGAAGGTGAAGCACCTCTAAATGATTTCGGTAAATATTGTTCCGCGCAAATACAATTTATTGAGAACAATTGACTAATACATAGTTCTTAATGTAGATGGGTACTGTATTAACTTCGTGATATTCAACCAAAACTCAAAAACAACAAATGAACGTTTGATTTAAAAAAAGAAAACATTTTTTTTATTCTTGTCTTGGTCTCGATTGGCCCTAGTCTCACCTGATGGTCAGCGCAGACAGAGTCTAAGATGGAGCGCGCACGAATCCAAGGAACAGAGATATAGAGTGTTTCCAGTTTACCTCTCTGGTGGGTACTCTGTGATACCAATACACTGTATCTGCAGTTACAGTGTTTTAAATTAACAACGTCCAGTCGATTTCTCTTTGCCTACATGGTCCTGCATTCATATATTTTTGGTTCTTATACATGAAAACTGAGATATCGCAATGCAAAGTACACTGTATTTAACTAAAACTGAAACAAAAAAATGTTTTTGCTCGTTTTCTCAAAATCTGTCTTTCGTAGTTACAGTGTATTGGATTCACAGGGTACTCTGGTTCTCACATATAGTTACAACGACAGAACACAGTAAACTACTAGGCGCCGAACTTTTATATGAGGGTGGTAGCTAGTCAGGCGGACCGTATAGATCCTACCACCAAGCGTGTTAGATTTTGTTGAATCTTACAACACGCGTCTAAATTCTCAGTGCGGTAAGGAAGTTTTATAAAATAATCAAAGACTTGAACTTTTATAGCCATACATCATACTGAAAAGTCCTCAGAGATATAAAAAACAGTTGATATTGATAAACGGTTGTCAAACTGTCTGTATCAATGAAATTTCAGTCCTAATTCTATCTAGGCTGTGTCAATCAATCAGGACGACGCGGTTGATTGCAACAATTAACTGAATACTCCTCTTAATAGGTTAAATTGCTTAATGCTGGGGTCCCGGGTCAACACGTTATCTAATAAGAAAGGAATTCGCGGCTACATTCACAATTACTGTCGTAACTGAGAAAGAAATTTTCCACAGTCAAATTTAGTAACGTTGCAGATAATATTGATAGCCTTACTGCTAGTTCACACAGAAACTGTTTACAGGACCCGTTTTACGGATACGTGTTTATTTTGGTACAGGTGTGAACTATATTACATTCTCTTTGGTGTGAACAACACATCCAGTACCGACGGATCCGTAAAAAACGGCCACTTAGATATAAATACTTTTAAATACAAAGTGGCATGACGCAGTATCAATACAAATAAAGAAAATTAAGGGCCTATTTCATAAGAGTTGGAGATCTCCTTTCTGGGAAATAATATGGTAGATTTTCTATAGAGAAACTATGAAACCGCCATTTTCTCTGCCGAGAGTTATTAACTCACGATAAATAACACTGATATCGAATTGAATTTCATGAATCTCTGTCAATTAAATATTTTCAAATGGTGTTCGTTTATTTTTAACCGACTTCCAAAAAAAGGAGGAGGTTCTCAATTCGACTGTATGTATTTTTTTTTGTATGTTTGTTCCGCAATATCTTTGCTAATTGTGAACCGATTTTACTGATTCTTTTTTTGTTTGAAAGAGTATTCTTTCGAAGTGGTTCCATTTAAATTTGGTGAAGATCTGATGAAGAACTTCGGAGATAGACAATTTGATGTCGGTTTTATTTTAGTTAAAAAGTTTTATTATATTTTATTTCTTCAGAAAACTTACAGTTAAGATAAAGATAGTAAAGAAATTAGTGAAGGAGGCCAATTACAAGTTTTCACAGAGAAGTAAGAGAGTATTAATGTATAACATAACATCACGCCTGTATTCCCCGAAGGATTGGGCAGAGGTGTATAGTAACACCCTCATTTCGCTGTTATGTTTAAGTTCCATTTATTAGGGGGCGAGCCTTTGCCATCAACCGGGCACAAATCCAAACTCCGGTCTCCTACTGAGGAATTTCACACGAAAAAACCCAATGACACTTTGCCCGACCTGGGGATCGAACACAGGACCTCACTACGTCAACGAGGCAGTTGTTTTATGTTCAATGACCATAAATAAACAGTTTTGGAAAATATGACCATTGGTCATTAGCGAATAAAGGTGTAATTCGATTCATTTTTTATCGATTCAGAAGCCCCAAATGCTATAGCAATAAACAACCTTTTTCTACATGTCATGGTCTTCGACACATTAAGCAACTCTCAAGAGATTCAATCAGATTGAATCGATTTCGGGTCGTTCATGTTTGCATACAATGAACATTGCCATCTCTTTTTAAATCTCGTTATGCACTAAAACACTCTGTAAAGAGGTGAGTTGAACAAGAATGGCCGGCATTTTAATTGTAGACTGCTTTTACTGCGCTCCATCTTGCTGTACAACTGTCAGAGGAAATATTTGCTTCGGCATTCTACGTTGATAAGCATCTTAAGATTTACACAGCAAGGGTTATGTTGCCCGCATTAAAAGCCAAGAATTTATGGAGGATTTTCGATCTTCTAAGAAATACGCTGGTGGTATTTGAATTTTTTGTCCTAGAATAGGTTTTTGTAACTGAGATAGTTTTTTCTTCTTTGTTAGATTTTTTAAAATTGGTTATACATAATATGATTCCGTTATTCAAAGACTCATGTATGTCACCATCATGAAATCAAAAAAAAAATCATAATCATTTTTTTTTATTTCACATAAACCAATACAGGTGCTTATGAAAAGTCGAATTTAGATGCTCGGTTCAAATTAGTCGTTTCCTATGGAGAAGAGCCGGCAAGAAACTCCATGGTTACTCTTTTAAAAATGATGAGAATGATGATGAATGAGGTCCCATAGTGAAACTGTCTATACGATTTATAAGCTAGCCACAGTCGTATTGTAATAAAAAGTTTTGAGATGCAAATCTATGTGGACAGTAAATTAGTTGGCTAACATCCGGTGGCAGACAGGAAAGAGTTATTAGTATATTGTAGTGCTAAAGCGGCTAAAGTACAATGTTTGCTAACTGTTTCATAACTAACGACCTGCAGAATTCAGTTTTACCTAACTGCAACAACTTGTTCCCGAAACACATTTTGGGAAATATGTATTCAACTGTTCTTGAAGCTTTTATAATTTCAGTTGACATATCACATTCAATAAACCCTGATTTATTGTTTTCAGGTCAAAGAAAGCCATACAATTAATTGCTAAATTATTTCGCCTTAAAATTCGTGGTTGCAGACAGAAATATGAATGGGTGATGACAAGTCAAAAGTGCCGCCGGTCATAAAAGATGTTTGTACCGTTTATGAGTCATTTTAGTGTCCATTTATAAATTACATTGCCTTTAATGACACATTTTATAATATCTACTAACCACAATTCCTTTGAATTGCTTCTCAATGAGTATTTATTATCAGTTTGTTTTTGCTACGTTCTAATGATTTCAATAATAAAAACCGAATAAAAACTTTGAACGGATCAGCTGCTTGTAAAATAAAATATAATCACATTACTACAAAACTCGATGCAGTTTTTGCACAAAAACACGAATTACGATTACGAGAGGTAGAGAAAAAAAAATATACTGATGATGAATTTTTGCCTTGCAACTTTTAACTTTATCCCTTTGCGTTTGAATAAAAATTTGACTGTTGATATGAAAGTTTGTAAATAAAACGAGCAATTCGCCTGAACATCTCAAGTTACTACCAATCACAATGTCCATGTAGCAGCTGTTATTAAAGACCATGTCAGGAGAACCGGTCTACAACCTGAGCGATTTACTGAATAGAAGACGTTGCTGCATTGCAGGTGAAGTTTTACAAATTACAATGCATTAGACGGTATAAATACTAGTGGCGATTCTTTGTGAATTATTTACTTGTAATGGTTAATGTATTCTTATATTCTTAAACATATTTTATGACCTGTCTGTTTTCAAACAAAGGTGATCTTTGTTGACAACAAAGACCTGAATAAAACATTCCTTTATAAATGCTCTTATAAAGGGATTAAAATATAGAAAAATGATGTCAGCGGCCGTTCTTGATTATGAACTCACAGAGAACAATGAATAAATTAATACTTTCATATTAATAAAGATGATCTAAGGACGGTCTAGTTGTTCTGGGGCCTTGTGGCTCCGCCCGAATGCGCCTTTGCCCCAGTGGTAGCTACGGTTCTCATCCAATCCTATAAGAAATTTTCATTCATGGTATCAACCAGCCTCACATCTAACGTTTTAAAGTGAGACAAGCAGCTGTATTCGTCATTCAATGACAATAAGAACCATACATTTCTCAATACAGGATATGGCTTGCCATAAAACGATATAAATGAATATAATTTTCCACATCGATCATCGAAGAAAAATCGTTCGATTGATCGATAATTCTTTGCCGTGTATGGCTCTGTTGGGGCTCTGTATAAGGTGTTTACACTCGGGTTATTTTACAAAGTTAATCTGTGATTCTATTATTTCGTTAAGACTTTGTTTTATGGTTGATTTTCGCTTGACGTGGCAAAGTATGTTTGTTTTTAGTTAACAGTTAGCGCCTGGGCCGCGTGACGGGTACCGCACTCATTTTCATTATGGACGCCGCGCATGCTCGTTGCATTCCTGCGTCCGCTCCCAATAGGTACCCTCTATTGTTCGGACGTTGGTTGCTAGTGCATTGCTTTATTATGCCACTTTTTGTTTTATTACCATTTAGATTTTATGACTACAACGAAATCTAGTAGGTAAATTATTATTCTATTATTGTCTAACGATTGTTGACAACAATAGTTTGGTTTCTTCTGCCAGAAAAACCGCTTTCATGTCTGTTGGTATTGTACCTACGAGATTCTTCTGACTTATTTTATGGTCATTGGTTATTTACAGTAGGTACCTAGGAATAATAAAATCAATAAGCAACAATATTCAAACATCAAAGGTAGGAGTGTCTTGAAAAGCCAAAACTGCCCGTTTACACACAGTAAATAATATTAAACATATCGATAACACATAGGAAACAATAGAGATTGTGTCGAGGCAACGCTTTCACATACACGCTAATCTTCTCTTTAGACCATAAAAATATTAGCGAGTAGCGCCATAAATCTTAACCCTCAAACGCGAACAATATCATTCAAAGTCAGTGTTCTACAAAATTAACTCACGCGTATAACTTCACCTTCTTTATTTGACTCATTACTCATTACCCCAAAGCAACTCGTTGCTGATTTGGTCATAAAAATAACCTAACAAAAACTTCTTGGCGCCAACTCCCGTTCCAAAATGGCGACAACAAAAGAAAATCGTAAGAAGTTATATTAATAGCCATTACTTTTTACGTTTGTGGGCTTTGTACTAAACGTGTTAGTTGTTGTGTTGGTAAACAAAAAGTATTCATGATTGTTAGAGAAGTTCCAGTTGGGTACCTATTCTTAAAGTTGTATTATTTGCGGTTGTTGTAATTTTTTGTGTTAGAATGGTGACTAACCGGTCATCTCTTTGTTCATGAATAAGAGTATCGCATAATCTGCTGATAGTAGTAGATCTTTATCTATTGATAACATGCTGTAAGAATACATCGGTTGTTTTTCAAGGTAATTTATAATTTTGATATGAAAGATTAAATAAAGTCTTTACTTTGACTTTGTGATGAGCTGAAGTGTAAGAATATTCAATGCTGGTATAAATCGTACACGTGGTTCGCAGTTATTGCTTAATTAATTAAAAAGTATTCTCCGTAGTTATATTTATAATCATCGTACCTACCTATAGTAGTAAATAATGTGGTAATTTATTACTTTTGACTACCTACGAGTAAAGTAACTATTTAGTATTTAGTAGGTAAGTAAAATGACTAACAGCTCGATATATTCCTTACTTTATTCCATTTCCAAATTCTGTTTCCTTCGTCCTTGGATTGAAAGGCCTTTATCCCCTTTGACACGTACTGCTCAAACACGTACAGAATGGAAAAGACAAGGTCTTATTGATTATGACCTTTCAGAAGTGACGAATGTCCACCAGTCAAAACCACAAATACCCTGGTAATACCGTTGTAATATTATTGTCTAAGATTTGAAGAGTTGATACTTCTTGTCTCTTGAAAAGTTTACTTTACTGAGACAAGTTAAAGCCAGTGCTGATAGCTGTCAAAATCTGACGATAAAATTAAGCTGCAGTCAATTGACCATCGAAAGAACATTCATCAAAGAAATGTGTAGTCTAGTCTATTGTACTTTATATTTGTGCTAATGATTATTATTAATTTGTTGATTAGATAATAATAAAATAATTACTATAGCCTACAATGCCTGTGTTTATTTTGGATTGTGGTACCAAGTTTGTACGTCACATTTGGTAAAATAACATAACATCACGAAGTCCTACGTAATACTGGGCGAATCTATTGCCATCAACCGGGCACAAATCCAAAATCCGAGCTGCTACTGAGGAATTCCACACCGGCAAACAAAACAAAAATTAACAAAATTGGTTCATCTTTTTCTTTTTTTCGTGTGGTTAGTGACTAACCTGGTGTCAGAGTTTATGCCGCCCATGGGCCTCTGACTTGGCTTCACATGCCGTCGAGAAATATCTCTCAGGCATGCCAGTTTCCTAGCGATGTTTAATTTGTTGTTGACGTTTGTTTGCCCCAAAATTGGTAACACATATTTCGTTTACTTTCGTAATCATAACTGCAAGTGGGCTGCGCATGCAGTCAGCAGTCGTCACGCAGATGCACTGACTGCATCTTAATTGCCTTCAAGCTACATTTGACAGTTGCATAGCTTGCATTTGCGACTGGATATGCAGTCCATTAGCAGTTATGACACCTGTTTTTTCTCGTTGGAAAATCCTCATGGATGTCCCTCACCCGGGGAATGCGAGAGGGCCTGCCGGACTCTTACCGGCTAAAAACCAACGGTGTTTCTCCTCCTGATCGTTCGGCTGAGGTCGCGGGATTCGCAAAAGCATGCACCGCAGTTATGATACCTACCGAATATGAAACTAAATATGATTCTCCAAATGTGACGTAGCGCCTGGATGTTTTTTTTTCACGAAACTCCAAATATCTTGCTTATGCAATTCGTCGATTATTTGAAATTAAATATAGTATCCAATCAATCAACAAAATGCATCGCATGTTTCCTTACGAAACGTCATTATTTTCTATTTTATCAATAGCTGCGGATTTTCTTATCGACTTATTACAGCAAGATAAATACTCGAGTCAGTCGCATGATCTGATAAGTAATCATCTATATTATGACTCCTTATCTGATAAAAAATAACGTTAAAAGAATATTTCAGGGAAGCGAATAAGCAAAATGATTGGCATTGAATTGTTATTTTTGAAGATTACTTATGATTAATTACTATTCAATGTGTATGCTATGTATTGTAATTATTAACATTAGTTTAGGTACCTTTGGGTTTATATATTGTTATACTAATAAATCTAGTGATAGGTACGCCCGGAAAATTGACAGTTTATAAAAGAAAGCCAATTTCAGTTTCTTCTTTCACGACTAAGTAAATTAATTTCATTAGACGTTCTATTATCTAAGTTATTTTATGCTCCGAGACTCAGGAAGAAATTAACAAGATTCATGTTTATATAAAGACTTCAATCGCTTGTTATATTAAATAAAAGTTTAGTACTTCAAATTAACTAAATAAGTATGTACGACCAATAATGTGAGCAAGAATAGTTTATAATATAAATCGATAAAATCCTTTTTGCTCAAAAATCGTTTCGGTAGTAGTTTAAAATTAAATTAATCACTACACTTTGGGCGTGTCGATAAAATAGTGTCAAAATGTCACATCACTAACGGATTCAAAGTCTAATTGCATATCACGAAGCAGGACAGGCCGGGGCAAGACGAGCCATGTCATAGCTGTCATACGTTATGGTTTACCATGTCGGAACACGTTGCTCTTGTCAATCACAGCGAACGAATGAATATATAGGTGACTGGTAAATGAGGAACAGTAGTGCTGGGTTACGAACACGTTCGTTCGGTTTGAGTTATTTGTCTCTATTTGATAATTGCAATCGAAGGCAAAGGAATGTCCATCCTGCCTTCATCCGTGATTGTTGTAAAAGAGATTGCCTTCAAGAGGATGGACAATAGTGACGTACCAGTTTGCTAATAACAACATTATTAGGACACATAACACAATTAGTTTATCAAGTGTGGTGAAGATATAGCAAAGTCCATTATGACCGTTTATTACATTGACCATTAAGAGGCCTAGGTGTGCCTATGTTCAGCAGTGAATATCCATGATGCTGAAATTACGATGCCCGCTTATCGTGCGAAGTTTATTAAGACTTATTTTTGTTAAATACAATAATTACTTAACATCGGGCTCATAGGCTTACCAACCGCGCTGATCATACGATTTGTGCGGTTTAGCTGCGCTTGCCGCGGTCAGTCTGTGGATGGGTGACCGATTGTTACACATCAAGACATCTCCGTGCCTCAGAGAGACAGTCCGTCCCGGGTGCCATATGAATACCTATGACAGTCGTTACGGGAAGTCAGAAGCCCGAAAGTCACAACCGGTCTAACCTTAGGATATCGGTATTGCCCTGTAACTGGGTTGCGGAGGTCTGATGGCAGTCGCTCCGTGTAAAATACTGGTATTCAGCCGCATCTGGTTAGACTGGAAGCTGACCCCAACTAAGTTGGGAAAAGGCTAGGCAGAACAGAACAATAATTACGTAACATCGACATGGGTGTCCCGGCACCATAAAATATTTCAATCAAATTCAATCTAAGTAGGTACCTCAGCTCTGTCAGATTAATGTCAGCGAACGTCGTCAACTCAGAACAATAAGTAGGTAGGTACTTATCTACGTCATTGCTTTACATAATACATAAGTTAATTAAAACAATGCTTTGTTGGTCTAGTGGTCGGAAACTCGACTGCTAAGCACGGGGTCCTGGGTTCGATCCCCAGGTCGGGCAAAGAGTTATTGGGTTTTTCAATTAGGAATTTCTCAGTAGCAGCCCGCAGTCTGGATTTGTGCTCAGTTAATGGCAATAGACTCGCCTCCTATAACACTGGCGAAATGAGGGTGTACTAAAAACACCTCTGCCGTACCCTTTGGGGAATATAAGGCGTGATGTTATGTTTTTGTATGTTTAATTAAAACAATAAGTACGTGCTAAAATGAGATGCGGTTAAGATGAATACCGACAAAAGATCCTGTTAACCGAGCTAGTTATTAATGAGTGCATTTTAATCACTTGGTATTTTATTGACAGCAGTTAAATTATTTTTAATTTGACTGGTTTAATTAACTTTTTAATTAATGAGGTAATTGTGCGTGATTTACAGACCTTGCGTAATGATAATGCGATACCTACATAAATACCTACATTTTTAAATAAAACATTGCAGATTGAAGAAATTATATAATACTAGCGGACCCGACAGACGTCGTCCTGCCCGGAAAAGCAGCGCCACCTATCGGGTCCAATTGTGTTTAAATCCTTCCAGGAACCCATTGAAATATACACACAAATCTTCATCCTAATCGGTCCAGCCGTTTAGGAGGAGTTAGGTGACAAACACACGTACAGAAGAATTATAATATTAAGATCGTATAGTATAGAAGAAATTATAATTATAGTATAGCTCTCAGCACAGATAACCTATAAATAATCTCTAGGCTACAGCAGCCAATATGTATTTATTATCATGTTACGATAATAAATACGATAATTATCCGTGGGAGGACGGATTCAGAATACAATTCCTCTCCGTCGCCAGGAAAGCGAGTCGTAGAAGCCGACGAACCCGGTTTGTGCCCGATGAATGGTAATAGGCTCGCCACCTATCACATGGGACTCAATACCAGTGGCGAAAAGTGGGTGTACAGACTCCTGTTAAAGAACACCTCTGCCTAACCCTAAAAGGATTATAGGCGTGATTATATGTTACTAGCGACCCGCCCCGGCTTCACACGGGTGCAATGTAGATACTAATGTGGGGCATATAAACCTTCCTCTTGAATCACTATCTATTGCTGAAAACTGCATTAAAATCCGTTGCGTAGTTTAAAAGATCTAAGCGTACAGACAGCGGAAGCGACTTTGTTTTATACTATGTAAAGAAGAAGATGTTATCATGTTACGAAAGTTAACAAGATCATAATTGGGTTGATTGATGACTTAACTTTTAAAGAATGCCATCGATACTCCATCAATGTTTTCAAAAAATTCTTACCCATCATTCTGAATAAGGTTTCGTTTTTTTATGAAGAAGAAACCGTTATTAAACAATGCATGTCCTTTTTAAAAAAATAACAAATTTTCTGAGAAATAATCTAAAACTTTACATAGTATAAAACAAAGTCGTACGCTGTACGCTTAGATCTTTTAAACTACGCAACGGATTTTAATGCAGTTTTCAGCAATAGGTAGAGTGATTCAAGAGGAAGGTTTATAGTACCTATGTACATTACACCCATGCGAAGCCGGGGTGGGTTACTAGTTGACTATAAACTGGTTTTGAAATGTAAATATTTTGTGAAACTCAAATTACACTTTCAAACTCACTTTATAAAGAATTGTGTCAACAATCTCGGTAATGTTAATCCTTTCTCTTTATAATTTTTGTTTTTGTCCAAGAACAATGTAGTACATTTTCGTTAAGGGTGTAATTACGAGTACTTCGCGTTCTCAACGTGACGAATGATCGAATCGGGTGCAAAACGAATGCGGGCCAACTGAACTTTTCGCTGGCGAGACCGGTTCGGAGATTACGAGGGGTACCTATAAGCCAATTGGTAGGTACGTAAATGAGACAGAGAAATTTTAAGGTCAATCGTGTAAGCTGGGTTTTATTTTTAAGTAAGTACCTTATAAGAATTGTATTTTTTTTTTGTTCGTAATGGAATTTGTAAGAGAAAATATAACATAACATCACGCCTTTACTCTCCCAAGGGTATAGTAACCTTCATTTCGCCGTTATGTTTAAAGTCCCATGTAATTGCAAGCCTATTGCCATCAACCGGGCACATATCCAAACTCCGAGCTGCTACTGAGGAATTTCACACAGAAAAACCCAATAACACTGCCCGACCTGGGGATCGAACCCAGGACCTCACAATCAGCAGTCGCGCTTGCCACCACTAGACCAACGAGGCCGTTGAAAAAATATAAAGTTTTCAAATAGACTAAAACCAATGAGCACTTTCTGAACGACTAACAATAAAGACAGTCCCCGAAAACCAGCGCCCTTTACAGTAATCATTGTTTTAATTGGTAACTCAGTAAGTCCAATGCTGGATATGGATATACAACATGTAACGTAATTAACGCACACCCTCAAACACCCCAATTAGAATATTATGTTATAATCATAATACATACACTGAAATTTTTATTTATTTTTCTTTATTTTGTATTGAATGACCGGAATTTGTATTAATACAAATAAAAATGCACTTTTAAAAGTCTTTTTGCCTTGATTTACGGTCCAGTTCAGTTTGTTTTGACTGTACAGGGGTAATGTGACTAATTTCCGTAGTTTTAATTATTTTTTGGATAGAAAATTACCTACATTAAAAATGGTAGAAATCGATTCAGTAAACGATTCTGAACAAACTACTTTCAGGATGTGCGTTAATTATGTTACATATTGTATATAATAATGGAAATGGAGTTGCCTCACAGCTAGGGTTACCATTTCAAAATGGAGGAATGCCAGACTAGATCGCCTTAAATGCCTGCTTTTACAGAAAAATGTCTGCAGATCTCTCTCTTATGTCGGCAAGATCTTATGTCGACGTGTCGTGAAAGATTAGGCAGTTAGCAAGGTTGGTAGCGGGGCTGACTACACAGTGTCACAAAACAGGTACAGAAGTCAATCACATGTATGTACTTCACTTTTCATACCTACGCTCGGCGGTCGCTCTATCTATATATCTATCTCTCTCAAGCGCATGGCACTCGCGCTCGCGCTCGCACTCACTCGCACTCTAGTCCCAAACAGTCCGAGATATCGTGTCCGTGAGCAGTGTTTGTGTGCGTTGCTCGAGCGAACTTGTATGTAGATTGACTTCTGTACCTCTCTGTTTTGTGACAGTGTGCTCCGTTCGTACCTACTTAAGTATCAACACTCATAGAGGCTTTTTGAATGCACCCTTATGCCTGTCTCAGAGTAATGCCGGCCGTTCGCCTGTCTAAACCTTAAAATGCCTGTCAAATGCGGCAAATGTCTGTCATAGTAACCCTAATCACAGCACTCAGACCTCCTCCTTCCTCATCCAGTCTACTCCAGCCTTTCATAAAGATCTGCGGGTTATCTAGCTGAGGTTGCCAATCTTTTATTAATTCCATTTGACACTGAGTTTAGTATTGCAACCTATCAAACTGACGCGTTATTCTCTCACGCCCTTAACACATGTCTTGGCTGGCCATCTTCCAAGGAAATACATTTATCGCCCCACTCGTAACAAGAGGTTCATCCAAGTTGTTATTCTGTATGGAATGGAGCGAGGTACTTAATTCTTCGGCTGATAGACAGTATTGCGATGACTTGCGACTAAGCAACACTTTGATTTTAGGTGTTACTGAAATCTGAATATGACATATTTTGATGCCTGCCTTGTTGGTCTAGTGGTCGCAAGCGCGACTGCTGAGCATGGGGTCTTGGGTTTGATCCCCAGGTCGGTTAAAGTGTTATTGGGTTTTTCCATTAGGAATTTCTCAGTAGCAGCCCGGAGTCTGGATTTGTGCCCGGTTAATGGCAATAGGCTCGCCCCCTATTACATGGGACTTAGACATAACTGGCGAAACGAGGGTGTTACTAAAACACCTCTGCCGAACCCTCCGGGGAATACAAGGCGTGATGTTATGTTATGTTTATGAATATGACATGAAATGGAAGAGACATTGAAGGACCTGGAACTTAAAAAATACTATGAAAGACAATTATTATAGTTAGTATTCATAGCTTTACGGATAAGTTGTTCAAGTTTTGTATAACAGTGATCGCTTCACATATAAGGTACACTTTAGAGCAATGAATCCGGTTCACCAACATGAAACTTTAATATCTGGGAAAACATTGCTAAACAAAGTTTTGTTTATGTTGGTGATCCAGATTTATTGCTCCCGAGTGTAAGTAGGATACGATTAATTAAGTACTTAGCAGATATAATCGCGGAATACTGTTAGTACCTATATTGTTCAGTTTCTAAACGTTTCCGTCTAAAAACATCCGGATGGCACATTAACGGTTTCGTCAACAACATTAGTATTCATCCAAAGCAGTGAATCTGTCGGTGCCCTTATAGGGGCTAGTTTGCGTATATCGACTGAGAGACGTGATGGGACTCCTCAACTATATCTCCTTTAATGATAAAATATAGGGCTCATCCAAAAGACATTAGATACAAAAAAAAACTGTTTTGGTCAGAGAAGTCTACGAAGATTTGATGATAACAATGCTTATCAGAATAGTTAGATAATGTTTTTTAAAGGTAAGATAATTTAAGTAATAATCTTTAGTGAAATCAGAAAACTAAAATATGCATTGAGACATAATGTACTAACGTACTGGAGGGGACACCACACATCGCTACGGCGTTCCGCCCAACTGCAGTGAAATATTAAAAAATGGAATGAATATGTATATAAAATGAATAAACGAAATAATTATGAAACAGTATGAATTCTTACGAAGTTGATAGGTACAAAAGCTATGTCCGTTCTGTGTTGCTGAAACTGTAATCTATAGGGGTGACATATTATTTCACTACGTTGAACAAAACGCGTAAACGGCGTGAAATTGATGGCGCTTTCGACCTTTTGATCGCGAGAAAACTACTACCCTAAATACAATCTAGCATTACATCTTTAAATCGTTTGGCTAGACGACTTAATGATTGTTTTAGCGCTGCAGCGGACTTTAGCTTAAACTTATCAAAAATGGAACAAGACTTTTACTTTAGATAGCTTCTCTAGTACCTACGTTAGTACATAATATCTCAATGAAAATATGTCATTACTATTTTATTTCAATCTATTTGTATGACACATCACTCAATGTAAATATAACAAGATAATAGAAGCAAAAAAGGTATTCAAGGTACAGTTGGTGATTCATCTTGTATATTCGTCATATTGATGATTAAGAACTAAAACTTGTGTTAAAGGCTGTATCTTTTGTCGGTATTTACCTACTGAGGTACCTATATACTGGAGTGCATCTGATTTTCAAACTAATAAAACCTCGAGTGTAACACCCATATTCCAAGACGTTCCTCCAAAACATACTCGACTCAGGACGGCCTCGAAAACTCCTTCAAAATTGTATTCTTGGTCGCAATTTCGAGTGAACTTTGAGGTTCCTCGACGGAGTCATACATCATAATTTGAATTATCTGCATCGCGCAAATGACGCCGCGATAAATAGTTGTAAGGATTATCGTAAGCATATTCGATAGTCTTCAAAATTCATTTTTGTTACATACGAACTTTGACACTTCCTTCCTTAAGGTAGGTTCCGAGGTACCTTGAGTTTGACAGATGATTCCTTACCCTCGACTGAGGAAAAATCTCGAGTCGAGGACGTTTATGTCAACTATAACTACCAAAAGGATGAGTCGAGGTGGAGTCGAGTCGAGTAAGTTTTGGAGGAACGTCTTAGAATATGGGTGTAACGCTTGGGTCAAAAACAAAAAATTGGTTCATAAAATCTTATGAATTTTAATATGTATTATTTAGATTACCAGCTTCCAGTCTAACCAGATTCGGCTGAATACCAGTTTTTTACACGGAGCGACTGCTAGCAGACCTCCGCAACCCAGTTATTAGGCAATGCCGATATCGTAAGGTTAGACCGGTTGTCAGACTTTCCGGCTTTTGACTCCCCGTAACAACTGCCATAGGTATTCGTATGACATCCGGGACCGACTGTTTATGGTGCTCTCCGAGGCACGGAGGGGTCTCGGTGTGTAACGGACGGTCACCCATCCACAGACTGACCTCAGCAAGCGCAGCTTAATCTCGCAAATCGTGTGATCCGCACGGTTGGTCACCACGAGCCCCTCTTTGATATTTTAACCTAGTTTTTCATTATACTCTATTATTTTTCTTTCCAGTAAGATTGATGTGTACCTTTCAAAGAAAGACAAAGATAAATTTAAAACGCACTGCACTAATTTGTCAACAAGGACGAGTCAATTATTTCCAGTTTGATTACTCACTGCACCTAGTGGCGACACTTTATTGAAAACTATTTATAAAATGGCGCCATGTTTTCCGCCATATACATATAATGATCGTGAAATGTCGCGCTATGTAAATTTCTACCATTACATCTATCCTGTTAGCCTGGTACCTACTCGAGTGATCAAGTGTGATACTTTTTGAGGGCACGAGGGTGATTGATTAGAAGTGTTGAAAAACTTTAAGGTGTTAAGTTTTTGAGGGGTCTCGATGTGTAACGAAAGGTCACCCATCCACTGATTGACCGCGGCAAGCGTAGCTTAACTTCGCAACCAGCCCCACTTATCTACCAAACTATTCTATTATATTCGTTTCTCTCTTGGATCTCGCGGCTTTACTTCCTTGCGGAAGTAGTCCGGTCATTTGGAAAGCTTACGGGGGGATAGGTCCAAAGCGCAGAAGTTAGAGAACTCCATTCTAAAATGAAATGGTGCATCAACCGGGATGTTCCACCCCTGCACTATTGGAGTACAGTCGTAACATTTGTGACATTTGACTGTTGTAACATTTGTGATTCAAAGATTGAATCAACAGAGTGTAAACGAAATCATGTAATTCCTTCAAACCTCGTGATGTACTGCTGACATAGATTAACCCTGGACGGTATACTTATGAATTCAATAAAAAAAAAATTACAAGAAGTAAACATGTGTTCTTAACGTGAGGCATTATAGCGCCCCGAGCGAATTGCGTGGCTATCCCCCGCGGGCATTAAACTTGGGGCGCTAAAATACCTCACGTTAAGAACACATGTTTACTTGTATTTTTTATTTTTATTGAATCCTAAAGTTTCCCGTCCAGGGTTAATCTATGTCAACAGTACATCACGAGGTTTGAAGGAATTACATGATTTCGTTTACACCCTGTACAGAGGGGGTGTCAAGTGGCTTGGCTAAATTCCATAGCCGGAAAACGGCGTCTGCTTTTCAAGTTTCAAATTGAAACATGTTGGCAGACGGTGACTCACCCCTGATGGACCCTCTGAAAAGCTACCAGGACTGGCGAAGGGGCAACACCGCTATTATTATAAGTAGCAGTAAATCTACATTGATGACATCATAGGTACTATTTTGATCATCATACCGAAAGCCAGGTGTGGTTAAGATAAAAAGCTAATGTTTATTATCCTTCTAAGATTGTTCATTGTTATCGTAGTGAACGTGGAAAAGACATACATTCAATATCTTTGCAAAGCAAATATTATGATAAATCGTTCTGCCTAGCCTTTACCCAACTAGGTATGTTAGGATCAGCTTCCAGTTTAACCAGACGCGGCGGCATACCAGTATTTTACACGGAGCGACTGCCATCAGACCTCCGCAACCCAGATACTGGGCAATGCCGATATACCTACTAAGATTAGATCGTTTGTCAAACTTTTGAGCTTCTGACTACCCGTAACGACCGTCAAAGGCATTCTTATGACACCTGTTTAACGCGCTCTCCGAGGCACGGAAGGGTCTCAATGTGTAACGAATGGACACCCATCCACAGACGGACCGTGGTAAGCGCATCTTAACCTTGAAATTATATGATACATGCGGTTGTTAATTAGCCACGAGCCCCTCAAATATTATGATAAACTACTTCGCACGGGTGGACATTTTTCCCGTTTTTGCAACATGTTTCATTTATGCTCCGCTCCTATTGATCGTAGCGTGATGCTATATAGCCTATAACCTTCCTCGATAAATGGACTATCCAACACAAAAATATTTTTTCAATTCCAACCAGCAGTTCCTGAGATTAGCGCGTTCAAACAAACAAACAAACTCTTCAGCTTTATAATATTAGTATAATATTAACTGCCTATATAACCATCACAAGATCTAACCATTGAACTAGTCATCAGTATAGAGAGCAAAAAATCAACCTAGAAGTTATTATAGTCATACAACATAAATACGCCCTATGTGGCCACATTAAAGGCTAACTATTTATCCATAAATAATTATAGTGAATAAGTCTCACATACCTGATGGCCATGTTTGGTCGAGTTAGTTCAGATATAAGATTATTTAATTCGCAGGCTAGGATGTGTGGAACAGATATGGACACAAATGACTACCCTGCGGATGTGGGGAGACGGCGACGTAGAGCTCAGCTTAAGTTATAAGATGTAGCGATTTTATTTTGAATAGGGTTTTTTTAGCTTAGAATGATGTACTTAAGTACTTAAGGATGATTTCCACCAAACCACTCGCATCATATCGGATCGGAACGGATTTTACAATCTTTAAACGATATTAAATCAAGCCGCGCACAGCAGCTTGACACGCGATCGTAGCCGAAAGTATGCTGCGACGCGCGTACGGCTCCGTTCGCCTGTCGTCGTATCCGATCGGATCCTTTTGGCTGTCAACACGGTAGGAATTAAACTATTTGACTAGGCGCAGAAACGGATACGTTCGCAAGCGACTGTACGGAGCCGATCGTATGCGTCGACATCCTGACGGACGCGTTCGGCTGTCGCCGCATCCGTTCGTATCCTTTTCGATCCGATGCAATGCGAGCCGTTTGATGGAAATCATTTCTTACTAGTTTCTATACCTCCGCTTACAGTAGATATCCAGGTACAACTGTGGATTAGACGCTGTTGATTGATTCAATGTTCTTTGTGATTTATTTTTCTCAGAACATGGGTAATATAGATATTTTGAACAATAGGTATTTTGAATGTTTTATTACAGCCCGTTCACACAGCCGATCCGTTTTAACGAATCCGTCGGTATTGGATTTGTTGTTCACATCTGTACCGACGGATCAGTTAAACAAATGGCAGCTGCGTCGCATCTAGCAGGCAGGATACGATAAAATTAACGGATCCAGTATTTTTTATTAAATTCGGAATACTGTCTTGTATGTGAACTCGCTCATATAACTCCAGGCGCAATCACTAAAATAAAAACGAATCTGCTAAAACTGGTCCTGTAAACAGTTTCTGTATGAACTAGCTGTTACTCGGCCACTTCTAGTGGTGTGACTAGAAGCAGCCAAGTTGACCAAAACAAAGGAACTTGAGCCAAAAACTAGGAGGATGTATGTAGTTACTAAGTAAACATCTTTAATTGACAGTTAAAGGGCACTGTGATCGATACTGCCTCAATTGCTTAATTGTTTTGTCGATAATTTTTATCGATTGTTTTTAAATTAGGTCGATTGTATTTATTTTGATAGATACTTATTACATTTTTACCGGTCTTAATTAATGATGGTAATTAATTTAACGCCTATAGCTGAGTTTCTTTAATGAACAATATATTAAGCTTATCCACAAAAACTATTCTTGACAAAACTCCAGTCTTTCGTCCATTCTCCAGCTAATCACTAAGATGAGTTTTTTTTAAATTGCTGGTAGGTACAGTTGGTAGCAAAACTACGTCAAGATTCTTCAAAATTTGTGCAATATATTTTAATGTACTCTACTTATTTTACTGTTAATATAACCCCCCCCCCCCCCCAAATCTTTGACAGCGACCACGCCTGCTTTGTTCTATGATAATGGCTATTGGCATTAGTGAATGAGTGAACTCAACGATTGCAAACCTTACCGTCTTTTTGGGAAAAGGTCCAACTATCCCCTGCGTTCGGCTGATTAGTTTAGTAGGTTTTCTTAATTAATAAACATTATCTCTACTAATATATTACGTTACATAACATAACTACATATTAAGTCAATAAACTTTTATTTTAACCGGGAGAGCATAACAAATTTTCTTGTGTAATGTCATTTTAAATTGAAAAGCTATAATGTACACCTATAATTAGTGTATACGTTAGATGATGTAGGTACCTATAATATTTGATTAAAAAAAAAGTATAAATAAATGCTGTTAGTTTTGTGGTTTTCACAAATAAATAAATAATATTTTTTCTATGAATTGGACCACCCCACGTGAGACGCCGTGGAAGTAACTCAGCTTTATTTTACGCCATACATGGAGCACATTGTAGGCGGTACTTACCTGACTTATTGCTACACGTCGAGCACTTTGATACCCCACGAATAATACAAATTGTAGCCTGGATGTGTTCTTTATTCAAAAATAGGGCTTTTTGCAGAGGTCTAGTTTGCTTTTCACATTTTTTTAGGTACTGCAATTCAACTTAACTCGAGTTAAATCGCGTTTGAATACTATAATAATATTTTACTATAATAAGTTATTCTTCTTCTTTTCGTGTGGTTAGTGACTAACCTGGTGTCAGAGTTTATGCTGCTCACGGGCGTCTGACTTGGCTTCACATGCCGTCGAGAAATATCTCTCAGGCATGCCGGTTTCCCCACGATGTTTTCCTTCGCCGTTTTTAAGCAAGTGATAATTATACAATACGCACATTAATCCGAAAAGTCAGAGGTGCGTGCCTTGGGTTCAAAATAACTGAAAACCATTGACTCTGACTGAAGTGTGACTATTATGGGAAAGATAGAAGCTGAAAACAAATAAAAACAAAACAAACTTATACTTATCACATAATAAGGACTTGCCGTGATAAAAATAGCAATCGAACTAACGAGCGACAGTACTCGTACTCATATGTCACCAAACCAGTTTATTTCAAAGTTAATTGAGGAAAAAAGTCGTCGATGCCTTATTAAAGACGTCCGGTATCTGAGGCATCGAACAAATTAATTAATGACGTATTAAAACGTCATTTACAATTAGGGATTGAGTCATAGACGCTGCAAAAATATTTTCATGTACGCACTGTTCAGAAACAGTGGAATGGTCATTGCTTTTCTTGCAAAGATTGCAATAATATTACTGCTTTCTTGTAATGTTTTAGTCTGAAGATGTATGCTATATTGTTGTTATTGTATCAATCTATGGATTCGGCGTACTGCAGTTTACTGCTTGACAGTGAGTAAAATGACCGAATTATTATTATAGTCCGCGCGCAAGTGCTAAAGTGCGGTCGCGGTGCAGGAAGAATTTCGTACAATGACACTCCACTACTTATCTCTGTCGCTCGCGAAGAAATATCTTGCCGTCGCGCTCGCACAGATGTGGTGACCGCCGTCAACACAGATTGCTATTGGTTGTAGGCACAAAGGTCATTGTACGAAATTCTTCCCGCTCCGCGACTGGACTTTAGTCACCTTCTAAGGTATGTGAGCCGCAGGAGTCGGGTGCGCGCGGTAGACAAGACAAAGCAAACTGACAGAGCGCGTCTATTGTTTCGCTCCCCTCTCCCGCCGCTCACATACCTCAGGCGGTGACTAGCAATTGCGTGCAGATTATCACAAGTATACCAAAGTATACCTACATTTTTTAATAACACGCCCATTTTAGACATGTTGACAGGCTTATTATTGATGAAACTAACATCACCATAACAGGAAAAATATGGCGGATGTATATATAGGTAAACCTTGTAATTATTGAAATTATTCGCAATTGCCTATAAGTATAAAAGTTAATCGACTATCGGAAGCTACTATGCATTTAATTCATAAAGGTTGTTGCAATTTACAAAATGGTTCTCATTAACACAATAAGCGTAATTTAATATACTTAATTATTGTTTAATATCCGATACAATTGGTCCTACCTACTCATGTAGAAGGTGAAATTTGAAAATGAATAAATTCTGTTATTTTGTATATTTACTGTAATTTAAATACCTGGTGAAATAGAATACGTATAAAAAATGTTACGTACAGTAAAATATTCTGAGTTGCCTCGTTATTTTACATTGGTGTCGGTTCTGTAGCACATTTTGACAGTACTAAACTAGACTAAACGCAACTGTCACTTTCTTTTTCTATTTAAACAAAAAGAGACAATCACCCTTAGGGCCAATTTTTCAATTGTCAGATAACCTTTATCTGGGGAATAGTTTTGACAGCTATTGTATAGAAAATATGTCAAACCGCCATATTTATTCCTCAGATAAAAGTTACCGTTTCTTTTTTTTTTCTCTTTGGGAAATCCTCATGGATGTCCCTCGCCCGGGGGAGGCGATTCTTACCGGCTAAAAACCAACGGTGTTCCTTCTCCTGACCGTACGACCGGGGTCGCGGGATTCGCAAAAGCATACACCGCAACCCCGGCAGAGATAAAAGTTACCTGACGATTGAAAAATCGGCCCTTAGTTTAGTTTAGTCCTGTCAAAGTGCGCAACTGAATCGACACCATTATCTTTTAGTTCTTCATTAGCTACTTAATTGTTTTATTTAATTTTATTTAGACAATCTTAACGTGAATGGTTGTTTATTTATTATCAGTAGTTCATTCATATCGCTAATATTTTACACAGAGTTTTTTTTTGCACCAAACGTGTTTTTGCTTTATGCCTTATAAATCTGAATGAACGTTGATAAGCGAAACTTGTCAGTTGACTTTATTTTTTAGGTAATGAAATATTTACGATATTACAATTCTGCAACAAAGAGTACGAAAATAGGGGTACCACATTATTAAAAATAACTTCTCTGGTAGAACTATGAGTAGTCTCATTTTAAAACATTTTTCGCCGAATAAAACGCTACCTACACTGATAAATAAATACATATAAAAATAATTATTCCTATTAGAGACTTATGTCAAGCTGTAATTTATTTATTTATTAGGCTCTTCCACAATGAGTAGGTACACTATTACTTAATAATTAGTACATTGCAAACTTGGTTCTAAGTGCCCTATTACTTAAAGAGCACTGCATGCACAATATTATGCGCAAATGATTATAACTAGATGAGAATACACACAATTAATGGTGTTCTAATACGACCGTAGGCTAAATTAGTTCAAATAAGCTAAGTAGATTAAATTTTATATTTTACATTAGATAAGTAATTGATCTTACGACAGTCATTAGCCCATCAGATAAAAATAAGCCACCTTTTCTAAAAGGTTTTCTATTTTTACCAGAGTGTTAGATGACCTAGTTCGGCTTCCTTTCTTTTTCTTTCAGCTATTGTGTTTTGTTGCAGTATAATTATTTATACCAACTCGTACAAGGAAAGTAAGATAAAGCATTGTTTGTTTTCGCTTTCCTTGAAATCAATCTGATATCTTATCAATTTATAATTAAATTGTATCAACAGAGAAAATTTCCGTTTACAAGATTTTGACACTTAAGTAAAAGTAGTAATTTATTAATTTTGGATTGGTCGTCCCGCTCCTGGGAAACACGACATTTTTTCCATCAATGACTAAGCTAATTTTGAGTTTTGCTTCGCCCTTTACTTATGCAACAAACATTTTCGCACATCAGAGGCATTCTTAACATAACATCACGCTTGTATTCCCCTAAGAGTTGGGCAGAGGTGTATAACACACTCATTTCGCCGTGTAATAGGGGGCGAGCTTATTGCCATCAACCGGGCACAAATTCAAACTCCGGGCTGCTACTGAGGAATTCCACACGGAGAAACCCAATAATACTTTCATTCTTAAACACACGCACACCTAATAGCATTTTAAAACATTATGTTATTCAAAGTTCATGTGGACACTGATGCCGATTAAAATATCTTCTAACGGATAGATAAAAATAAATCCTATCCTACAGGAATGCAATTTGCAACCAGCTAAATGCAGCTAGATGCAAGAAAATCACTAGATACATTGCGAAAAAATAACTGTGCTGCCAGTCGAGTCTCTCGCTCTGGTCTGCAATATTGATGAATGTGCTAGAATACAGCAATAATTCTCCGTACCGATCGATATCAGTGCAACAGCCTCGTATTCAGGTCAGTAGATCGCTCTTATTATATGATTCATATAAATTATTGTTGTAGGAATAATAACAAGCTCTTGGGCACAAAGAAATGCGATATAATAATGTGATGTTTGAAATACATAACATATCATCACGTCTTGTATTTCCCGGAGGGTTCGGCAGAGGTGTTTTAGTAACACCCTCGTTTCGCCAGTTATGTTTAAGTCCCATGTAATAGGGGGTAATAGGGTGCAAGCCTATTGCCATTAACCTGAATTAACATTAATTATTGTGTGAAATAATGGACTTAAATCCCTTTTGGACTGCAATTTTTTGTTCTGTTTGTGTCTACTGATAATAGGGTTACCATATCTCAGGATTTGTCCTGAGATTTCAGGATTTTTGGACTCTTCTCAGGATTGCGGCTGGATTTTGCAAATCTCATGAAATCTCAGGATTTTTTAAATATTTAATAAAATACAGCTTACAAAATATACGTTAATATCCGCAGTGTATAAAAACGATATTACGCCTTTTTTAAATTGTTAAGTACGTTTTAGAGAAAATTCTCAAACTGTAAAAAAATCTCAGGATTTTTCAATGGAAATGAGGCCTTTTCTCCGGACTTTTGATTTTTTCATCTGGTAAGCCTAACTGATAACGGTGTTCTGAGATTTTTCCTGTGTCTATCTTTAACTTATCGTATGTAGACGGAAGGCTGTTAATATTAATTACAAAACCGCCTTCAATCTCCTTCCATCTCCTTCCTTTGTATCTACACAAAGAGGTTAAAAGTACGTCCTTTAACGCAAATGATAATGAAATTGGTTCATGAATTCTAAAAGTCAGATGTGCGGCCCAGTTCAAACTTAGATCCTTCTTCAAGGAAGGCAAATCTGCCTCATTATTACAAGATATGGTTTAAACCAAGTCAAAGGTAAATCTAGATTTAAAATATGTCCATAACTTTTTATCTTTATTTCACAAGAAGTAACGAGGTTATTTTAAAACCTGGGTTTTACTTAGACCCTTTCTTGTAATAAGAGGGACAGAGTTTAGAGACAACGGTGTCCCAATTTTAGCCAAAAACTCTATTATTATCATCAACCATAGCTCCTTTTATCTACATTTTATGCCAAGACTACATGACTACAAACGTAAAGTCATGGACGTGAACGGTGTTAAAGTCAAGCTTGGTACCTATTTGGGATACAGGACAAGAGCGATACAGAACATTGACGTCAATTTTTTACAGAGACGCTCACGATGCTATATTAGTTTACGATGTATCGGAACCAAAGTCCCTAGCAAAACTGAATGAGTGGGTCGAGGAACTTCAAGTATACTCCACCAAGAAGAGCATAGTCTGCTTAAACAAGCATATTATTTTGGGACCCAGTGCATAATATCAGCAAGTACATTGGGTCACCCGCGCGACGGCGCGGCGTAACGAGTAATCCCAAGGAACCCTGTCAGGCAGGCGGCCGGTCATAAAACAATAAGTCAAAACCTTTAACAACATGGATTTACGAATTAAATATTGTGCCGACCCCACCAAGAGTGGGATAAGGGCAGTGAGAAGAGAAGAAGACTACATGACTACATTGTGGTACAGATGCCTACTTCTTCAGCATTATTACGGTTTGATTATGATTCTTATAATTATTGTATACCTATAGGCAGGACATAACGGAACTATATTATTAAATTACATCTGTGTTAACCTATGCCCACAAATAATTTGACATTGACATTTAAATATTTAAAAAAAAGCATATGTCAATGTTATTCATATAATTTCATAAAGGTGACAGAACTGAAAAAATGGGCCAACGTAGAGCATACTCGTTGACCTAGTAGCCTACATAAACTGTTGCATTCTACATCAAGGGTAGAACTGCCGTCCGATTTCTAAAAGACCGTTAACCCTTGATTCCTATTATTTAGCGAGCGTTATTGGTTAAAATTAAGACCAGCAATGAAACAAAACCCCCACAGCTTTGCACAGTAGACCCTATCGGTTAACAGCTATAATAGGTAAAGTTAGCTTACGAGTCTATTTATGTGCCCTGTTTGGCAATTAAAAATGCTACCATTGGTAAGCAAAACAAAGGAACCGGGTATAGGTAAGTGAGTAAACCCAATTTTGAGTAATAAGCAAAAACGTGGAAATTTTTGTCCTTACAAATTCTGAAGAAATACAGGTGTTTTTATTACAGGTACTATTGGGCTATTTTTAAGCTTACTTAGTATATTTTTTAATCAATTACGAGACTAATACTGTTTTTAATTTTTCAGTTTTGTGTGAGTTAACCGTATTTCAGGATTGTAGGTACAATCCCAATACTCAATACTCAATACTCAATATTTATTTGCGTATTCCACAATGTTACTTAGGTGGTAGTAATAGAAAATTATGTTACAATTGTGGACCCTGTTGGGCACAGCAAAGTAGGAGAGAGGAGGATCATTATTAAATTAGATAAAATTTAAAACAAATACAAGTTTAGTATGAAGTATAGTTATGTTTTTTTTTAAATTAAGTAGTTAGCAGTGTAAGTATTCCCTGGATCTCGTAACTGACAAGGGTTAGAAAAATACAAACCAAATTGATAGATAGAGAAAAAGTTGCGTATTCACGTAGTATAGAAGCTCAAATTTAATAAAATGTCACTTAACGGCCGGCATTTTTGAAAACGGACGGTATTTTTTACGTACAGTCATGAGCACTAACATGTATACACGTAGCGAATTTATAAAGTACATTAACGAAAGAATTGTAATGGAATACTTGAAATATTGTTTATATAGTATCTACGAAAACTTACGAATATGTAGCATGTTAAATATTTCATAATTTCAATCAGCATTTAGGGAGTAAATCACTTGGAAATCTCTGCGTGTATACATGTTAGTGCTCATGACTGTACTTACTCATTGCATTTTAACCACGACGTATTAATTATTATATCACTATCTATATGGAATATCCGTAAAATAACTAGCAAAAGTGAATGGCACGTGAATTCAATGAATGATAAGAATTTGATTACATAAATGTTTTTCTTTGTATTTCCACATCAGTGGGTAATATTGCGGTATTTTGTTTCTATTTTTATCACGACTATGATAAGAATAATAACAAAGTACAATGTCAAGAAGTTGAGATTCTTGTCTCTATACTGTTAGACAAAAATAGTTTGAAGATACTGAAAACATCTTCTAAAGTAGTAAGTAGGTACACCCGGATACACATCTACCACGGTGGTCTTATTCCTTTTTACGGCGACCAAAACGAGGTTATAAAACCAGGAGATCAAATAAACATTTTGGAAACTTCCTTTAATGTCAATCAGTCGTATCCAGACATATTTATATTATTTATCTTCTAACTGGGAATGTCCGATAGAAATATGTAATAATTGCCCTCGTGTTTATAAGATAGAGGATAAACATTCGTCTGGACAATGACAAATTGTGTCAACACTATCAGTTCAGTAATAACAAACGCTTCTGAGTAGAGATGAGGCCTTGTTAATACAACAATAATTATTAATTCCACATGAGGGTTGAGAAAAAGACAGTGTTTTGATTTAAATGCAATAGAAATATCGTTTATGACGCGTGCCGGTAAAATCGGGCTATTTGATAACCAATAGCCCTATGATTATCAAATATTCGATTTCAGTTAAGGAAGGGTCTTCTTAAACCATTATGGCCATAGGTGCTGCGAATTTACGATTTTACTGTAATTGTATATTTCAATATTTGAGGGGCTTGGTTAAATACCAACCGCGCGGGGTTTTTTGCGAGGTTAAGCTGCACTTGTTACACATCGAGATCCCTCCGTGCTTTGGAGAGCACGTTAAACATTCGGTCTCGGGTGTCATACGAATACCTATGACACTCGTTACGAGTAGTCAGAAGCCCAAAAGTCTGACAACCGGTCTAACCTTAGGATATCGCCATTGTCAAGTAACTGGCAGTAGCTCTGTGTAAAATACTGGTACTCAGCCGCATCTGGTTAGACTGGAAGCTGACCCCAACATGGTTGGGAAAAGGCTAGGCAGAACGTATATTTCAATATTTGAAATTGTAGATAGTTTAAAAAATGAGTTAAAATATCTTCATTTCCATCTTTAGTTGCCAAATAGCCCCCTGGTTCTCAAATAACCACATTTTACGGTAGCTCTGTTGTCCACAAGCATAATTATTAAATAGCCAGAAGTTTATTATAAGTGGTAGGTTTATTATACTCAACGCTTGTAAAATACCCAGAACTAACTATAGTAAATTTTATAGAGCGTCTTTCAAAACAATCTTAATGTAGTTTGCATTTTTTCAAGCGTTGGTATGACCTATCACTATAACTAGATGGCGTAAACACAGAATTAATATTTTTGTGGGTTGACACATTATTGCATAACACAGCTCAATTTAACTTTAGATCCAGTTAAGTGATAATAGGAGTTCAGAGGGTAGATTAAAAAAAAAGAAATAGTACCTACCTTTATATGTATGTGTCAATATCTATGATCACTTATAAATTGTTGTTATGAATACATAAATACATTCAATGCACTGATGACATGGTCGTTTCTTGTTCACAAGAGTGTATTCTTATGCAGTTGATAATAGCATGCAATACGACAATGCCTCATTATATTCGTTGTCGTTTCGTGATATTTTCATTAACCTACTGAACTTGTGAACATGTAACAATTTAGATATTGGTAGTTGATATAAATCAAGGTAGTTTTCTTTTTTTTTTCTATTGTACGTACAACTTTCTTTTTGCATGCTGAGTTTACCTATAAGTGATTGTACACTATTGTTAATTTGTTTTTGCTTGTTTTTTGTGCCCATAACCAGTGTAAACAATTGTTGGTAAACCAATAAAAAAAAAATAAAAAAAAATAAAAAAAATAAAATAAAATAACTTTCAAATTTTCACCTTTTGTGATTAAAATTGAGGTGTCGGTCATGTGATGACGTACCTACTTACATAATAAGTACATCTTGTAAGTACGTTTTACCTACATACTGGATCTAAGGAAGTAAAGTGAAAATGTTTAAATGTTTATATTTTAGGATTACCTTTGGAAATAGGTACTTTAATGTCATTTTATGGTTTAGGATTTACTACGCAGTTACATCACTTACCGGAGTCAATATAAGGTGCCTATATTCCGATTTATGCCATGATTTTATATAGAAAACAGTCCTACAGTATTACCCGCCATCAGATATTAAGTTAGAAATTTATTCCCCCTTTTCACACGTTTCACGTGCGTCAAACAAGGTAGATAATATTTTCTCGAAACCATTTTCTACAAAATATTCCCAGACATTTGCCCAACAAATTATTCGCAGACAGCAATTAGATAGCTGATCCAGGCCATTGACACTTCTCAGGTTTTAAACATTTTGTAGAACGGCAACATTTAAACGGTTCGCGCCATCATTGCGTGCACAGTCGTAAAACCCGACCACTATAAAAACCACGAGACGTCGTAAAGCTGGGCCTAATTTAATGGCACACTAAAATCGCCGGGCTATTAAGGTTGGCACAGATTATCCAGGCTCATCGAGCTGACCGCTCTTCGTTGCAAGTAAAATGATTTTGATGTAGCATTTACTGGAATTCGTGTGATACCTACCTAAATGACGTTGGTGGCGATTCTGTTGCGCACTTTGACAGGACTAAACTAAGGGTGTTTGCACAAAACAGATAGGTACAGGAGTCAATCACATGTATGTACTTCACTTTTCATACCTACGCTCGGCGGTCACTCTATCTATATATCTATCTATCTCAAGCGCATGGCACTCGCGCTCGCACTCACTCGCACTCTAGTCCCAAACAGTCCGAGAAATCCTGTCCGTGATCAGTGTCTATGTGTGCGTTGCTCGAGCGCATTTGTATGTAGATTGACTTCTGTACCTATTTTGTGTTATTTGTCTCTTTCTGTTTCAATAGAAAAAGAAGGTGACAGTTGCGTTTAGTCTAGTTTAGTACTGTCAATACATGCTTCAGAATCGACACCATTGTATGGTATTAGATTTGGTGCAGCAAGCGACAGCTAATTAAAATAGCTCTCTTATCGCCAAAAACTAACTTTATATCGCCTAACTTTTTATTGCCAAACTGAGCATATAAAGTCGGGTTCGAACTCGAGACCGATTTGGCAGTCCGACGGTCACACCACTAGGCTATCACTGCTTCAGTTTCGAAACGAAAGAAAAATATAAGAGGGGATTTTGTACTTTTGTGTTTGCTGGCAAGTACTAAATTCATCTTGCTTGTCAATGGTACTTAAGGACTACACAATTACCTTAGACAATAACTGCCCGTTCACCCAGCAGATCCGTCGATACTGGATGTGTTGTTCACATCTGTACCGAGGGATCAGTTAAACAAATGGCAGCTGCATCGCTTCTGGCAGACAGGATACGATAAAAATAACGGATCCAGTATTTTTTACTGGATTCGGAATAGTGCACTACGTAATTATTTAAGATCTTCACATGTAAATACCTATGTTTAACAAATAAATAAATAATTTGATTTGATTTGTCATGTATGTGAACTCGCTCATTTAAATACAGGCGCCATCACTAAAATAAAAACGGATCCGCTAAAACGGATCCTGTAAACAGTTTCTGTGTGAACTAGCTGTAACATAATATGACGCCACACTTACGTTATTTTACATTTACTAGAACCACATCCGACATGGTCTAACGACGCAAGCCACTTAGTGTCGGTAGCAGAGCAGTGACTGAACGAACACTCATTGGCAGTCATCCTGTTGCCGTGATAACCGCAATGGTCTATCAATTTACCTGACCACTGAGGTTTGGACCTGATTAGTGTAATCTAGTTTAATTTAACCGTGAAAATCTCTGTGGTATGTTATGTACCTTTTTGTCGTTTTTGTATCTCGGTTTCATGAATCCGTTAATTTGTCAATACCTACATTCTACGTTTGATCTTGTATAATTATCACTTGCTTAAAAACGGTGAAGGAAAACATCGTGAGGAAAACGGCACGCTTGAGAGATATTTCTCGACGGCATGTGAAGCCAAGTCAGAGGCCCATGGGCGGCATAAACTCTGACATCAGGTTAGCCACTAACCACACGAAAAGAAGAAGAAGTTTGATCTTAAATGGCAACACTATTATTCACTCTATCGCACACTTACATCAATGTTCGTCTTTATTCGATAATAGGTCAAGTTGAACTGGGTCCTCGGGAAGGTCGCAGAGGCGCCATCTGAACGAGGTTACTAGGGTCGGCGAACCGTGCCAAATGGCAAGTAAAGGTCGCAAATTAGATTATCTCTTTTTTCTATGTGCGCTGCGTACTAACAATATGTGTCTACAGCATGTCTTTAAAGATAAATGTTTATGCTGTCTTTTACATATTAAATGGTCTTAAAAAAATAAAGAAATAAAATGTGTTTTTATTGAGTGGTATTCCCAATATTCCTATTCACCCTAATTTATCAATGATTATTAGATTCTTTATTTTTTACTGCGGTGATAGCCTTGTGTTGTGACCGTCGGAGTGCCAAGTCATAGGTCTAGTTCGAAGGCACGCACCTCGGAGTTTTCGGATTCATGTGCGTATTGTCTAATTATCACTTGCTTAAAAAACGGTGAAGCAAAACATCGTGAGGAAACCGGCATGCCTGAGAGATATTTCTCGATGGCATGTGAAGCCAGATCAGAGGGCCCATAGGCGGCATAAACTCTGACAACAGGTTAGCCACTAACCACATGAAAAGAAGATTAGATTCTTAGTTAATTTATCATTCTCTTTCGAATTGTAGCGCCAAATTTTACGACACTAGCAGTCTGGGCTATCTAAACTGAGTACCTAAAAGAACGTCCTAACTTAAAAACTTGCCTCTTTTGTAATCTTTTTCCTTCCTTAATGTAATTAATTCAGACTCTTGGAGCGAGCTGTCACTCCAAAGATTTATTTATTTTTCTTTTAACTTTCACTCGGCCTATCGCAGTATTCGCAGTTCACTGCTTAGCGTAGGCCTCTACGAAAAACGGAGGTCAACGCCCAGTCACAATCCAACTTCATCTTGTGAAATTCAAACCTAGAATTTCTTAGGATCTTGTCTCTCGTAACTATGTGGGATGTTTGTGTGAACCTCAGGCAGTATGTGTTGTTAGTCTAGACTAGTTCATTTGTTCTTTGTGTGACACGAGGTCATTCGTTCCTGTCCCGCATCTTCAGCGGGTTGAGATCGCGACATTTTCTTGCTTTATTTTGTAAAATAAACCGCCATTGTTGTCTCTTCGTTCTAACCGACAATTTATATTTTTAAATGACATTTTGATAGCAAGTCTTGCTATCAATTTTAGGTACATTTAATATTATTGAGACGACACTGGACATATTCTGACCTCCTACTAATGCCCACGTCAACGTTAATTGATTGATCAATGTACTAACTGATTTGATTAACCTCTTGTGTTTAGAGACGTTGAACTCCGCCCAACTTGGGTCATTATTAGGTACAGGAGATATTAGTACCTCTGTTCTTTTTATAATTCTATTATTAACTTGTATTAAAGCGCTGTTCCGCGATAAGAATACAAAAATAGAAGCAAAACATACATGTTCTGGCTAACCTTTTCTCAACTACGTTGGGGTCAGTCAGTTTAACCAGATGCGGCAGAATACCAGTATTTTAAGCGGAGCGCCTGCCTTCAGATCTCCGCAAGCCAGTTACTGCAATGGGCAATGCCGATATCAGAAAGACCGGTTGTCAGACTTTCGGGTCTCTGACTACTCGTAACGACCTGTATAATAGGTATTCTTATGACATACGGGACCGACGGTATAACGTGCATTCCGAGGCAAGGAGGGGTCTCGATGTGTAACGAACGGACACCTATCCATGGACAGACCGCGGCAAGCGCAGCTTAATCTCGAAAATCGTATGACCGGCGTTATTGGTAAGCCACGAGCTTCTAGAGAAGCAAAACATACATATTACTCGTTAAATGTGTCGATGTTTATCTGAAGTTAAAATCTAATAAGAATAGTGACATAACTAATAGGTAGGTACACAAGGATCGTGAGACACGGTCACGGCTACGCGACCGCGGTGACGGTGACTCATTCGAAGCACTGGACTTTGGATACAGCCTGATACGCTCTCGATTTCAGTTCTTTTTTTATTACAGTCTCGTGACCTCCTTTTTATTCGAAACTTTTTTAACTAACTTTTTATGTAGTTACTGTACAATATTCCTCTTTAGCTCCAGATGATCTCATCCCATTGTGTCTCTGTAAACTAATGGTGTTACTTGTACGTAAATAGTCGTAGAATAAACAATTCAATTGTGCTAACAATTATGTATTCCCCTTTCGATTTTTGAACTGTTTTCACAAACATACATTTGGAAGAGATTCGGATTTGGAGCAAGTGCGTTCAGTCAGCATCTTAGAATTTTCTCAAGTAATTCAGGTAGTTATACTTATGAATGGATAATATGAAAATGTTTTATATTGTTCAGCCGCATCTGGTAACACAGAAAGCCAAAAAAATCATATTTTTTTCGAATATTCTGATGACGATTTCGATCAACCTCCCAGCCTTTAAATGCAACTGAATGTCATGAATGTATCTAGGGTTAACGAGTCCTATTACGCATTGTTAAATAGCTATACCATGCATTAAAATACTTGAACAATCAAACAATAACAAAATATTAGCACAAAACAAAACGTGGCGAGCCGAGTGGCCAGTAATAGCGAATGGCGGTAATACAGGTTTCAGAACAAAAGCCAGGATGTTCGGGCATTTGCTGCTTACCGCGCGTATCCGGGGCGAGGGTGACGTGACGTAGGTATCGGGTGTCGCCAGTGTTGTCACAGTAAAAAAAGAAATTATACACCGTTTTACATTATTGTATTTTATTTTATTGTTCTTGTTCTATTCAGTGGTTTTTTGATGCGTAGTCAGCGTAGTCAAATTTTTGAACGATTAGATGTTTATTTTATGTTTTTGAGATCATAAGCTTTGTTACCGTAGACTGACATACCTTTTACTGAAAAGTATCTGTGTAACATTAAATGAATATTTCTAAATCGGTCCCAGTCAGTACCGATATCGCATTATGTACCTACCTACCTAAAAATAATTCCTGTGAAATCGCTGTCTAGTTTCCTATGACGCCGGTTTCAATTATTTCTACGAAGCCATATTTTTTAACGGCGTAAAACCTATAGAATCTACACATCGTCAATTTCATACTAATTAAACAATTTGTTAACAACTTAAGTTTAAACTTGGCACGTCACCTGGCGTAGTGTAAGTAGCTATCGTAGTGAATTCTATTGTTAGATAGAACAAAATACAATAATCAAGTTGGTTACCTAACTTAACTGCGCTTGTGACTCGCGGTTATAAAGCGTGTTCACACTGACACTTAAAATATTACTTTTAAGTTACGCAATGCTGTGTACAACAAAGTTGAAAGTCGTACAGCGAGCGTACCTACTACGAAAACGTAGTTCATTGCATTTTGTTGCCTCTTACTATAAGAGGTTACGTAATCTAAAAAAAAGTCCAAAAATGTTGCTACTAGTAACAATAATAAGGACTGTTTTTGTAATTTTCGTTAATTTTTTCAGCCTTTTTTACATTTTTTATTAATGAAATTGAAAAATGAGCAACATGATAATTATTATTAAAATATAATTATTAAAAAAAAATTGCTACTCTACCACAGAAAAAAAATCTTGAAAATGTATCTACCTACTAGTATTTTAAACAATGTTACTCAAGTGTGTTAGTTACACTATTTGCAGTGTAGCATGTTGCGGGTGACATTAGACGAACTTTACAATCATGACCTAATATTTCAGTTGCACCTAAATAGTCATAAAATACGGAATCAGTAATAACAGTAGTAAAACCCTGCCAAAATGTTATTGTCTACAAATAAAATCAAATACTGACAGCTGTTACCCGCACCAAAGTGCCTGAAAGCTGGTCTATTTGAAAAAAAAAACTTTGACTTTGACATGCTACACTGCAAATAGTGTACCTAATCGGTCCAGTCTAACTAGACGTAGCTGAATATTTTGTATTATTTATATTTTCTCATAATTTGTATTTAGATGTTTGTGCATGTGAATATTTGTGTATGTAAACGCACCCACGATACAGGAGAAATGATATTATAAAAAAAAAAAAAATTTTACTCAGATGCCTTTTAATTGTTTCAGTTGTGGTGGACGTAGACGACAGACCGCTCTGCGTGGAAATCTGTGATACTGCTGGACAGGTGAGCTATTATGCAAATAGCATATTACCTGTTCAAATTTGATTATCACTGGTGTTAACGGTGAAGGAAAACATCTTGAGGAATCCCGCACCTGAGAGGGCTCCAACAAGTTCTCGATGGTGTGTGTAGTCCACCAACCCGCATCATGCCAGCGTGGTGGTCTGAGGCCTAAACCATTGTCATTTTGAGAAGAGGCCTGTGCCCAACAGTGGGACAATACTGGCTTCATTATACTATACATAAATTACCAAGAAAGAAAGAGACTTTAAGCCGGATCTGATTAGACTGGAATCTGACATTTACCTACTTGAGAAAAGGCTAGGGTAATTATTAATGAATGCAGAAATCTCCTACTCATCCATCGCACTGCCTGTGTCTGTTATTTGTGTATTTTTATTATTTACTAGATGACCAGGCGATCTTCGTACCAACTTTTTTTTTACTTTCCTTGATACTTTTCTTTTTTCCTAAACCACCCCAGTATTAAGGAGAACAAAACAAAAAAAAAACATATCGGTCGAGCTATTTTCGAATTATTGCGAGACTAACGCGAGGCAATTGATTTTTATATACATACTAGCTGCCCGGTGAACTTCGTACCACCAAATTATTATTATCTTTTTTTAAACCACCTCAGTGTTGTGGCGAACCCAGCAAAAAAATAATTATTCAAATCGGTCCAGCCGTTTTCGAGTTTTAGCGAGACTAACGAACAGCAGTTCATTTTTATAGAAGATATATGGATTGTCATAGAGAATAAGCCCTGGGAACCAACCCAGCTGATTGGCTAATCTTTTCACCACGGCATGAGCTATCCTCGTTAGCTCGTGCCCACACAAGAGCGAGCTAGATTATCGCATATTGAACATTGAAATACAAAACCGTGATATTTCTTCCACCTATCCTTGATGTCTTTATCGCAATTCGAACGCCCTGGGCCGTGACATAATTTCGAATTATCAGTAAAATCGTACCACACTATCAATTAGCTTATCAACAAGTAATCACATCGATAACTTTTTGTTAATTTTGCACAACCAACCTTTCTATCTTCGCTTGCTTTTCACATACACCTTTTCACACATCCATTTAGATCGTTGTTAAAGAAAAAGTACACAATATGGCGGAGATCCCACGGTCATCAGTTCATCACCTGGCCTAGCACCATATTTTATTCAATAAAAAGTCGGCATTATATGAATAAAAAAAATAGCACGTGCACTAATCTATAGGTTGTTTAAAAATTAACTCTAGGAATTTTGTGGGGTTAAGGTAAGGCTAAGTATCAGAAAATGAACAACTTTTCGAAATTCGCGTATTATTTTTATTACATTCAATAAAAATATTTTTCTTTTACTCAAATACAATTATCATGTTATTTCTATGGAAATTAATAAAAAAAAACGCGAATTACGAAAAGTTGTTCAATTTCTGATACCGAGTGACGCCACAAAATCCTTAGAGTAAATTTTTAACACGCTGTATAACCACCACCTACGCGCCGGATACGATTTTTTTCATCAATGAACAATACGCAACGTTGCTGCATTCCCACAGTTTCTCTACCTGTGTTCATGGCGCATTATATAGAAAATTTGAAGTAGTGTAGCTTTGTTTGTGCACGTGTATAACAATGTACAGGTGGTAGATGAAATATCACCTGCTCTTCTTCATTCATAGGAAGGGCCTGTGTTTGGCGTTATGTATCAGAACCTTTGTCATACATTTGACGTGATAAATAAGGTAAAACCAATAAGTTGCTAATTATTATGGTCATTTTGGTTAGTGTAAGAGTGCAACTCATCAGAATTTGCTCTAAATCCAACCAAAAGCTGCAAAACCAACATGTTCATGTATTCTCAAAGGCATCCAATGTCCCTAATTCATGCAAGACATTTTTCAATAACTGATATCATTTTTCAAATAAGCGGACATATTGTTCAAAACTCGAAGACTAATACCATTGTAAGAAAATATGATCTTTTACATCGATAACAGGCTTGCTTTGAGATCTTGGTGTCGATTCTGTAGCACATTTTGACAGTACTAAACTAGACTAAACGCAATTGTCACTTTCTTTTTCTATTGTAACAGAAAGAGACAAATACCGTTAGTTTAGTCCTGTCAAAGCGCGCAACAGAATCGACACCCTTAGCATACAAGAATCAACATCAAATTGTACCTATATTTTCATATTCCGTATTGAATGAACATATCTATTGTGTTCACAATGATAGATTCACGTTGGCACTGCTACGTTCACAGCAGTCGCATCATAAGCTTTTCATCGCTGTAGGCTTCGCATGACAGATTGAAAACGATTGAAAAACATGCTATAGGTACGTGTGATAAATTGCCTGATTCTGTGAACCAATGCCATTAATATGCATACAAAGAAAGTACTTAAAATTAACTACCGGAATGCATGCAATAAGTATACCTGTTTGTCAATTGTATAAATATGTGCAACGCTACCGGCCCGCAGTCTTTGTCAGTAAATATTTTGCAGAATATTTTGTGTCATTTCATTGCTCAAGAATGAGATTTTTAAATACATATATATTCGTTGCAAAACAATTATGATTTGTTTACAGTTGGAAGTGCATTAAAGACTTTTATCGTAGTTTAAATTGCGGAAAGATTGTGCTATCAGAAGCGGGAATTAAGTAAGATAAAGGAATCTGTTCAAAATTATCAAGTACTTTTGAGAACTGTCTCGCTAGCTTAAACAAATTTACTAAAAAATTACGTAATTAAAATCTAACGAGCAGGCATTGATAACTCCGTGATCATAATAAGAAACCGGTATAATTCCTTATCTATTAAATAAATATGTACGGTACTAAGGATAAGGACAGTGGTGTCGATTCTGTAGCACATTTTGACAGTACTAAACTAGACTAAACGCAACTGTCACTTTCTTTTTCTATTGAAACAAAAAGAGACAAACACCCTTAGTTTAGTTTAGTCCTGTCAAAGTGCCCAACAGAATCGACACCAGTATCAATTATTATGAAACAACGAAGCGTACAATAGTCCGAGACAACATGACGTATTGAGTACCTAACAGGCTAACAGGCGGGGTGTTTGAGGATTAATGATAAATCCACTTTGCCGCGACGGCGACGCGACGATCAGAATAAGCCTTCTGTCTTAATCTTCTGACGTCTTTCATATTTGTTGAGGATAGAAATTACACGCCCGGCTGCGAAAACCTCGTAAATAAAATTTTCTTCAAAAGCGTTTTATTTGTTCTTTAGATTGATAAACTCGTCATACACGTATTAATTCAACAAACTTTCAATTCAAATACTTCTAAGCTATCTATGACGTACGATGACAAACTTGTATTAACATTTGATCGGCCATTTTTTTTAAGGAGCCAATTTTTTCTATCTTTTAAAAATTTGTAATTTACAGATACGTGGTTTTCACTGTCGACCGTCGATATAAACTTCTTACTCAATGTAGTAATTGATCTGCTAATTAATCATAAGTATTCCTCAGATTTCTCGAATTCATGTGCGGATCAGAATTTTATTATGACTTGCGATAACTGTGAGCAAACCAGCGCACCTGCTTCATAAAGTAAAGTGGTCGATGGTGTGTACTGTGTACGTAGGTAGTCCGCCAACCCGCATCAAGCTAGTGTGGTGGACTGAGGCCTGAACCCTTTTCATTCTGAGAAGAGGCTCGTACCCAGCAGTGGTACAGTAATGGGTTGATGATACTGATTTCTGAATCCGATATAATATTATGAATTAGCACAACATATTCAGTACCTATCTGAAATACGCGACCGGCGACCGGCCCCGGTTTCGCACGGGTTAAATGTAGATACTAATGTGGGGCATATAAACCTTCCTCTTAAATCACTCTATTTATTGCTGAAAACTGCATTAAAATCCGTAGCGTACTTTAAAAGATTAAGCGTACAGACAGCGGGAGCGACTTTGTTATGTAAAGATTAAATAGCAATGTTGTATGTAAGTAGACAATTAATATCTCTACCAAATTTTAAGGGCACCAGAAATAAATAAAGCAGCCTAGGTGTTATTGCTTGAAAATAAGTTTTGGTCATAAAGGCTTAGGTAAAAATTAAGACCACACTACGAAAACTAAACACAAGTAAAAAAAAATAACTATCTCTTTCTAAATACCCTTTTTCTCTTTTTAGAAAGAGATAGACGCCCAAATTAAATGTTCAAGCCCAAATTTTTTGACTTCAGTTAGGTGTTAGTAATCTGGTTTCCAGTGTTACCTATACCTACGTAGTTTTGGTCAATCTATACTAATATTATAAAGCCGAAGAGTTTGTTTGTTTGTACGCACTAATCTCAGAAACTACTGGCTGGAATTGCAAAATTCTTTTTGTTTTGGATAGTCCATTCATCGAGGAAGATTATAGGCTATACAACATCACGCTACGACCAATAGGAGCGGAGCATAAATAAAAAATGTTGCAAAAGCGGGAAAAATGTCCACCCGTCCGAAGCTGGGATTATTTTTTTTGAATTAATGACGATTTATTCACTTAAAAATTTCTTAGAGCTAAGTACATTGCCCCACAAAACTGCTTACGCAGTTTAACTGTGAGATCGATAGGCCGCTAGTTCTACATAAACGTAGCCCAGGAATGTTTTGGCAGTTTCTCAGACGTTTCATTAATAGTATACCTACGTGTGGTAGGTAGATATTATCCATTGATGGGAGACTCCCCAGCGACAAAGACAATGAAAGTGAAATAAGCGCATACGCACTTTCGTCATTTTGCTGTATGAGAAATTAGAGAAACTCGTCTAGGGCATTAGTGAAAACGTACGTATCTTGTAAATATTATATTCCATATCGACGCCCAGCAGTGAAAACCTCGTAAATCCAATTTTCTTCAAAACCGTTTTATTTGTTCTTTAGATTGATAAACTTGTAATATGCGTATTAGTTCAACAAACTTCCAATTCAAATACTTCTAACGCCATCTATAACGTACGATAAAAAACTTGTATTAACATTTGATCGGTAATTTTTTTTTCTGGAGACAGTTTTTTCTATTTCCTGTAAATTTTCGTATTTTACACATACCTACGTGGTTTTCACTGCTGGCCATAGATATTATAAGTATTATTTCGATTAACATTGGTGTCGATTCTGTAGCACATTTTGACATTACTAAACTAGACTAAACACAACTGTCACTTTCTTTTTCTATTGAAACAGAAAGAGACAAGCACCCTTAGTTTAGTTTAGTCCTGTCAAAGAGTCAACAAGAGTAGGTACTCTCGATTTATTTGATGTGATTAACGAGAGAGCTCTGTAGACTAAGTTTAGATTAGATAGCATGATTATAAAACGATACAGCGATTCAGCTAAATCTGGTTTGGTAAAATTTTGTTCCGGACAACAGTGGCTCCGCTTAAAAACATGATGACGGATTTTGGTCAAGCCATAATTATATTAAATCATAAAATTTTAAAAAGCTGAGGATATGAGTACCCAAAAAGAACAATTCATTTTAGTTCAATATTCGTTCGTTTTATTTAGAAAAACCGTTCGGCCGATATTTGAGTTTGAAATTAAATAAAAATAAATGATTGATCCCTATTTAGTAAAAAATAAAAATTGTGTTCTCCGAGTAATCGACCACAGCACGGTAGCTTAGTAAGTGTTGCCACACTTTCTGAGCGCTTATGTGATGCCATAGAAAACACATTTCATCACACAATCACGTCCCAATAAGTACAGTACCGATACCAAACATACAATCTTTTCAATCAAAGTCCGATACAAAATCACAGCCCATAAGGCGTCATCACGGTACGAAGCTATGCGAAGGGAGATTACGCAACCCTCGGTAACCGACCAAATCGTTCTTCAATTGTTGGTTACTGTTGCTGTCAATACTTTCACTCATGGCGATGGCGACTTAGCACTCATACTCTAAACAAAACGTTTTTATTAATATAGTTTGCGTGCGTTGTGTTAATTCTTATTTTCGTTCAGATACAGGTACTTGTTTGTGGGAAAGGGTTTATTGAGAATACAGAAAGTAAACCGGACGTTTTCAGTGCATATTGGTTAATTTAAAGTTAGTAATCGCGTTTTATAGAATTTTATATATGAGGTTAGTCGGAAAAGGAGTTCTAAGCCGGAAGGGTGTTAAAGTACCTACAATAATGGATAACTTTTGTTCTACAACTTTCTCCAAAAGTCATTAGTTTAAGAGAAATAGCCGTTCAAAAAATACGCTAAATTCTATTTACTTATCCTCCGCTATGATCAGCTGTGTTTACAAGGTTAGTCGGAAAGGAGGTACTAAGCCGAAAGCGTGATAAAGTACCCATAATAATGGATAACCTTTGTTCTGCAACTTTCCCGAAAAGTCAATAATTTAAGAGGAATAGCTGTTCAACGATTTCATAAAAAATACGCTAAATTCTATCTATCCTCAGCTATGATCAGCTGTGTTTACATTTTAAGTCATACTTGGGGTCACGGATTAGAAGCTCTATTTTCAGAATTCGTAACTAAAGCAGGAATGAAGTGTTTGAAAAAACTAAAATAATAATTATTTCGCATAGATTTCTTTTTGTCGAATTTTGAAATTTTGACACTTTCTTTAAAACAATCATCATAAAATTACAATACATTAAATGGCCCGCGGATTAGTACCCCTTTTCTGTCTAACCTTGTATTATTTATCTTATGCATGGCGTACAATGATAAATATGGTAATAGAACACACGAAGCTAAACTGATAGGGCTATGTTTATTTCGTTAAACCCAGATCATGAAAATATCCAATAGCCACAACAACCTTCGAACTTGAATGTAGTTATAAAATCGATGCGTTACGATTGCATTATATCAATCGTAATTAGTCGGTCAGAGTAATTATGATGTAAGTACAAACAGTTATTTATCAAATATGCTGTTCATTGAACCTACACTCGGCGCGTTAAGGTCCGGTTGCACCGTTATATAAGTTATACCTTTGTGATGCTTCGTCATTTCAAAATTAATTTTTGAATATGTACGAATATACCTTCGTTACGGGCCTGATTCGCGCGGGCACTTTTTCATAACATAACATCATGCATGTATTCCCCGAAGGGTTGGGCAGAGGTGGTGTATAGTAACACCCTCATTTCGCCGTTATGTTTAAGTCCCATGTAATACCAGCGAGCCTATTGCCATCAATGGGGCACAAATCCAATCTCCGAGCTGCTACTGAGGAATTCCACACGGAAAAACCCAATAACACTGCCCGACCTGAGGATCGAACCCAGGACCTCACGATCAGCTGTCTCGCTTGCCACCACTAGGCCAGCGAGGCACTTTTTTAACGCGCATTAAAAAGTGTTCTATGTTCTAAGAGAAGTCTTAGAACAAATATCTAGCCGTATTATTAGGTTCTCACGATGCGCAATGCCACTGTTTTCACTGTTCTCATTTTAACCGACATTAAAAAAGCGCTCGTGCTTATCAAGCCTTGTGTTGTCAATAAAATTGTCAAGTAATGTAGGGATATGATATAGAAACATGACTTGCCACGATTCATTGATATGTGATTATGCATAGGAATCTGCAAGTACCTATAGCCACAAAATAGATAGGTACAGAAGTCAATCTACATACAAGTGCGCTCGAGCAACGCACACATAGACACTGCTCACGGACACGATATCTCGGACTGTTTGGGACTAGAGTGCGAGTGAGTGCGAGTGAGTGCGAGCGCGAGTGCCATGCGCTTGAGAGAGATAGATTATACCTATAGATAGAGCGACCACCGAGCGTAGGTATGAAAAGTGAAGTACATACATGTGATTGACTTCTGTACCTATCTGTTTTGTGCTATAGCCACCACGTAATACCTGACGTAAAAACGCATCATGTATCACTTGTGTTATACATTACACATAGGTACCTATTTGGCACAAATATTTATCTATGGGGACAACGGCAGCAAAAAACGGTAGTTCATATTTTAATTTATCATTATAATTTTATTTGCTATCTAAACGGATTGGTATCGCAATATTTATGATATCCAATATATTTTATAACAAGTGCTACCCATGTCCCATTTTCTTGACCATTCTTGACATAGGTAGAACGTACTCCTTATGTTGCGTTTCATAACAAAGTCACACACTGAAAGAGAGGGGGTGATTTCTTCTTTGCAGGAATCATATAAATAGTGAAATATATTTCAAACAATTTCTTCTTACTTACAGCTACCTTCTTTACAAAAGACCTTAGTTATTTGTGACTAAAACCCTTTTCTCCTTCATTCCAGGATTCAATGTCGGAGCTCCGTGAGCTCTGTTACCCTGGCACCGACGTGCTGATGCTGTGCTTCTCGGTGGTGAGGCCAGAGACGTTTAGGTCGGTCGCCGAGCGGTGGACGAAGGCCGTTGCCAACGTCAACGCGCCCCTCATTCTCGTCGGCACACAAAGCGACCTTGCGCAAGATTCGAGGGTGTTGCAGACTTTGAAGGTGAATACGGGCTTTGTTTTTGTGAATACTGTGTGAAAAGGACCTTCGTGCTAGTATAGACATCGCCAGGAAGGAGTACTGTAGACTGTTTTGTTTGTTGCATTTTACTGCTGGTTGAACACACAAAGGTAATGTGCCAGTTGTAGTCATTACAATGGACGAGTTAAAAATGACTATGCATGGGATGTATGGTCATTAAATTTTTTATACTGTTCATATGTGCGTGACATTACGTATGCTGACGGTTTAATTTTGAAATATCACTATAAAATTTTCTTTATGTCATTGACTTATGACCAGACTGGTGGCGGCGCATGAGTTCGCATTTAGCAAATTGTGACACACGTGCAGGCATTTAGCAAAGCAATCTATTCAAAAATAGAATTGAAAATCTATTCATTTAAATAAAATTACCGTTACTTTTAGGATACAATCTTTTTTTTATACCTGTCATTGGAATAACTTGGAATGTTATTGTGTTTCAGGGTCGAAGTGAGCACGCTGTCTCAGACATCGAGGCAAAAGCTTTAGCAGCTAAAATCAACGCAGTCTACATAGAAACCTCGGCGAAGACAAGGAAACAGCTGAAAGACGCTTTCGACGCCGCCATCTTGGCTGGGTTGCCAATTAGACACGAAAAAAAACCTTTTTGGAAGAAACTATTTTGTTTAAGTTAAACTAATTTAGAAGAAATGAACTATTTTATGAAAGCCTATTTGGAAAATTGTTGTGTACAGTGTAGATTTGTTGGTTGGGAATAAGAGATTATTAAAATCAAAAGAATGGACCAGTTATGAATATTGTTATCGTTGCAATTATGAAGTATTGGAGATGAAGTAATGTCTAGGAAGCTTTAAATTGTAGCATTTCTATCTTCCATTGTTGTTAGAGATTTTAATTATGGTTACATATGTTTGGCGAAATGTTTGCTTGTGATACAATACTTTCTGTATAATGTAATAATGTTTATTAATCTTTTGCGTTCATTTTGACCAGTAGGTATAGTTAACTCATTGACTTTATAGGTACCTACTAGGTTCATTATAAGAATCAAATAGAAACCAGACAGGGACCTAAAATAATTTAATAACTAGGAAATTCAAAAACACCACAGTAACTAACGCGACTGACGTTTTTCAATAAATGTTCATTGTTTCTCTCTCTTGAAATTTCAATGATTTTGGCGGGATAATAAATAATTATTGTTATGAACAAAATAGTTCGAAGTGCCTTGGGCTGCATAGCGTGCTTTAGACCGAAATGTATTGCTATTTACATAGTGCCAGGCAATTATAAATCTAAGAATAAGTTGCCGCTATAAAGCAAACTATTTACGTAATATAAAATGAAAAATGTGAAACTAAATTGCTTGCGCTAGTTTTTTTTTCTGCAACGACATTAAGCTATTCAGCCTGTTATAATGTTGGCGTACTTAAGTACTTAATAATTATGTATGCACCTTACTTCTTTGTGTAAAACTGCAAGGCTTCGCTAATGCCTTGACCTACATAAATAGATCGATTTAAGTGCTACAGCAATTAGTTGAAGTATATTTTATTGAGTACAGACATTCATAATTCCTGGATGATTAATAAAGAAAATAATTCGAGTCCAAATAAATTGAGCTCTTTTAAGAAATGCAGTAAAATAAATGACAACGATTTTTATAGAGAAATAAAATATGTATTTTAAATACGTGTTGTCTACGGCCTTTACTTGGAAGTAGGTATATTTTTTCAACTGTTAAAATGTAAAAGTAATATATACCTACCTATTTACCTTTTACTCACTATAGATAAAACTTATTCATGATCCAAAGAGCAGTGGGTCGGTAGGCTGAATAGAAACAAAATGTAAGAAGAAAATACCTAGCAACCAATGTTTGTGGTGATTATTATTCGCAAATCCTTATCTACACATGTACGATGTCATGTACTATCATTTGTACAGTAGCTAGTAATTAATTGTAATTCTATGATAAGTGTTATAGGTGTATATATGGATAATTATTTTAATGTTGTTTTGATACTCAACACGAACTGATAATAATATTTTATTATAATGAAAAGCTGTTTTATTTACGGAAATATTTTTCTATTATTGGCGACCACATTTCTACGAACAGAAGTAGAACTTGACTCGGTTAAAGCAATTTTTTTCAAAATGTTAATAAATAATTACCTACACTCGGGAGCAATGAATCTGGGTCACCAACATAAACCTTAATGTCTCGGAAAACATTGTTAGTCAGACGAAGCTAACTCTGCATTAGAATTATAATAGCAGCACTGCAAGGGACAACTAAAATCTTTATAAAAATCGTCATTTTCCAATGCAAAGTTTGCTCTGCCGGTCTAGGTAAGTAGGTATGGATTTTTTTAAAGTAATTGTTTGCAAACTTGCCATAATTCCTCTGTAGAGTTAGGGTGTTAATACACCAATAGATCGATGCAATCGATCGACATCGATCGATTGGTGTGGTAGCTTTAGCTGATCGACGGATACCGTTCGATTAACCAATCGATCGATTGCCGGTCGATGGCATTGGTCGACGTTGATCGATTAGCCCCGGCTATAATCCATCAGTTTCTTTCGAAATGTATTCACAAGAGGACGCGTTGCTGTTGGCCAATTCGATGTTACTCATACTATTATTACGGAGACTCAAATGCAGAAGACTCTGGATGCGACCGTTTTTTAAAGTCAAAAATCGACGTCGACTATCCCATTCTCACATCGATCGATCGTCGATCGTAAATCGATCGATTGGTCTGGTAGAAACTAGCGATGGACGTCGACTAATCCATTCTACCATCGATCGATACCGTCGAGCGACGATCGATCGATTGATCAGGCCTTACCTTGGCCTGACTCTAAACGTTGTTTACCATTTTAAAGGTTTGCTGCCCGGATTCATTGCTCCCGAGGATAGGTAAGTATAATCAGTTCGCACGCGTTATAGCTGAAGTTCGACGTTTTTAATTTGCGAGGACAAGCCATTGTTGGGCAAAGGCGTTACCAGTGGGCTGGCATTTCGGTGATTTAGGTCCCTTCCCAAACCTGTTATCCAAGAGCAACTGGGTCTTATTTTTCAGAAAAGCTAGATCTTTAGAGCAGTTAGTTGCCCGTGATAGACTACACGTTTGATGTAGTGGCTGAGCGATCGGCTTCTGCGCTACGGGTTGTGGCTCCGATTCCTGCACGGAACAAATATTTGTATGGCCCACAGATAGTTGTTCCGTGTCTGGATGTTTGTGCGTGTGAAGATTTGTGTCTGTAAAAGCACTTACGATACAGGAGAAATCCTAGTGTGGGGCAATGTTTAAAAAAAATGAATGAAAGAAAGAAAAGACTTGACTGGATTGATGATGAAAAAAATCTTGAAAATGAAAACTCATTTCCTTTTTGCAACTATATGTATATATGTATATTTTTGATTAAGTATTAAGATCTATAATTTATCAAGGTACGGTATTTAATAAATACTAAACTAATTAAATTAGAAACAAAATATAAGCCTTTTGAATACTGCACGCACAGTCTATACGCATAAAAATTATAAAATAATTTCTTGGTTAACAGCAATTTTGTATTGACGTCAAAGCGAGGGCGCAGTGCGGTGACATCATGATGCTGTCTTTTTGTACCTTTGCCCTGTAAAATCAGAAAAAAAAATTAGAATATTACATACTTAACATTAAATGGATTATGCCGTTATCCGTTCTAACCTTCGTTCAGTTCTTCTTCTCTCGACTTTGGCATTGGCCCTGTACCTCTAGTAGGTATGAATTTGCAAATTATGAAAGCAGCAATAGTTTTCGTGTGCTTGTTTCTTTTCCTTGCGGGTAGATATGTACGAGTGTGGCCTGTGGGCGGCGGGTTAGGGGACTCGCCGCCCGACCAGTAACAGGCCCGAGAAGGCGGCGCGCCGTGTTCCGTGCGCGCTTCTCAGGAGGACGTGGGGCAAGGCCCCAGAGAGGAGAGGACCGGGACCTGCCGGGGTTGCGGTGCATGCTTTTGCGAACGCGCGACCCCGGCCGTACGGTCAGGAGAAGGAACACCGTTGGTTTTTAGCCGGTAAGAGTCCGGCAGACCCCCTCGCCATCCCCGGGCGAGGGACATCCATGAGGATTTTCCGACACAAAAAAAAAGGTATTTACGAGTACTGGGAGTTACAGGCCAAGAGAAGATCAACCTCTTTCAATAACATATTGTTGCATAGGTATTATAATAATTCCCAAGGAGGGTTAATGTCAGGCAGGCGGCTAGTCATAAAACAATAAGCCAAAACCTCTAACAACAAGGATTTATGAAATACATGTTGTGCCGACCTCACCTAGTGTGGGATAAAGGCAGGAAGAAGAAAAAAGTATAATTATCGACAAAATATCTTACTCTTTTTCAAGCAAGCAGTTGATACCAGAAGTTTCGACTTGCAGCTGTTGAGGCAGGAGGCGCAAGGTGCTAAGGTCTACCGATCTTTTTTCATCTGCCAGATTCATAATGCCCACGACGGCAGGGTGGCCGGGCAGCAACCTAAACAAAAGAAGAACAAATAATAATTGGCAAAACATAAGTTCTTTGCTGAAACTTTACACTAATGATTCCGGTAAGCGGTCAGACAACTTTTTTTAAATGATTGGCAAACAGACTGACTTCCACCTGATGGAAGGTGGTTACCGCAGCCTATGGACACTTGCAACACCAAGAGGATTGCCAATGCGTTACCGATATTGGTGGAATTTGTTTACGGGTATTTTGAAGAACTCCATGTCATTATTCTTTAAGGAAAACTTTAGCGGTTAGTTCATTCCACAGCCGAATCACCCGCGGCTGAATTGTTTTGCAGACGTTTTATTCTAAAGCAAGGGGAATAGCCTCATTGTCTTAGCTGAACACATGTCTTCTGGGAATCAACATGTCAAATGTAAATATCGTACCTAGACACAACTAAGATTGAGTCCGTGAGTGCTCGCACGTCCAAGTCACCGGAGCGTACAGCCGGTAGACGTTTCATCGCAACCATATCCTTGTAAAACTGGAAATGTAAAAGAATTATTAGGTTTAATCTCTTTGATGATACGTAATTTTTCCTGCTATAGAATTCTCTAGAAACACCTGCTTTGGAAGACGAGAACACGCCGCGACGCTGCCGAAGCGACGTGTTTCTACTAGAGATTCACAAAGTCGGTAAAAGGGACATTATGTTTTAATTGTTTATAGTCTTCTGATTGCGATAGGGACTAGTAATTGATTTCGGTAACATCATAACTCAATTCTTTTCCATCAATAAAATAATGAAGGCTTTTGGACAATAGTTTACTGGTGTAAACGATGCGGTGTGTAGCCCGCTTGCACAAATTGGTGACTACGCGAGAGGTAACTCACGCGCAATATTATTCTACTTAGTATTAGCATACGCGTAATAGTAAAAAAGCACTATGTCCATCTACCCATTTGTACTTTCTCGCAGGAGGCTTGCATCTAGATGTACTCGGCTATAGGCTGAGTCGACTAGAGTTCTACAATATATTTAACTCCTTTACCTTATAATGGCTTTTAGAGGCAGCCACCTGGTCTGCCAAATTAAGACTCTTATAGTTATCAGCGACAGGGAGCCAAGTAGCGGTGGCGGTAGAAAAGCCAGCACTTGTAGTAGCATCCCAGTGGTACGGCGTGCGCGCAGGGTCGCGGCTGCTCTTCCAGTAGTTGACAGGATCGTCGGTGTTGCAAGCCTGGGGGTCCTTGGTGTCTTTCCAGCTCACGTACCCGTCTGTCATGCCGAGCTCCTCGCCCTGTAACAAAAAAAGAGTCTAGACACAGGGAACTTGCAAGTCAATAAGCATCCTTGCTGAAAATCTTAGCGATGTTAGCAATCGGCAACTGCTAATCAGGACCCATCCGAAAACCAGCGCTGCTATACTACGGTGTACCTACTAGCATTATGCTGAGATGGGCTCCTTTTTTAGTCTCGTGGAGGCATATAATTTTTTTATTTTTTTGTTTTTTTATTTTTATTAAATGTGTTTGTATGTCTGTAACGAGACTTAAATATTTTTCTTTCTTTCTTTCTTTATTAGAACAGGGTCCTCTTTAAGAGGGAACAGAAAATAATAGATTGTTTACCTGATATGTGATGGTGACTCCTGGTAGGATGAGGGCCAACATATTCATCGCATCAACCCTGTCGACTCCGTACCTTGTAGCGAGGCGGCTTTGATCATGATTGCCGTTCTGAAATTTATGACAATAATTGCTATAATTCATACAGAAATCTATAAGCCTTCTATTTGCCTCAGCTATACCATCGTTGCCACTTCCTGAGGGTGTAATGAAGTAGTAACAGTCAATGAAGGGATTCTACATGTCAAGTGCATAATTGATTTATGAAATTCATTCAACATAGAAGAACATAGGGTGCTTAGTTTTCGGCAACAAGATTGACAAGCATATAATTTTGGGACCCAGTGCATAATATCAGCAAGCACATTGGGTCGTCCGCGCGACGCGCGACGGCACTACGAGTATTCCTAAGGAGGGTTGATGTTAAGCAGGCGGCCGGTCATAAAACAATAAGCCAAAACCTCTAACAACATGGATTTACGAAATACATGTTGTGCCGACCCCACCTAGTGTGGGATAAGGGCAGGAAGATGATGATGATTATTCAACATAGAATCCCTCGTTTTAGTAAAAAACAGGATAGTTACCACCCAGTTAGCGACTTTTCCAGCTGGCATATACGTCATCCACTTATCAATAACCGTCTTTAAATCTATCGCATTAGACTTATTGGTCAGTTCTCCAAGGTACACGAAGTTGAAGGGTATGGAGCCATTCCGGGATTTGTCACCATAGTAACGTATCATTTGGGGGAGACTGGTGTAAGCTTCCGTCATCATGATCTTCGACTCGTTGTGTTTATCGGTATATTCGTCCAGGACTGCTCTCCAATCGTAAATGACGTCATACGTTTCGTTTTGATCTCTGGTGTAGATGTGGGTCAGGTAGTCGTAGTCATCTGGTGTCATTTCAGCAGCACCTATAATAAAAAAACAAATCCTTTTAAAATTAACCAAATATTAGATGCATGTACCTTACTAAAGATGGTGAAACACAAAGGACTAAGGACCAGTGCAGACACAATACTTTTGATGCTAAAAGTATCGACAATCGACGACTTTGCGACTGCGTCGATGCTGTTCGATTGCGGTGTCGAAATAGTGCGTTTTAGCAATTGCATCGGGCACTGAACCATGTTCCGAAGATACCACTGCGAGTGATGTTCGTATGTGTGCGTAGTGAAGTGTTCAGTCGCGGCATACAGCGACCGGAAAGCGATTAAATCGTCGATTGCCGATGTTAAAAGTATCGTATCTGCGATGGTCCTGAGTAAGTGACACTCCTATAAACCAAGATCTACAAAGATCACTGACAATCAATAAATTATGCTGTTCGACTTGTATCAAGAACTTTATGTCAAACTGTCTTGTATTTAAATCAGCAACTGAATTCTAAGAAATAACGAAAAAGAAAATATTATAAAAATCTATACTAATATTATAAAGCTGAAGAGTTTGTTTGTCTGTTTGTTTGTTTGAACGCGCTATTCTCAGGAAGTACTGGTTGGAATTGAAAAAATATTTTTGTATTGGATAGTCCATTTATCGAGGAAAGTTATAGGCTATATAACATCACGCTACGACCAATAGGAGCGGAGCATAAATGAAAAATGTTGCAAAAACGGGGAAAATGTTTACCCGTGCGAAGCCGGAACGGGCCGCTAGTAAAATACCTATATAAACCGAAATTTCCAATATACAAGGTTAGTCGGAAAGGGGGTACTAAGCTGCGGGCCACGTAAAGTATCACTGATCACTATTATAAAGCAAGTGTTAAAATTTCAAAATTCGATAATTTTTATTTGCATGCAAAAAGATTTTGATTTTAGTTTTTTCAAAAAAAAAAACATTCCTGCTTTAGATATGAATTCAGAAAATTTATTTTCTAGTTCGTGACCCCGAATATGACCTAAATTGTAAAAACAGCTGATCATAGCTATGGACAGATAGATTTTAGAATATTTTTTACGAAATCTTTGAAAAGCAATTTCTCTTAAAGTATCGGGTTTTGGCGAAAGTTGTAGAACAAAAGTAATCCCTTATTATGGGTACTTTAACACCCTTTTGGCTTAGTACCCCCTTTCCGACTAACCTTGTATACCTACGTTATTTTCATTAATATTAACGCTATCACCGAACTGGTGGCAGAAGAAATTTAGTTACTCACCAGAGAATGGTTCATCAGGGTATTGCCCATTGTAGTTGATATCATCCACTTCATACAACATATTGACCGCATCCACACGAAATCCAGAAACTCCCTTTTCCAACCAAAAACGCAGTACATCCTAAAAAAATATTATACCATAAAAAAAAAATGTATTTCCGGAGATCTGCTTTGAAGTCTTTTTAAAGTCCATTTTCGTACAGGACACATTTCAGTTCATTAGTCAATTATAGTGTGTATGATGTGACCAGTTACCTTCATCTCCTCGCGTACTTTTGGGTTGCGGTAGTTGAGGTCAGGCTGTCCAATGACGAACTGATGCAAGTAGTACTGCCCCCGAACGGCATTGTACTCCCAGGCGCTCTTGCGGAATATGCTGATCTGGATATAAAAACAATATTATTTTTATATCTAATACTGATTCTGTGCTAAATAGATCAAATCCACTTAAATGAGATGCACTCGGGAGCAATGAATCTGGGTCACCAACACAAACCTTAATGTCTTGGAAAACATTTTTAAACATTGTTTAACATTTTAGTATAGTTTTGTTTATGTTGGTGACCCGGATTCATTGCTCCCGAGTGTATTTTTTTAAATCCCTTTATTTTACCTAATTTTTGCAGTCAGTAGCTGATAGGTTTCTCTGCGTCATCGAAGATTGCAAGTAGGCTTGTAGGGACTACACACACTACAAATCAATTTGCATTTCACCCATAGAAAATTGGTTTTTTGTATGAACATGCGACGATCTAGCTTTCGTTCGCATGCTTCACCACGCTTACGCTCCTACGCATGCTATAGAATGCTTTACGGTACATAATTGAAATTTTCCACAGAGAATGAGGTTAAGTATGTCTAAAATTATCCAGCTTTTGCAATTTGATGCTTATTAATGTGATTAGGCCATTAAACGACCCTAGTAAGGCAATGGCGGCATGGGTTTCGGGCCGTGGCTTAGCACGTTGCTACTTCAAATAGGAATCTAGCAACAGCATGCTTGAGATGGGTTTGAAAATGGAAGGAATACCAGTCCTCATACTGAAGGCTGATTTAAAAAAAAAACTGTCTTTGGTGTCGATTCTGTTGCGGACTTTGACAGGACTAAACTAAACTAACTAAGGGTGTTTGTCTCTTTCTGTTTCAATAGAAAAAGAAAGTGACAGTTGCGTTTAGTCTAGTTTAGTACTGTCAAAATGTGCTACAGAATCGACACCAATAACTACTTGAGACTTTGTTTTAGAGGACGTCTAAAAAACATGCTTACCCAGTTGTTAGGGGGTCCGACATAGTCAGGGTTCTTGGGATCTGGCTTGCCATGGGCCCAGATGTAGTAGTCGGCATAATTAGGCTCTCTCTGAACTGACTTCACGAACCAGTCGCTCTCGTTGCTCGTATGGTTGGGCACGTAGTCCAACACCACGCGGATACCTGACAGCATATAAACTGTTAGGTACTAAAATTGTTTAAGGTTACAAGAAATGTCGAGGAGTCATGTTCCATTCTCAGATCAATAAAACTTTTTTATGCCTATGAGGTTCCACTGTAAAATAAAAAATAAAATATGAGGGCATGAGGGCCAAAGTGGCCTAACGGATTTTGTTTACTGTCGCAAATGATGAAAGTAATAGAGACACAATGGCTTAAAAGTGATTCTATAATTTTTCAATAGATGGCACCACTCACAGGCACGCTTAAGCCATTGTGGCTCTATTACTTATTGTTCATGATATTATTTTTAAAAGAGTAACCATGAAATTCCTAGCCGGCTCTTCTCCATAGGAAACGACTAATTGGAACCGTGCATCTAAATTCGACTTTTCAATAGCACCTGTATTGGTTTATGTGATTTTTTTTTATTTTATTTGATTATTTACGACAATAAAAAATAATCAACACAATTTTTAAAAAAAACTGGCCACTCTGGCCCTCATATTATTTGTCTTTCTTTGTGATTGTATGATTTTATATCTTAAACGTCTAGGCAAACTTCTTCTTCCTGCCCTTATCCCACACTAGGTGGGGTCGGCACAACATGTACCTATTTCATATGTCCATGTTGTTAGAGGTTTTGGCTTATTGTTTTATGACCGGCCGCCTGCCTGACATCAACCCTCCTTGGGAATACTCGTTGCGCCGTCGCGCGGGTGACCCAATGTGCTTGCTGATATTATGCACTGGGTCCCAATATGATATGCCGCCAACTAAGTAGACTATGTTCTTCTTGGTGGGGTATATAGGTACTTGAAGTTCCTCGACCCACTCATTCAGTTTGAATTCTCTTCTCTACTCTTGCCAAGTTACGTGCCGGCGACATAATGTCCTTGTAGCGTACAATAATTGGTTGCGATTTGCAAGTCTTCCAACTGTTGTCGTAACGATCGCGACGATAGGCGAACACAGGAAGATGTCATTACGTCGTGCGATGATTTTATCGTCAACAGTAATCATGGCAGTTTATTTGTCTTTATCGTTTAAGTTGTTGTAAACAATGTAGTTACTGTTATAGTGTACAAGCAAATACATTGATAGTTATTTATTTATGATCCATTTGTTACTCTATTTGGTCTAGTGGCGAGGTCCTGTGTTATTGGGTTTTTTCCGTGTGGAATTCCTCAGTAGCAGCGTGGAGTTTGGATTTGTGCCCGGTTGTTGGCAATAGAGTCGCCCCCTATTTCGTGGGACTTAAACATAACGGTGAAATGAGGGTGTTACTATACACCTCTGTCCAAACCTTCGGGGAATACAGGCGTGATGTTAAACATAACATCACGCCTGTATTCCCCGAAGGTGTTTATAACAATAAACAACTAACAAAGGCATCAAAGAATTTACCGGAAATCTTGTATTATGCACGCGACTTAGACCGAGGATACGCTCGCGAGGTAAATAAATCAGATCAAAACAAATCACTCTATAAGATTATGTAACAGTTGAGTCATTCAGTTTTTAAACGCCCAACTTAGAATACGAACCGTAACCCATAGATGATGAGATGAGAACATTAAAATACCATTATGTTGCGTTTATCTAGTAAAATCGGCGATTAACAAAAGGAATTTATAAGGCGGATGTCAGTGGAAACGCCGGTAGAGGACGCCTAGAAGGACATACATGGATGTTATTGATGATGTTCTTACAAAGGACAGGTGCGTAATACTCTCAACTGGCGCGCGTGTATGACAAAATGTATGAATGTGGATAAAACAAAAGGAGTATGTAAGGATCGTAGCATGTGGCGTTCTATAGTTTCTGCCTACCCCATGGGAAAAAGGCGTGAGTTTGTGTATGTATCTAGTAAAATCTGGCACCTATATCTTTGAAGAATATCAACATTAAAGCGCCAAATCCACTAGCAAGTTTTATTGCCCAAGTTATTGCACGCAAGTGCTCGCTTAGTTTGTAAAATTTGCAGAAGTCGACTCGCTGCGGGTGTGTCCTCAGTTACAGCTAGTTCACACGACTGTTTACAGGACCCGTTTTAGCGGATCCGTTTCATTTTGGTGATGGCGCCCGTAGTTTTATGAGCACAAAACAGATAGGTAGGTACAGAAGTCAATCTACACACAAGTGCGCTCGAGCAACGCACACGTAGACACTGCTCACGGACACGATATCTCGGACTGTTTGGGACTAGAGTGCGAGTGAGTGCGAGCGCGAGTGCCATGTGCTTGAGAGAGATAGATAGGTATATACCTATAGATAGAGCGACCGCCGAGCGTAGTTATGAAAAGTGAAGTACATACATGTGATTGACTTCTGTACCTATCTGTTTTGTGGTATGAGCGAGTTCATATACACGACAATATTCCGAAACCAGTAAAAAATACCGGATCCGTTATTTTTATCGTATCCTGCCTGACAGATGCGACGCAGGTGCCATTTGTTTATCTGTTTCGTCGTTACAGATGTGAACAACCCATCCAGTATCGACGGATCCTTTAAAACGGATCCGCTGTGTGAACGGGCTCTTGGAAAGTAAAACTTGCTATGGTGGATAAGAAATACTTGAACCATTTTAACATAAATAATTAAATAACCATGCGAATAAGTGGTTTTACTTACCCAATTTCTTAGCCTGTATCATGAGCGCGTCGAAGTCATCCATGGTGCCATACTCTGGAGCTATCTTCCTATAATCTGCTATGTCGTACCCGAAATCGTACATAGGCGACAGGAAAATGGGAGACAGCCATATCGCGTCGACGCCCGTGTCTTTCAGGTAAGGAAGCTTCTGGGTAATGCCTGTTAAAAGGAACTTTATGTTAAGAAAAAGTACTGCGTAAATAGGTAGGTAAATGCAGTGTGATTCAAGCAAGCGACATAAAAGGCGATAAAATGACGAAAATGTCAGGTAGACCCTATAGTAGTATACCCTTCCGTAGTTACTGCACCACTGGTTGTCCTTTTGGGGTTGTTGATGTTTAGGCCGTCCATTAAGCGACCTCCGGGACGGTAGGACCATGTGGTCACATGCCACTGTTAACTACACGAGATGGTCGGGGGAGGTTACGCCGTTTGCCCCAAAACGTGCTTAGGCGGCGCACATTTGCACCAGTGCGTTCTGCTGGAGATCTCGAAGCTCCACCACATGTGCTGAAGACGGCCAGGCCGATTTGTTGTTTTTTTGTGGTGAGAATAATTCTCATATAATTCGGTATAAAACACCTACCCTTACAACATAATATAATGCTATCCCTTTACCATGTTAGTGATTATGGCTAGGTTACCTAACAAACACTTTTTTAACCCGTATGCTGGGAGCCACATGATTAACCAGACACAGATTGAACCAGACACTTAGACGTATAATAATATATTACTACTTTCGGCACTTCCCTGGTGATTCAGCACATACATAAATCCTTATTAATCTGAGCGTGTTAATTTTTTACCAAGGAGATTGATAAGGTACTTAATTTGTATCTTTTTTAGAAAAAATAGGCAAGATCGTGACTTAAGCCCAGTAGATTTTACACCTAATGATTACTGTTAGATGTTTGCGAACAAGTAATTTCCATTTGTGGCATTGCAACTATGAGAAACTTTTCTTTTGCAATCTTGTATGCAGTTATCGATAAATGACAATGTTATTATCTACTTACTTAGGTAGATAATAACATTGTCATTACTTACAGGTACTTACCTACCTCCATAAGATGAAGATGATGATAATAATATTATGATAAACACTAGAAGGTGTTATATAAATTAACTAGCGACCCGCCCCGGCTTCGCAAGGGTGCAATATAGATACTAATGTGGGGCATATAAATCTTCCTCTTAAATCACTCTATCTATTAAAAAAATCGCATCAAAATACGTTGCGTAGTTTTAAAGATCTAAGCATACATAGGGACAGACAGACAGCGGGAGCGACTTTGTTTTATACTATGTAAAGAAGATGAACCAATTAATAACCAATAGGTAACGATCGGTTAGATATAGGAACCAGTATAAACGTATTTTAGTTGGTACATAGATCTTTATAAAGCGCCAAATCCACTAGCAAGGTGTATTTCGCAAAACAACTTCTGCAAGTTCCACGAACTAAGCAAGCACTTGTTGCAAAATAACATTTGCTAGTGGATTGAGCGCTTAAAGGAAGGGCTAACTACTAGGTATCTATTAATAGTACCTGGATGACCGAGCTTAGCTCGGTTTTTTTTTGGTAAATCTTGTTTTTTGGTTAGAAAAAAAAAAGGAATTAAATGGTCTAAAAAGAAGAAAATAAACTTTAAATTAAATCGATCCCATCAATTTATTACATTATACAACTAATTTATTAAAACAATATAAAAGTTTGTCGCGAGAAATACAATTTTATGAAGTACCTACATAGGTACATTTTTTCTTAGAATTACTACACTTTACATTTATTAGTTATTGTACATACATATTGCATTCTTGTTTATTTAGTATCTCCCGACAAGCTTTTATAATATTTAAATAAATTAGTTGTATAATGTAATAAATTGATGGGATAGATTTAATTTAAAGTTTATTTTCTTCTTTTTAGACCATTTAAATAAAAGCTTGTTTTTTAAAATGTTTTTTGTACTATTCATTTATTTATTTTTTAGTCGGTATATCATGTTGAAATTTAGAACGGTCTTTCATAATTGAACGCGTATACAACATTTCATGTCTGTACTGCTAACCATTGAGGAGTTCTCTAGTCAGGACCCAATCCTGGGTGCAGCAACCATGTCACGGTAAAACTTAAAACTTTCTATCATAATAAAACGCGTACACAAAATTTCGTGTCTGTGCTGCTAAACATTGAGGAGTTTCCTAGTCAGGACCCAACCCTGAGAGCAGCAACCATGTCACGGTAAAACGTAAAACCGGCTATCATAATAAAACGCGTACACAAAATTTCGTGTTTGTGCTGCTAAACATTGAGGAGTTCCCTAGTCAGGACCCAACCCTGAGTGCAGCAACCATATCACGGCAAAACTTAAAACCAGCTATCACAATAAAATGCGTACCCAAAATTCGTGTCTGTGCTGCTAACCATTGAAGAGTTCCCTAGTCAGGACCAAACCCTGAGTGCAGCAACCATGTCACGGTAAAACTTAAAACCGGCTATCATAATACAATGCGTACACAACATTTCGTGTCTGTGCTGTTGAGCGTTGAAGAGTTCCTTTATCTGGAGCTAATCCTGGATGTCGATTCAGGTCATGCTTACCAAAAAAATGTATTGTCATCGGAAATGAAGCAAAATTTTTAAATTCAACTCCTTAGGATAAGAGGAAGTGATTCAAAATTCAGTTGCAAGATTTCAACCGAACATACATACATACAAACATTGCAAGTTAAATAAAAGCGTATAAAAAGAAAAATAAATTATAAAAGCTTGTAAAAAAAAGAAGGAACTTAAAAAAAGGGAAAAAAATAATCAGCAGGACACGAACCAGGGTTTTCAGGTTTTCGTGACCGCCCGATTTCCCACCTGAGCTATTATAACATTGCAAACAGAGGCGAAATTTACTTTCGTATTCTAATGATATTGTAGCAGCTTTTAATTGCCTAAAAACACGGATAAAACGACATTTTTTTAAATGAAACCTAGCTAGATCGATTTATCGCCCCCGAAACCCCCTGCATATTAAATTTCATGAAAATCGTTGGAGCCGTTTCCGAGATTCAGATTATATATATATATATATATACAAGAATTGCTCGTTTAAAGGTATAAGATAAGAAACCAGTTCATGAGAGTTCAAGTGACATGCATCCATGTACATCATGTTATTATGTTAATAAATCATGACAATTAAGTTACTTAACTAAAATATCGGGTTACTTTCCTACATTATAACTATATAACCGTGCTTTCACACAGCAGATCCGTTTTAACGGATCCGTCGTTACTGGCGTACTGGATGTGTTGTTCACATCTGTACCGACGGATCAGTTAAACAAAATGGTTGCTGCGTCGCATCTGGCAGGCAGGATACGATAAAAATAACAGATACAGTATTTTTTGCTGGATTCGGAATACTGTCGTGTGTGTAAACTCGCTCATACAACTACAAGCGCCATCACCAAAATAAAAACGGATCCGCTAAAACGGATCTTGTAAACAGTTTCTGTGTAAACCAGCTGTAACTCGGTACCTAGGTGTACATACTTTGTTTCACGTAAGATATTTTGTATCATGGGATTTTTCAATAGAACGCGTTCTTCGTTCGAACCACTAGCCATAAGAGGAATATTAATGTTAAATATTCAAGAATAAAAAACAATAAAGTTAGTCATATTTTGGCGTTTACTAAACGTTGATTTGTGAAACAACATAGAAAAGAAGACCCGAGGAGATCCATCAAAGTGTAATAGACACCATATATTTATTATTAGCGGCCCGTCCCGGTTTCGCACGGGTGGACATTTTTCCCGTTTTTGCAACATTTTTCATTTATGCTCTGCTCCTTTGGTCGTAACGTGATGTTATATAGCCTATAACCTTCCTCGATAAATGGACTATCCAACACAAAAATATTTTTTCAATTCCAACTAGTACTTCCTGAGATTAACAGGTTCAAACAAACAAACAAACTCTTTAGCTTTATAATATTAGTATAGATTAGGCGGGCGAATATTCGAAAAATATTAACAAAAATTGAGATCGTCATTAGCGTCATCCCAAAGTTAAGAATGCAGATGTTTAATACTATAATTATGATAATGAAAACTGAAACTATACCGCTACCGTCAAGCAACAAGACAAGAATAAAAACAATCTGACAATACTATAACGTTAAATAACAACCCGGGAGAAGAATGATTTGCTACATTAATGTTTAAACATTTCGAATATTCACCCAGGTACTACGTACGTAGTAAAATAATATATCTATGGTAGTCAGTAGTCACTGAAGATGTTCTAATATTGGCCGTTTTTTTTATGTAGTGTAATTAATCGGCATTTAGGCCGACATGGCCCTGTCGGTGCACCTGATGGTAAGTTACTGCCGCTATAAACAACCCCAAGAGGATTTCTGATGCGTTACCAACTATAGAGTGGAAGTTGCAAAGTCTCATGTGCCTGTAATTACACCGGCACTATTGCCATTTAAGCAGGGAAACAGCAATGCTGCTGGGCGGCAGAAATAGGTATAGTGGTCGTACTTCCCCGGGACACTCTATCAGAAAGAGCTCTACTATACTAAATACATTTAGGGTGTTGATGGGCTTGCCGCGCTACTGCAGTGCTTCAGGCATGTTCACAGAGGCGCGAATAAATGACTTTCATGCCATCATGCGCAGAATATGCGCTAGCCCCAACAGCATCCTGCAAACTATTGTAAACAGGTGGGACAGCCCCATACTGGGACATTGAATACGCCTACATGCCAATGTGGCGTAATTCTAAATCAAGTTAATTTTATTTTCTGGTAGATGTAAGTACTTACTAACATTAGTTTCTAAGTTACTTGTGTACTAACCAAAAGGACTTTCAGTCTGAAATATTAGTTTTTTTTTTACCTTCTACAGAGCACTTCTTCTCTCGTCAACATGAGCTACATGACAATAGCTTATGCCGAGGTGATTAGCCAGTCAGCATGGTGGGTCGCAGGACTGAATGCCCAGGATTCGCCGGACGTACTTAAGAATCGTCTCTTTTCATGCATTATTTTCTCTTTGCATAAAAGCACTAATACTAAAATTTGTTATTCTGTGATGAGACGCATAAAGAAAGTTAGTCTACAAAGCCTTAAAGTAACTAGTGGCGTCGCAATCAAAGACAAGCTACTTAGTATTTTGAGAAAAAAATGCATGGTCTGGACTTCTTAATTTTCTTATACCTACAGTTAAATATCGGAATTCGTTTTTGTTAGAAAACTAATTATCTACTGTCCAATAGCACGTAATTTCAAAATTCAAATTCAATATACCGGTTTACGAAAGCGGATTTTTAAAATATAGTTTTTTGTCATTGCCTTGTTCTGTTTCGTTGGTCTAGTGACGGCAAGCGCGACTACTGGTCGTGAGGTCATGGGTTCCATCCTCAACTCGGGTAAAGTGTTATTGAGATTTTCCGTGTGGAATTCCTCAGTAGCAACCCGGAGATTGGATTTGTGCCCGGTTGATGGCAATAGACTCGCCTTCTATTACATAGGACTTAAACATAACGGCGAAATGAGGGTGTTATTATACACCTCTGCCCAACCCTTCGAGGAATACAGGCGTGATGTTATAATAAGTTAAAATTTCACAGAGAAGTCACATCATCATCAGTTTAGAGAGCCAGGGTTAATGGATATGTCCACTAGGCTTCTCCCATGCCAATCACATGCCCGTAGTTACCTCACCACTGGCTGAACTGCTTAAGTCAAGGCAGCGCTAGTCCTCTAGTACCGAGTGCACTGCTGGCCAGTAGATTAGTCAGTCATTAGCTGGCCGACAGAACCTCTATCTGAACTAGTTTGGAAGAGCTTAATGTTCGATGCTCACTTGTTTTTGGACGTCAAAACGTGAATCTTTACATAGTATAAAACAAAGTCACGCCCGCTGTCTGTACGCTTAGATCTTAAACTACGCAACGGTTTTTAATGCAGTTTTCAGCAATAGATAGAGTGATTTAAGAGGAATGTTTACCGATATTAGTATCTACATTGCACCCGTGCGAAGCCGGGGCGGGTCGCTAGTTAATAATAAAATTAAACTCACCATTCAAGTCTCCGATTCCGTCTCCATTGCTATCCTTGAAGGAGCGAGGGTATATCTGGTAGACGACGGCCGACTCCCACCACACGTCCAGGCAGGCCACGCTCGCGACCGTTGCAGCAACCAGCAATAGTAGTACCCCACCCATTTTGATTTCCCTACTACACAAGGTAATTAGAATTGTATTAAAAACGATAAAGATCTTTTTCTGTTTAGACCTTGTAATATAGAGATAATTTACTTAATTATGTAGGTAATATTTCCCACAGTTCTTCAACAAGAAATGTAAGAAACGCAAAAAAATGCCGCACGAATTGATAATTTTCATGATATTTCCGTAACAAGAAGATTCGCAAGGCTCTAAATTAGTATTGCTATAGTCAATACTACGAACCGTAATATCGCGATCCAAACTTTATTACTTACCTACAGGAACTCAATCGATTATGGAACGCATTGAAAATAATATAAAGTAACAATTAAAATTTAAATCAAGTCGCAGACGTCGCAGTTTAACTTATTTCAGCCCATCTTAATCGGGAGATTACGATTGGTCAGTACTTAGTACCGTTATCTCATATCGCAAAACGCGTATTGCTTTGGCCAGGGACTGCTGGCAAAATGCACTCCGTTGGCAAAAATAAAATATATGCACTCGCGGCAATCTTGCTCTTAATTATTTTATTACACAACCGACCTGCAACCGCTTCTGCTGCGCGAATAATCATGTGTGCAGGCGACGGTTCCTTATAAGCCGCAGCATCCAAGTGTGTTGTGAATGCGTCGAATTGTTCGCTACAATGTTATCTTTTCGTTGCAGAATTATCTGAATGGTTCCCAATGGAATATTATGGAAAGTATTATGTAAATATTTATTTTAAACCGTTACAGGAGGTATCAGTGGTATTAAATATTGATTTGTCTTATTTAAAGAAATATGATGCGATATAGTTTTTATAACGGTTCGTAATTCGTGAGTCGTAAGTAAGATAGTGTAAAATGAAGTAAACGGTGAGTTCTTATTAAAAGGATTACATTTATAGTCTACACATTGGAAAACTAGGTTGGTAATTTTTTTTTGATGCTGGTATCTGCCACTGGCCTGTGGTAGAAAGTTGGATGATCATCTCGTCATTTGCCGATCTTCAAAGCGTTGCGGATCGTTAGAAGATTGCTTCTGAGGTCTGAAGTAATGATAGGTATATGACTCCCCATCCTGCTGTCTATAGTGCGGAGGTAAGCTATAAAATTTATTGCAGTTTTTTAGTCCGCCAACACGCACCAGGCCAGCGTGATTGACTAAGGCCTAAACCTTTTCACGCTGAAAAGAGGCCCGTGCCCAGCAGTGGGACAGTAATGGGCTAATTATGTATTATGTTATTGCACTTCGATAATGAGTTCCAGTGGTGTAGTTTCTGCTGTAGTGTGCGGGTGAATGCTGCCTTGTTGAACCTGGAATATCTAATTCTCTCCTTTTTACCCGACTGCGCGACGCAAAGGAGTGGTAATGTGTTTATCAGCCTATGTATGTATGTTTGTATGTTCCTTTGAAGCACTATACAGACCAAACGCCTGGGCCGATTTTTATGATTCAAACGTCAATCGATTCCTCTTAGTCCGGCGAGTGTCACTAAAGACATGACGATTAGTGAAAATTCAATATGGCGACTACTGGACGCCATATTGTGAAAATGAAAAAAATGAAAGTCAACAAACTATATCAAGTGGGGTATCGTTGAATAGGTATTTAATAAAAATCATTTTAGAAACAAAAAAAATATAAAAAAAACAGAAAAAAAATATAAATAAAATTAAAAGAAAAAAATGTGGTCAACTTTTTATTTGAAACTAGCTAGGTACTCCTAACTAAAAAGTAGAAAAAAAAACAAAAAACCCGACTGCGTAAAAAGTGAACCAAACTACGTAGGTACACCTACATAATAAAAAAACTGAAAAGAAAAAAACAAGCACTCAGATGTCCGGTGGTCTAGAATTCTATAATATATTATTGAATGAATACTATTGAAGAAAATGAAATATATTCTAATAATGGAACATAACACTGAACAGTCGGGATCCATTGAAAAATTAGATTGGCTGTCGACTAATGGATCCCGACTGTTCAGTTGTTATGTTCCATTATTAGAATATATTTCATTTTCTTCAATAGTATTCATTCAATAAATTATTAGGTATAGAATTCTAGACCACCGGACATCTAAGTGCTTGTTTTTTTCTTTTCAGTTTTTTTTATTATGTACTTAGTTTGGTTCACTTTTTACGCAGTCGGGTTTATTTTTATGTTTATAACAGTCACTCGATGAGATAGGCATCGTTGATACTTAATCTCACTGATGGAGGTAGAATACCAACACACAAAGTGTGACAGTGTTTTAATATTCAAAATAAGAATTTGTCACTCAAAAACTGTTCCTTCAACCCAAAAAGTCGGTGTATGTTATTATTGTTTTTGTATACTTATAAATAAACGTGTTGTAACCAAAATAGCCTCTTGATTTCAACAGGTTATGGGCTCAGGTCAAGGCTCCAAAAAAGTCTAGAAGCTAGAACACATTACATCATACATTGCTCGCCCCCTTAATAGCTAATTTTTCTAAAAATTGCTTTAGTTTTGGGCCTAGTAAGGATTTTGTTAACATATCTGCCACCATATCTTGTGAAGGCATATATTTTACCTCAACCGCCTCATTCACTATAGCTTCGCGAACGTAATAAAACCTAATATCGATGTGTTTAGTCCTGTTATGGTTCATTTTATTTTTCGCTATTTTATGTGCTGATTGGTTGTCATTGTAAATGACTACCGGTTTGACACTAGTCCCCTTTGTTAAACTTATTAACTTTCTTAAATAAATAGGTAGCTTCTTTCGATGCTTGACTGAGGCCTATATATTCTGCCTCTGTGGAGGATAGCGCCATTACTTTATTATATTATCTCCTAGTCTAAAAATTAAACCTGTACAGGATTTCCTATCATATGACCCACCCCAATCCGCGTTTTAACTAATATTGTTTTTGATGTGATTTTATTTTGAGTTATGATTTGTAATAGATATTTTTTTTTTGTTTGTGTTTAGTATTTTTATTTTAGTGACGCTAGTCACAGTTACTCGAACGAGAACGGGGACCGAGAGCTTTGAACTTCGAGGCCCGGATCGTTGACTGAAATTTAATGTTGCATTAGGTAGGTACCTACGTAAATATTTTTTCACTTCAGTAGCTCAAACATGTAGGTTTTGCTGCCTGAAATCAGTGAGCAAAATGCGATTTTGCTCACTGAGTGAGACAAAGTAACTTTTTTTTTTTCAGAAAACCGCGAATATCTTATTCAGCCTTGGGTTAATCATACAATGCGAAACATTCACACTCTATCTCTTTCCCGCCATTAGAAAGAGACAGAGACAAAGACCAGCCCTTTCGAAGTTCCGATTTTGAATTCGACCTCAAAGACAAACACGTTCGGAATTTCGTAGATACTAACTAAAGAAATTTTGCAAAAAGATAATTATGTCTTTTAATGTAATTTATTGAATTCTTAACTTATTGTTGTATTTAAACGAAAATAAGTATTTACTGCAAATAAAACTGATATCTAACCTGTAAATATTTATTTCTAGTTTCATTATTGATACGTAATATATTTTGAATAATAAAATATCATGGGTGCTATTTCCGAACACGCCTTAATTTAAATAAAAGAGCGGGAATAAAATTTCGTTGCTGGCGTAAAGAGTTGAATAAGTTAAATAAATATTAAAACAATCGTAAAAAATGTGAAACTAGCGATGAGAACAGTATTTTAACACCGGAAGAGTTAAAACAAGTTATTAATGCAGAATTAAGTTTCCTACCTGAGAAGTCTCGCGAGAAATATCTGAAAGCATACCATGTCTTCAATGAATGGAGACTTTTAAAGGGCGCAAGCAGTTTTTCGGAGACGGTGTTGCTATCTTATTTTTTATATTTATCACAAACGAGGCGATCATCTACAACGTGGAGTACTTATTTACTCAATGTTGAAAGCTACTTTAAAAACAAAACAGAACGTGAATATTGAAACACGCAAAACTATTAAAATTTCAAAAAAATTGAAAATATTAATTTAAATTAGATTTTCAATACTTACGTTATTTTGATTCACAATAAATAGTTATTTCAATATATTCCTGTTTATTATTTTATCTCCTAACGTGTTCTCGCTGCTGAAGTGAAAAGTTATGTGTGTTACACGAGAGCAAAGTTTTTTGCATCTCGTGCCTTTGAATCCCTCGCCACACTCAGGATTCAACTTTAGAATCACTCGCTACGCTCGTGATTTAATCGTTGAATCCTTCGCTTGTTCAGGATTCAAAATCAGCACTCGCAGCAAAAATCGACTTTGCTCTCTTGTTGCACAAATAACTATTAGGACTCGGAGTTTGGGTCGACAGTAAATGGGCGAACCCGACAGATGACAATGTGTCAGGACCTTAACTGAAGACGATGTGTTTTATATATTAAAATATTTTCAGTGGACTTATTTATTAGAGTCTGGCAAACGAAAGAAGACACTCGAATTATTTGCAAACTTTTTATATGGCAACAATTTTTCAACAAAAACAAATAAATTCTAAAGTATCAAATTAGGTTATTGCTTTATTTTGGGGTTGCTAAGTATGCTGATATTTTTTAAAGCCGCGCTTTTTCAGTCTCTACTTTCGTTTGCCAGACTCTAGTCTCGCAATCTTTCACCGTTTTCAGAGTTCCGTATCTGTAAAACGGAACCCTTAAAAATTCGTCATGTCCGTACGTCCATACGTGCATGCGTCCGTCCATCCACCCGTCCGTCATTCCGTATTACAGCCATTTTACTTGAAGAATATTGAGACTAAGTACATTTGTAGCGGTAGGTGCCTTTTGTGAACGGCCATACAGGCGTGTAGTGAAATTACGAAAAAATAATATGAAACTGAGAAATGAAACAAAAACTTTCGCGCAAATCGTCTTGTATCGTTGGATAGGTCTTTAAATAGGATTAAAGTATCCGTTATTTTTCCGGAAAAATGATTTGATTTATTGTTTGTAAAACTGGATGGGCACAATATTATTGATAAACTAATGATAATAAAGCACCGAATGATTTATGTGATAATATTAATAAATTATTATTCTTTGCGGTGCCTCTGTTATATATTTTTTGATTTATTATAAGCAATAGAGTTTCTAAACGGAAACAGAAATGTCATCACTTGTCAGTATGACCTATGACACTTGATGCATATCTCTAACTAGTCTGTGACTTGATGTCACTTTTGTTTGACTACTTCCGATTCTGACGAAGAAATTGCGCTAACCGCCAAACCGGCACAACAGAACTTACAAGAGCATATTATTAATCAGGTCTGGTTGGTTAGATTTTAAATAATTGTACAATAGTTATTAAAACAATGGCAGAAGAAGAGCACTACGACGACGTCGACATATCGGACATAATTGACGAATCGGAGCATTATCTTGAGGCGGACCATCAAAATGCAGAAATAACAGAGACTACGGACACAGAAAACATAAATACGATTCCGGATTCTGATTTATTAAACTCTGAAGAGCAGGCTGTTGATGAGAAGAGGCCTCAGGTTCAAAATAAGAGTGAAGTTATACGTTCCACGAGGTTACCGATAGCTAGGATTAAAAACATTATGAAAATGGACCCTGATGTCAGTGTGGTTTCGGGAGATGCTGTGTTCTTGGTTACTAAAGCTACAGTGAGTAATATTTCATCTTCTCTCATGTTGGCAAGAGCTATACGAGAATAGTTAATGCTGTGGTGAAAAGATTAGACAGTCAGCAAGGTTGGTACTGGGGCTGACTGCTCAGACTGTGCTGATGATCCAATTGATTCGAGTCAGGGTTCTAACCTTTAAAATAGAGGGTTTACGAACTTCTTGTCCTGGTTTAAGAGGAAATGTGGGCTGCAAAATATTAATAATTTGAATAGGTTTTGCAATCTATTTCTGTCCCACTCCTCCCGTAACCCTTCCCAATTGAGCGCGAAAGAGACACATGCATCTCGGACTGATTTCTCCTGTGCAATATTAGTGAAATCGTACTTTCATATTTCCCTGTTTCCTTCTTCAAATCTGGACAGATTTTAATATTTTTTTCTGTAATCATTTAAGAAAGATTGGTTATGTCTGTATGCTTTTGTTTTATTTTTTATATTCTTCAAATTTGTGCCAGATGTTTGAAAACGATGGTAAAACCAGTATATTTTTGTAAAATTTAAATATTTCTAGTTCTTTTAATAATCAATTTATTGACAAAAACTAAACATAGGGACAGTGGTGGTAGATATAATATATCATAATTATGGTAAAAAATATTTGCTCTAGTGACATTATTTATCCAAGGAGGAAACTGAGGAATATGTTTGTATGGACTAAATGCTGACCGCATTTCCTCTTAATGATATTAAGAATAGCAGAGTTGTGCCAAAGATCATAATAATATCCTTAATTATAACTGTTATTTCTTATGTAATAAGGTCCTTTTAGTCGCAAAATAGGCCAATGCATCTTTCCAATTGTGTTGCAACAGTCGAATTAAAGTAAATAATATAAATTATGTTGTTTTCAGGAACTATTTCTTGAAACTATAGCAAAGGAAACATATGCTTATACATCTACCAATAAGAGGAAAATAATAGCTAAGAAAGATTTGGATTTGGTCATCAACAAAGTGGACTGCTTGTGTTTCTTAGAAGGTGCTATGGACTTTTGATCAATAAATAATAGCTGTTACAGCTGATGGCCTTAAAGCTAACAGCCTAGACCAACATAACAAGTCTTGTAAAGCGGCTAGAACAAGGGCTTGAAGCAGAGAAAGGTAGGTACCCCTCATGGTAAAACCAGGGGGGTAAAACCAGCCAATGCATTGTAGGATGGTTCCTTTCCCTAGAATTCTAGAGCCCAATCACCAATGGACTTTTATATGTTACTAGCACTTAGCCCATGACTTTGTCCACGTGAATTTTCATACAAACTTCCATCCCCTATTTTACCCTTTTAAGGGTAGAATTTCCAGAAACCCTGTCTTAGTGGATGCCTACGTCACAGCAGGAACCTGCTGTCCAAATTTCATGTTTCCAGCTTCAGTGGTTTAGGCTCTGCATTGATGAATCAGTCAGTCAGGACAAGTAATTATATATGTATAGATTTATTGTATTTATGTTAAAGTAATAATTTAAGTTAATCATTTTTATTATAAGTATTCTTTTTTGTGAAATACATTAAATTCATGACCTTTTTTAATGCATAATGTAGTTAACTCGCACAAGCAATTTGCAACATTAATAATTCATGAATAGGGAATAAAATGGCATGTGATTATTTCAAAAATATTTTTATTTTATACATGTATATTACAACATTTACAATTATTAAACATAAATAACAAGAGTCTTTTAGTTATACAAAATATTAAGAACTCAACAATTGTTTTTGTACATAATGTAATGTATGCATTTACATTACTAGGCATCCATAGGTAAAGTAGATAATACCGTACAATGTGAATGAAGCTAGGAATCTATTAGCACTTCTAGTTCCCCCAGAACAAGTTCCGTTGTTTCCACTCTCGGCTATGGATTGTAGCACCATTGCACAGTACCCTGACATAGTAATTGAGTTCTTAACCACTTTGACCCTGCAACACAAAAAAACAGGCAAGAATTATTGAAACAGCTACCTCTGTATAAATCTTATCCCAGAAATAGTTTCAACATTTTGACACTATAGAAACCTGCCAAATCTTTAAAAGATTTTCCCTTATCTGAAAACTTGCCCTAAGGATCGAATTTTCACTAATAATGGTCAAAGCACACATATCAACTAGGAAAGGGATCGTCACCGTATCGCCTTTCGCCTCTCCGTCAAACAGGCGTCAACCTACGTAAGCACGTAACCAAAGCGGATCAGCAACTCCGATACGTCGACTCGGCTACGGCTAGGCGACGCCGTGCTTACGGCTCGCAGTAACAGTAGTGTGCTGCAGGCAGGCCGCGGGAGGGGTGAGAGGGGCAAGGGGTGGACGAAGAGACGTAAGCTTGCGTACGGAGAGACGTAAGCGTGGAGACGACGAGCCGTAAGCGCGGGAACCAAGTTGACCACGCACCGCACCGCGGTTAGTGAGCTTGTCCCGAGGCGAGGCGATTACGTTACGATTCCGATTAGTGTGCGTTGCAGTATGGAGTTTCATACAAAGAATACTGAACGACTCGAGTTGATACGGTGACGATCCTTTTCCGAGTTGATATGTGTGCTTTGACCTTAAGATAACTTTTATCAGGAGAATAACGGTCATTGCGTCAAAATTGTCCTGAACACTAAAACACATGAAATTACTGTCTTGTTAGGACTTATCATATTATCCAAGATATCCCATAAACACAGCTTAAGTTATAGAGGACAAATCGAGGTAGTTTTCATTAGGATATGAATGAACTCATTTGCATTTGCACCCTTAACCCTCTGATATAAAGCTAGTTATTTTTGACCGAGTTAAGCTTCCCGGTTACGTAGAAAGTGAGTAACGCTTATAGAGGCACTGTAGTGATTACTCATTTACCTCTCAATCATGGTGATGATGGCAACCTTTTTTTTTGTGGTTTCTTGCGGTAAACTAGGAAACATGTGTTTAGCAGTGGCGTTTGTCGGTTTCATCTTCCTGGCGTTATTAACCCAGCTTGACAGGAGCGTACAAGTCTAATATGAACGAATTAACTGGAAACAGTAGGTAACTATCTTGTTAGATTCTGTTGAATCTTACCCTTTGTCAGAAGAGCAAGTAGTTCCCGAAGCCACTACTTCTAATCTTTGGGGCACACTGGAGAGCGAAGTTAGGTCCACGTCTGTCGTTAAGCCTGACAAATTTATTACGGCCACGATCGCAGTATTATTTGTAGGTACCCTAATGGAAAAAAGTTTAAGTTGAGAAATGGTAATTAAAATCAAGGTACCTATATAGACATGTATTGTCACACACCCATTATTGGTCTAGGACAGGGGTGACCAATTTGATTCGACCCAAGATTACTGTTTACTGAGTAGACTTTGTGCGATCTACCAATTACATAATCAGTACCTCTTCATTCAACTTATATTAAAATTATAATTTTCTTTGCCTTGCCATGATCGACTGGATTAAGAGCCGCGATCGACTGGTTGGCCACCCCTGGTCTAGGAGATCTGATATGCATTGATCCAAAGCTCGGCAGACTAGACCGCGTAGAAAGGCGGTGGTATTTAGAGTATCGCAGAATTATCAGATAAATGATATCCAAAGGATAAAAGGCGAGAAGCAGCGTCTCCTGTGCTTAGAACAACAGGTACTGCGATCATCAATGGGGAAGGCAACGCAAAACGAAAGCAGATGGCAGCACCTCCATGCTTAGTTATATCAACCAATCAGAACCATCGGGGTGATATTAACAATAATGTCAAACATATGTCAATAAGATTGCATTGGTACAATCGAAAGTGGCGCCATTAGTTCCACAGTTGCCTACCCCATTCGTCTGCTACGATCTGTTCAATCAAATTATGGCAATATCGAATGCTTAACTGTGGTCATTCACGGCTGACATGTTGATGAGGATGGAATTCGTACCTTGTAACAACTAAAACGTCATCCGTCATCGCATGTGTTCCCAATTCCCCGGTGCTTACAGCCGGTGTATGTTTTAAGGCAACCACATCCTTGTAAAACTGTAATAAAAGTAAAAATGGAGACGTAGTCGGTGTTAATAAGAAGCGGGTTATTTCCTTGGACTCCGAAAGAAGTTCCCACTTTGCTAAAAATATCAATTGTTCCTATTTTGCTACAAAGTATATTAATAGAAGGTGCAGTTAACGTTCAAATATTGAATTTTGTGAGGTAGCCACGAGCGCCTACAATAATCTATAATAAATATTAAAAATATTTCTTCAAGAAAATGAATGCTGCGAATGAGTAAGCTAGTAACTTACCTTATAATGACTCTTAGTTGCTGCCATCTCGGCTGCTAAGTTAATCGTCTTGTAGTTACTAGCGACAGGGAGCCAAGTAGAGCTGTTAGTGGAGAAGCCGGCGTTCGCGGTATCATCCCAGTGGTACGGCGTGCGCGCAGGGTCGCGGCTGCTCTTAGCGTAGTTTTGTGGATCATCTGTATTGCAAGCCTGGGGATCTTTCGTATCTTCCCAGCTGATGTATCCATCTGTCATACCAAGCTCTTCGCCCTGAAATAAGAATTTTTATTACCAAGGCCGTAGCTACCAGGGCCAAGGATGGCATCGGATGGCACGCGTACGCGACGACCTCCAGCCACCCACGATCAATAACAGGCCCGAAAAGGCAGCGCGCAGTGTTTCGTGCGCGCTTCTCAGGAGGATGTGGGGCAAGGCCCCACAGAGGAGAGTTCCGGGCGGACCGGGACCTGCCGGGGTTGCGGTGCATGCTTTTGCGAATCCCGCGACCCCGGCCGAATGGTCAAGAGGAGGAACACCGTTGGTTTGTAGCCGGTAAGAGTCCGACAGACCCCCTCGCCTTCCCCGGGCGAGGGACATCCATGAGGATTTTCCAAGTGTAGTTGTCACATGACCACGGCTATCCTCTAAATATCACGAATATTTTCTCGTTTCATACTTTTTAGAGACTGATTTTTCAGTAGTCGGGTTTTAGTTTTTGAACTTGTACTAGTTGGATATCCCGCCATCTGGCGGTATTCAGAGCGTCATCAGTCTGCTTTGTAAGACTGGAAGACAGCCTCAATGTGCGTGTACAATTCTAACATTAGGTATATACAGTAGTGTTTAGCTTACCTGGTAAGTGATGGAGACTCCGGGGAGAACGAGGGCCAGCATATTCATCGTGTCGATTCTATTAACTCCGTACCTTGTGGGTAAGCGGCTTTGGTCGTGATTGCCGTTCTGTAAATATACACATTTACTTGATAAAGCTATATCCGCGTGGAGCAACTAGCCCAACATGGATAGTATTGTACAGAACGGACACTTACCACCCAGTTAGCGACCTTTCCAGTCGGCATGTATGTCATCCACTTATCCACGACTATCTTAATGTCCCTTGCACTGGAAGTACTGGTCAATTCCCCGAGATACGCGAAATTGAAAGGAATGGAACCGTCGCGAGTGCCGTTGCCGTAGTAACGCATCATTAGAGATATTTCAGTGTACCCTTCCGTCATCATGATCTTTGACTCATTGTGTTTCACGATGTATTCGTCGAGGACATCTCTCCAATCGTACACGACGTCGTATGTTTCGTTTTGATCTCTAGTATAGATGTGTTTAAGGTAATCGTAGTCATCGGATGTTAGTCCAAGAGCACCTATTGAAAAAGAATGATCCTCTTTAACTTATTCTTATTCTCTATATATAAAACAAAGTCGGGTTTGTTCGAATACTTATAACTCGAGAACGGCTGGACAGATTTTTATGTAGTTTGATTTTTTGGATTCGTCTCCGTCCAGAATTCGTAACTGTCAAACATTTAATGTTCATCCCGTCGATATGGTAAACTCTCCCATCAAATTAAAGAACGTATGTAAATAAAAGTTTCGAATCGACAACATAATATCCACAATATTCGGATAATGGCGTATTTTAGATTTAAGAAATGTAAAATAATGTTAGTAATGAACATTGAGATATAATGTACTGTACGTTAGTACGTAATATCTCAATGGTAATGAAAAAGGATTGACATATACATAATTATATCGGTTGTCAAATACAGTCAAATATATTTTATGAGTGCGTTCAGAAATTTATTTTGTGTAATCTAAGGAAAATATATCAAGCTACTTAAATATAGAACAAATAACAAATGAACAAATGACTTAATTAAAAAACAAAAAAAAAATGGTAAAACGATTAGCCTCAGGTAGGGTAGGTAAGTAGGGTAGGTAGGTAGTGTAGATAGGGTAGGTGGGTAGGTAGGTAGGTAGGTAGGGTAGGTGGTAGGGTAGGTAAGTAGGGTAGGTAGGTAGTGTAGGTAGGGTAGGTGGGTAGGTAGGTAGGTAGGGTAGGTAGCGTAGGTAGGTAGGTAGGTAGGGTAGGTGGTTAGGTAGGTAGGGTAACTAGGTAGGGTCGGTGGGTAAGGTTGGTAGGGTAGGTAGGTGCGCCGTAGATACTTATTGCTACCCGTGCGTAGCCTGGCCGGTTTTTATATAACTGGGACAGAATGGGAAATTCTAAACCGAAGGAGTTACACGAAAACTTTCTTTGGACACATCTGCAATTTTTTTATGAAATCTATTTAAGCTTATTTAAGTTTTTGGTCAAGCGTGAACTTTTCATAAACAACTTATAAAAAGTTGGGATTTGTTTCTTACACTAATCGAGTAAGTTACATGTCAATTCAATTCATTGTGTCGGAGTAAATGCCTCAAATATTGATTTACTCAAAAGAGACTTTCAGCGCGCGTTTCGTTTGTTCCTTGAAATGTTTCATACTGACTTGTACGCGCTCTATTGGGTGCCTATTGCTTATAGGATGAAAATGATGACTCTCCACCTACCAGATTCTGGTTCGTCGGGGTAAGTTCCGTTGTAAAGGCGAGGATCCACTTCAAACAACATGTTGATTGCGTCGACTCGGAATCCCGACACTCCCTTGTCCAACCAGAAACGCAGTACGTTCTGGAAGATTTCGTTGGCGTTTAGATATCACAACAATCTTTGGAAAACGGTTAAGATAATAAATACTCGTGATTGCTCAAGTTTAAATAATTACAGTGAAACTCCAATACTATCGACTAATGCCTGTCGAAGATCATTTGTATTACCGAACAATCCATTTTTATAAGTAATAGATACCTATATACATCTGTAGACATGTTCGTCACTTACTTTCATCTCTTCGCACAGTACTGGGCTGCGATAGTTAATATCGGGCTGGCCAATGACGAACTGATGCAAGTAGTACTGCCCTCGAACTGTGTTGTACTCCCAGGCACTCTTGCGGAATAAGCTGATCTAAACAAAAAATGTTAGATATTAAGCCACAAATGTTGCTCGTCCTTCACCCGTCGGGCTTAGCTATGCGGCCGAGCTTTGGAGAAATTTGAATAGTATCTATTATTAGGTCCCCACCTATGAAATTGGCGTTTTTTTCTCACAAATAGAGAACCTCGCCACTTTTATGATTTAAAATATTCATGAATTGCTTGATATTAGGTATATCGAATAATGACCATCATAGACAACTACCAATAGTAAAAAACCTACTTATAGTTTTCTAAACATAAAAAATACCTTAAGCCCTCGTTCGCACGAGAGCTTTTTTAACGCGCGTTAAAAAAGCGCCCAATGCCCGCAATAGAAAATCTGCGTTAAAAAAGCGCTATCATGTGAACACATATACTGCTTGCTATTTGTTGTATTAGAACGCTTTTTTAACGCGCGTTTAAAAAGCTCTCGTGCGAACGAGGGCTAAAAGTGACTCTTCTTTTTGTTAGCAGAAATGACCACTATTTTTGTTTTAACTGAGTCAAAACTTATTTTTGTCGCATAATCTAAGTGGCATACGTTATCTTAGTTTTTAAACATTAGTGCATAAAAGTTTTAAAACATTAGTGTTCATAGTTGTTAAATAAATTAAGAAAATGTTAGTATGAAAAATGCTACTTCTTTAAGATTCTCCATACAAAACGCTGATTTCATAGGTGGGGCCTAATATTTCCTGAATTTGAAAAAAAAAGGTTTCTTGTTATGTTAATTGATCTATAGAGCGACGTAAAACATTGCTTACCCAGTTACTTGGCGGATAGTAATTGCTGACGTTGTTGGGCCCCCCTGGCTTGCCGTCGGCCCAGATGTAATAGTCGGTGTAATTGTCGATTTTATTTATCGAGTTTTTGAACCACACGCTCTGGTTACTTGTATGGTTGGGCACGTAATCCAACACTACACGAACGCCTGCACGGCAATATAAAAGTCTAATAAAATCTAATAGGTACCATCGTGATAAATTAGAAAACGAATTCAGGAGGAATTATGTTTAAATGAAAGAGATGAGAATATGGGTTACAGTGTTGTAGCTAAAAGTATAAATGAAAGGCAATTGCATGCAGCTGAGATGAGAATGCTAAGAGAGATGTGTGGTATTACGCGAATGGGTAGAATTAGAAATGAGTATGTAAGAGGAAGCCTGAAAGTGGCGCCGGTGATTGAGAAGTTGTGTGGTAACCGGTTGTCATGGTATGGGCATGTGATGTGGAGGAACGAGGAACATGTCGTGAGGAAAGTAGAGTACTAGCTGTGTCCTCACGGCTCCGCCCGTAGCCTATGTTACTCAGTGATAATGTAGCTTTCTAACGGCAAAATAATTTTTGAAATCGGTCCAGTAGTTTGTTTTTCCATACGTCATCCGACATCTGTCAGGCGAATACAAATAGAAAACTCAAATATAAATTAAAATAATTCATCTTGGTTTATCTGAAGCGAATTGCGAAATGGGATTCCCAATTTGACGGTACGGATCTTAGCCTTAATTTACGGGTGCGTATCGAGTCGCGATGTCTTCGACTGTAAAATGTAATACGTGCAACATAGTGATCGACGAGTTGTTGGCGTTTGTTCAAAACAAATTATCCGTGTGTGACGAAATAACGCTAATAAAAATATGTGTTTCGTCATTTAGTAGTGATGAAATCAAACGATCAAAGTCGTTACTTTTTGAATCGGTGCCTACTAACAAACGCAAAATTACACGTATTAAGCGTGGAAAAGAAAGCAGAGATCTTGAAGATATTATATCGCTCTTTAAAGGGACTGATCCTGATGTAACGCCTGTGTTTGTAGCCCGAGATTTAGAGAAACTACCGCCTCTTACATTCGATCATCTCGACGTCACCAAAATTCTAAAAGATTTGGTGATTCTACAAACAGAACTAAAAGATGTCAAAACTAGATTTGTCACTATAGAACAATTGGATGAAATGAAAGTAGAGATGAGCAAAATGATGACTACGTCGGAACCCTCGTCTCCAAACCTATATCGCGATGAAACAATAAATAAAAGATGTAGCCCTCGTTTGGATGGTGGCCCCATTGAAATATCAAATCTCGATATTAACATGACAGCTGAAAAAGTTATCACTCCAAACGTATCATTACCGAAGAAAAATAGCGGGAGCGGGACGGCGGCGGCCGCCGAGCCACTGCAGGTAAACAACAGCAGAACGCAGGGACCCACAGCGGAGGCACGTACAGCGGAGGCGCTTGAGCTGGACTATGATACGGCCGAGTGTAAGCCTTTCAATATACCAACTACATTACCGCCTGCACCATCGGTAATTAGCGTACCGACCATACAGCCGAGTAACGATATAATATGCACTCAATATTCTCAAGATGAAGTGTTTTCAGATGTGTTTAAAGATACGGATCCGGATAACTGGCAGTGCGTAAGTCGGAAGAAAAAACCGAATTACCGGTACAGGGGTCAGACTGGCGTCGCGTGTGAGACGTTGGGGTTTAAAGCGGCCTTTAAGAAGTCACCTATATTCATAACCAATATTCACTTGGATACTTTAGAAACCGATATTGTTAATTATATACAATCAAAGACGCAAGAGTCAATTTTCCTTAAGTTAATTAATACTAAAAAACAGAAGGACTACAAAGCATACAAGTTTTTTTGTATCTGATCACAAAATGCCTTTATTTTTAGATAAAAACTTGTGGCCTGAAGGTATAATATTCAGAAGATTTGTGCACTATAACGGTTATAATATAAAAAACAATGGACAAAATACACAGAATAGTATCATTTAACTGTAAAAGTATAAAAAGATCTGTAAACAGCATTAAAGAACTGTGTAGATCTTCCGATATAATTGCTTTGCAAGAAACGTGGTTACAGCCAGAGGAGATACCATATCTCTGCACCATTGACGACAACTTTAGTGCAACGGGAACGTCTGCTATTGACACGACGGCCGGCATATTACGTGGAAGACCTTACGGAGGTGTTGCTTTGTTATGGAGGAGCAACGAATTCCAAAATGTGTCTGTGTTACAATGCAATAACCCTCGTGTGTGTGCAATAAAAATAGTAACTAAAAATAGGCCTATTATTGTGATGAGCATATACATGCCTACGGATATGAGTGATAACTTACCGGACTTTACAGACTGTCTCGGTACGGTGAGTGCTATAGTAGACGATTATAGCGCAGAATCAGTATATGTTATGGGTGATTTTAATGCACATCCTAGTACATTATTTATGAATGAACTGACAAGCTTTTGTGAGGAACAAAAATGGACTTGTGTTGATATAGACAGGCTAGGGTTAGCAAGTGATACTTACACTTTTATGAGTGAAGCTCATGGCTCTAGGCGATGGCTAGACCACTGTATAGTCACACGCTCTGTAGTAAATTCCGTGATTGATGTTTACATAAAAAACGATGTACTATGGTCTGACCATTACCCTATGATATTGGAATGTAAATTTGATTTGTTAACACCTAAGATTCCTGATAAAATAATAACTCGCAATAAAGTTGTATGGGGGGAAAGAACTAAGGAGCAAATTAATGTATATTCCAATGAGTGTCATAAAAGATTAAAATTGATTGATTTTCCTGTAGAATTTATTGGGTGTGGTGATAACTTTTGTGATGAAGTCACCCACAGGATTATTATTGAAAAGTTGTATTTGGATATTGTATGTGCTCTCAGTGAGTCATCAATTTGTAGTACCAATATTAACTGTACTATTCGTAAGAAAAAGGTTCAGATTATAGGCTGGAATAAACATGTCAGTAACGCTCACAGGTTGGCTAGGCAGAAGTTTCATATATGGTTGTCGTATGGAAAACCATCAAATGGCCGAGAGTATGATGAGATGCGGGAAAGTAGGACACTTTTTAAGTCGCGGCTTAAATGGTGTCAGAATAATGAAGAGCAAATAAAGATGGACATCATTGCCTCCAAACATACGAAACGTGATTTTCGCGGCTTCTGGAAGAATACAAACAAATTTAATATCCGATCAGGCCTGCCTGTTAGCGTAAATGGTGTCAGTGATATAAAGGACATAGCAAACCTTTTTAAAAACCAGTTTTATGTAAAATCACCGCTAGGGAGGTCGCCGGTGGTGCTGGATTCTGAGTCCCGTTGTGGTGAGGTGGGCACACGTTTTACTGCCAAAGATGTGGCTAAGATCATTAGGTCTATGACTAGAGGTAAGTCCCCTGGCCATGACGGGCTTAGTATTGAGCATCTTCAACACGCCGGTCCTCACCTACCAAGAGTTTTAGCACTGCTATATAATTTATGTATCAGTCATTCCTACCTGCCCCCCGAACTAATGAAGACGATCGTTGTTCCTATTGCTAAGAGTAAAACAGGTGATCTATCAGATATAGGAAACTATAGACCTATTTCCCTAGCGACCACAGCAGCTAAGGTACTTGATGGTCTGCTGGACACACAACTCAACCAACATCTTACTCTGCACGACAATCAGTTCGGGTTTCGGCCCGGGCTTTCTACAGAAAGTGCAATTTTGTGTCTCAAGCAGACCGTCAGATACTACACAAAGCTGAAAACACCTGTTTTTGCTTGCTTCCTTGATCTGTCTAAGGCTTTTGACCTGGTTTCCTACGGTATATTATGGAAGAAACTTGAGGCTATAGGCTTGCCTGTCGAGCTTATAAGTATCTTTAAACACTGGTATGGAAACCAGGTCAACAATGTCCGATGGGCGGGTGTGCTGTCGGAGCCATATCAATTGGAGTGCGGGGTGAGACAGGGAGGACTAACCTCCCCTGCCCTCTTCAATTTGTATATGAATGCCCTGATTGAGGCGCTTAGCAGTCGGCATGTCGGTTGTCATATAGACGGTATCTGTGTAAATAATTTAAGTTACGCAGATGACATGGTGCTGCTGAGCGCGTCAGTCAGCGGTATAAGGTCATTACTGGCCACATGTGAGAATTACGCAATAGAACATGGGTTACTATATAATGTAAAGAAGAGTCAGTACATTGTTTTTGAGGCGGGGACCAAATATCATCTTGATGTGCCACCTATTCGACTAAATAGTGTTCCTCTTGAACGGGTGGAACAATTTAAATATCTCGGGCACATGGTCACCACTGACCTTGAGGACAATACTGATATCGAAAGGGAACGAAGGGCTCTATCCATACGTGCGAATATGATAGCCCGCAGGTTTGCACGTTGTACTGCAGAAGTTAAGGCGACGCTTTTTAGAGCTTTCTGTACAACCTTCTACACGTGCAGCCTGTGGGAGAAATATTCGCACACGTCGTATCGAGCCCTTCGTGTCCAATATAATAACGCGTTCAGAAAAATGTTGGGGTTGCCATGGCGGTGCAGTGCGTCAGGGATGTTTGCAGCGGCGCGTGTCGATTGCTTTTATACTGTTATGCGCAAACGCGCAACATCACTGGTGACACGAGTCATGGCCAGCCCCAACAGGGTTCTGTGCATGGTAGCTGACAGAGTGGATTGTCCATATATTATTCACTGCTGTCAGTTACATGTACCAAAATATGAAATTTTATACTAATTTTACTAATTTTATGAGTTCGCTTGAAATAAAGATTTTATTATTATTCCGTTTATTTATTTATAAACACATATGATTTACATTTTTAAATATTTCTATAAAAAATATAAAAAAACATTTAAAAATATAAAAAATAGTAGCCCACCGGCATCGGGAACAGGGTCCAAGCTACCGGTGGTCAGGGCCTCAGAGAGAGGAACTTCCTGACAATACGTGCCGTGTCCAGAAGTACCGCTTTCTGTATCAGGCCCTTGATCCAGCTGCCCAACGCGAGCCTCGTCAGATGTTGGTCGAGGCTCTTGGCTATTAAGCCATTGGCCGTCACGACTATCGGCACAATGACTGCAGAGTCAACCTCCCACATGTCGACAACCTCGTGTGCCAAGTCTTGATACTTAATTTCTTTATCTTTCTCGGCTTTCACAAGGTTCTCGTCATGTGGGACAGTGATATCAACAATCATTGCGAGACGCTCTGATCGATCTATCACCACTATGTCAGGCTTATTGGCAACAATAGTCCTGTCGGTGATGATAGATCGGTCCCAGTACAATGTGATATGACCATTCTCGAGAACTGGGTCGGGCACATACTTGTAGTATGGTACTTCTGCGTCCACAAGGTTGTATTTCAGAGCAAGTTGCTGGTGGATAATCCTAGCCACTAGGTTGTGTCTGTGCAAATACTCGCCGTTAGCAAGACGAGAACAACCAGAAATAATATGTCGAATGGATTCGCCGGGACAGTGGCATGCCCGACAGATGTCAACCGTGCCGTCCTTCACAATATATTTTCGGTAGTTGTTCGTCAAGATAACTTCGTCCATAATCGCACAGACAAAACCTTCGGTTTCCCCAAATAGGTCACCGAAACGCAGCCAGGCTACGGACGCTAGGAAATCTACATCGGGCCCATGAAGGGCCCGGTAAAAGCGTCCGTGAAGCTCCTTGCTCTGCCATACCTCCCTGCGGCCATTAGTATCCAGTACTACAGGCTTGCGCCAGTTCTCTTTAGCCAAGGAGAGCGGGGTGAACCCTTTGTCCACTGCGACTACATCTCGATGCATCCCCACGTCGGCATGGAGGAAGTACTCCCTGAGGCTGCACACCTCGCGGTTGTGGAGGGTCTTAGCATTTAAAAAGCCTCGACCCCCACACTTCCTCGGAATGTACAGCCTCATCACCGATGAACGTGGGTGATGCATTCGGTATGCAGTCAGCAGCGTACGGACCCTCCTATCCAGGGCGTCAAGTTCCGTCTGAGTCCACTTGAGTATGCCGAAGGAGTACATCAGGACCGGCATGACCCAACCGTTAAAGGCGCGCACCTTATTTCCGCCTGACAAAAGACTTTTAAGTACTTTTTTCAGGCGGCCATAGAAGCGCTCCCGTAACGATTGCTTCATGTCGGTCTCATTGATGCCTAACGCCTCCGACATGCCCAAGTATTTGTAGGTTTCGGTTGAGGAGAGGGATCTGAGGTGTATGGAGTCCGAGAGTTGTGTTCCCACGGATTCCATAATCCCTCCTCGCTTTACATGCATGACTGCACATTTGTCCACACCAAATTCCATCCTGATGGAATTACTGAAAGTTTCAGTTACTTTCAGTAACTTCACCAGTTGCAAATTGTTGGGGGCAAAGAGTTTCAGATCGTCCATGTAAAGGAGGTGGGATATTACCTGACCACCTCTTCTCAACCGGTAGCCTAACCCTGAACCCTCCAACAATGTGCTCAGAGGGTTCAATGCTAGACAAAACCACAGCGGGCTCAGACTATCGCCCTGGAATATACCTCGCTCAATCCTTATTGGTTCTCCTCTCCCTTGAATTTGCCGACATCCTGGATAGTGAAGGACTGTCCTCCATTGCCCCATACATGACGTCAGGAAGGCGCATAGAGTTGTATTCACTTTATACAACTCTAGCACCCTCATGAGCCATGTATGTGGCACCGAGTCGTAGGCCTTCTTATAATCTATCCAACATGTCGACAGATCCTTTCGAGATCGGCGAACTTGTTGGCTAATGGCCATATCTATGAGGAGTAGCTCCTTAGTACCGCGGGACCCATTCTTACATCCATTTTGAGAGACTGACATAATAGAATTATTTATAATATGAGAATTAATTTTGGCTCTCAAAATGGACGTAAGAAGTTTATAGACCGTCGGCAAACATGTAATTGGTCTATAATTCTTGGGTTCCGCAGTACTACCTGATTTATGGAGCAGGTGGGTAACTCCTGTTGTAAGGAACTCTGGAAGCGACCCAGATTCCAAAGACGACTGGAATTGTGAGGCCAAACGAGCATGTGAACTGCGCAACCATTTTAGCCAGAAGTTGTGCAGTCCGTCTGGGCCAGGGGATTTCCAATTCGCCATTGGACGGACTGCACTGGTTACGTCTTGGGGGACAATAGTAATGTCCCCCATTTCCTCAATCGGTTCACACGCTCGCTGGACCTCCTGCATCCAGTCACCTTCAGCGTGAGTGACAGGCATCGACCAGATATTGCGCCAGAATGTATTCATGACATCATTATCCGGTAGATGCGTGTCACTCACATCGTGATCAGGTCGCTCCCAGGTTCTGTATACCCACCTTTCATCGCTATGAAACATGCGATTCTGGGTATATCGCTCCACTCGTCGCTTATACCTCCGAATACGGTTTGCCCATGCATAAACCTTCTGCTTCAGGAAGTCGATACGCTCTGTGACACGGGACAAGTAATCTCGAGGATTGATATCAGTCCCCGAGAATGCCCGCCTCACAAAGCGCATCACTCTAGGGCGAGTATTGCCCTCCCTGAAGCAGATTAGTTTGCCAATGAGTGCTCTAGCCTCGTTAATACGACGTTCAATCCTGCACTGCCAGGCCGGTACGGCGGGTTTTGGTCGTGTAGCTCTGTCATTATTATCAAATTTGGCGTGAGCTACACGACATGCCGCAACAGCCGCGCAGTACAGGATTGAATGAGTATCTTCGAGGTTTTCGCTGTTATCAAAATAACTAGATAACAGCGAATCTAGAGCACACATTAGCGCCCTATTTTTTCTATGCATCGGCAAACGGGGTATTCGTGGTCTAATGTTTGGCGGAGTGAACCGATACTCTCGAATCGCAAGCTCCAAAGCGCTCCTCAGTTGTTCATTGCACTGGGTACTTACATTTGTAACCCTATCATCGCTCTCCTCGTCAGCGTGGATGGGCAACGGCGGAACCACAGTTGGGGTTTGCGGTTGGGCCGCAGTCTGCGACTGGAGAGAAATGATACGGTTACTCTGTACTTCAGAGCGTAGCCTATCAAGTGCGGCGTCAGTCAACCTATGATCACGTTGAATGACTCGCACCTGATCCGATAATCGCTGTGCCGAAACGTTGACAGTAGGCTCAAGTACCTGAAACAGAGAGAGCATCCGACCACGGTACGCGGTCAGGTTAGTTCCCCCCTCTGTAGCCCCAAAGTATGCGCGCATGCAGTTCTCGTTCATGGTTAGAGTCCATCGCATGCGCTGCACACTTCCACCGGGAGCGGGGACCCTGTCAGAGGCCGGTGGGCCTCGAGGTCCCATGCAGGCCGGTGGTCGGCCTCTTCCTCGCCGTCCGCGTCGTGGTGGTGGTGGCGGTGACGTTGGTGGCGAGTAGAATTCGTCGCTCGAGCTCGACGCAACTGCAGCGGCCGGTGTCACATCACTCACGATTGAGGAGTCCGGCGGCTGCGAGGCGGAGCTGAGCGACGAGGCCGAAGGTCTTGGGCGTGTTCTCGTGTCTTGTGTTTTGGTCCGGCTTCTTGTCAACATTTCATCATATTTTATTTCGGTTTTCTAGGTTCTGGTTATTATTTTATTATTATTATTATTATTATTAAGTTTATTCGTAACATACAAAAATCCAAAAATACAAATCTTTCCTCTTTATAATATTAGTATAGATATAGATAGTATAGATGAATGTGGATGGTTATAAGAGTAGAGGAAGACCAAAGAAGCGATGGATGGATAGTGTAAAAGATGATATGGCTAGAAAAGGGGTGACTACCGAAATGACGGCTAATAGAGATGTATGGAAGAAGAAGGTATACTGCGCCGACCCCAAATAAGTTGGGATAAGGGCAGGAGGATGATGACAGTATTGTAGCTAGTTGGCCGGGCTCGTGGCTAATTAACAATCGCGCGAATCATACAATTTGCGAAGTTAAGATGAGCTTGCCACGGTCGGTCTGTGAATGGTGACCGTTCGTTACACATCGAGACCCCTCCGTGCTTCGGAGAGCACGTTCAACAGTCGGTCCAGGTTGTCATACGAATACCTACGACAATAGATAGGAAACGTACCCATACTACGTGACCCAATTTTTTACCCCCCCCCCCCCCCCCTCGGTGACCACCCGTAGTATTTGCCAATACCCCCCACCCCCTCCCCCTCTAGTTTTCACGTAGTAATATATAAATATGGTTTTAAATCCTTTTTTGCAAACAGAAATTTATAAAAAAAAATTGACTCATGTGCGAGTGTTGCCACCTGTGAGTTCAAAAAGCGCTAAACTCTGCGCGCCATATTTGAATATAGCTCGAAAAATCTCGAGATTTCCCTAGAGGATATTGACTACGTAACGAAAACCTAAGAAACTGTGACCAAGCGTGGTATTTTGAAGATCCCCTCCCCCCCTGAACGAGTCACGTAGTATGGGTACGTTCCCCTACGGGAAGTCAGAAGCCCGAAAGTCTAACAACCGGTCTAACCTTAGGATATTGGTATTGCCTTGTAACTGGGTTGCGGAGGTCTGATGGCAGTCGCTCCGGGTAAATTATTGGTATTCAGCCACATCTAGTTAGACTGGTAGCTGACCACAACATGGTTGGGAAAAGCTAGTAACGAATAGTTTTGTAGCTAGGACTTTATTCATGGTATAGGAAGTTTTAAGAAGGGCTGAAGGAAGCTTTATCTGGTAAAATCGAATTACATAAAGGAGCAAAAAAATTGTGAACAACAATTTAATTATTTCCTTGTCTAATACACAGTGATCGGAATAGGTAGAGCTAATGTACCTAAAGTTCAAGGAACAGAATCGAAAAGTGGGGACTTCCTTACAACAAAAAATTTTTTTCCGAATATTTTTTTCTGAAACTCTGAAATAATATTCTGACTGAGTCTTAAGATTGGTAACTATCTTAATTATTGAGGTTGATTTCTGTTTACGTTTAGTTCCAATAATTGTACAAAATGAATAAATGGTATGAAAACTTATAAATTGTTTTTTTACCTTGTTAGTTAAAGCTGGTATGAAAATTAAATTAGCTTCCGCACTTACTTACGGCGTTCAAACGAAGATAAGGAGATTACCTTTATTTTTTAAACAATAAATATTGTGCACTTTTTTTAAACAGAAACAGTAAATTAATTCGATAGTTGTTTTACTTTATTCATTTTTGTTGTACTTAAGTAATATTCCGACATTCGGAACAAATATTCCGAAAAAAAAATTGTCGTAAGGAAGTCTCCAGTTTTCGTTTCTGTTCCTTGAACTTTAGGCACATTAGCTCTACCTATTCCGATCACTGCTAATCAACAAGTAAAAAACAAAGACAGTGTAACAAACGGAAATTAAAACAGCTTAATGGTCAAAGCACACATATCAACTCGGAAAGGGATCGTCGCCGTATCGCCTTTCGCCTCGCCGTCAAACAGGCGTCAACCTAACGTAAGCACGTAACCAAAGCGGATCAGCAGCTCCGATACGTCGACTCGACTACGGCTAGGCGACGCCGCGCTTACCGCTCGCAGTAACAGTAGTGTGCTGCAGGCAGGCCGCGGGAGGGTTGAGAGGGGCAAGGGAGGACGAAGAGACGTAAGCTCGGGTACGGAGAGACGTAAGCTCGGGGACGACGAGCCGTAAGCGCGGGAACCAAGTTGACGACGCACCGCACCGCGGTTCTTGAGCTTGTCCTGAGGCGAGGCGATTACGTTACGATTCCGCTACGGGAGTTTCATACAAAGGATACTGAACGGCTCGAGTTGATACGGTGACGATCCCTTTCCGATTTGATATGTGTGCTTTGACCTTTAGTCTTCGATTTGCCATTAATAAATTAATTAGTTTCTGAGAACTCAATGATTTCAATATTTTTCTTTTTAGGTACAACTAGGTAAGGTAGGATGGAAATGAAGAAATGTTTAAAAGTACTATGTAACAGGGGGCGAGCCTATTGCCATCAACCGGGCATAAATCCAAACTCAGGGCTGCTACTGAGGAATTCCACACGGAAAAATCAAATAACACTGCCAAACCTGGGGATCGAACCCAGAACCTCAAGATCAGCAGTCGCGCCTGCCACCACTAGATCAACGAGGCAGTTGAGTGATTGCTCATCTCCAGCATAAATATGCTCGCGTCTGCGTTGCGAATGCTGCGTAGGTACGCAATGGACGCTTACCTTTATTGTTCCATCCCCCCACCCCCTAGCTACGGTCATGTCATCTAGAGAACGAGTCATAATCTTAGTTATAATAGAACTTGACTTACCCAATTTCTTAGCTTCAGTCATGAGAGCGTCAAAGTCATCCATAGTTCCGTATTCCTCTGCTATATCTGTATAGTTTTCTATATCATAACCAAAGTCGTACATGGGCGATTTGTATATGGGAGACAACCATATTGCATCTACGCCTGTCTCTGCCAGAAATGACAGCTTACTTTTAATACCTGTTAAAAAACGAAAGTACATTTATTACATCAATGGTTAAAATAAATAAAATATTTTATTGTTGGTTACTAAGACTAGGATCTCGCGATAACCGAGAAAAATAAAGAAATCATAATTATTTTTTTATTAATAAAGTATATCCAAATAGAACATACGGCTGTAAAGCCGGCTTTTCACTATGAGATATATGTATGTACCTAATATAATATAAGATATAATATTTTATCGCTCGTCATACATTTTGTACGAGACCGTTCACACTGTGTTATAATATGTATTACATGCCCAACTATAAATATTTTTTTGACCGACTGAGCGATATTTAGAGGTCATTTGAATGTGTATATTTTACCTCACGTCCCCGGACACCGCGCCTCCCCCTGCCTCGCCATGGTGACGTTCGTGTACAGACGTGTCAACTGATCACGTGTTTTGAATTTGAAGCTGAACTGTTCCAAAATATATATCTTACAGTGTGAACAGCAATCGCGGGATGTAATATAAAGTTCAAGATGTAATATATATTACATCCCATAGTCAAACGCCGGCTTAAGATCGTTATAGAATAAGAAAAAAAAAGTCAAATATAAGCGGTTGAGTTGTGGTTTGATTGCGCTTTTTAACAGTTTAATTAGTAGAATTGACCAATGGCTTAGTGGCATCGACAGATGAGGTTTTTTGTTAGGTGGCTGGTTTGGGCTTGACGAAGAAAACGGTAATTCTGGGCACAGCGACTATTGTTAGGAGATTCCTCTATCTAGAGTATACCTAGTATACTCAATGCTTAAAGTTTAAACATATGGAAATTAAAGTGCTACATTTTTTCCCCTGTCATTGACAATTTGGGACGATCTATGAGGAGTAATTTTTCAAAATGTTAGGTATATATTTTTTGATTAAATACTCCAAGGAAGATTCTAATTATCATTATCATCAACGGTCATACTGCCATCATCACCACGTTTGCCAAACGAAGTAGTGATTGGGTATTAACACAAAAGGAGAATGCTGCTGGCCATCCTCTTAAAATAATCCCTTAGTCTCTGACAACATCTACTCTAAGGAAAGGCCGTTGTCTACTTTATTTTATGCCAAACGGGAACCAAACAGTAGGAAAACTACATACTTAGGTACCAAAATGTTAAAGAAATTACATCAATATTACCATTTAAGTCTCCGATTCCATCTCCATTGCTATCCTTGAATGAGCGCGGGTATATTTGATAGATGACGGCCGACTCCCACCACACGTCCACGCAGGCGACGCTCGCAACAGTTGCAGCAACCAGCAACAGCGTAATCCCACGCATTTTTAATTACTATACGAAAAATATGTGATTAATAATGTTCTAATCTGCAATATTTATGGCAGCAGTCGGCTCGGCCCGTCAATGGTCTGCCAAGAGGAAAGCGTACCATCAGTCGGTCGGCAGTTGACTGCCACCGACAGGCACACGCACTTAATGCGCCGCTTGATTCTCCATCGTCAACCTCACCTAGGTTGACGTATGGACGGAGCTGCAGAACCGTAACTTATAGGTTCTGGAGCCCCGGGGCAGCAGTGAACGATGGTCCCTTTTTAACTACTTGTTCGGAGAATAGGGGGTCCCGGAGCACCATCCCGGTAGTAGCTGCGGCCCTGAGCTGTTTTACGCTACCCTATACAAGACTTAATATTTTTTAGTAGTGGGTACATAGAAGTGTGTTCCGGTTTAAAGGGTATGGGCGCCGGTGACATAACAGGCACAGAAAATTTTCCAACTTTATTTCTTTGGCAACGCATCAGCAATCCTCTTGGTGTTGTAGGTAGGCGGCGGTACACAGTTTCCATCAGGTGAGCCAATCGGCTTGTTTGCCAATCAATTAAATTAAAAAAAAAAACACTAACCTGCCTTCGCTGCTGCTCCATGAATAGCGATGGTCATAACCGACTAGTCCTTATATGCAGGAAGATTCAAGTGTTAAGTGAACAAGGCCACTTGACATTGTTTACCTCTCTGTGATATGTTATCGTTAATACTAGGTACAGGGTAACTAATAGGTTTCTACAGGCTACAGGGATATTTTGTAACTGCCTGAAACTCAGGATCATCATCCTCCTGCCCTTATCCGAACTTATTTGGGGTCGGCGCAGTATGTCTTCTTCTTCCATAAATCTCTATTAGCCGTCATCTCAGTAGTCACCCTCTTTCTAGCCATATCATCTTTCACACTATCCACCCATAGTTTCTTTAGTCTTCCTCTACTCTTATAACTATCCACATTCCTACTCAAAACTTTCCTCACGACATGTTCCTCGTTCCTCCGCATCATCGCTCCACATGCCCATACCATGAAAACCGGTTTCCACACAACTTCGCAGTCACCGTCGCCACTTTCAGGCTTCCTCATACATACTCATTCCTAATTATATCCATTTACGTAATAGGTACCACACATAGGTGTACCTCTTAGCATTCTCGTCTCAGCTGCATGCAATTGCCTTTCATCTACCCTTTTTGTAGCCCAACATTCCGATCCATACAAGATAGCAGATCTAACCATGATTTTATAGATCTTCCCCTTAAGTTTAAGGAGAACACACGAGTCGCGGGTTGTTCCCGTAACCTGCTTCCATTTGATCCACCCTGTGTTAATTCTGTGCTTGACAGTCCGATCTATTTCGTCATCGCTTTGCACGAATGAACCGAGATACCGAAAATCGGAGCCGACCGGAAGAAACGCGCCGTCTAGCGCTATGGCTCCAGAACTGGAGAGACCGCCGAAATCGCAGAACATATATTCTGTTTTGGTTCTGCTGATTTTCAAGCCAACATTGTCCAGTTTCTGTTGTCATTTCTCCAATCTGCTCTGGATCTCAGGTCCACCTTCACCGACAAAAAAAATGTCGTCGGCAAACAGCATGCACTAGGGTGCCTCTTCCTGTATGTCCGACGTCAGAGCGTCCATTGTCAAGAGGAAATGGTAAGGACTTGAAGCCGACCCTTTATAATAACGCAAACTCACTCTTTATGAACCCGTGTACCCCAGAAAATATCGTTGTAATAATAAAATTCTTAAAAAACACCAATAGTACAGGGTATGACGGAATTACCACTAAATACTTAAGGTAGTGGCTGAATTAATAGCACCAGCACTCTCTCATATAATTAATAAATGTATCGAAGTTGGGGTCTTTCGATCAAAATTAAAATTGTCCATAGTCATTCCAATATTTAAAAAAGAGGATGAGAAAATATGAATTGTTACAGACCTATATCGCTAATACCTGTCTTATCGAAAGTTTTTGAAAAAGTTATTTATAGTAATCTCTACAGTTACATCGAAAAACACAACATTCTATCGGAAGAACAAATGGGTTTCAGAAAAAATAAATCAATGGGGGTAGGCAACTGTGGAACTAATGACGCCACTTTCGATTGTTCCACTGCAATCTTATTGGTTGCAATGTGTTTGACATTATTGTTAATATCACCCTGATGGTTCTGATTGGTGGAAATAAGTAAGTATGGAGGTGCTGCCATCTGCTTTAGTTTTGCGTTGCCTTCCTCATTAACAACGCATTATACACTTTTTTGAAAATGGTACTAAAAGGTATAGATGACAAAAAAGAGGTCACAGCACTCTATATGGATATGACAAAAGCTTTCGACTGCGTCAATCATGATGTGTTGTTAAATAAATTGGAAACGTATGGAATACGAGGGAATGCTAGAGATCTCATAAAATCATACTTAAGTAACAGAGAACAACGAACTGAAATATCTAGCATTTCACACATCACAAAAATGGAAAAGAAACACCTATCAACACCAATAAAAATCTGTAAAGGTGTACCACAAGGGAGTATTCTAGGTCCTCTGCTATTTATTATATATATTAACGATCTCCCTAAATCAATCAAATCCCCCATGGTTCTATATGCTGACGATAGTACAGCAATATTTGTATCTGAAGACCCTAAGACATATGAACATGAAATAAACTGTACGCTATCATCAATTGTTAACTGGTTAAACCTAAATGATCTCAAAATAAATTTAACTATAACATATATAATGACATTTAAAAATAAAAATTCAAAACAAAGGACATTAAACATAAATTATGAACAAATAAAAATAGACAAATTAAACACTACAAAATTTCTAGGACTACACATAGACTCAGACATGACATGGAAGACACATATTGAAAAAGTATGTACAAAACTAAGTCGTTATTCTTATGCTATTTATATGCTCCGTAAAGTTGTAAATCAAAGTACTCTCCTGTCTGCTTATCATACATATGTTGGTTCCACACTTAGATATGGTATAATGTTTTGGGGGAATGCCACTAAGAGAGAAACTATTTTTAAAGCGCAAAAGAAGTGTATCCGAGCTATTTGTGCATTAAAATCAACTGAAAGCTGTAAACCGCACTTTATTAATTTAAAAATATTGACGTTCCCATCATTATATATCTATGAACTAGCATTAGACATAAGAAATAACCTTAATAAATATGCAACCTTAAAAAGTACCAGACTTGCCAGTACACTTCGTGCAATAAGCCATAGAACGGCTATGTTTGATAAGAGTGCATTTTGTATGGGTCCTAAAATATACATATAAATTACCGAAGTACATAAAAGAATCTAATAATTTCAATTTATTTAAAAACCAATTAAAAAAGTATCTAATCCAAAATGCCTATTATTCTGTTAACGATTATTTAAATAATAAAGTAAATGAACAATTAAGTTGAGTTACCTATTGTTCAATAATAAAATTATATAATGTTTAAATAATGCAATTGTTAATTAATATGTACCTAATTTGATATGTAATATTTAATTTATTTTACTGTAATATTTTGCACACCTGCCATGGTAGGATATGGTCTTAAGAACTTTGTAAAATTGTCACCTTATGAACTACCCATATTTCGCAAATAAATATTTGATTTGACTTGATGCAAGCCTACAGCTACACTGAACTCGTCGGTGTTGCCAGCAGCTGACCTGACATAGGTACTGGATCTGAAACTCAGGATCTAGGTATTGAATTTGTTGCGTTCGAAATGGGTACCCGTGTATTAAATAAAATCTTCCTAGAATTCGTCAAATTGTATTTATATATTAATATTATATGTATATCTGTATGTACTCTTGTATAGCAGTCAAATTAAATTAATTAATAATGTGCAAGTATTTAACTGGGAGAATCTGATGTAGTACCTATTTTTAAAACCTTTTATTTTATTACTAGCGGCCCGTCCCGGCTTCGCACGGGTAGACATTTTGGGATAAATAAAGATAATTATAACCTATGTTACTCAGTGATAATGTAGCTTTCTAACGGCAAAAGATTTTTTGAAATCGGTGCAGCAGTTTTTAAGTTTATTCGTTACATACAAAAATACAAATCTTTCCTCTTTATAATATTAGTATAGATAGGTACACAAGGAACTTTTCCTTCCAGCGACGTTTGTTTTTCCCAGCCTGTGTAACCATATGGTTCCCTCAAAGAATGGACTATCTCCTTTCTAGGTACCTGAGACACTTCAACTTGTCCTTAAAGGCGACTTAAGTTTTGTATGCAGTTAGCAACGAATGTACCCCGACGCACGTGTGGCCTGCAACATCGTGCGATTTCCATCCCTTGGTGCCACGTCGTTCTCAGTCTAGTCAATTATTTGGAAGATAACTACTGGTCCTTACAACACACGGAACCCTAGTGTGGGGTCCAGTGAACCTTCACGAATGCACGAAGTGTATTTTATTGCGACAAGATTGTGCAAACAACATGGACAAACGAGCGACCTAGTGCTGCGAGTACCTATGGATCTTCTTATGTGTGTATTTTTATTGGATACAGCGAATAATACCATTTCTGGCGATATAACAGAATCGACTAATAGAATGTGAACTAAGTCACTGCGACATGTCGCACGATGTCGCAAATTGTCGCATTCTATTCATAGAAATCTTTTCGCATCTTTTCAGCTTTCGCAAGCTTCAGTCGCTTACGAATTCTATAGAATGCTTTCACAGCAGAAAGCACACGTTCAAGCAATCGCTCCCAGGTAATACGGATAAGCGTGTCTAAAAACCATCCAGGTCTTCGTGAATTGATGCTAATTAATGATTATTAGGACAATGTCAAAAGAATGGGCAGCAACTGTGTGCTAATGAGAACGATCTAACCCGCCTGTGGTTATTATGGCATTGTATCGTCTATCGATTGTGCCTGACTGTCATTGAGAGACCGATATACGGCCGATCCTAATAACCAATCTCAATACAAAATTTCTGGATTGATACACGATGTTGACAGAAATTCAATAGTATTAGTGTTAAAAAGCATTTTGAATTGAGATTCGTTTTTGGGATCTGTCGATATTCAGCAGTGGATGGATGTTTATTTACGGCTGCATATCTATATCTATACTACTATTATAAAGAGGAAAGATTTGTATTTTTGTATGTAACGAATAAACTTAAAAACTACTGGACCGATTTCAAAAATTCTTTTGCCGGTAGAAAGCTACATTATCACTGAGTAACATAGGCTACGGGCGGAGTCGTGAGGACACAGCTAGCTATAGGTATATTCATACTGAAATAACTATCATGTTGTAGATTACGCAATAACTGGATTGTAATAAGTACGTGGTTTTGCACGAGTATGCAATGAATAATATAATTGTTGATGTATTATGGAAATTAACAAGGCTTCGAAGGGCTTAACTCGCGAACAGTTCGCTACCTTCAATATTTATCAAAATACTTGAACTCGAGTAGCGCAAGTCACATGAATGTGGAGTGGCATTATGTAGGTACCTACTTGTAATTACTGAATTGTCCACTTGTTTCGCCCGCGCGGCCTGAAGAATATAGCAGACGCTGATAAACCGGTTTTTGCAAGATTTCAAACAATCAAATTAACGTACGGCGCACCCTTTTCTGTCTGCTACTTTTGACGAATACAAAGCTGATATCTCGTTGCAAAGAGACTGTTTCACGTTTGGACGGTAACCTGGGGCTTACTCCCGACAGCTTCGAGTCCTGAATCAGTCGAATTTGATTCTAATTAAGTACCTACTAAGGTTCAATTCAAACTCTTGAAATCTTAGTGAAACACGGCGTCGTCGGATCCGTCGTCGGTAGCGCTCTAAGCTTAAATTCAACCACAGCGCACGATCGTGCACATACTCAAATTGAAATTAACTAATAATAAAAACATTAGTTTCAACTTGATTCAGAACTTGTAAGCTGTCGGGAGTAACTAGGCCCATAAAATATATGTTTTAGGCAGAGTTGTACCTATCTGGGTAAGGCCGTACATTTTGCCACTTTTTCAACGAAAAAAATGTCCCGAACTTTTACTGCTTATAATAAACGAAGTATTGTATTGAAGTAGGTATCTTAATTAGTTTACGTAATTCTTAAATTCTTAGAAAGTATTCTTAAAATTATTGTAATACGTACACTTTAAAAAAAATTAGTTAAATTCGTCGAGACCCCCAATTTTAGCTAAAAACACGCAGTCTTTTTGGTTCGAGTAAACACTTAATACTTTTTTAATAAAAGTCACTATAAAACTTAATAATGTTTTTAACCTTAGAAAGATAGGTAGTCTGCGTAAAATTGACGCATGCGTTTTCGAACTATTGCTCTCTCTTTCTAAATAGCGCGAATCCATGGTTGTGCGTTTAGGACATCCATCTCATTCGTCGCTGGGAGCTCCCGTGTGGCGTATGTGTCAATAAGGTAAGTGTCACCGATTTTGAAATATAACGACTGCGTGAGTCAAAATAACGTATGATTATCTTTTACGTGACTTTTATGATTTTGACTTACTATGATAGTTTTATTATTTTTTGTATCTATAAGTACTTTATATCGTAAATTATATTATTATTTTCTTTTCATAGATATTGAGGCAAAAAAATAATACAATGGGGAGTAGAAACTTGTAAGAAGACCATATCCTGGCCGCTCTAATGCAAAATGACGACGAGCTTCCCTGTGACAGTGAAGTAGCGGACCATGAAAGTGAAGATGGCGTGCTGAGCGACACAGAAGAAGCTTTTATATATTATTACTATTATATTAATTATTCTAATAATGCGTAAATATATAATAACATACGTTTTATTGAAATAAATGAATAAACCTCGGCCTGCAGCTAATTAAAACACAAGCGGCCATTACTATGCGGCGCGTTTGCCTAGATATAAATTGTCTCTCTCATGTGTAATGTGTAACTAATGTCTAACGAATTTTCACATTCTGTGTTAATTAATGTGTTAATAAATGATGCAACTCAATGTGTGAGCTTTTAATTATACGAGTCATAACGTTAAGAAGTCTAATTAATTTTGACTATCTTAAATGGCTAAAAGTTAAGCTGCTACATCATGGTTTTCATGTCTTTAAATACGCGAATTTTATTGATTTATCACTATTCAAAAATTTGTTTCCATATTTTCGCTTGTATGTTACCATTTTGTATGTTACCCAAAGGCTTTGAGATATTAAAAACAGTTTATAGTAGTATTTTGTCATGTAAGTATCTTATTTTCTAAGTTTAAAAAAATATTTTAAGGAATGTTATTTAAAAGAATTTTTTTCCTTGGAAGATACTTTATGTTTTTGAATTAAGATCGCATGAAATATCTTGTTACTACACTTACATCGTAGTTGTTGTTTTCCTGATAATGTTCCTTTCTTTGATAAGTGGCCAGATTGTCATGGCTGTGTAATAATTTCAAACTGTTGACAGTTTTAAACATTTTTCTGTCTCCTCCACGCGCATTCAACTCATTTTTCTACTCTCACTGAACTTCCCACAGTTGGCGATCTGTAGGTATTATGGTATAAATTTCGGACTGAAGTTTGTGGTCCAAGCACATCGTAGAAATTAAACTTTTTAAGTCGGTTAAAAATTACGCGTTATGCAATCAGCCTTACAAACACTATGCGTTACTTTCGCGTTACCGTGACGTAGAAGCGTCTATCTTAGTCTATGTTACAAAGTGGCAAAATCATCGGTCTTACCCACCTAATACGAAAACTTTAATTAGAGACACGTTTGAAACTAGGCCGCGAATTAAGTGAGTGTAGTCATTACCAGGTTAACAGACTCACCCCCGATTCTTGATAAGCTACAATATAAAAATGTACCAAAGAGCTGTCAAATCTCATGTCAATGGATAATATTGGTTGAAGTATTTGGTCAACAGAATAGATTGTACAGTTGGTACAGTCAAAAGCAATAGCATCTGCCTGCCGACGGGTTTAAACACGAGAATAAATACGTGAATATTAGCCAAATACTGAGACGCTACTCAATTTTAAGTTAACGTTGATTTCGTGCTGTCACTTTCACTTCGTCTTAAAATGACAGTGACAGCACGAGACATAACGGCAACTTAAAATTGAGTAGCGTTTAAGTATTTGGCCATATTTTATGTGTATTACGCCCACCCATTCTATACATAGGCTCATATTTATTCGCTCTATCCATTTATCAGATAGCAACTGTTCACGATTTTAAAACAGGTGGTACCTAGGCAGATAACACTTCTTCTGACTGTACAGTCTTACAGAAACCGAGGGAGAACAATAAACGTGATTGTCGTTCAATTGTTGTAAAATACCCACATCTTCGCACTCGACTGTACTTAGGGTACTCAAATTGAAAACACTTTGCAGCACATCGTAATCTAAGAGAGTGTAAGTACCATACAAACATAGTATGATATATATAAAATATGTATCGATATGATTATGTTATCTCAGTTAAAGAATTAATCACGTGTATTAGGTAGTATCAATTCGCAAAAACACTGGATGGTTTTAGACACACACTTATACGCATCACCCCTATGAAATCAACGTCTAGCAGGCGTCGCGTCGTGTGTTTTCAGCTACGAAAGCAATTTAGGTACCTACCTACATCGTGCGAAAGTTGAATTTTCTATGCGTGAAATTGATATCTACTTACTGATAAATAAGTGTCATTAGTATTAAATTATTTAAGGTCAATGTGGGTAAATCCGTTAGCGGGGCAATTCTGTACATATGCATTTGTATTCATTCCAGAAATAGTTACGCTGTTGTCGACTCGGACGATACAACAGGATCACTTATTAGTTATTAGGTAACTAAACTAAAATATTCACCAACTATTCTGGAATGAATAAAAATGCATGTGTATAGAATTGCCCCGCAGACGGATTTGCCCACATTGACCTTATCCTCAAATATCGGAAGCCAGTTTGTTAGCTGAGAACCTCATTAGAAGATCTGCATACCTGAGCAAAGTTAGTCTATATACGTTACTAGCACTTAGCCCGCGACTTCGTCCGCGTTAATTTTCATACAAACTTCCATCCCCTATTTTACCCACTTAGGGGTAGAATTCCCAAAAATCCTTTCTTAGTGAATGCCTACGTCACAATAGGAGCCTACTGTCCAAATTTCAAGTTTGTAGCCCCAGCGGTTTAGGCTTTGCGTTGATGAATCAGTCAGTCAGTCATGAAAGTAATTACACATATCGTCACCGGAAAGCCAATACTACTTAAGCGCCATTTTGGCCAAAATGAGTTATACAGGGTGTAAACGAAATCATGTAATTCCTTCAAACCTCATGATGACTTAGATTAACCCTTCACGGGATACATTTGGATTCGTTAAAAACAAAATTACAAGAAGTAACCATGTATTCTTAACGTGAGGCATTTTAGCGCCTCGTGCGAATTGAGCGGTTATCGCACGTCGCGCGATCATTTAACTCGGGGCGCTAAAATGCCTCACGTTAAGAACACATGTTTACTTCTTGTAATATTTTTTTTATTGAATCCAATACTACCCCGTGCATGTTTAGTCTACGTCAGCAGTACATCACGAGGTTTGAAGGAATTTCATGATTTTGTTTACACACTGCATGTATAGATTTGATTACTAAGGCGCTCCACCCACTGCACCGCGCCCCGTCGCGTAGCGCGGGATGGCAGATTTTACCATTGTATGCAAATATCTCAATTTATATAGAAATCACGCATAGTACAACACACTGCCGACGCGGAAATGCGCGGGAAATTACATTGGTAAAATCTGCCATCCCGCGCTACGCGACGGGGCGCGGTGCAGTGGGTGGAGCGCCTAACGCAGTCAACAAAATTAATTATATTTAAACTATGGACGTACCAGAATTATTTTGTCTATGGATTAGTAAATATTATGTTACAGTTAAAAGAGAACCTCTTCAGTTAAAATGTGTTTTATTAAGTAAAAACTAGTTCTGACTGAGCGCCTTTGTTACTAATTATGTTTTAGTTTATTATTTGACTGATCCGACCTAGAGTAATATGAGTATTGCTGGTATACCGCCGTTTGCCCGAATTTTATTTGCCCTAATATCATTTGCCATAATACTCAACAGTCATAATATTATATGACGTAATATTCATTTGCCCTACTCTTATTTGCTATATTAGTCACGTGCTAGAAGCTTTGTTTCCCATAAAGTCACTTACCATAACATCATTTGTCATAATCATTGTAAACCCTAATTATCACATGCCATAATTATCATATGCCATAACATCATTTGCCATCGACATTGGGTGTGTAACGGTTGTTATATCAGGAGAAACTGGATGCAATCGGGACTTTAGGGCACCCCGACTCGGATAGGTTAGGTTAGAAGGGGATGGCGGGGTCGTTTGAGCGAGCGAATAGACCCCGCCATCCCCTTCGTGGTTATTTTTTTATAAACCACCCAGAAGTAGTTTGGTTAGGTGCCATTTGAGTTAGGTTAGATAATTATTATGGCATTTAAATATTATGTCTAATAATCATTATGGCGTTTAAATATTATGTCTAATTATTATGGCAATTAAAAATATGAAAAACAATACGTATGGCACTCGTATCTTATGGTATCTAAGTTTCGGGCAATTAAAAGTATGTCATATGTCTTTTAGGGCAAACAAAACATTCGGGCAAACGAAATTCGGGCAAATGAAATTCGGGAATATGATGATTATGGTATATAATCTTCGGATAAACAATAGACAACCAGTATTGCTAGGTATAGGTGATTAGTGATGAAGATGGAGTGATGGTCGTCTATCATACACAGTAGAGTCGGAAAATGCTACATAACCTAAATAGAGCCTCATCATCATCATCCTCCTGCCCTTATCCCAACTTATTTAGGGTCGGCGCAGTATATCTTCTTCTTCCATACATCTCTATTAGCCGTCATTTCAGTAGTCACCCCCTTTCTAGCCATATCATCTTTCACACTATCCATCCATCGCTTCTTTGGTCTTCCTCTACAAGATATCCATCTATAAGATAACCATCCAGTAAATAGAGCCTATTGGTATGATAATATAGAAAAAATGAATTGGAACGAGACCAGGGCCGGATTGGAACCTGAAATCGGCCCGGGCATTTGAGAGACGGTCGGCCAGTGCTGGCAAAACAATTTAATTCCCAAGCGATTAGAAGGACGACGTTTTTTTTAATCGCCTCCCTCACTCTTTCTCCTGTATCTTGGGTGCATTTACAAACACAAACTATTTGCGGCTTCTTTTTCAAGCGATAGGCGATTGTTGGACGACCTTTTTTTTTTGACGTTCCCCTCACTCTTTCTATTTCTCCGACTGTGTGACCGGCCCATCAGGCCACATCGGCCCATCGGGCATTTCCCGATTTGCCCGTATGACCAAACTCTATCTTAACCTTAACAGAACGATCCACGTCGAAAAGGCAGCGTTTGAAGAGCCATGTGTCTAAGGAGGTTGTTTAGCTCAGCAGGTTCAATTTTAAGAAAAAAATGCAATCAAGTATTGTGCAAGGCACCTTTAATCAAATTTTCGTTGCGCATACAATTTCTTCGTACAGTAGGCTTACACCCATATTCTAAGACGCTCCTCCAAAACTTACTTGACTCGACTCCACCTCGACTCAGTCTTTCTCACTACTATCGGTACCTAGTTATAGTTGACATAAACGTCCTCGACTCAAGATTTTTCCTCAGTCGAGGTAAGGAATCATCTGTCAAACTCAAGGTACCTCGGAACCTACCTTAAGGAAGGAAGTGTCAAAGTTCGTATGTAACAAAAATTAATATTGAAGATTTTAACGAATATGCTTACGATAATCCTTACAACTATTTATCGCGGCGTTATTTGCGCGATGCATATAGGTAATTCGAATTATGACGTAATGACTTCACTCTTTGAGGACCCCTCAGTCGAGGAACCTCAAAGTTCACTCGAAATTGCGACTAAGAATACAATTTTGAAGGTGTTTTTGATGCCGTCCTGAGTCGAGTATGAGACGAGTAAGTTTTGGAGGAACGTCTTAGAACATGGGTGTAAGTATCTTTCAGCATACTGCCTAACTGACGCAACAGTACCGATATGTATACTGATAGGATCATCTAGAGACTTGGAAGTTTTTTTGAAAGATAATTCGGGGTCTGTTGTGACAATGGGCGTTCCGCAGGGCTCAATTCTCGGCCCGTTCCTATTTCTCGTTTATATAAATGACCTACCTTATCTTATAAAAGATAATCAGGAGATTGTGTTATTTGCAGATGATACATCACTATTATTTAAACTTAAACGGCAGCAGCCGGTTACGGACGATGTAAATAACGCTCTCTCTGAAGTAGTGCACTGGTTTAATGTTAATAACTTGCTTTTGAACGAGAAAAAGACTAAATGTATCAGATTTTTGACACCTAATGTTAAGAAGGTGAAAACCAGTGTAGTAATAAATGGAGACGAGTTGGATCTTGTGGACACCACTAAGTTCTTGGGTATAACTTTAGATTCGAAACTGCAGTGGGGCCCACATATAGATAAATTGTCGAAAAGACTCAGTTCTGCAGCTTACGCGGTCTACAAGATACGCCAGCTAACTGATGTAGAGACAGCCAGATTAGTGTATTTTAGTTACTTTCATAGCGTTATGTCGTACGGCATTTTGTTGTGGGGAAATGCTGCCGACATTCAAACTATCTTTGTTTTGCAGAAGAGAGCTATTCGAGCAATTTATAACCTTAGTTTTAGGCATTCACTGAGGGATAAATTTAAAGAAGTTAGTATAATGACGGTCGCATCTCAATATATTTATGAAAATTTGATTTATATAAAGAAAAATATCAGTTTGTTCTCTAAGAACAGCGACATCCATAACGTCAATACTAGAAATAAAAATAAGCTTATCCTACCAATGACTAGGCTCCAAAAAATTAGTAACTCATTTAGGTGCCAAAGTATACGCTTTTACAACAAGATTCCAAGCAATATTCAAGACTTAAGTCTTAATAAATTCAAGTCCTATGTAAAGCAGAAACTATGCGAAAAGGGTTTCTATAACGTTAAAGATTATATGGACGATAAAAATGCTTGGAATTGAGCCGCTCGCTGTTATCACAGACGCATCATTGTAATTATTTCATAACATTATTATTTTTTATTTTATCCTTTTGACATTTATAATCGAATTATTTTTTTCAATGATTATTATTATTTTACCATGTTACATTTTTAATAAATTGTGAATGTGAGTACCATGTAGGGTAGCTATATACACGAATTTTGTAAACGTTTGGCGGTTCTTGAGTTTTTTTTTTGTGACCCACCCAAATGTCCAGCTGATTAGCGTCGTGCAGCGGTCGGGTTGTTGAGCTCCCTAAAATAAGGTTTGAGCTCCGCGATGATTGAAGCAGATGTACCGTCAGTTAGGACAGGTCAACTCGAAACTGCTATGGCACTTTCCTCAAAAGACCATTCCAAACGTTGCCCTACATCGTTTCACTCGCATAGTTTGTATACTACAATGTCTGGACTTTATCTGGACTATTGTCTGGACTGGCAAAAAAATAGGTTTTTGTATTATAGTTATTATTTTAATAATATCGCTTTACAATACTTCATTCCAAACTGTAAAGTATGAGCATCATGCAGCTATTAGTGATACGCTTATAATCATATCATATTACTGCCTATTGTCTGGTAATATGAGTCTGTCATGCTCACTTAAATGTCTTGCTGATGGTGGCGTTGTTTATCCGGTCGTTGAGTTCCCTATAATATGGTTGAGCTGACCGATGCGGATGTGCACGTCATGCTCGTGAACGGGTGCCGTCTGTCGGGACTGGTCAGCTCTTAACTGCTATGGCAATCATAGAAGGCATATTTTTCTATTTGTTACTCTTATGTGAGTTTATTTGTTACATTAACCTGCATTATTCTCATTCTATTTCTCACACTACTGTAATGGAATTGTAATGAACTACTATTTTAAAAAGAGTATTCATGGAGTTTCTTGCCGGCTCTTCTCCATAGAACCTACCTTTTGGAACCGTGCACCTAGTCGTGACGTTTTAAAAGTGCCTGAAATCTGGTCTATTTGAAATAAAAAACTTTGACTTTGACTTTGGTAATCCTGACCGACATGGTTTTCAGACCAGCAAGCTAACTAAGCACAACTGGCTACCTTTTACGGTTAAAAAGATACAGCTCTGTGACAGACGGGATGGATGGACAGACGGCGCAGGCTTGGTAATAGGGTCCTGTTGGCAACCGTTGATACAGAACCTTAAAAACTATGCTATGATGCATTGCAAAACACTTGTGACTTGTTTTGCACGAAGCGTCGACATAACACATCCCCATTTTCCCCATTAAAAAGGTAAACATTATTTAATTAAATATGTGAATAATATGTAATAAAAAACTATTTATTTTACTTACAACATTTACAAATTTTAATTATATAAACAACCTAATTTTTTCGTTCAAATAATACAATTCAATAAATAGTTAGTCTTTTTAAGTTAGTTAATTTGTGTGCAACTAAATTACTAAGAATCCATAGATAAAGGAGATAATACTACATAACGTAAATGAGACTAAGAACCTATTAGCACTTCCGGTTCCCGTGGTGTCGGTTCCGTTGGTTCCTCCAGTGTCGGTACCATTGGTTCCTCCGGTTCCGGTATCAGTTCCTCCGGTTCCGGTATCGGTTCCACCGGTTCCGGTATCGGTGCCTCCGGTTCCGGTATCGGTGCCTCCGGTTCCGGTATCGGTGCCTCCGGTTCCGGTATCGGTGCCTCCGGTTCCGGTATCGGTGCCTCCGGTTCCGGTATCGGTGCCTCCGGTTCCGCTGTCGGCTACAGATTGTAGCGCCATCGCGCAATGGCCTGACATAGTAATAGCGTCCTTCTGAACTTGGTCCCTGAAATACAATAGTACATTATGATACAAGTGCGCTATGTTTGTCACTATATTGGAGGCGGTACCTAGTATGCGCGCGAGCCGAGAGAGTAAAGATCGATGCACATGTGTTTCATACGACGTTTTTAACACACTTGCACAAAATAGATAGGTACAGAAGTCAATCTACATACAAGTGCGCTCGAGCAACACACACATAGACACTGCTCACGGACACGATATCTCGGACTGTTTGGGACTAGTGTGCGAGTGAGTGCGAGCGCGAGTGCCATGCGCTTGATAGAGATAGATATATAGATAGAGCGACCGCCGAGTGTAGGTATGAAAAGTGAAGTACATACATGTGATTGACTCCTGTACCTATTTTGTGACACTTGCAAGGAAACAAACACACTTTAGGTATTTCATACAATAATAGTACATTATGATACTAACAAGCTAAGTTGGTTATTTTGATAAGTAATTGTGAAAAATGGCGCGTGGATTTCTTTTTTCACGCGTCGTGCCTGTGTGGCTGAGTAAGCTATGCACGCGCAGGTGAAAGACCAAAGATTCGACAGCCTAATATTTAAAGAAAAACTGAATATTTCGCTCTCCTGTAAAGTAGGTATATTGGCGCTTTAGTCTTTTTACTTTTCCACTGACGATGTGTGCATTATTTTTTTCGTATATATTTTTATTTTAACTTTTCAGGTGCTTTAGATACAATCACTAACCACTATCGCAGGACAAAAAAAGATACTTCCTATTTTATTTTTATTCAAACAAAATCCCGTGCTGGGTTAATCTATACCATGTAGCATGTGGTTTTAAGAAATTACACGAAATTGTATACAGTCCGTTAGTTTTATAATGACTGTTCCGTCTCGAAACAATAATAATATTATAATATAAAATAATTAGAATTTTTCATCACACGACACTTTTATTTTTGAGTATGTGTATTGATATTCAGTGTGATTTGATTGACCGCCGGTATCTGAACGGAAGCTTGCTGAGCAATCCGATTGGCTAGTGGTCGAATTCGGTAGCCAATAACGGCACCGTGAAGTCGCTGCACTAGCACTCCAAGCGGCGATTCGGGGAACGATCTCTCTGATGTCCTTGCTCACACGGCGAAAACCGCGCTCCGCGTTTTTAAATCAAAAATAATAGTTTGTTGTATCGAGCCCCGCTTTCTATCTCCGTAACTCACACTTTCGACCGTACGTAACACTAGCGTCTATGGAACTGTTGGTGTAATGTGTCCCTGCTGGATTTAGCCGGATTCGAATCGACCACACCGCCGCGCCGAGTCCAAGGAGCGCGAGGCAGTGGAAGAGAAGATCCCGGTGAGTTCTTTCAAATCCACACCTTTGTCTTACACAATGACTGTCTGTCTTTTTATTTGTTACCGCATTACAATAGAATGGCTGGACAGATTTTAATCAAATTTTACTGTTGTATAGCTAATAGCCCAACTTAAAAACGTTTCATCTCGATTGGTTGAGTGGGTCCTGTGTCGGAGCTCATAATTGATTGGTTTTTCGAAATGATGTTGTTTTCGCATGCCACATGTTGTGATAGATGGTTATTGCCGTTATTGGCGGTTTATCACCTCTATCTTCCTAACATTATTGACCGGCTTCAGAGTGAATTGGCAGAAAACCTCCAAGCCTAGTATAAACGAATTAATCTGTAGACTATATTAAGAATCTTACCATTTGTTAACTGAGCAAGCGACTCCCGAGGCCACAACTAGCAACTTCTGGGACACCCTGGAGAGCGAGGTCAGGTTCACGTCTATCGGTTGGTCTGACAAGTTTATTACGCCCACGACCGCAGAATTATTTGTAGTTATCCTAATGAAAAAAAGTTTTAGTTGACAAATGGTAATTAATATAAAGGTATACAAGGTTAGTCGGAAAGGGGGCACTAAGCCGCGGGCCACTTAAAGTATCACTGATGACTATTTTAAAGCAAGTGTTAAAATTACAAAATTCGATAATTTTAATTTGCATGCAAAAAGATTTTTATTTTAGTTTAAAAAAAACATACCTGTTTTGGTTATGAATTCAGAAAATTAATTTTCTAATCCGTAACCCCAAATATGACCTAAATAGTAAACACAGCTGACCATAGCTATGGACAGATAGATTTTAGCATATTTTTTACGAAATCTTTGAAAAGCTATTTCTCTTAAACTATCGAGTTATGGGGAAAGTTAACACCCTTTCGGCTTAGTACCCCCTTTTCGAATAACCTTGTATAGAGATGTATTGTCGCACACCCGTTGTTTGTCTAGGACATCTGATATGCATTGAACAAATGCTGGGCAGATCGCACCGAAAGCCGGTGGATATATTTAGAGTATCGCAGAATTATCAGATAAGTGACATACAAAGGATAAAAGGCGAGTGCGATTAAGGGATTGTGGCAAGAGCTTTTTCTTGTGTTTAAAACAACATATTGCGAACAGCGATCACCAATCGATCTGCCAAGATCTGAAGATTTGTTCAATTCGTACGTAGGATGACATTACTTAAGGGCGCCTGCTCTTAAATGCAGACGGCCACGCACTCGGGCCACTCGCCATAGCCACAAGTAGTCATCCATAAGCGATTTCTATACATTTCGAAGAGCCGTTACCGCCCACACCTGTGCGGCGAGTCCCAACGAAATGTGTGGAAAATATAGTCCTCTGTTTGTGGCGAGTGGCCTGTGTGCGCCCTTATACAAGGTTAGTCGGAAAGGGGGTACTAAGCCGAAAGGGTGTTAAAGCACCCACAATAATGGATAACTTTTGTTCTACAACTTTCCTCAAAAGTCAATAGTTCAAGAGAAATAGCTGTTCAAAGGTTTCATAAAAAATATGCTAAATTCTATTTATCCTCAGCTGTGTTTACATTTTACGTCATATTTGGGGTCACTGATTAGAAACTCCATTTTCTGAATTCATAACTAAAGCAGGGATGCAGAATTTTTGAAAAAACTAAAATAAAAATATTTTTTCATGGAAAAAAAATTAATCGAATTTTTAAATTTTAACACTTTCTTTTAAATAGTTATCTGTGATACATCAAGTGGCCCACCGCTTAGTACCCCCTTTCCGACTAACCTTGTATATCATCATGTTGAACACTTTGAACAGTGGACGTTAACAGTTGACATGTTATGAGAATACATACCTTGTAACAACTAAGACGTTGTCCGATATCGCATGTGTTTCCAAATCCCCGGAGCTCACAGCCGCCGTATGTTTCAAGGCAACCACATCCTTGTAAAACTGTAATAAATGTCGAAATAAATTAATAATAAGCGTCCCGAACGCATCACTATGTCCAGCAGTGGACTACGGTAGGTTGAGTCAATTGATTGTTCCCAATCATACCATTATGAATGGTTCAGTATGTGAGAAACTGCAGTACAGATGCTTGACGCCGCGACCACGTTGTGGCTCTAGTAAGCTGAAGATGCTGTCGCAGTCAAGTATTGGATGAGTGACAGCTGACAGTACAGATACAAACATGTATTGTATGGAAATCAAGGACAATTGGAAATATATATATGCCATTTTCTTTCATTTAATACCCAATTTTTCTATGCAGGATGCTTTGCAAGTCGGAAACATAGTCGATCTGTGCAAGTCGCCGGGTAGTTTTACCTTGCAAAAGGTCCGCCAGTTCTGGATATTATGTGTTATATTTAGGTGTTCTTATGAAAATTTCAAATTTTTGACCTTGAGTGACCTCCACGCGCTCCGCCATCTTGAACTAAAGACCTCAAAAATGAGTTTTTATTAAATAACTCCTTATCGTGTTTTGCGACAAAAATAATTCAGATAAATTCGGTAGATAATTAAATTCCCTACAATTATTGTCTTAAGCATTTTTTTCTATAGCTAATAATTTACAACATATTGCGCTTTAAAGTAGACGAAATGCATAATGAATACAAAATCTTGTTTTTAACCTGCGACACAAACAAAGGCGTGATAAAAGTATGAAGTCTATATTTCAAAAAGCGGGGTGTTTTATTAGCTTGAAGGCCATGTCTATCAGTCAGTATATCTATGACTGGGATAATAATACAACGTGGTATTTTTTGGCAAATAAATACCACGAAATCAGGTGCGATTGCCGGTACACCCGCTGTTGTATTCAGCTGTGAATACAACCGCTGGTTTACACACTAATATTCTAAATGTGAAAGTGATTTTATCGGTCTGTTTGTTAATTCTACAGTATTAAAGTTAATAATATAATGTAAAAATGCAGTTCTAGTTTACTTCAAACTCGAGCTCGAACTCCTTTAACCACTTTCCTCTATTTCTCATAGTTTCGGTTTTGGTCTTGCAATCCCTTCTCAAAACTCGCCCTGTCATCTGCTAAACGATTTCCCAACTATATTTTAGGGTCCACCCAGTCTAACCAGAATTCGGCTGAATATCAGTACCGGACTTCGGGAACCTAGTTACTTTCCCCGTGACCGACATCCTAAGGCCGGGATTACTGCGACCATATTTTTGTTAGAAAGAGCCCCCCCCTAACATGTTTCTCTAACAAAATTGGAGCGTGTCCTAACTGTTTACGGTGTTGTAATTGGTCAGAATGTTCACTAAAAATGTTTTGTAAGTTTGTTTTGTTTGATTTTTGTCGCAGCAGACTTGGCTTAAGGTTGATGTTAGACTTTTGGGCTTTTGATAACCCGTAACGTCTGTCTTAGGCATTTGGATAACATTAACCTCGCCGATCGATTGATGCGCGCGGTAGTCACGAGCGCCACCTTTATAATAAAATTAAATATTCCTTCAAGAAAATGAATGCCGCTGCGAATGAGTAAGCTAGTAACTTACCTTATAATGACTCTTAGTTGCTGCCATCTCGGCTGCTAAGTTAATAGTCTTGTAGTTACTAGCGACAGGGAGCCAAGTAGAGCTGTTAGTGGAGAAGCCGGCGTTCGCGGTATCATCCCAGTGGTACGGCGTGCGCGCAGGGTCGCGGCTGCTCTTAGCGTAGTTGAGAGGATCATCTGTATTGCAAGCCTGGGGGTCCTTCGTATCTACCCAGCTAATGTTTCCATCTGTCATACCAAGCTCTTCGCCCTGAAATAAGAAATTTTATTATCAGGGCTGTAGCTACCACCGGGGCAGTGACCGGGCCCCCGAGCATAGAGGAAATCCAAACAAATAGATAAAGGCCCCTTGAACACTTGCTGCGCCAGGGCCCCAGAGCATATCACACTCAGAAGCTGAAACTATCAAAATTTGTGCTTTTATTAAGTACCTATTTAATGAAAAAGACGTTTGTGACGAGCTTTTGTGGGCCTAGACGGTCTTCGTGGGAAGACTTCTGCAATAACAATAACTTCTGATTGCGGATGAAAGACATCTGTTATATAGCGTTTAGCTTACCTGGTAAGTGATGGAGACTCCGGGGAGAATGAGGGCCAGCATATTCATCGTGTCGACTCTATTAACTCCGTATCTTGTGGGTAAGCGGCTTTGGTCATGATTGCCGTTCTGTAAATATACACATTTACTTGATAAAGCTTATTCCGCGTGGAGCAACTAGCCCAACATGGATAGTAGGTATTACACAGAACGGACACTTACCACCCAGTTAGCGACCTTTCCAGTCGGCATGTATGTCATCCACTTATCCACGACTGTCTTAATGTCCCTTGCACTGGAAGTACTGTTCAATTCCCCGAGATATGCGAAATTGAAAGGAATGGAACCGTTGCGAGTCCCGTTGCCGTAGTAACGCATCATTAGAGATATTTCAGTGTACCCTTCCGTCATCATGATCTTTGACTCATTGTGTTTCACGATGTATTCGTCGAGGACATCTCTCCAATCGTACACGACGTCGTATGTTTCGTTTTGATCTCTAGTATAGATGTGTTTAAGGTAATCGTAGTCATCGGGTGTTGTTCCAAGAACACCTATTAAGAAAGAATGATCCTCTTTAATTATTATTTTTTTATAACTGGGACGGAGTGGGAAATTCTAAATCGAAGGAGTTACATGAAAACTTTCTTTGGACACATCTGCAATATTATTATGACAACAATATAGGCATATTTAAGTTTTTGGTCAAGCGTGAACTTTTCATAAACAAATTATAAAGTTGGGATTTGTTTCTTATACTAATAGAGTAAGTTACATGTCAATTCATTGTGTCGGAGTAAATGCCTCAAATATTGATTTACTCAAAGGAGACTTTCAGCGCGCGTTTCGTTTGTTCCTTGAAATGTTTCATACTGACTTGTACCTACGCGCTCTATTGGGTGCCTGTTGCTTATAGGATGAAAATGATGACGGTCCACCTACCGGATTCTGGTTCGTCGGGGTAAGTTCCGTTGTGAAGCTGAGGATCCACTTCAAACAACATGTTGATTGCGTCCACTCGGAATCCCGACACTCCCCTGTCCAACCAGAAACGCAGCACGTTCTGGAAGATTTCGTTGGCGTTTAGATATCACAAAAATCTTTGGAAAACGGTTAATATAATAAAGACACACACGTGATTGCTCAAGTTTAAATAATTACAGTGAAAATGTAATAATTAAAAAAAAAAAAAAATTGCTGTCGCTGAAAACCAGCGCTGTGGCTCTGTCTCGCACGTGAGACAGCATTATGCTGAGCGATGGCCGTTTTGCGCGGATGTGACGCATATTTTTCCCCAAGCTTGTATTCAGTATTGTTACTTTTATTTTATTTTGTGCGTCATGTTGGCGCGAATAAATAACTTTTCTTTCTTTCTTTCTTTCTAAACTCCGATACTACCGCCTACTGCCTGTCGAAAATCATCTGTATTACCGAATAGTTCACTTTTATGAGTAATAGGCGTATATCCGAGTATCTGAGTCATGAGGAGTTCTACAGACATGTTCGTCACTTACTTTCATCTCTTCGCACAGTACTGGGCTGCGATAGTTGATATCGGGCTGTCCAATGACGAACTGATGCAAGTAGTACTGCTTTCGCACGTCGTTGTACTCCCAGGCACTCTTGCGGAATATGCTGATCTAAACAAAAAACATTAGATATTCTGCCATATGTTAATCGTCCTTCGGCCGTCGGGCTTAGCTGTGCAGCCGAGCTTTGGAGAAGTTTGGAAAGAATATAATTATATTGGTTGAATTTGAATAAAAATGTTCCTAGTGATATTATTTGATCCACAAGAGAGACGTAAAACATTGCTTACCCAGTTACTCGGCGGATAGTAATTGCTGACGTTGTTGGGCCCCCCTGGCTTGCCGTCGGCCCAGATGTAATAGTCGGTGTAATTGCCGACCTTGTTTACCGAATTCGTGAACCATTCGCTCAGGTGGCTCGTATGGTTGGGCACGTAATCCAACACCACGCGAATATCTACACGTCAATATGATAAATGAGGAATTATTTTAAAATTGAAAGAGATGAGAATGTGAGGTGGTTACAGTGTTATTGATATGTTATTTATTATTTATATATTCTTTACTTAATATAGGAAGGATCTGTCCCAGTATGTAGTAATAAAACTTTAAGGACGGTATAGACATTTAATTTTATCGAAAAAAATACCCTAGTTGTGGGGTCGATTTCCCACCCCTCCGAAGATAGAGCAATTTTAGTAGATGACTTAGTTTTTTCATATACTAAACATACAGTACTTAGGACCTTAACCTCACAGAAGCATAAATTTAGTGTCATTTGAAAGGCTACAGCTTAGACAAGTTAAAAAATATCAAACTAAGTGTTTGAGTTTTTCTACAAAACAAAGTAAAAATCACGTGATGAGTGTTTGAATATGAAATATAATTTTGGTCGAAATATCTGAACCAAACACTAACATTTTTCTATTGGGGGGGGGGGGGGGGGGGGATTAAGTGAGTATAGTATATACAATCTTTAGTTTTATTACTACGTACCGAGGCATATTGCATATCTACTAATAATATTTTATATTATTTATCTATTCTTTTTTGTACCAAAACAATGAGAAATAAACAATGAATTTTTCATTGTCTTCATAAAAAAAACCTGTTATTTCGCATTCGCTTCACATCTGAGACATCGCAACTGCTCCTGGGCCGAGACCGTCTCACATTCGTGTCGCACGCATCGGATTGGCGTTTCTGTCACGCGAACCGAATATGTACTACGGACACATAATGTCAAATGACATTTTCTGTCTCGCCGCGACGGGCCCCTCCGCATTTGAGAGTGTTCTCGGAAATTAAGCCATCGATACAATAAAAAGAAAGGTTATAATAATAGTTGATACAGTTTCACTTACTCAATCTCTTAGCTTCGGCTATAAGAGCGTCAAAGTCAGCCAAAGTACCGTATTCCTCTGCTATATCTGTATAGTTTTGTATATCATAACCAAAGTCCAACATGGGCGATTTGTATATGGGAGACAACCATATCGCATCTACGCCTGTGTCTGCCAGATACCACAGCTTACTTTTTATTCCTGATAACAATAAAATATTAGAAATTTATTTATACCGAAATAGAGGTTTACGGGGCCCACTTCTTAAACATTAGGTTGCGGATTCAAAATCATGGCGTCTACCAATGTCACTTTTTAAATGTTATACAGGGTGTAAACGAAATCTTGTAATTCCTTCAAACCCCGCGATGTACTGCTGACATAGATTAGCCCTGAACGGGATACTTTTGAATTGAATACAAACAAAATTACAAGAAGTAAACACGTGTGGCATTTTAGCACCTCGAGCGAATTGCGCGGTCATTTAACTTGGGGCGCTAAAATGCCTCACGTTAAGAACACATGTTTACTTCTTGTAAACATTATTTTTATTTAATCCAAAAGTATTCCGTGCTGGTTTAATCTATGTCAGCAGTACATCACGAGGTTTGAAGGAATTACATGATTTCGTTTACACCCTGTATGTACCTTTTAAGTTAATTTTAGACACCGTTGATTTACAGTGGAGGAAAACATAGTCACGAAGCTTGGACTCCATGGTCTGAAATCGCCACCATGGAAGCGTGGTAATCAATGCTCGTTTTGTATCTGTATAATAAGAAGCCCTTGCCCTGCAGTGAGATGATCAGAGGCTGATATTAATATAGCATATTTAAGCATTTTCGCTCGCCATGATAAGAATCTCGTAAATACTGAGAGATATATTGAAATATCCTAAAGTTGTCGACAGGTGGGATTGTGATAATTTGATGGTTGTTACGGCCAATGCAAATGGCTTGATGGCCATTAGGCTCGGCTAACATCATAATAACGAAGAACTCTCGCTAGGCGGCTGGTATGTACCTAACTGGGTCAATTGCAAATTCATTTATTTGCTAAAATGTAGGTTTAAAATGTATGATTTTAAATCTATATTCGCCCCTTTACATTCTACCATAACATATTATGGTGTGCAAATATTTAATTTTATATTATGCAATGCTATTACTTATTTTGGTTAGATTAAAAGAGAAAAAAAAGAAAAAGCATCAACAACCATGAGAGCATTAGGATTTATCAGGAACAATAACACAGATCCACAAAAATAAAATAATTGTTCAGCGGACTAGACCATGTCTATCTTATGTTTTTGGGGTGACATGATGCAGTCCGCTGAACAATACATTTTTTTGTACGTTGGAATACAGTTATAAGGAGTTACTGGGTTTTTAGTCTTTTTTTTTTGAGGTTATGTAGAAACCCTGACCTGATAGTGTCAAACGGACCACAGTTTCGGACTCAGCGACCCCAAAAACTTAATATAGACATGGTCTAGTCCGCTGAACATTTTTTTTTGTCGAGCTGTGTATTTAATTGATGTCAAGAGCTTGACGCAGAAAGTACTCAAAGACACGGCGCGCATTGACAAGACCCTGTTCCCGATACAAGTGGGCTATTATCTATATTTTATGCCGAGTGGGAAACGGCAGGCAAATTACATCTAAAATAAAATTATTTCAATATTACCGTTTAAGTCTCCGATTCCGTCTCCATTGCTATCCTTGAATGAGCGCGGGTATATCTGGTAGACGACGGCAGATTCCCACCACACGTCCACGCAGGTAACACTTGCGACCGTTGCAGCAACCAGCAACAACGTGAATGCACGCATTTTGACTTACCTACTGCATGAAAAACTGTGATCAACTTGGTTCAAATTCACAACAATATTAAATTTAGTGCAACATCTAACCGATATCTATACTAATATTATAAACCTCAAGAGTTTGTTTGTTTGAACGCGCTAATCTCAGGAACTACCTACTGTTTGGAATTGAAAAATTATTTTTGTGTTGGATAGTCCATTTATCGAGGAAGGTTATATAAAAGGCTATATAAGGCTAAATAACATCACGCTACGACCAATAAGAACGGAGCATAAATGTGAAATGTTGCAAAAACGGGAAAAATTTCCACCCGTGCGTAGCCGGGATGGGCCACTATTTGTTATAAATGTAATAAAATATGCCATTTCAAACGTTCTTCGAAACGGTCACTATTGCCTAATATGATGGTGCGAAACCGGTTCTCATTACTATTGGCAGACAATTGCAGCTGCGCCGAAAGTTTTTCTCCAAAAATTAAGCAATCCCCATACTTGGCAACAAGGCTGGTGTCCGTTGGCACCAATCTTGTTGCCCAGTCGGATCGCAACGGTGATGATGTTGTCCGTCAGCGGCCTGGCAAGTTCGAAGCCCACCATCTGTCGGTCGTCAAAGCTTCGTCGATCAACGCCAGGCACATGCACATGACGCACCGCTTGCAGGTAAAGCTGAAGTTTTTTTTAATGTATTTTCTTTTTTTTTTAAAAAAAGAACGTTGCCTCCACTGTATCGTGGGTGCGTTTACAGACACAAATCTTCACATGCCAAACATCCAGACCCGGAACAACTATCTGTAGGCCATACAAATATTTATTCCGTGCGGAAATCGAACCCACGACCCGCAGTGCAGAAGCCAATCCCTTAGTCACTACACCAAACGTGTCGTCAAACGTTAAGTTTCCCTATAAACCCCCAAAAACCTTAATAATTTGAATAACACCAACCTGCATTCGCTGCTGCTCCATGAAGTGATTGATGGTCATAACCGATTAGTCCTTATATGCAGGAAGATTGAAGTGTTTTGTGAACACGGCCACTCGACATCGTTTACCTCTGTGATAAGTGGCTTATATATTTAAATGGAGGTGTTCACATATAAGACGACACGATTAACTGTCGTTCACGACTTGTTTTTGCAGAGACGACAGATTATCAAGTCAATGGGAACGGCAAGCACGACAGTCGTAAAACGATAAGAAAACGTCACGACATCGTGACGGCAAATCATGTGTCGTTGTTACGACTATACATATGTCGTGGCCACGATAAAAATATCGTCTCGTCTTGTAGCTTGCTACTGATGTGCAAGCGACAAAGCGACTGCCGTGAAACGATAAAATGTCGCGGTCCAATGGGAACAGCTAGATACGATAGTCGCTAAACGATAAATTAATCGTCACGACAGGGGAACGCGCCCATATAGGTTTCTTTTTGAACTATTGAATTTATGACGATTACAATAGAAAAACCAGGCGGAGCCTGATAACCCGGGTTTAATGACGTTAAGCAGAAGACAAGTAACCGAGCAATTATAATCTTTCTCCGATTGGACCTAACGATTCATATAAAACTTTAGTTTCAGTCATCTACAAGGTTACCAGCCCGATATTGATTGCCCACCCCTCAGTGACCCACTAAGCCGAGGCCCGTACCCCACAGGGGGTGCCCTTAGTGCCGCGTCACTTAATTGATATCCATAGTTCGTAAGCCCTGGCTGGGGGCCTTAAAGTATTTTTTGGCCACCACAGGATAGTCCGGTTAAGTAGTTACAAAGCCCTCGCGTGCTTTAAACTACGAGTGGTCGTACAAAAAAAAAAAAAAATCTACAAGGTTAGTCGGAAAGGGGGCACTAAGCCGAAAGGGTGTTAAAGTACCTACAATAAAGGATAACTTTTGTTCTACAACTTTCCCCAAAACTCGATAGTTTAAGAGAAATAGCTTTTCAAAGATTTCGTAAAAAATATGCTAAAATCTATCTGTCCGTAGCTATGATCAGCTGTTTTTACAATTTAGGTCATATTTGGGGTCACGAATTGGAAAATTAATTTTCTGAATTCATAACTACAGCAGCTATATTTTTTTTGTAAAAACTAAAATAAAAATCTTTTAGCATGCAAAAAAAATTCAAATTTTGAAATTTTAACACTTGCTTTTAAAATAGTCATCTATACTAATATTATAAAGTGGAAAGATCTGTATTTTTGTATGTAACGAATAAACTTAAAAACTACTGGACCGATTTCAAAAATTCTTTTGCCGTTAAAAAGCTACATTATTAGGTACTGGGTAACATAGGCTACGGGCGGAGCCGTGAGGACACAGCTAGTCAGTGATAAAAGTGGCCCGCGGCTTAGTACCCCCTTTCCGACTAACCTTGTATAATATCATCTATTTACATATTTGTTACGTTAACAATAATGGGGATTATTTTTCTCATCCCCGAGAACCGAGTCAGAGATACGCCGGAAAAAACATCAAACATTCAGAGTTGTAATTTCACTTTATTAATTCATAGGTATTATTAATCTTGATTTTATATAAAAATAAGTCAAACAGAATTAAACATATTTTCTGTCACATTCGTAATGAAAATATCATTTGTAAAATGACACACATATAGTCATATTATAATGAGTTGAATAAGTACTAGTAAGTTCGTTATCAACTTTGATGATGTCATTTAGATACTAAAATGTAGGTACTGTTACTTCGACATGTACTTTTTATTTAAAACTAATTTAGTTAAACACTTTTTCGGCAAACGCACTCCTGCATTTTAATTTATTTAATAAATATTATGCAAGAGTGTTTCTGCAGCATACCATCTTGTATTTATTTCGCTAAAAGCGTTTGAAATAATGATGATATGAAAGTAATTATAATAGAACTGTGTAGCAGTTATTCAAGAATGAATGCAGAATGTTCAAGTGCTTGATCTACTCATATCAATCAAAATGTATCTTGCACCGTTTGTCTTAATGTTAAACATGTATATTTGGATACATGTAAAATTAAAGTGTCTGTTTAAACTACGTAGAATATAATTATGTTCCTATTGCGTTACATCTAGTACCACTCAGGAGAGTTATGGATTCAAAATCAAAATGTTTATTTATACACGAGAAAAATTGATCTATTCATAATGCTAAGTACTTTGTACTATTTGAGTGTACACGTGGAAGTCGAAAGTAGAAATGAAACAATTTTATACACAAGTGGGAAGAAATAAAATGTACTGTATTAAGAAAAGATAATTATAATAATATGAGTATAGAAAAAATATTGATTGCTTTCAAGATCAATTACTGATTTTCATAGTCATTTTGAAACATGACGTTATTTACGTCTATGGCGTAGGCGAGTTTACAAATTATTATGATAAGTGGTGGAAAAACCAGGAACTTTAAATCAATGCTGCCATCCATACACCAAAAATATATAGATTTCTTTTTCCTTCGTCGATTTGACGATTTTTATTTCTATATTAAAAGTAATCATTTCATTTTCAAGTAATTTAGAAATAATAATACTTTAACCTGGCCGTGAAACCAGAACGTATACAATCTCGACTTAATTCCTTTTAAATAAATTGATCACACTCGTTCATTACAGATTCTTATAACTTCATAATATTTACAAAATGTACAAGATTTTATTCTATAATCGTGAGATGTATCAAACATGAATTTTACTCAGCTTTTTCCATTTTTTTTGTTCCAGTCATCATAAGCTCTGTTCAAAGTCATACTTATTGTAAGATTGAGGCTACTCATATTGCAGGCTGTACATTCTATCCATGACAGACGAATATATAAATAAAATTATGAGACTGACGAAATAAAAAGGATCGATTAGCATGAGACATGCGCAATTGTTGTCTATAATGAGTACATACGCCACATAAGTTGTTAATCCCAAAAACGGTTGGGTATTAGAGTTAAAGACCATTATAATATCTATAACTCTTATACCATAAAATACGACTATTTGATACTTTTAAACGCAATTGATCATGATTTAAATATTTTGTAAGTTAAACCAATATTTTTTTGTCTGGACTAAGCAGAAAACACTAAATAAGTGTAACTACATTACTTGCAACGACCACAGGTTTAAGAAATTCTTGACGTGACAACGTCTAATAAAACAATGAATGCCGTCAGCATGCACGAAAAAGCGTGACTCATTGTCACGTTCCGTTTGACAACAAGCGATAGGGAGGCACGATGTGTTGTTATGACGTTGTCACGTTAAACTATCGTCCGTAAACCGACTTTACAGACAACCAATTTTTTTTAAGTTCTTCGATATTGTGCTGTGATTGTAGAATACGCAGCATTTTTTACGCCACGCTACAAACTCATCGTACTTTTTTGACGGCTACTGACGTCGTTGGCGGCTAGAACACATTTTCGTTTGACATCTATAGCCGTCGATGGGGTACAAAAGCACGCCTGATATGCCAGTTATTGCGATCTCTTCAACACATTTTCTTCCTTGTTGATTTACCATTCACAATTACGTCATATTAAGATTGCACGATGCCCATACTGCCTCGAGCCTATCAGAGGAGTTCGCGAGTAAGAAATAGAAGTACAGAATCGGTTTGAGACTTTACTTCAAATGATATGAACGTAGTTGCGTCCACATCGAAACCATGAAAAAAACATCCAAATCGTTTCGGAAATGCCGGAGATGGTATCTTCGGCATTTATGAAACGATCCCCATAATGAGGTCACATATGCAATTAATTATTAATTAAATTATCAATATTTTTGAAATATTTAAATGTAAGAAACTTCCTTGGGAAAAGCTTATTTGATTAGTAAAAATCGCATCGAAATATGACCAACAGTTCTCGAGATATTCGCGAACATACGTATACGTGTAAAATTGAGAACCTCCTTATTGGAGTCAGTTATAAATTTTATCTAACCTTGACTAGGAACGAAGATAACATGGCTCTGCCTGTAGAACATTGAGATAACGAATTATAATATATCGAATATATTTAGTACAGACTAATGTTAAACTACATCATTTCTATAGAACCGTTTACTCGAAAAAAATGAAGCCGTCGCGGGAAATTCATTTTATAAATAAAACTGGCCGAGTCAAACCGAAGAGAGCCGACGAGTAACGAAGGTCTGCTGTCGCGAGCGTCGCCACGCAACAGCCGCTCTCACACCCGTACCGCTGCATTAGATGTTTCACATCAAAACTGTACATTAATTATTGGTAAACGATAGTTTTACCGGAAAAATAATCTTGTTGAAAACCAGCCTTAATGGTCTATAACTCTGATACCATATCGTTTCGGACTTAACCCTTCATGTATAGCAACAAATACACATAACAGCCAAGCAATTGACATTCATTTCATTCTAATCGATTCTGAGCCGATGTCTTTAACTTACAAAGTATAATTTTGAATAACTCGATTCCTTACTCACTTATTATCTACATCCAGATTACATTTGATATGTTAAAAGGTTTCACGATTCTGTATGTTTCTAATTACTTGACAAGTTAGTGAACATACAGACAGTATTTAAGTGAATTTAAAGTTAAAACAATAGTACAACCTGCACTAAGAGCAATCTGAACAATCATAATATTCTTGGCGTTTGTAAGTAGTACAAATAATTTAGTCTATTTGGAAGGGCAGGTTGGCTGCTATTCTCGGTTTTTTCTTCTTCATCGGCCGCGATGTCGGGTCCTGGTGTTGTTGTACCATCTGTTTACATACGATTTTTATTATTTTTTTATATACAGGGTTATTTGTAAAACACCAACAACCTCTCAGGAATATGTTACTAACATCATAATCAACAACTTTTGTTCTTTGACTTTTAAAAATTCATCATATTTTAGTTCATCAGATTTTCATACAAAATAAAAATATTTGAATTGAACGCTCTAAAGCGCCCCCGCCCGCGCCGCCTTAACCCCGTTGCCCTCGCTATTTTACTATCGCTTTCTTTTGCTTCGCATACATTTCGTAACATTTAGACCGTTCAATTTAAATATATTTATTTTTGTATGAAAATCTGATGAAATAAAATATGAAGAATTTTTAAAATTCATAGAACAAAAGTTGTTGATTATGATGTTATTAACATAGTCCTGAGAGGTTGTCAGTGTTTTACAAATAACCCTGTATACTACCGAATTGTAGTAACTCAAGAAGTACTGGCTGGACCTTGTGAAGCGCGATGTAAGTAAAATCGATTTCAAGGATGCTAATAACCGGCCGATTTGGAGAATATTCACGCGGATTGCGGTCCCCGGCAGAAGGCCGGGACAACGAAGAAAACTAAAAAGCAAATACGAGATTGTATCTGGAGGAATGTACTTTACACTGTTATCAGTAAATCGCTACGCTACTTACCGGCGTGTTAGTAGGCTGTGGTTTTGGTAATGAAGACTTAGGCGCCGGTATTTGGCCGGAGTCTTGTCTATGCGAAGAACCGCTCGGTTGTGAGATACGTCTGTAAATAAGAAATGAGGAATTATATAGGGTGTATCCGGATGCCTGCAATTCCTTTAAACCCAGCTGGTGGCACATATTGACCCTGTCTGACTTTATAGGATTAACGTAAAAATAATTTCGAAAATAAAACGTGGTGTTCTTGACGTGAGACATTTTAGCGCCCTGGGTTAACTGAATGTGCAGACCGATACCGAGCCAGTCGTGCTAACCAGCTCTCGCCGGGCGTCTGTTTTTTTTATGCGTAGCAATGAAATGTTCTATAAAAAAAAAGTTTATTTTGCATCAGTAAGTAGATAATGGCTTATGCACAGATATGGAAGTGACCTTGGCCTTGGAATCTGCAAGGCTTAACGCACAATTAACTTTATACATTCAATAGTTATCAAAGTACTTCTCGAGTAGTGCTAGACACATGAACGTAGCGTGGCCTGCTCGTGTACACATGCAATTATTAAATACCCAATCAGTTTCAGCCGCAGCCAGAATTAATATAGCCGATGGTTATACAGGACAGCACTCCGAGCGATAGCTGCGCCATTCGCTCGGAGTGCTAAAATGCCTCACGTCAAGAACACATGTTTACTTCTTGTAATATTTTTTTATTGGATCTTATTTTATCCTGCGCTAGGTTAATCTATGTCAGCAGTGCATCACGAGGTTTGAAGGAATTACATGATTTCGTTTACACCCTGTATATCGATGAGCGTGGCAGTTACTTCTTTGCCTGCTGAAAGTACTGGAGGCTACTAATGTCACATTAAGGTCCGTATTACAGAAAGAAACTCAAGCATTTTTATAACATTCCTCAAGCATAGATTCATTGATCATAGTTCAGCTGAGTTTGGCTTTATTCTAGATCGTTACTCAGTTCGTAGATTCGACCCCAAGCAGTGATTTGATCTGTAATCAACCAATCGATCAGCTCGATTTTAGTCTCGTTTCATCTGAGTATAGATTGATTGCCGTTCTGGAATAAGACCGTTCTTCAAGTACTGATTCTATACTTAAACAGTGATCAACTGATTAAAGATCAAACTGGGCTTGAGGAATGTTCTGTAATACGGATCTAAAGTGATTTAATTTAATTTCATATTCGTAATCATAACTGTAACTGGTTTGCTCATCCAGTCGGTAGTTGTCACGCAGTTGCACTGATTGTATCTGAACTGCCTTCAAGCTGCATTTGGAAGTTGCATAGGTTTCACATCGAGGCCCCTCCATATCCCCGAGAGCACGTTAAGAGCACGTCCGTTCGTTACACATCGAGACCTCTCCGTGCCGCGGAGAGCACGAAACAGTGGGTCCCAGGTGTCATACGAATGCCTATGACAGTTGTTACGGGAAGTCAGTAGTCCGAAAGTCTGACAACCGGTCTAACCTTAGGATATCGGCATTGCCCTGTAACTGGGTTACGGAAGTCTAATGGCAGTCGTTCGAAGAAAATGGGCATTGCATATCTTTACGTCATACAATATTTGTCATGGATTATATGATGCATGGAAGAGTTTTCAGCTTGAGTAAGCACTTACAGTCGAGTGCAGCGATATGGGTATTTTGCTACAATTTAGTCACGTTTATTTGATATCGATACATGTTTTACTCAGATACTTTTATATAAGTGATTGTTAAAGTGAGAATAACATGTATTCTAGAATTATTGTTGGAGCGGTTTTTATGTTGATGATGATGCTCAGTTGTTTCTATTAACGACTATGTGTGAACTTGATACTATAACATTACAGTTGCAGGATTGAATAGGGTTTGGTGTCATCTACAATGTCACATGCGAATTACGCAGCACGACGATTGTGTAGCAAACTACAGCAACAAAAAATGAAGTCACAGTATCCTGCATCGCGATATCAAGATTTGACATGCAGATAGTATATATACAACTTCCCAATATCAACCGTCGGGCAGTAGCCCGCCAGGCGTAAGTGCCTGGTTGGAGGATCCACCCTTTTCGTTGGAGGAACACCATCCTCGTTCCTCCACAAGGGCTTATCACATACATATACAGTAAGGGAGTTCCGAACCGACTCTAAGGTTTCGAAGGATATACGATTTAAACTTTTATTCCACCTTGTGTTCGAAAACTTTCCAATTATACATATTTTTCCATACCAAATGTAGATAACTGAAATGGAGTCACAGTTAGGGTAGCTATACACATTAATCGACACAGCCGGGCGATAATATCGAATATGTAGATGAATTTTCGATAAAAGGCCGCTCGGCTTTCACTAGGCGGGCAGCATCAGCGCGTGCAGCGGGCCGGCAGTCATCGGCAAAGCCGGGCGGTAAAACTGAATATATGTAGTTGACATACATACATACATAAACTCACGCCTTTTTCCCATGGGGGTAGGCAGAAACTATAGAACGCCACATGCTACGACTCTTACATACCCCTTTCGCTTCATCCACATTCATACATCTTGTCATACACGCACGCCGGTTGAGAGTACTACGCACCTGACCTTTGTGAAGAACATCACCAATAACATCGATGTATGTCCTTCTAGGACGTCCTCTACCAGCGTTCCCATTAATATCCACCTTATAAATTCCTTTTGTTAATCGCCGTTCGCTCATTCTCTCAACATGGCCAAACCACCTAAGCATACTCCTTTAAATTTTTGTCACTACATCATCTTTTAAACCGCAACTTTGTCTAATCTCTTCATTTCTCAATCTATCATTCAAAGTTACACCGCACATACTTCGCAAGGAACGCATTTCCACGGCATTTATTCTACTTTCATGCCTCTTCTGCCACGACCAACATTCACTTCCATACATAAGCGTAGGTACCAACACACCATTATGGACAGCCAGTCGTATGTAGTTGAATGTTCGGGAATCACAATCCGCTCGGCTTAAATTTTAGTTCAGCTAAGAATTATTATCATTGGAGTCGAACGTATGTAGTAGTTGCTACGGGTCGGCTTTTTCGTTCCACCAGTACTGCCGAATCGAATGATGTGTCGACCCGAATGAACTACCCAATCGGCACAAGCCGAATGAAGCCGAACATGTGCAGTAAATACTTCGGGTCGGCTTTGTTGTTCGACAAATACTGCGGAACCGACTATGACGGGCCCGCTTATGTGTGTAGCTACCCTCAGTCGTTTCAGGGTGTATTTATATGAACTCACCTTTGACTAGTTTGCACCTGTAGCGGCACAAACGGGTTGTTGACTTTATCTGCATTATTCTGAGCGGCTTGCGCACTCTGCTTGTTGGTGTTCGGCGGTGGCTTGGCGTTCTGAAATAATAAGACATGTCATAAAACAGAATTTAGTTTAGAGTCACTGGACACTACCAGCCCAGTCTCTTTTTATTGATGACGTTAGACAGTGATGGGTATATTTTAAATCTGGTTAACCTTAGTCTTGGTTAAAACCATCTTTTGGATTAAGGGGGTACACTTGTTTTTACTACCTGCCTGCCTAGCTTTTTCCCAATTATATTGGGGTCAGCTTCCAGTCTAAAAAGATGCGGGTGAATACTGAATACCAGTATTTTACACGGAGCGACTGCCATCAGACCTCCGCAACCCAGTTACTGGGCAATGCCGATATTGTAAGGTAAGACCTGTTGTCAGACCTTCGGGCTTCTGCTTCCCGTAACGACTGTCATAGGTGTTCGTATGACACCCGGGACAGACTGTTTCATGTGCTTTCCGAGGCACGGAGGGGTCTCGATGTGTAACGAACGGTCACTTATCCACAGACTGACTACGGCAAGCGCATATCATCAGCTATGTTTACATTTTGGGTCATATTTGGGTTTACAAATTAGTAGCTTCATTATCTGAATTCGTAACTTAATCAAGGTAGTCTATATTTTAAACAAATTACAAAAATGTACTTATAATATGAAGCAACAGTCTTCTAGTGTAAGAGGAGCTCATGGCTAATTGCCATCGTGTGGGTTGTACGATCTGGTAGGTTAAGCTGCGTTTGCCGCGGTCAGTCCGTGGATGCGGGATTGTTGTTACACGTAGGGACCCCTCCGTGTCCCGCGAGATTACCGTTAAACTTTCGGTCCCAAGTGTTATTCGAATACCTATGACAGTCGTTACGCAGACAGACCCGAAAGTCTGAGAAACTGGCCTAACATTAAAATATCGGCATTGCCCAGTAACGTTTGCGGGGGTCTCATAGCAGTCCCTCAAAGAAGGCGAGTTCACCTTCACGTGCAACAATTACAAAAACACTCACGATACATCAGATACGCTGTCGGACCACTTATGATAATACATTCAACATATTGTGACTGTTACGATTATAAGCCCCGCGCGGGATCACCCGAACAATCACAAGTGTATTGTTTTGTTACTATAATCTGTTGCTACTTCCCAACATTGACAGAAAGTCATATTATAATCCCGTGTGGGGACGGGCTAGAATATAAAACTTCCTTACTGCAGGCTGGGAATAGACACAAAACAGATAGGTACAGAAGTCAATCTACATACAAGTGCGCTCGAGCAACGCACACATAGACACTGCTCACGGACACGATATCTCGGACTGTTTGGGACTAGAGTGCGAGCGCGAGTGCCATGCGCTTGAGAGAGATAGATATATAGATAGAGCGACCGCCGAGCGTAGGTATGAAAAGTGAAGTACATACATGTGATTGACTTCTGCACCTATCTGTTTTGTGGAATAGACGCGTGTTGTAAGATTCAACGAAAACTAGCACTCTTGGTGGTAGGATCTATACGGTCCGCCTGGCTAGCTACCGCCCTCATTTTAGAGCGTTCCGTAGTGTGTACGTGAGAGCCAGAGGGATATTGGGGAATCTCCCTATATCTGTTACTTAGATTCGTGTGCGTCATCATAGACCCTTACACGCTTGCCATCAAGTGCGATTAGGACCAAACGCCACCAAGTCAAAGAAAAAAAAAAAAGAAACATAATTCTTGATCATCATGTGTTTAATATTACTTTTCTTACAGAAGTTCCCTAATCCCCACTATTTCTTTGCTTGGTCCTAATTACGTAACGTATTCGCAATCGTAAGCGCGCAAGTGTGAATTTTTCGAGATGCTAATACCTCGGATATAATATTCACCGGTCAACTCTTTAACTGGAACCATTCCATATAATTAAATCACCAATTGTATCAGCCCGTAAACGGTGTAAAATTATCCTCCCAATGTTTAGTACAATGAACGGACAAAGGGGAAATCCATAATCACCACGTTTGACATCCATCTGGATTCGTGATTGTAGTTTGTTGTTCTTAAGAGGAAACGTGGGCTGCAAAATATTACAAGAATAGGTTTTTAAGCGATCTATTTCCGTCCCACCCCTCCCACAAACCTTCCCATTTGAGCGCAAAAGAGACAACTGCATCTCGGACTGATTTCTCCTGTGCAATATTAGCGAAATTGTACTTTCGTATTTCCCTGTTTCCTTCTTCAAATCTGGACCGATATTAATATTTTTTTCTGTAATAATTTAAGAAAGACTTTGGTTTATGTCTGTATGTTTTTCTTTTATTCTTTATAGGTATTCGTCAAATTTGTTTGCCAGATGTCTGAAAACGGTGGTAAAACCGGACGATTTTTGTAGTATTTAAACCTAGGACCTCACGATCAGCAGTCGCGCTTGCCACCACTAGATCAACGAGGCTGCCCATACTCTTGACGTAATCTCTTAATCACCTTTTACAATTTAATCGGCTTGTACTTCAACGGAAATCGGCTCACGGAGCTATAGAAAGAACTTCAACCCAAAAATGAATAGGTACTTTTAAGACAGACACAACTACCTAGTCAGACCATAAATACTGTTACAATTAAAAATAAGAAAGATATTACATTTGAATTTGGAATCTGTCATTTTTATACGATTGTTCATTGAGTTTTCTAATTTTGGCGCCAATACATTGTACAATATTTTGCGATATTAAAATGGAGTGGGGTGATAAAGAGAACCGAATCGCTGTGATTGCATTACACAAAGTTGGTATGGAGCCAAATGCAATTTTTAAAACTCTCCATACGCTTGGTATTAGTCAAATGTTTGTGTACCGGGTTATTAATAGGTACAATGAGACCTCCTCTGTTTGTGACAGAAAAAGATCTGACCGTCCACGTAGTGTTCGTACGAAAAAGGTGGTCAAAGCAGTAAGGGAAAGAATTCGAAGAAATCCTGTCCAAAAGCAAAAGATTTTATCTCGGGAGATGACGATAGCACCCAGAACCATGTCGCGTATTTTAAAAGATGACTTAGGACTTGCAGCCTATAAGAGACGCACTGGTCATTTTTTTAACTGATATAATTTAAAAAAGAATAGGGTGGTAAAATCGAAACAACTACTGAAGCGGTACGCAAAGGGAGGTCACAGAAAAATTTTGTTTACGGATGAGAAAATCTTTACAATTGAGCAACATTTTAACAAACAAAATTACCGTATTTATGCTCAAAGCTCTAAGGAAGCTCCCCAATTAGTCGACAGAGTGCAACGTGGGCATTATCCGACTTCAGTGATGGTTTGGTGGGGTGTTAGCTATGAAGGAGTGACTGAGCCATATTTTTGTGAAAAAGGTATCAAAACATCGGCACAAGTGTATCAAGATACCATTCTTGAGAAGGTAGTTAAGACTTAAGCCCCTTAACAACACCATGTTTAATAACCAAGTATGGTCCTTCCAACAAGACTCGGCGCCGGGTCATAAAGCTCGGTCCACGCAGTCTTGGTTGGAAGTGAATGTTTCGGACTTCATCAGAGCTGTAGACTGGCCGTCGTCTAGTCCCGATGTTAATGCGGTGGATTATGATTTATGGTCAGTTTTAGAGAGTACGGCTTGCTCTAAACGCCATGATAATTTGGAGTCCCTAAAACAATCCATACGATTGGCGGTGAAGAATTTTCCCATGGAAAGAGTGCGTGCTTCTATTGATAACTGGTCTCAACGTTAAAAGGACTGTATTGCAGCCAATGGAGACCACTTCGAATAAGCTTTTTATATTTAAAATTGTTTTATATTTATGTATTAAACTAACACACTGTAAAAGTAATAAATATTATTTACAATAAAATTTTTTTTTTCTTCGTGACAATATTTATGGCAAGACTAGGTACTTAAGCGGTTCACCTATAATATTTACCTGTACTTTCCCTGCATTATTAGATTGGTTCCAACTTGGGCCCAACGTAACGTTAGTCCCAACGGCACCAACACTCGGCAAATGCTTGGGGAAGCCCGGATTCGGTTCGAAGCCTCTGCCAGGTGGCACTTGGTTGCGCGGGTTGTTGTCCTGATTGCGGAACGTGAACGGTTGGTTCCGCTGTTGGAAGTGCGGGTTTTGAAACTGCGGGAATGGGATCTGGCTGGGTCCTGGACCTTGGAACGGTTGCCCGAAAGTCGGGTAAGGCGGGAGAGGCGGCTGGCTCTGAAAGAAGGTACATTATTATAAGTCCTGTCAGTGAAATATGGCACCAGTATTAAGTTTTGTCAGACCGATTCCCGCACGGAACAAATATTTGTATGGCCTACAGATAGATGTTCTGGGTCTAACACCCATATTCTAAGACGTTCCTCCAAAACTTACTCGACTCAGAACGGCGTCGAAACCATCTTCAAAATTGTATTCTTAGTCGCAATTTCGAGTGAACTTTGAGGTTCCTCGACGAGTCATTACGTCATAATTTGAATTATCTGCATCGCGCAAATAACGCCGCGATAAAAAATTGCAAGGATTATCGTAAGCATATTCGTTAAGTCTTCAAAATTAATTTTTATTACATACGAACTTTGGACACTTCCTTCCTTAAGGTAGGTTCCGAGGTACCTTGAGGTTGACAGATGATTCCTTACCTCGACTAAGGAAAAACCTCGAGTCGAAGACGTTTATGTCAAGTCGAGTAAGTTTTGGAGGAACGTCTTAGAATATGGGTGTAGGTGTTCATGCATATGAGATTTGTGTCTGTAAAACGCCTTTACGATATAGGAGCAATCCTAGAGTAGGGCAACTATACAGAGTTTTATTTATGAATAAATAATGGGCACCTTGTAAGTGTTGTTCCATTCCGTGCTGTAGACGGGCGGCGGCCGGTTGGTGTTGGCCAGCGGTGCGTTCTCTTTGCGCCAGTTTTGTTGCTGCGCCGGGCCCCTGTTTTATGCAAGTTATCATACTTGTTAGTTCACACAAGTATTTGCTAATAAGTAAGTGCTAATATACAAATAAAAGAAGTGCAAATATTTTTTTAATGTTGCATATTCCGCGCCAAATATTGGTCGCACTGAACTTTGCAACGAGTGAAAACTTGCAAGTCAAACACACGGTAAAAAGGTAATCTAATGACGATGCACACACACTATCGGATCGGGTTTACGTGACAGCTGTGGGGCTTGGAGGTCTACAGCGCGGGCATTCAGAGCGGCCAACAAGTTTGGCGAATAGTATACAAGAGTAGAAAAGTAGAAACTCTTCCTAACCTATCTGTAAGCGTGCATTCAAGCGTGTTTTATCTTAACAAGGTAATTAAATCATAAAAGTACTTCATAAGTGGCTCCTTGCGTATAGGCCACCTCACTGTTTTAGTGAGTGTCGCAAGGCGTCCTGCACACCAATACATCAAGACCTACGTTATTTTAAGGCTTTTTTTCCAATAGGCACGACATGACAAAATGTGGTGACAACTCCGACCGCGATATATTTCTATGAATAATTTACTCACGAAACTCATGGACTCGTAAACCGTGGGAAAAAAAGCCTTAACATAACACTTATGTCGTGAAGCAGCTAACTGAGCTAGCGTAAACTAAGATACCGATAAGGGTATCTTTATTGTCCCGGAAACGACCTGTGACCTCTTCTAAATAGATGACCTTATAAGTGTTTTTCTTACCCAGAAAATAAGCTCCAAAACACGGGTGGGGTGCTTGCACAAAAAGTTACAAAGAATAAACTTATAGTGCGTTGGTAACTTCGATTAGCGGCAAAAATACTATAAACTTAGTACTGATTTGAGCGAAAAACAATTTCAATTTGTTAGAAAATGAGAAAAAATAACTTGTTATCTATACTAATATTATAAAGCTGAAGAGTTTGTTTGTTTGAACGCGCTAATCTCTGGAACTACCAGTCTTATACGAAAAATTATTTTTGTATATGATAGCTAGATTCATGAGAAATAGTATATGACTACGACCCTTAGGAGCCGAGCAACGCCGGTGAAACCGCGGGGATCAGCTACTATAACATAACATCACTCCTGTATTCCCCGAAGGATTGGGCAGAGGTGTATAGTAATACCCTCATTTCGCCGTTATGTTTAAGCCCCATGTAATAGTTGTATCTTAAATCTTTCTATACATATGGTATAGTGGACAACCCCCGTTTGTAAGACTGCTTAAATGTGTCCGAGTATAATAGTGCCGAGATATAAAAAATCATGCTAGAGCAAGTCAATGAGGGACCATTCAAGTATTACGTAAGCACGAAAGGGGGGTGAGGGGGTCTTTGCTTAGCTTATTTTTGATGACATGGGGGACGGGGGTGTCTAGATGATAATTACGTCAGCAATTTTTATTTATTTACTTATTTTTCTAGACTTAAAAACTGCTGCTCATGAATAACAATAAAGAAAACTGATCAGTTTAAAAAAAAATATATACCAATGTTTACGTAAGCATATGAGGGGTAAAAGCTTTGCTTACTTTTGCTGACAAGGGGGAGGGGTGGGTCAAAAATTACTAAAATTCTGCTTACGTAATACTTGAATGGCCCTTGAACCAAAAGTCTATTATGAACAATGAAACTTTTTATCTGTTTAGTACTACATCTTAAAGAGTTTATAAGCATACCTCTGTGGTTGTGATACCGGGGCGGCAGCAGGTGCGTTGTCGTTCTTCACTCGCCAGTTACGGTTTTGTTCTGGAGTAGTTGGCTAACGGAAAACATGTGTTTAATATATTTATTTAGTTACAAATAATTGAAAATTAACCCTTACCACAACACAAGTGCGACTTACCTTAGTTTTCTTAGTTTCAGTATCAGTTTCGCTAATCTTCAACAAACTTCTAAGCAAGTGTGTGGCGTTGTCCTGTTATTAAAATAAAATTACAGATATGAGTATTACTCGGTATAGTCCGGCCATTAAACTCCTTATCCTTACTAATATTATAAACGCAAAAGTTTGTTTGTATGGATGTTTGTTGCTCTTTCACACAAAAACGGCTGAACAGATTTGGATGAGATTTGGCACACAGATAGACTATGCCCTGGATTAACACATAGGATACTTTTTATCCGGGTACATCAAGTAGTTCCCCTAGGATGCGGGTGAAACCGCGGGTAATAGTCTAGTTTTCTATAAAAGGTAAACAAATCTATATTCGCTTTTTTAAATTATTGTTACATGTAGTAAGCCAAAGCAAAAGTATATGTAGTATGTGCCAAGTCATAGGTCTCGAGTTCAAACCCAAGGCACGCACCTCTGACTTTACGGATACATGTGCGTGTTGTATAATTATCATTTGCTTAAAAACGGTGAAGGAAAAAGATCGTAAGGAAACCGGCACATCTGAGAGGGCTCCATAAAGTTCTCGATGGTGTATGTAGTTTGCCAACCCGCACCAGGCCAGCGTGGTGGACTAAGGTCTAAATCCTTCTCACTCTGAGAAGAGTCCCGTGCCCAGCAGTGGGACAGTAATGGGCTAATTATGTTTTATGTTATGTAGTAAGTAATTGATTAATTACCAATCGAGCGGATCAAACGATTTGCGAGTTTAAGCTGCGCTTTCCGCGGTCCGTCTGTGGATGGGTGACCATTCGTTATATATCGAGACCCCTCCGTGCCTCGGAGAGCACGTTTAAACAGTCGGTCCCGGGTGTCATACGAATACCTATGACAGTCGTTATCGGAAGTCAGAAGCCCAAAAGTCTGACAACTGGTCTAACCTTAGGATATCGGCATTGCTCTGTAACTGGGTTTCGGAGGTCTGCTGGCAGTCGCCGTATTCCTTGCTTAGTTACTAAAAGCTTACTAGCAACACAAGATCATATCGTCAGTGGAAAGGTAAAAAGACTAAAGCGCCATTATACCTATTTTACAGGAGATATTATTTAAGATAGTTAAATTATCTATTTAATATGTATACTCTAAGAAAAATAACTATGTTAATTTTCTTAAAAAAAATACTTTGAATCTCTCTACTGTAAAGTAGGTATATTGTCGCTTTAGTCTTTTTACCTTTCCACTGACGATATTAACTATTAAGTTAGTTTCCATAATGTCTTACACAAGGAGACTCGATGTAGACTGGTTTATCAATTGGGTTAACGTTTTGAACGCCAGAGCATAAATGCATCGTCGTACCCCCCACGCCAAGGTAACTGTAATCCCATCGTTTTTGTCACATATTTGTGATGTTGGCGTACAGGGTAAACTTTCGTTTGTCACATATGTATGACAATGGCGTCCAAAAGGTTAATAAGCCTGTAGCTTACCTGGTTGGGTGGTCCATTGCTAATGACCGTGTTGCTGCTGTGGTTGCGATTGTCGGGTGACACCGCCTTATCGCCCGGTGGACTGTAAATATATTTTTTACTATAATAAGCCCGAAAATTTATGATGTGAAACATCTAATGTGGCGGTACGGGTGTGAGAGTGGCTATTGCGTGGCGACGCTCGCGATGGCAGATACACAACGGCAGTTCTTCGTAACTCGTCGGCTCTTTTCGGTTTGATTCGGCAAGTTGTTTTTAAGGCGGGTACAGACTGCTGTAACGTAAAATGCAATGTAACATGAAAGGTACGTAGTACGCACGCCTAGTGTGCACGTTTCGTGTGCGCAAGGCGTCCACACTATGGGAATTCTGTTACATTGAATGATACATTGCGACAATGTGGACGGCAAATTCTTTAATTGCGTGTTACATTGCATGTTACATTTCGTAAGTCTGTATCCGGTTTTACGGTTGGCGCTACGGATCCATTTTTTTATTATATAATATTGGAAGTAGTATACCTAGTTCTAGATAGCTGCAACCAGGCGCACCTAGTTGTAGCCAGCTAAACCTAGGTGTATTTGCACTACAGCTTCTAGCCGTAACATGAACAAAAATATTAAAATTTTCTCATTCGTTCAAACGTTTTCGTAGTTATTCTAAATTAATACTCAGTCTCTAGTTTATTTCCTGAGAAATTAATCTCGTCCAAGCTGCTACAGCAGTAGCATTGCATCAAGCAGGTCGCAGTCAACCAAATATGGAAAATCAGCTTAGTGTCGTGGCCACGTATATTCAATATGCCTTAAAATGATACGATTCAGGCCTCCTTACCAGAAGGACTTCCAGATGCGAGGCAAATGAAATAAATTTAACAGCAAAAACACCACAATATGGCGACAGTTCATTCGAATTCTTATTTGGATCGCATGGTGACTACTGACTTTAGACATTATCTGCTAGACAGAAGCTTAAGCCCAGCAGTGGACTGCGATTTATTATCGTTATGAAGGCAGCAAACTGATGTCCGCCATCACGCCTTAACAGGAAGCGGTGCGGAGCAGCACTGAATGCAGCTTCTGATCAAATGTTTCTGTGGCGGCATCTATCACGCCACATGCGAACTATGCAGCAGGACGAATGTCTAGCAGACTACAGCGACAATAAAAACAGCTGTCAGATGAAATGTCACAAATCCTGCATCGCGGTATCAAGATCTGACACGGAGTTAGTATATACACAACTTCCCCACATCAACCGTTGGGCAGTAGCCCGTCAGGCATAAGACCCGCCTGGTAGGAGGATCCTCCCTTTTCGTAGGAGGAACACCATACCTCGTTCCCCTACATTTCTTTTTTAAATCTGTACCAAATTAAGAATATTCTTGTATCATGGGTGTAGTCACTCAGCCTCTGTGCCATTCGTGTCGTCAATGTTTCTGAATGTCAACCTCAACTGCACGCACCTTGCCGATGACCGACAGTTATTGTTTAGCAGTACAATTATGTAACTTGACAGCCAGAATATGCGTCATCGCTGCAACGCGACTCAGTCACCAAGTTCATCCTTCTATTGGGAGTGGCTTATGACTGATATATCGATGTAGTTACCTGTAGTTAGCGAAGGCGGAGTGATGTCCGTCGTTCCGTCGCAGTAGGTTGGGCGTCTGTGAAAGGAAGCAATCTTGTGGCGGCGCCGTGTTGAGTGCGCTGCGAAGCTTGCGGCCGTACGATATGTTTAGCATGTGGGCCGGAGACATCCTGGCGTGAAAAAGAATTGGATTTAGAGTTGAACAAAGGTATTACTGAAAAAAGTCGGATTGCTTTGCGGAGTCGATACCGACCACTTTATGCAACGGCTGATCGACGCGCATAATAACTACTACTAGAGCAGGCCATTCAATGCAAAATATGTTCTAAGATGTCTTTTTTAAATTTATTATACCACAGTTGTACCTACTACATACAGTGGTTCAACGCTTTTACATTGGACATGTTTTAAGAAATGTCAAAATTTGTAACACTTGTCAAAGGGTTGTCACATAAAACAAATTACACAACTTTATGAAATAAACGTCCAAATTAGAGCTCTGCCTCATTAGTGCGTTGCGTCGTCGCAGCGTCAACGTTGCGTCGTTTTCCATATATTTTAAATGACATGCCACATTAAAGCGTTGCGTCGTCGCACGCGACGTTTCAACGGATCGGCGTACGAGAGACGAAGCGGGGGGAGGGTGAAACGCTGCGCTGTTGGAGCTCCGTTGCGCCGTCGCATGTGACGTTACAACGGATCGGCGGACGAGAGACGAAGCGGGGGGAGGGTGAAACGCTGCGCTGTCGGAGCTCCGTTGCGCCGTCGCACGCGACGTTACAACGGATCGGCGTACGAGAGACGAAGCGGGGGGAGGGTGAAACGCTGCGCTGTTGGAGCTCCGTTGCGCCGTCGCATGTGACGTTACAACGGATCGGCGGACGAGAGACGAAGCGGGGGGAGGGTGAAGCGCTGCGCTGTCGGAGCTCCGTTGCGCCGTCGCACGCGACGTTACAACGGATCGGCGGACGAGAGACGAAGCGGGGGGAGGGTGAAACGCTGCGCTGTCGGAGCTCCGTTGCGCCGTCGCGCGCGACGTTACAACGGATCGGCGGATGAGAGACGAAGCGGGGGGAGGGTGAAGCGCTGCGCTGTCGGAGCTCCGTTGCGCCGTCGCACGCGACGTTTCAACGGATCGGCGGACGAGACGAAGCGGGGGAGGGTGATGCGCTGGGCTGTCGGAGCTCCGTTGCGACGACGCAACGCAACGCACTAACGAGGCATCGCCCTTAGTTAACGTTTTATAACAAAACCGACGTGCCAGAAAAATGGTACATAACCGCGCATGCGTAATTTTGACGTTTGATAAAATGATGCAAAGGTAGGTATGTAACAGCAGTTCACCCATCTTATCCTGGCATTTTTCTAACAATATTTAAAAGTAAGTACAAATTTTGTCGAGCTGATGAACTGGTCTTATTTTTGTCATCAGCACCTCCGAAAACCATGAATCATTTCACACCCATGGCGGGTTATTTACAAATTTTCATACTCGATCTAAGAATATAGTGAAAATGAGTCATCCGTATGTGTGTAGGCACGTAGAGCTAGTGAAGTATTTGTATAGTTGGCAATGGTGTTACCTATAAAACCGTGGGTGCTCGAACAGGTCCTCGGTCATGGCCCCGGGGAAGGGCAGGTCGAACATGACCTGGTAGGAGGGGTCCGCGTTGAGCTTGTCGGACAGGCGCACGGTGTTCCCGTTGTGCGGCGCGTACGCCGCCGTCACCGTGCCCGCCGCGCCCAGCGGGACCGACAGGTGCGGCGACACGCACACCACGCGGTCGTACAGCTTGTAGTCCGCCAGGGGGTCCGGCTGGATGTTGCCGCAGTGCAGCTCCGGCTAACGAAATACACCACATGTTTACATTGATCCCACTCAACTTGCTACCTACTGAGGTACAATGAACCCTACATCAGCATAAAGCACTTTTCATCCCACCAAACTAAAATCTTGTGACTGGAAACGCAGATAGAGCCACTTATACAGGGTGTAAACAAAATCATATAATTCCTCCAAACCTCGTGATGTACCTACTGCTGACATAGATTAAGCCTGCAAGGGATTTATATAGATTCAATAAAAAAAAATACAAGCAGTAAACATGTGTTCTTAACATGAGACATTTTAGCGCCCCCCGTTAAATGACCGCGCGGCGAGCGATAGCCGCGCAATTCACTCTGGGCGCTAAAATGCCTCACTTTAAGAACACATGTTTACTTTTTTTATTGATTCTATATTTATCCCGTTCAGGTTAATCTATGTCAGCAGTACATCACGAGGTTTGAAGAAATTACATGATTTCGTTTACATCCTCTATGCACCATAGGGAGACCAAAGATAATTACGCAAGTCAATGAATAAATCTGACGGATAATTATACGCAAAACAAAGCAAAGCGATAGAGTCAATCGGAATACAGACACTAAAAGCAAGCCGAGCTAGACAGCTGAAATATAATCTCAAAACTCCTCTCCAAGATGTCGAAATATTAGTTAACTCACCTTGTACAATAAGTTCCACTTAACCTGCAACGTGACCTTTTTCTCTTTGCCCTGCAATTCAGCTAGCTGACTGTCCAGGGTGGCCGCGAGAGCCTTCATCTCCTCAGGCTCCAGGGCTTCCGAGCCACATTCACGTCTCGCGGCGCGGCAGTGAGCTTGATTCTTTATCCATGCTGCTATATCTTGAGGCTTATTTTTGCTGTTGGAAAATATATTATTAGAAGGAAACTAAGGAATTTTGAACGCACGAAAAGTTGTAAACTTACCCAATCTCATTAGGGAAGAGATCGCTCTCAAAGTACACGTCTCTATTAAGAGCCGTCGCCAAGCTATCGAATAGTTCTGGATATTGTAGCTCGTAAGACTTGACGAGCTCGATGCAACGCTCCGAGTACAGCCACGAGTTGGTTACCTTACAACGACGCGTGTAGCCCGACACTTCCAGATTCTGTGACAGAAAAATGCCAATGTATTGTGTGAAGGTGCGTTTAGATCAAACACAGAGCAAGGCCGATTTTTTTCTCTGTATTTATAGAAAAATGCCATTTTTAGGTTTCTAAACGAACAGAAAGCGAATGTGTGCTCTATGCTGTTCTAACCCACCGATTTTGAAGGCTAATTACATAAAGGGACCGGTAAACGATGGACAGGTGCTTCTAAACGGGCAATATTTTACTGCAATATGTGGCTGCAACACAGTGGCCGGCAACATTGCCAGCAATACCAGCCAATATTGCAGTAATATCCCGGCCATATAGCCACACATGTTTGGTATGGCTGGGTATGGCCAATGCATTTTCGATAGGTTGCCAGACGATCGATGAGCGATCGAAAATGCTGCAATATTGCCCGGCTAGTTCTATTGTTGTTTCAGCCACTCTCTATTGCTGTGGGTGGCATAGTGCATCTTTTTCTACCGCGAAATGAAGTTTGGCGTTGACGCCGCGATTAGTTGCTATATTCTGTGCTTTATTTATTTATTATTACCTCTTGACTTAAATTAGGTATATAAAGTTTCACGCCTATTGAAGTAAGGACGATTCCACAATTTTGTCTTTTTCTTTTAAAACAATATAAGCCGCTGCGACAAGAGTGATGTCATCAGCCATTATTGCCTGATTGTGTAGCCAGTTTACGAGTGTGAATCATGGGCCATAATGTTGCAGATACATTACCATGCCATAAGTTGTAATAAAATGTTTTTGTGATGGCCCAGCAATATTTGCCAATACTGCCGAGCGATTCATAAACGCAGTAAGTAACATTTTGGTCAAAAATGAGTTAAATATATATTCGTAATCACCATAGGATTGTGATTATGAATATATATTTAACTCATTTTTGACCAAAATGTTACTTACTGCGTTTATGAATCGCGCGGCAGAATAGCACAGCTACAAATTGCCTTGAAAGTACAATACGGCCGACGTATCTTGGCGAGTCGGAAGTGAGCGCCAAATGGCTGCGCAGCCAATAATAACTGGTTTATTCATGATTTGTATAGTATTATTGGCTGCGCAGCCATTTGGCGCTCACTTCAGACTCGCCAAGATACGTCGGCCGTATTGTATGGCCCGTTTAGGAGCGTTTTAACGGTAATGTATGGCCGGTAATTTTACGGCCGTGTATTACTCGTCAATAATAGGGCATATTGACAAGTAGCCCGGCAATATTTTCTCAATATTGCCGCTAATGGTCGTGTGTTACAGAGTATGGCTATCACTGGGCGATATTAGCAAGTAGTTAATTACCGGTAAATAGTTGCTGGGCATTGCTGGCTACACATTGCCGTAAAGCGTTGACCGTTTACTTTGATATAGTGAGCGCCACGCCCAGCACCGCGTTTGGTGTGTTGGCGTGTCCTAAAGGTGCTAGTTACCTTCTTATTAAACTTCAAGTTGAGTCCTATGTTGACTTTATTCATGTTCTCAGTGGGCATGTCGTGTCGCTCGCCGGATACGACGAGAACTGTCCCTGTGATGCGAGACAGCATCTGTGCTGATACACCTGCGAATTTCAACGACAATTATATCAAAACTTATAAAAATATCGAAAAAAAGCGCACATATCGAATAATAAGCGTAGATGCTCCGTAGATGTTTTGTTAATTTTAAATGTATTTTTTTGTTATAGAAACATTCTTATTTCGTTGGAATCACAATACAAAATTTTATTACAAAGTTGCGGATTTTGTTTTAGCAGGGCCTGTTACAATTTGAATGCCGTGTCTAAAAATAGGAAGGTCACGGCAGGCCACGAAGGAGATAGGGCACGCCACGATAGCCGTGGCAAGACCCGCAATGGAGGAGAGGCTGGAGAGGCGGCATGGCGGCCTCACTTTCAGGCTGACGCAGATACTCTCGGGGCGCGGCTGCTTCGGGAACTATCTGTGTCGCGTAGGCCGGGAGCTAACGCCCACAATACGCTAGCATAATACGGCGCAGCACCCGCTGGCAGCGCGCCCTGCTTGAGCAGTGCAGTGCCTTGAGCTCTCGCTTCTAGTCATGGTCAGCTCGTCACGTTCACGTACACACAACTTGTTGTACAGTTGTAGTGTTAGTGTATAGTTACCGCAGGCGGCGGCGGCGTGGTTAGCGCTGCGGTAGGGCGTGGCGGCGCAGTGCGCGGTGGGTACGGGCGAGCCGCGCTCACGTACACACACCTTGATGCGACCGCTGCGGATCGACTCCGAGTCCACTACCTGCATAAAGCACATACACGATCAACACTATGAATAAGAAAAGCAAAAGAATGCAGGGCACGTTGGGCATTGGGCGGTTCTACATTGGCCGACACCTGACGCGGCCGCGCCGGCCTGATACAGCTCTTCTTCGCCCATAAAAATTTATTTCTTCATTTATCGGCACCGGCACGACACATCACTATCAAAAAGCGTTGAAAGACTTGCTACTGTGGCGGCATCTATCACGCCACATGCGAACTATCCTGCATCGCGATATCAGAGTTTGACACGCAGATAGTATATATACAAGTTCCCAACATCAACCGTTGGGCAGTGGCCCGCCAGGCACAAGACTCCGCCTGGTAGGAGGATCCTCCTTTTCGTAGGCGGAACACAATATCTCGTTCCCCTACACTACTACTATACTCGGGCCATAACAAACGTGCGAACTTAGTCATAAATCAATACGTTAAAGGAATGTGACAATGTTGCGCAAGTCGTTATCGATAAAGGGATGCCGCTCGGACACAGGTGGGCGACGCGGCACGTCGATGACTAACCAATGCAATTAGGTGAAAGGTAGGTATTAATTTAAGTTTTATAGCATTTAATATAGTATGTTATTAGAAGCAGAAAAAAAAACATCCTAAACAATATTTACATTATTTCCTTAACCTCTCCCTCATTACCTTTTATCGTCTATCGACAAAGCCTTTTTTACTGTTACACACAACACTAGGGCAGTTCCATAAGGCCTATAAATGCGAGCGAGAGGTCCGATAAAAATGATTTATGACTCAGTTCGCACGTTTGTAATGGGCCGAGTATAACTAGAGCGTACTGTAGTCCGCGCGAGAGCTACACCCTGAATCCCTAATTCAGATAATTTATGTAAACAAAGGAGATAACAGATCATAAAAATGTCTTATTAATGGTAATTCACAAAAAATGGCGAAAAAAAGGCTAGATTTTCTTTTAAGTACTGATTTTGGAAATAATTATTATAAAATGATTATGCCGTGCTATTTTTATTAATTTTCGGTTTTAAACAAAGTTTTAAAAAAAGGAGGGTTTCTGGTATAAAATATTTAATGATACTGGTAGCACTGCAGGAGTTCCAAACATTTTTAAATTTCGTTTGATAGTACCTATGTCAATGTCGCGTTATTTCAATTAATTCGTTTACTTTTCCCCGATCTAACTTAAATGTTTTTCGTTGCGTGTTTGTTGTTTCTTGTTAAGTTTCATTTGTTAATTGACAAATGGAGCCTCAGCCGGGCCCCATGAAGGCCACCGCCCGCGACAGTTTGTTCCTTGTCAAAAAGCGGCCTCAAAAATGTGAGTGCCACAGAACAACTCATGGTGATGAATGCCTACAAGCAGACATACAAGACTTGGGCTGAGGGCAAATATTGGTCTTTCGGAGACTGTGCTGCCAAAACAGTTGAATTTTTAAGAATATCAGCAGTGACAGTGGGAAGAATTGTAAAAGAAAACAAAACAACCCTTAGCCTCAGTTCTCCCAAGTAAGAATGTCCAAAGCCCAGCTTCGTCCAAAGTATGGACGATTTTACCCTGTCTGCAATAAGACGAATCATACACTAGTTTTTTCGCAGAAATGAGGCACCTACTTTTACAAAGGTGAGAATAAGACCTGAAATCGGCCCGAACATTTCAAAGACGGTCGGCCCAGTGCTGGCAAAAAAAGTTATTCCCAAGCGATTGCACGGACGACGTTTTTTTTTTAGCCGCTGCCCTCATTCTTTTTCCTGTATCTTGAGTGTATTTACAAACACAAACAATTTTGCGGCTTCTTTTTAAAGCGATAGGCGATAGTTGGACGACCTTTTTACTTTACCGTCACTCTTTCGATTTCTCCAACTGTGTAACCGGCCCATCGGGCATTTGCCCGATTTGCCTTATGGTCAGTCTGAGCCTGATAACGTTACATTTATGACAAACCTATCATGATAATGAATCCGATTCCAAAACCGATAGTTACCTAGTTATTAAGATTCCAACACATCATGAAAAAAATATTTCTTAATCCTAATTGGAGCTAGATATGAGCGCCGCAAACATTGTTTGGCTGCGGTATTTATGTTTGCATCGTTCATATAATTAATCAACTTTAATTTTAGATGATTACTTAGTAAAATCATTAATACGCTGTAATAATTTTTATAGCATAAAAGAATTTATTGACGGGAAACATTTTGTAATTTAACCGATATTTGCATGCTATGCAAATATCGGTTCTATGCTATATTAGCAAAACATGTATGCTCTATAATTGTATTTTAACAACTTTATATACCATGTTTTATGCAAATAAATATTATTATTATTAAAAATTTTATGATAAAATGTTTTGCACCACTGTCCTGTCATTTTTATAGTGACATTTCTTGACGTTTCTTTGTATACATAAATTATTTGAATTATGGAATTGGAATATAGTCACCGCCTGCGGTAGGTGAGCGGCAGGAGGGCGGTGCGCGCGGTAGACAACACAAGGCAAACTGACAGAGCGCGGCTATTATTTCGCTTCCCCCTTTCGCCGCTCACACACCTCAGGAGGTGAGTAGCTCTCGCGCGCGAATTATAGTACGCTCTAGCTGATAGCATGTCTTTCAACGGACTACAGCACACACGTAAGCTTGCACGAATACAATTTATTTTATTTAACCGAAACAGTATGGTGAAATCGTAGAACTACAGGAAAACTTTCTCTGGAAATATTTGCTTATTAATATTAAAACAATATTGGCATTATTAAATTTTTGGTAGAACGTGAATTGCATAAAAAAGGTTATAGGTTATAAGTAAGGTAATTTGCAATTTTTTTATTATTAAATTGTATTAAAGGACTCGTGTTCCATATAAGTTTCAATTCGATATATCCGAGAAAAAAATCTTAGAAGCAAAAGTTGATCAAAGATGATAACTACAGGCTGTAAACGAAATCATGTAATTCCTTCAAACCTCGTGATGTACTGCTGACATAGATAAACCCTACACGAGACACCTTAGGATCCAATAAAAACAAAATTACGAGAAGTCAACATGTATTCTTAACGTGAAGCATTTTAGCGCCCCGAGTTAAATGACCGCGCGGCGAGCGATAGCTGCGCAATTCGCAATACATCACGAGATTTGAAGGAATTACATGATTTCGATTACACTTGTATTTATAATTTAATTAATTCAGTCTTTTATAATACTAAATACATAGTAAATCTAAAACTTCCTAGTCTATATTATAAAGGTAGTTATCAAAATTTGCATGCCGCGAAACATGTTGATCTGTACCTGCATTATTTCAAGACCCATGTACCTACCGTGTTTCTAGCAAATACATTTCTATTTCGATACAAATTATTCTACAGTCATCTAAGTTAACTCACAGTAGCAAGGCTTCCATAATGTGGGCCCTGAGTGAGCAGGAACACGCTATCCCCCGGTGGATAAGCTTCCTGCGGGGTACTGTACTTGCCCCCCTCCTGTATGATATGGGCCTTCACATCTTTAACCACTGCTTGGTAAGCGTAGCCACAAGGAATACTGCACCATTCCGGCTCTTGAACCATTTGGACGTTATCTTGAATCATGTATTTGAAACCTATAATGAAAAAATGGTGTTGCAGTGCTAAATATGTAAATTTTTATGTGGAACCCTATTTGTGTGTCCCAGATGGAATACGGAATCTCTCTATATCGTCTGTCGGCAGTAAAAACCACGTATGTGTAAAATATTTTTTTTTAAAAGAGGTAGAAATAACTGTCTCCTTAAAAAAATGGTCGATCAAATGTTAATACAAGTTTGTCATCGTACGTCATAGATAGCTTAGAAGTATTTGAATTGAAAGTTTGTTGAACTAGTGCGTGTATGACGAGTTTATCAATCTAAAGAACAAATAAAACGCTTTTGAAGAAAATTTTATTTACGAGGTTTTCACTGCCGAGCGTCGATACGGTGAATGTAAATAATAAAACTACAATCTTAAAACTCTATACAAGAAAAACGTAACTTCGAAATCGTAAGTATTAGTGCTTTTTTTTTCTTTATTCGGGCGATAGAAATGCTGCATCTCCGAAGTCTATGGCAACACCAGAAAAAACAATTTACAATATAATTATTTCGTTTTTCTTTTTATTGTACATGAAATAATATTACTTTTCATAATCTCACCTTTCAAATTGACCGCATGAATTATAATCTTCACGTCGCCTAACTCGATGCCAAGACGATTCATATTGCTAAAACGTAAAAAAACACATTGTAATAGTTTCCCATTAGTCACAAACTAAGACATTACTTAATCTCTTAAATAAAAGACAATTTAATACTTCATTAGCTTCTTAAAATCTGGTATGTATGACCAGACGGCGCGTCTTTCTAAATATGAAAAATACGCAGTAATTAAAATAAATAAAGATATAATGTTAATTTATGTTAGTTTCGGTGCAGGAGCAAATTAATATCAACATGCAAAGGTATCTGAGAACGACGCTCCCCCACACCTATCGGATAAGCTTGTTTTTATTTGAACCCCCTACAAACACATCGTCACCGGAAAGCCAATACTACTTAAGCGCCATTTTGGCTAAAATGAGTTATATATTATATCGTTGGATTGGATTTTTTTCTGCGTCGATTAGTTGGGATTTTTCGTATTTTATTCTACGAGTATTATATTACGAAATCCCAACTAATCGACGCAGAAAAAAATCCAATCCAACGATATAATATATAACTCATTTTAGCCAAAATGGCACTTAAGTAGTATTGGCTTTCCGGTGACGACATAATCAAAACATACCTTAATTCTGCCTAAAGTGACGATTAACGAGTCACTCGCAGCTCGCATTGAGGCAATAAGTCGTATCTGGTTAGACGAAGCTGACTCAAACATAGATGAAAGAAGGCTAGGCAGATAATTATTTTTATAAAGACACTCACTGCTCAATGATGGTAGACCTCTCGCTGATCCACTGTTTGTGCAGGTTACCGAAGTTGGCCTCGGTCGTATAACTGGGTACTCCGTTCACGTTGTTGTTCTGCTTGTCTAAGTGATGCAGTCGCATCTTCTCGTCAGACACCGATATTACTCTGCACAAAAATATATTGAGAATAAAATATTGGTGGAAAAATTACTATCATCGTTATCCCAAATCAATCACCCCAATAGGGCATTTGACTATAATTTTTTATTAGAAATTTCGAAACTTACGAAAATGATAAGCAACAGTGAAAAAAACTAATGAAATATTTAATAAAATGCCCAAGTTATAAACGATTGAAAATTGCTCACTAGACAGAGACATGTCGCCACAATGACGTCATACCTTGCAAACTTCATAATTATTTGACATCAATCCGTACAATATCCGTTTCGCGCGACAAGGACAGAAAATGCCCCCTCCATAAACTTGCAAGCGCGTAGCTCCTCTATTTTTTCATCGATTTTATTTATTTTTTCACATATTAATTATATCTATACTTTCTTTAAAATAATACTCAATTGTTGTAAATTTTTATTAGTACTCAAATACCCTATTGCAGAAAATACAGTCTGCTCGCCGTACTTTGACTCTTATCTAAAAATCTTTACACATTCTAAAGACATAACCCCACGATTCGAATCATGATGTGTGACAAAACAACGTGCTAAATGTTCTGGGTCAGATGCCCAGACAAGGCTCACAATGTAATTGGGATTTATTAAAAATTACTAATACAGACTGCCTTGTTGGTCTAGTGGTCTCAAGCGCGACTGCTGAGCATGGGGTCCTGCGTTCGATCCCCAGGTCGGGCAGTGTTATTGGGTTTTTCCATTAGGAATTTCTCGGTAGCAGCCTGGAGTCTGGATTTCTGCCCGGTTAATGGCAATAGGCTCGCCCCCTATTACATGGGACTTAAACATAACTGGCGAAACGAGGGTGTACTAAAGACACCTCTGCCGAACCCTTCGGGGAATATAAGGCGTGATGTTATGTTTGCAGATTTCTCGAAATAAAGTTTACACTTTTGCCATAACTTTTTTAATTAAAGTACTTACCCTCATTCGGGTTTTAGTTGCGATAGAACTGTAAAGTCCGTTTACCGTTATTTTTAAAAGCACGTAAATTGTTTTGGCGAAGTCGTATAAGTATGTCAGTTCATTAAAGTGTTCCGTTGGGGTAATACAGGGTAATAAATATATTACACAGCCTCATTCAAAATAATTGGGTATCATGGTTCCGTACCACGAAGTATTTTTAATTGAAGAGGATTCGACGTTATAATTTGTATTCATACGTCAACACCAAGAACAGAAACACTGTGTAAAATAATTATTTCAGACATGTTTTTCTATGGATAGAATCTGTTTTTAGAGCATTTGCTTCTGCAAGATCATTTTTGATCTTGACAGAATAACTCAGTATGCTGGCGAGGCCTGGAACTGCACATGAAAGACTTAATTTGTCCCATATATAAGGTCCAACCAAAATACCTGGACAAACTTTTACACAGTGTTCAGTACGTTTAACTAAACATATCTATGCAAAAAAAACGAGATCCAAGTGTTCTTTTTTTTCTTACCTAATTTTTTTTTTCGAGTTATTTTTTTTTCTTTTTTTAACTTTTTCACTTCGCAGTTTTGGTGAAACACGGCACGGAAGTAGCTCATGCCACGGGGCGGCCGATGCATAAAAAATGGAGGAGTTTTTCTTAGAGAGTAGGTACAGGCAATTTAAATCGTTATTTTTTTGTCGATAAGAAACACTTGGATCTCGTTTTTTTTGCATAGATATGTTAAGTTAAACGTATTGAACACTGTGTAAAAGTTTGTCCAGGTATTTTGGTTGGACCTTATATACTAACGTGATTGCAATAAGTACTTTCGCACAAAAAATATTATACTTAATTAAGTGATCATACTCGCAGCCTGCCACCAGTCACAATCCACTTGACTGCGTGTTGGACATCTTCTAGCAGTGTCTTGTCATAGGTACTTTACATAAGTGTACACACGACACACGATGCCGAAATTACAGAGCCGAACTTCGGCATGATTACACCTGCAATGCTTTTAAAAGTACTCGCAACTCACCAAACCGAAATAACGTCGCGTTTTGATAGTATAAAAATCATTTCAGGCGTATTCACGCCACAGTTGGGTCGCATAATATCGGCATAGTGTGTAGCTACACTAAAGAGGGTAGGATAAAGGCTCATTTACACGGCGCAACTTTCTTGAAGCAAGTCTCATACTATCTTTGTCTTTCTCTCCAACAAAAACAGAGATAGCATGATACATGCTTCAAGAAACTTGCACCGTGTAAATCAGCATTAAAACTTGTCAATACGGAAAACTTGCACCGGTCTCAGCTAGATGCCATTTTAGTCACTACTAACAAAGTAACTTGTTTTCTCTATGTGGACCAGCGCCGATATTAGCCGTCTTTTCTATGGGTAGTCGAGACAGGCAACCGGTTTTCTTAATGCAAACATTAATAGCCTGTTGAAGATGTTACACTTACTTGGCTCTAGTAAGGTGCGGCCAGCCAGCCCATATGACTTTCCCCAGAAGATTATGCGCCGCCGTCTCTAGCGCATCTTCATTCTCTGTCTCTCTTATAATCTCTACTATCATATTCTCGTTGCGCGACGGCTGGTCGAACACTTTCACTCTGCCTTTTTTGAGGGTTGTCTGTGAAATAAGTAGTCGAATTAATAAATACTTAGTTTTGTCGTATGGCCTTGACTGAAGACTTCTCCATCTCCGTTATACAGCGACTAAGGTACTCTCTAAGGCACTCTTTGGGCAGCGTGTAAAGAGCCTCCAAGAGTGACTAAACTAAAGTACATCCGGTGTACTCTGTGCAGTCAGCACCGCTACCAACCGTGCAGACTATCTAATCTTTTGGGCACGTGTGCGTCGCGGTTGCGTGCCGACACGAGGCAAGAAGCGTGTAGAGACACAACGCGTCGATCTTTGGAAAGCTGCTCATACTGCGTTGTAAAGACGTGAGTAGAATACGCTCATACGATTCGACTCGCACGTCGGTTGGAACACAACTTGATGAGATTTGATCTTTGCAACCGAGACACATGACAGATATTCACTCACTTGATACTTAAGATGTCTCATGGTGGGGAAGCCAGGGAACAGCATGTCTCGCTTCGCGTTAGGCAGCATCCCCCTCCGGAGCATACTGCCAGGCACCTCTAGCTCTTGTCGCCACACTTGGTGCTCTGAGGCGTAGCACTCCGGAATTGCCGGGAAGTACTCGGGGGCTAGGGTTACACCTGTTTTATGGAGCTATAGTTAGTATATTTACCTGTAACTCTTCAACTCAACGCTACAGTAGGTGAATGCGTGCGGTTTTGCAGAGCAATCGTGTAGGGCTTGCGAGGAAAAATAAGCAGGACTTAAATCTCGAGATATCATAATGTAGATCGGGACATGATAATCTTATGTTTGAAATTCATTTTTTCCATGTGATATGACCCTCGTAAAAGCATCAACGGTCTATCAATATCATAGGTAAAATATATTAAACGACGATGTGACGATATAGGTGGGCGACTTTACATACCCTGGTTTTGCGGAGTCCAGTTGTAGACCATCATTGGGCCGTGTGAATTACGTTTTTTCTCTTCCTCTGTCAATCTCTGATAACAAGGCTCCATTGCTGATAGTAGATTTACCTAAAAAAATTGGTTGTCTGTAAAGTCGGTTTACGGACGCTAGTTTAACGTGACAACGTCATAACAAAACATCGTGCGTCTCTATCGCTTTTTCCGCGCTCTCGCTCGCTCGCCTCAGACGGAACGTGACAATTAGTCACACTTTTTCGTGCATGCTGCCGGCGTTCGTTTTATTAGACGTTGTCACATTAAAATATTTATTAAAAAAATATTATGAAAAAACAATGATCCTTGCTTCGGTCTGTTAGACATACATTAATTAGCGAAATTAGCTAACCATAGCTTTGACTAAATGATAACTGAAAAAGTATACCATACTTTTATGTCCACCCTTACCTCATCGATGAATGGGATAAGCACGACCGCTTCCCAGTCGTTCCTCTTCCCATTGAGATCAGTCTCGAAGTTTTGCGGATAGTAGTGAACTATTGGAGAGTCTTCGTCAGTCATCAGATCGTGGAAGGGAGCTGGCAGCAGTTGCTTACTTGCTGAGGGTAATACTGCTAGTAACTGCAACAAAATAAAGTAGTTTACTTCTTTGTGTCTTCTTCCAACATATCGGCATCCAGTATAAGTAAAGGTCTCTCGAATTACACGCCAAGTTTCAAAATTTTGAGTACTTTTGAGCTTAGATGTAACTCTTTTCGAAATTTCTTCTTGTCGTGTGGTTAGTGACTAACCTGGTGTCAGAGTTTATGCCACCCATGGGCCTCTGACTTGGCTTCACATGCCGACGAGAAATATCTGTCAGGCCCACGATGTTTTCCTTCACCGTTTTTAAGCACGTGATAAGTCAGAAAGAAAAGTCAGAGGTGCCTTGGGTTCGAACTCGAGACCTATGACTTGGCAGTCTGACGGTCACACCACTAGGCTATCACTGCTATCAAACCTTTCACAACGTGCAACGTAAACTACAGTACTCGACAAACTTTTTGACCGCTCTGAAGTTCGGCAAATGGTTGCGCAATAGCAAAATATGTAGGTAAATTTGTTACTGCTCAACTATTCGCATTGACTTCAGAGTGTTTAAAAAGTTTGGTGAATACTGTAACCAGTATATTTTTTTTATTATTTGTGTTTGGTTTGCGCTTGACTCTAGTCTAGGGCAGAGGTGACAGAGACAAAGTCTACGATGGAGTGAGCTTACCCAGAAGCCTGAACACTCTAACTTTGAAGAGATTTGGGTTGTATGCGTTCGGGAAACACAGACGCAGGTAGTGAGTTCCACTCTTTTGCCGTGCGCATTATGAAGGATGTTTAGAAGCGTTTAGTGCAAATTGGTGGAATTATACTAGAGGCATGCGTTATTATTTTCATAACTATTTTGCCACTGTTGTAGTTTTCTGCCGGGAGACTATCATCCGTATTCACAAAAGTTACTATAACGTCTCACTGTGCGGTCAAACGCACCGCTTTGAATACGCTTCTGTGATTGGTTGGCTTCATTCTCGCAACGTACAGTCAACAAATCACAGACCCGTATTTAAAGCAGTGCGTTCGCGCAATAGTCGCTTAAGTGTTGTTTGTGAATACGGGCCTATTACATTCACCTGCAGAATTCAGAACAAAATAAAAGTAATCGGGTCGATCACTGAAAATTGTACATCCGTCTGTTACAGTATGATTTAATAACCTGCTCAAAAGGTTTAAAAGGATCTCCAAGTTCGAATTCAATCTTCAAGTCCTTAAATCCCTTAATATCGGAGATATAGGGCGCGTAGTGATGTGGGTAGTACCAACACCAGGACGGGCAGCCCTTGTAGTAGTAGTGCAGGTTCCACTGGATAGCGCGCACGTAGCCTTCTGCCTGGTCCGCTAACACCTCCCTGGAAGGGGATTGAAGCTGTAACACACACTCTTATTCTTAAAAGTATTGGGTGTTTGGTAAATTACTGCAATCCTTTGGAATATGGTTAATAAATACACATAAAATACATTTGTGATAATATGTAAAATTGATGGTTTCCAATTTGGACCTCAGCAATTTGTAAAGAATAGCTGTTACCCTGTTATTCACTCGCATCCTAGAGGAACTACTTGATTTACCCGGTTAAAAAGTATCCTGTGTTAATTCAAGACATTTGTTTATTTACTTTAATTACAACGGTCTTGGACCAATTACAATAATTAAAGATAGAGTAATAAAATACATAGTGAATTAGACATCTTTCATGAATCTCTCTCGCAACACTTCAGTCATACTAATAAAATCTTCTTCCAATCATCCGCAAACAGATCATAGTTCAGATTACAATCCAAGAGTTCGTTGAGTGCGGTGAGAGGTACGAGGTATTGGGGATTAAGCTCGCGCTTCAGTGCGACATGAAGGCACAGCAAAAAGCTTGTGCTTCCTGTTGCGGTGGTAATTGTCGGCGCAAAGAATCGAGCTAGCTCATTATGCAGATCTGGTGCATCAATTGGACATATTCTATCCGTGTAACAAACATCCATCCACCTTCACAAACTTTCACATTTATAATATTAGTTTTAATAGTCTCAGAGTAACGAATATTTTGTCTGGAGGTTGGGGAAAATATAACTGTTTACATTCTTTTATTTTCATTACATCGCCCCGTATCCGATCATAGCCATAATTTCCTCAAAATTGCGGTTTTGTAAGTGTCAATTGTATCCTAGATTGAGAATTGATCTAATGGTGCCTACAGATTTCTTCCGTAAAATCTCACAAAGACAACGCAGTTGAATGTAATTATCGTAAATTTTCTTCATATTCTCGATCATACGTTTTTATAAGCAAAAACCGGGCCATTCTGTAGGCACCATAGCTCTTGCATGTATTTACCAAACACCCGAGTTTAGATAAATATGTCATCATATTAACCGGAAGACGTCCACGTCGGGACATAGGCCGCCCCCGTATATGTCCTTAACGAACGGGTCAGGGCCGCTTGCATCCAACAAAAAAATATATATACTTATGCTGGAATAGTCTCATCACAGTAAACTATATGTATAGTAAACGAATTAAATTTTGAATTAAAGAACCAATTGGTCCGATTCTCTTTCTAGTTGTTTCCCAAATACGTTGGGGTCAGCTTCCAGTCTAACCATATTCGGTAGTATCATTATTTTAGAGTGCATCAACTGGATTGATCCAAAGTTGGGTTTGCGGAGACGGCTGGCTAACTGTATGAAGCAAGTATTGATCAACTTACTCTGTGACTTTCGAATAGTCTAATTTGTTCATGTAATAATCCTTTTTGTGTAGAATGAACTCCATTTCCATATTTGCTTCCTCTGCAAACAAAAGCGAACAAAGTTTACCAGATCGAGAACTTAAAAATTATGAGCAAAAATCGGCCGTCTTCACATCTTTAGGTGAATTAATAAAAATATATTTACCATCACTGGTTTCCTCATACCCATCTTCATTATCCACGTCGTCCATGAACTAAAAACATACATTATGTTAATAGCAACCAAAATGGATGTATCATATGAATAAATCAAGCAAGAAATATTGGTTTCTGTTGTAAATATTTGGATACTCCCACTATCGCATGACGTGGGAAATGGCAAACTATCACTTGAAGGTGGGTTTAGGTTAAACGAATATAGAGCTAGAACAAGTGCACAGAGCGTCGTTGTTTGTTGCTATTTTGGTGTAAACAATAATTCGTTGTTATCATTTACACCAAAAGAATACCAACGAGCAAGATGACAACAAACAAGAACTGGAATTCTTGCACATGCTTGATTAGCCGAACACACGAACGCTTTGAAGAGATCGCTTCGATGAGCGAGCCCGTCCGAAAACGAAAGAACGCTCTAAGAAACTTCGCACGCTCGTGCGCTGTTTACATCAAGCGAGCGAGCATTCTTAGAACATTCCATAGAAACTCCGCAAACAAGATAGAACAACGAAAGAATGTTCTGTCTCTTTACACCAAAAGAATTTGATGGAGTGGGGATAGAATGAACATTCGCTCGTTTGATCTAAACCCACCATGGGAATTGAACTATCTTCTGTGAAAGCTTAATATCAATTTGATATTTTATAAAATTTACTTTTCGAGTATTTAAAAAAAGAATTGTTTTCTTATTATAAATCGCCGTTTATTTCTATTGTAAACGATGTCGAATAGTAGTGTGTAGTGTCGAGTACGAGAATTTTCAAGTTTTCAAGACAAGCATATCATTTTGGGACCAAGTGCATAACATCAGCAAGCACATTGAGTCACCCGTGCGACAGCGCAACGAGTATTCCCAAGGACAGGCGGCCGGTCATAAAACAATAAGCCAAAACCTCTAACAAGACGGATTTCATAAATATTAGGTCCCCACCTATGAAATTGGCGTTTTGTATGGAGAATTTTAAAGAAGTTGCATTTTTCATACTAACATTTTCTTAATTTATTTAACAACTATGAACACTAATGTTGTAAAACTTTTATGCACTATTGTTTAAAAACTAAGATAAAGTATGCGACTTAGAATATGCGACAAAAATAAGTTTTGGCTAAGTTAACACAAAAATAGTGGTTATTTCTGCTAACAAAAAGAGGAGTCATTTTTAAGGTATTTTTTGTGTTTAGAAAACTATAAGTAATAAGATTTTTTTACTATTGGTAGTTGTCTATGATGGTCATTATTCGATATTATATCAAGCAATTAATGAATCTTTTAAATCATAGAAGTGACGAGGATCTCTATTTGTGAGAAAAAAACGCCAATTTCATAGGTGGGGACCTAATACATGTTGTGCCGACCCCACCTAGTGTGGGATAAGGGCAGGAAGAAGAAGAAGAAGAAGAACTTACCATGTCTTGGGTAGCATTGATAAGTGCTTGCAACTCAGCGTCTGGTCCAGACTTTATGTCTTCTATGTTCACGTTAAAAGTCTCGTCGTTATTTGGTTTGTACTGTAAAATAAATTGAATATGAATTTTTCGTAGGTACTTGGGCCAGGCCTATGTACAGCAGTGGTATGCAACAGGACAAGTTGATAGTTATATGGCTAATAAAACTTATCCATGCGGAATTGTTTCCACTTTAGAAAAATCGCAACTTATGTTAACAGGATAAACGGGCAAGGGATAAAATTAAATGTCGCGGGACATTTGTCGCCTGTTAGTTATGTCCAGTGACATTGTTTGACGTCGTCAGACATCTAGAGTGCGCGCATATAAGTCTGCGCGCGGCCAACATCGGAACTAATCATGGTCCGCCAGTGTTGCCGTTTTATTAACTTTGTCACTAGATCTACCTGATTATAGGAATAAAAGAAAATATAATAATAAAGATTATAGTAGACCTTATCAGACGATTTTATAATCATAATGCATTCTTATTCATTCACGGCACATTTATAAGCTTAGTTATTTTTATTTGCAAGTTACGTAAAAATACTAATTAGTTTAATTGGTAGGTAAGTACATTGTAACGTACGTATCTTAGCTCAATTAAAATTTAACAAATCGCAAAAGAGGGCTACCCAATTTTAATGCTCACGAATATATTAATTTTCCTTAAAAAGTAGTACTTTCTATTTTTGCGATTATGGCAACATTTAGCACGCCTTCTATTGCCCCTTATTTTTGTGCTATGACTAGTGTTGCGACATGTAATGCATAGTTGGTTAACCTGGTACTAAAGTGATCTATGTAACATTTTTGGCTAAATCCATCTATGAGCATCTTTGAACATAAAAAACGATAAATAAATCCGGGCAAAAGTGGTCTATGTGTTATTACGTCATCAAAATAAGGTTATCATTAAAATACCACTTTAGAATTTATTTGATATTTTAAATTTCTAAAGTGGATTTTTCGTTTGTTATCTGAAAATGTTTATTTTGTATCATAGACCACTTTAGTTCCAGGTTAGGCAGTTCAAGTCGCTCGTTGTTGTCGGACATCGCTGACTTCTTGTGTTGCGGGACATTTGTTCCCTAATGAGCGGCTTAAGGTTTCAAATAAGGTAGACCAAAAAACGATAATTTTTAATTTTGTCTACGGTTTTTCCGAAACAGCTAACGCAAGAACGCATTGCTAATGGTTTTTTACCCTTTTATTTATTACTGCCTCGTTGGTCTAGTGGTAGCAAACGCGACTGCTGATCGTGACGTCCTGGGTTCGTTCCCCAGGTCGGGCAGTGTTATTGGGTTTTTCCGTGTGGAATTCCTCAGTAGCAGCCCGGAGTTTGGATTTGTGCCCGGTTGTTGCCAATAGGCTCGCCCTCTATTACGTGGGACTTAAACATAACGGCGAAATGAGGGAGTTACTATACACCTCTGCCCAACCCTTCGGAGAATACAGGCGTGATGTTATGTTTATTTATTAATTTCTCGTATATTACAAGTGCACAACTATACCTCTCTTCTTTCGTTAGCATTAGGCCTCCTGCCAGTCTTAGCCTCAAAGTATTTGAGATCTGCGTATGTGTCCTGGAACTTTTCTTTATCTAGCTTAGCTAGCTCCTGCATGAACACCTCAAATCTACGGAGATTTAGGTCACCAGCTTCGTTTATATAGCCTGCGGGAATTTAATATATTGTTAATAATAAATAAACTACCTCGTTGATTTAGTGGTGGCAAGCTTGACGCTGATTGTGAGATCCTGGGTCGGATCCCCAGGTTGGGTAGTGTTATTGGGGTTTTCCGTGTGGAATTCCTCAGTAGCAGGTCGGTGTTTGGATTTGTGCCCGGTTGACAATAGACTCGCCTCTACTATATGGGACTTAAACATAACAGCGAAATAAGGGTGTTACTATACACCTCTGCCCAACCCTTCGGGGGATACAGGCTTGATGTTGTGTTATCTATACTAATATTATAAAGAGGAAAGATTTGTATTTTTGTATGTAACGAACAAACTTAAAAACTATTGGACCAATTTCAAAAAATATTTTGCCGTTAGAAAGCTACATTAACACTGAGTGACATAGGCTACGGGCGGAGCCGTGAGGACATAGCTAGTAATAAATAAATATTGTTCGAAGCTATAATTTATGTTTACAGTGTGTAGTGTATGTCAGTTTTAAATAAATGTTCAATTTTATAGTTTTAATTCATTTTAGTAGACTGTTATGTGATTCTCTGCTAAATAACTTTAGGTCGTCACTTGTGTTGTGGTGGGTGTCGCAAGAAGCACCAAATAAATACCTTATTGGGGTGGGCATTTCCTCGTTAGACGACGTCATACTACGTCATCAACCTGCTTGTCGTTTGAAGTGGTAATTCTACATAATAGTGTGACCTATCACACATCTTATGATAGCAAAATATAGTAAATACATTAAAAAAACATAATTAAGTTACTACTTACCATCCAAAGTAGGCAACACAGTCATATAAGTCTTATACAAGACTGGCAAGGCATCATTACTAATGTGCATATTGGGCAAGTTAGGTATAAAATCATTGCCCACTAGGAATCCCATCAACACCCAGTCATCCACAATCTTCTCTATATCATATTGGAACGGCAGGCTACCCTTAATAGATATAAACTCTTGCTCTAAATATTCTCTTAACAACGATAAATGTAGGAGGTAGAAGTTAGTGTCTTCGGGACTTGTCGCGCGCTGTGTGTTTCTACCGAACTTTACCTGTGAATTAGACAAATAAATTAATAATTGTTTCTTCTTTGTGGAAATGTCACGGTGACACAGCCACCAAGTTGCGGGTTCCAAAGATGGTATGGATCAAAGTGACGGCCTCAGTTTATCTAAGACACCATTGACTTACGATGAAGGAAAACTTGCAAGTAAATCTAGACTAAAGCAAGACCTCAGTCGCTCAGTGCTGGTCAGCTAGCGTCAGTGACCAGCCCGGAAGCGATGGAGCTCTTGTTTCGGTACAAAATGTATGCGATGGGGATCTCCGGCCCGGTCCTGACCCTGACATGGCCCTGATATGTGTGGATAGACCTTAAGAGTGCGCATGCCGCCGAGACGAACTCACCGGTGAGCGCGGCCAAAACGTTTGCTATTTCACCTAGCGCAGTGTGAGAAAGAGATAGACGCAGTAATGAGCAGTTAGAAGCTAATACACACTCCCGTATTGTATTACGATGCTAGATAACGCACACAGTCCATACAAAACAAAAAACGGGCGCGCTAAAAATTGTTAACAGTCCTTTGGGAAAAGGGTTCTTATTAGAAAACCACTGAATGTTTCTATGCAAAATAAAGTTATTTGAACTTTCGAATAAATAAACTGAGTCTATTGCTATTTTATTTTGAGATTTTCATACTCCTGATAACATTAATTGACGTCCAAAATTGCGACAAAATAAGGGTTAAAATATGTATTTTTGGAGGCTCGTAACTTCCAAATCAATATTTAGTTTACTGTTCTATTTAGCAATAAACATAGATAATGACGAGACCAATCCATATCATGCTTAGTTTAGGATGATTATCATCAAATAGTGAAGTAATCAATTTTCTTCGTTTGCATGGAGAAATAAGCGGCGTGCGCACCCTTAGGGCTTGTACACAAAACTGCGAGTCGGCGCGATGCGAATTCGTGCGGCAAGGCATCTTCCTTCCAAGGTTAAGATGACCAATCCCTCGACGATCATCAACCGTATTGAACGTATTTTATACTAGATAGAATAAATTTGCGTAAAATGATTTGCGCACTGCTGTTACTGATAAGAAGATATAGGAAAAATCAATTACGCGAATCAATTCGTAAGTTCTTGCGATGCGTCGTGCGAGCTCGTATATTTCTACGATGCGACGTCGCATCGCAGTTTTGTGTACAAGTCCTTAATGACCTGAAATCACCAACGCGCAGTGCGCAAGTAGGGTGATCAATGATCGTTCCTTCTTTGTATGAGAAGAGGCATCTACCCTGCAGTGATACAATAAGAGACTGGTATTATTCCTTGGGAAGAGATGCAAAATACTGATATACAACGGTATCTGGTTAAATTGGAAACCAACCTCAACCTAAAGGCTGGGCCTAAGGGCCTGACGACGATGATTAATGAGAAACGACGAAGATATAACCATTACCTAAACAGTAGTGATAGCCTAGTGGGGTGACCGACAGACTGCCAAGTAATAGGTCTCGAGTTCGAACCCAAGACACGCACCTCTGACTTTTCGGATTTATGTGTGTATTGTATAATAATCACTTGCTTAAAAACGGTGAAGGATAACATCGTGAGTGCCTGAGAGATATTTCTCGACGGTATGTGAAACCAAGTCAGAGCCCTATGGGTGGCATAAACTCTGCCACCAGGTTAGTCACGATAAGAAGAAGAAGAATTATTACCTCTTCCCTGAGCAGTGCAAAGTGAGGTTCATGCGTGCACATGCCCAGCATAATAAGATCTGCGTCCAGTCCGTACAGGCAGTGTCTCGTGTTAGGATCGTAGTCGGGCTGCGACCGGGACCAGCGGATGTAGTCCATAATCTTGTGCTCTCCTTCACCGGGGGTCTGTTGAACACGGATTTATTGTTAAAGCCCTTGCCATATAATAATCTATACTAATATTATCAAGCTGAAGAGTTTCTTTGTTTGAACGCGCTAATCTCAGGAACTACTGGTTGGAATTGAAAAAATTTTTTTGTGTTGGATAGTCCATTTATCGAGGAAGGTTACAGGCTATATAACATCACGCTACGACCAATAAGAGCGGAGCATAAATGAAAAATGTTGCAAAAACGGGAAAAATGTCCACCCGTGCGAAGCTGGGACGGGCCGCTAGTACTTTATATACAGTAAGGTGTCATAAAGTCGCCTTGTGGTAGGTTAAGGCTTTTTTTTCTATTCGACTGCTTGTAGATGGTCTTGCGGACCGTTTCTACGTAACCGGGCAGTTGGCGAGACCTAAAGGGTCTCCAACCAATGGAAAATTAAGGCTTTGTCAAGTTAATATTGCTTTGTTACGCTTTTGACGGCTTGAAGCACTTTTACCATTGCCGCAATAAGAATGCGCGATGTTATATCAATATCTGGAATCTGTATAGTGTATACTGCATATGCTTGTAAAAAAGAGCAAAATAACCTTGAATCTCGCGTGATATCAGTTGCTACAATGAATAAAAAATAACATAACATCACGCCTGTATTACCCGAAGGGTTGGGTAGAGGTGTATAGTAATACCCTCATTTCGCTGTTATGTCTAAGCATCATGTAATAGGGAGCGAGTCTATTGCCATTAACCGGGCGTAAATCCAAACTCCGGGCTGCTACCGAGGAATTCCACACGGAAAAACCCAATAATACTTTGCCCGACCTGGGAATCGGACCCAGGACCTCACGATCGGCAGTAGCGTTTGCCAACGAGGTAGCTTAAAAAAATAGAAGCTAAATAATGCTCCTGCGTCATGAATTATTTATGTTGCGTGCTGAATAAGCAGTTAATTTATAGCCGTTTTACTTTAATAACTTTATAAGGCGGTGGCAATGTGTTTGCCACCAACTTTTTTGGCAGATGTCGCGTAAGGCTCCTTGTTATATTTTTATTTTCAAACCTGCTCTATGCAATTTTTTAATTTTTTTTAATAGTATAAAAATTTCACTTCAAAAAAAAATTGAGATTTTAATTTATTAGGTCTTTAAAAAAATTACCAAATTGTTTGTTATTTACTTTTCCTAAAATCTTCTGCCTTATAAAGGGTTAAAGAACGGCAAAAACAACTTCATAATCGTAAGGGCCAAGTACATAGTTGCGCTATAGTATTGCTCAAGCTGATCAAACAAAGATTTGATCAGTGTGTAAAACTAATTGAATGTATCAACGAGTTTATATGTGTATCAGTAATACCCCAACTTCATTTACAAAGTATAACAGAGAATTAACACTTTGCTGCAGATATGTTTTTATTAGTGGAGGTTTTTGCCGCGGCGACATATGCCCAACTCAGTCAGTTGTCGTCGTATGAGAGCACTCCATTTGTTTACTACTCCTTGGCAGTATGTTGACATTATTACATTGTTTATATTTGTCCCATAATATGGGGCCATTCAAGTATTACGTAAACACCAAAGGGTGGTGGGGGGTCTTTGGTTAGCTTATTTTTGATGACTTGGGGGACGGGGGGCTCTGGATGGTGATTACGTCAGCAATATTTATTTATTTACTTATTTTTCTAGACTTGAAAACTGCTGCTCATGAATAACAATAAAGAAATCTGAACAGATTTAAAAAAAAATATATAACAATGTTTACGTAAGCATAGGAGGGGGCGGGGGAAGAGCTTTGCTTACTTTTGCTGACAAGAGGGAGGGTAGGGTCAAATATTACTAAAACTCTGCTTACGTAATACTTGAATGGTCCCTATGCTAGGAACCAAACCTACCGCTATTCAACGAACAGAATTCCTGAAAAATTGGACATATCATAGCATAATATTATTTTGGGACCCAGTTCATAATATCAGCAAGCACATTGGGTCACCCGCACGACGGCGCAACAAGTATTCCCAAGGAGGGTTGAAGTCAGGCAGGCGGCCAGTCATAAAACAGTAAGTCAAAACCTTTAACAACAATGATTTACAAAGTACATGTTGTGCTGATCCCACCACTTAGTGTGGGATAAGAGCAGGGAGATGATGACCAGAGAATTAACACTAACTTCGATCACCTGAATAACCCTGGCGGAAAGCGCGATTGCCGATCATAGCGTTTTAAAAGACAAAATTTCAACCGACCGCCCAACGTTCTGGAATTCTGCTCGTTGAATAGCAATAGGCTTGGTTCCTAGCATATTATGGGACAAATATATAAACAATATAATAATGTCAGCATACTGCCAAGCAGTAGTAAACAAATGGAGTGGTCTCAAACGACGTCAACTGACTGAGTTGGGCGTATGTCGCCGTGGTAAAAACCTCCACTAATAAAACATACAGTAGAAACTCAATTATCCGGCCCTCAGTTATACGGATTCGCGATTATCCGGACTACCTCACGGACGGAATACCTCATGCCGACATGAGGTATTGGCGCGGACAAAGTGCAACCTTATTGCAGTACTAATAAGAGTGCACCGCGGACTTTTTGTCCGCCATTGTCCCTCGTCTGCGCAGGCTCTAAGTGATATTAAGAAGAATACCGATTCAATTTTGTTGTGCACCTGCAAATTAGATAGTAAAGACGGGAGTAAACATCGGAAAATGATGAAGAAACCGAAAAATGAATTTTTAGAAGATGCTTTGTATTGTTGGTACTACACATGCATAAAACCCGCTTTTCTTCATACATTCGATTATCCGGATTTTCAATTATCCGAATGCCTAACGACAACAATTAGTCCGGTTAATCGAGTTTCCACTGTTTCTGCAGCAACAACATTACGTCATAATTATGAAAGAAGTTTCAGTCCACCCGCAACACTAATAAAATCGGAAGATTTTTTATGCGATTTTGTGGATCATATTCGTTTATCATAACTGCAAGCAACTGCAGCCTAGGTTCCAATCTCGATTTTTCAACGGACAGTGGCTTATTACCCAAATATGACGTTTATAATACAGCTTGATTTGTTTAAATTATTGGGAAAGAGGTAAACGCGCGAAGTTTGCATATTTTAAACGGTATTTCGGGGTCATCATAAAATGCCACAATACCGTGGATTGCTTACCTCATGTCCCGACAGTACGACCTTTACTTTTGACCACAGGGGGTCCGTCGACATCTTGTACTTGACGAAGTACTTTAACTGTTCGTGCAGGCGAGCCATAAACACGGTGCCTGGCGTGATGCAGTTGCTGTCGAAACGCTTCTCTGTTGGGAGTACTTCGCCTGTGCAAATGAGTAAGGTTTAATATAATTTTCAGAAATGATGAGATTATCTGCTCTTTTTTATATGTATTGTAAATAGAGAAGGAAATATAGCAGGTGGACTGACGTCCAGAACTCAAGACGTGCCTTCCAGTATATATAGGTAATTGATGATTGTGTAGGTGTATATTAACATATGGAATGTAGACACTTTTTTTAAATATTTTGTTTTGTTGTACCATTGGTTGTCTGCTTTGTGACCATCTATATAAATAAAAATGAATAGCCAAATGTGTTGCTAAGCGCAAAACTTGAGAACGGCTCGACCAATTCGGCAATTTTTTTAAAATATATTCCTTAAGGCATAAGGAAGGTTCTTATGGAGAAAAAAGATAAAAATTGGATGGAAAATAGTAAAAACAACACTTTTCATTTCCCACTACAGGCCAATAACTTTTGACAGAACGAAGTCTGTCCGGGCAGCTATGTTGGAATAAAATCGTATTGTCACATAACATCAGGTGAGGTAGTGATGAAATGCACACTTATATCGAAAAATAAGGTTTATGAAGAGGCTGTTATTCAGCAGTACAAGTTTACAGCGTATTCATATAGACATTGTTTTTTCTCTTTTTTTTGGATTCATTAATTTCAACTGTTGAACAGTACTTCTTAATTTCAATCAGTTTAATTGGTTTTATGCATATGGAAAATTAAGAAATAAATATACCTTTTTCTCTAGCATCTTCTTCCAGCTTTTCTGCTTCCCTTGCAGATCTAAACCTATAAAATTACATTAAATTAAACTCAATGGTTCGTTTTTTGTGACTCTTTTAGAAAACATGAAATTTATATAAACTGTAAATTATGTGTGTTTCGTGCCAACAATCCTAGGAAGGACTATCGTTCCGTAGTGGCTAAGAATATTGATCTTTTAAAACATTCATTTTTGTCAATTGTAAGACTAAAAATGTAGACTTGAAAGAATTGGTGGGCTCATGTGTCAGTGGATGTCAAAATTCAGCATAAAGTCATAAAAAGAGCAATGTTCACACTGACCCACAACTACTATAATTCAAGCGCGATCAACGGACATTTGCCTTCAACACTTTAGGAACATTGAATGAGAGAAAATTTATCTTTATCAACTCTCACAACATGCCTAAATTCAATATTGGAGATATAAGCACTCCATTTTTTCCTACTCCATGGCAAAATCTGACATAAACAGTTTATATTTGCTGTTACTGATAAGAGGCAAAATATGTACATTAATTAATACTGTAATCAGACACACCTATAAATAATTGACTATTTAAATTTTAGTGTGCAGCATATAATTCAAGTTACAAGTACCTTCTGCCTCTTTGCTGGTTCATCTTTGCCCTGGGAGCAACACCATCAATAGCCATAAAAAATAACTTCTTAGGCTTAATAATTTGAAACAGTATACTGAGGTAGTGGAATATATCTTGGAATATTTTCTCTTCCGTTATACGGAAATGCGGGTTCGAGTCATCGGGATGTGAACAGTTGTGAATGATTCCGTTCATGTCCAAGTACATGTTATCAAAATCTGGTATCTGAAACAAGTATAATTTTGAAAGTGGAATGTGTGTTAATTTGGTTGCGGACTTACTGTCTTTTATTATGTTAACATTTAAAAAAAATTGTTTTGCATTCAATACAATTTTTGTTTCTTTTGAATTACATGCTATTTGATTTAATAGGTATCAAACAACAACTCTATTACCACTGGATATTTCAATGCGATAGAGCTGTCATTAATTACAATAATAGGTAATTATGTCATAACATAACAATTACAAAATTATTTTACATTTAAATGTAAAACATGACTAAACGTTAGATAGAGAAAATGCTGCAATGACAAAGAATTGTGAAATAATATGTTTGAACCAAGTTTTGTCACTCGTATTATTAAGGTTAATTTATGGAATGATGTATGGCATATATAGTATTCAAATTATTTATATTACAAGCAGAGTAACGATAAGAGAAATACATGTATGTACATACATGCGTTACTTTACACCATGCATTCATGCCGTATGGGGGGGCCACTTTTGATCTAACAGGCCACCTATTGTTGATAGTATTGACTTCCCAATTAAAAGTAAACTTCATATTATTATAATTGGTCTTTACTGAACAAATATGTAGGTAAGTATATTCATTTCTCAATAAATAGTTTCAGTTCGTTATGAAATATTGTTTTCTTGTAAAGGGTATGTATGTGACGACAAAAGAATTCATTATATCAGAACTTCTTACCTGATATTGCTTCACCAATTCGTTGAGGCAAGGGTACCTCTCACTTGTGTACCTGAAGAACTTCGGTACACCCATTTTGATTAATTATTTAGCAAATTATTTGCGATAATGATGCTTGATAAGCGTTTGTTGTGCACTGACCCCAAACTGAAATAACCTATTTCACCAATAACTTCGGCGGCGGCGCACACTGTTATACAATGGCGCTACCCACTGTTTTCTGATATTGTGGTTTTGCTGTTTAGTTTTAGGTAAATTATATTTATTGTGTTATGAAAAATAATCTTCCAGCAACCTACATCGCGGAACAACGGAGAATTTATAGTGTTGTACAAAATGTTCCATTACTTACTAAAATCACAGATATTAGTTCCCCTATAGTCGATTAGTAAGTTTTTAGTTACATTTGAAATAGCTTTATAAATACATTAAATTAAAATACATTAAATTAAAACATTAAGAGAGGTGGCCAGGGAATGTGGCCTAAGGTTTCTCGATCTCGGTTCCTTTGACCATTATGACTCTGAACGTAAAAACAATCGGCACAATAACTTCTGAATCAAATATTTCATCAGATTTATTTTAATGTCTCTATTTATGTTTTAAACGTTACTTTTGAACTATAGGCGCCGCCAATACAGCCTGATGAATATCCCTAAGACTCTGGTCTCTCAGAAATCATTTTTAGGCTTTTTAGGATTAGGATTCTGTTGGTGCTTCATCGAGTTCGGCCGACGCATCAGCCAGGCTGTCTTTTTGCGTAATATAAGTTAAAGTCATCTACCCTCGCGTCGACAAACATGTCCGATGCATAACACTTACGCTGTTTGTCCTAGTCGTATTTAAGAGGTTATTTACCATCTATGGTGACTATGGTAGTTCGGCATGTGCGTAGTGTGTTTCTGCATTATATTTGATAACGATTGGATTATTTATTTATCTATCTGTCATCTGTCATCTGTGATCCTCTTTGACTTTGATCTGTGCAAGTGTGCATTTATTTTTCTTTCTAAGTTTCTACAACTCAATTTGTCTTGTGGCGCTATAAAGTGTAAACAATATCGTGAGTTTTTGTAAAGTAATAGTCATTAACCATTCCACAACATTAAACCATTTCGTCCAAAACAACAACTCATCTGATTATCTCCCTGTTGGTATATTCCTTAAGAAATAACCTTACAAGTTGCGTTGTAACTTCTTTATGAAAAACCATGGAAAACGATGAAATTGGCAATGATTTAGTGCGACTCGACAACGGATATCTTGTCGACGAGGAGAATAACATCCGTTGCGAATATGTTGTGAACTCTGACGATGTTTTAGGTATGTATCCAAGAGCTTTTTCTACGTCATAATTATTATCGTAACATTACTATAAAGTAATCTTGAACATTCCTGTACGTAGATTACTTACTTTACTGCGCTACGTACTAAGTTTAAATTATTCATATTAAAACTGTAATGTATGTAGATAAAAATCCACTTCTGGGGTTGGTGCAGAGATATTCTGGAACCCGGAGAAGGATACAGTTTACTTTTATCCCGAAAAACGCAGAACAAACGATAAACGAAATCCACGCGGGCGGCCTCTAGTATGCGCATATAATAATGTAAATTTAGTAGCAAGAGATACTTGTACAATATATTTTTTTAATGGTCACACATGTAGCTAAAATATATTGCACTATAGCTATAATATATCCTTTATTCATTAAATACACATATAAATTACGTTTTTAAATATTTATATAATAAACATTAAATAGTAACCCATCGTCATCGAGAACAGGGTCTAACAAGCTACCAGTGGTCAGGGCCTCAGAAAGAGGTACTTCGTAACAATATGCGCTGTGTCCAGAAGTACTATTATCTGTATCAGGCCCTTGACCCAGCCGCCCAACGCGTGCCTCATCAGAAGGTGGTCGAGGCTCCTGGCTATTAAGACATTGGCTGTAACGACTGTCGGCACAACATTTGCTGAGTCAAGCTCCCATATGTCAACAGCCTCATGTGCCAAGTCTTGATACTTAATTTTTCTATATTATTATTATAGTTATGACTATTGGGCTAAGAGAGCTACAATGTTTTGTTGGTACTTTTGTAAGGCATGTGATCTGTATTATGTTATTCCAAGTTAAACAAAAGGTTACCATTGTTGTTGTAGGTAACTATGATAAAGAGTGACTATTTGTATAAAGTTAATTATGAGATTATTTCAGACGAAGAAAACAACTCGGATTCAGGCAGTAAAAATGCTCCATTGAGGGAACAAGACAGATTTCTGCCTATTGCAAATATTGCTAAGATTATGAAGAGAGCTATACCCGATAATGGAAAGGTAAGATTAACGTTTTAATGTCTTCATGCTTACTTAAATCTAGTTCTACTACCTTCAAGGTTGTGTAATGTTTAATAACCGTGAGGTGGCTTATCGGAAAACACTCAAAAACTCAACACACTCGACACCAAAACAACAGTGTTAAATTAATTGCTAAAATCTCGTTCTGGATATCTTATTATTTAATTCATTGCTGGGCCAAAGAGAGAGAGTAGATATTGTATGTGTTAATTATAAATGTTTATTAACATTGCAGATAGCAAAGGATGCGAGGGAATGTGTACAAGAATGCATATCAGAGTTCATCTCATTTGTCACAAGTGAAGCCAGTGATCGGTGTCAAGTGGAAAAGAGGAAAACAATCAACGGTGAAGATGTCCTGTTTGCTATGAACGCACTGGGCTTTGACAATTATGTGGAGCCTTTGAAGCAGTATCTTAAGAAATATAGGGAGATTGTACTATCACCAGTAAGTAATCCAGTAAGTTATGCCTTTTTTACGATTAGCAATGTGTTTATTGGATGTCTTGTTTAACTTATGCATAAGAGCGCGTTCAGACGATCCGCGGCCGCTAATCACGTCCACACCCGCGTCCAAGTCGCCTTGAAATGCATTGCTTATAATTTGAGTCCTAAGACACATTGTCGATGTAACCGCGGCCTCCTCGCACCCGCCTCGCACGATCAACGCGCTCCCCTCGCGCTCGCTCCGCGGCCACCCGTTTCGCCCGCGCTTCGGCCAGTCGCGTACGCAACTATGCACAGCACTAAAATTGAAGCGGACACGAGGCGGGCGTGTGCGGGTCTTGCGCGGTGCGGGAGCGGGTCATATAAATGCGGCCTACCATAAGGCCGTTAATGGACACGCTGGATCCGCCACGCACTTAACCGCGGTTTCTGCAAAGTACCGTCATACATACAACTTATTACAACTCTAACAATACACGTGGGAAACTTTGTCTCCATAAGCGCTCTAATACATCGTCATACGTTTGATGTCAGCTTATCGCCCCGCATCACGCTCCGCGCTAAACTCCGAGTCTTCTCAAACGAGGCCTAAGTATTTTCGATCAATTTATACTTGTAAAAAATATGGGGTCAAACTTCAATATATTTTTACCTGGACAAGTAATTATAATGTCAATCTATACTAATGTTATAAAGAGGAAAGATTTGTATTTTTGTAGATTTGTATGTAACTAATAAACTTAAAAAAACTACTGGACCGATTTCAAAAACTTCTTTTGCCATTAGAAAGCTACATTATCACTGAGTAACATAGGCTACGGGCGGAGCCGTGAGGACACAGCTAGTGTTGTATAAAGAATATAAATGACATTTACTAAAAGCAATTAAGTTTAGTTAAAGATATGACCAGTCAAAGATTTTCAATGTATAGGCCACCTTAGGCTGGTTTTGAGTCACGCTGACCGCACGCTGACCGGCGGCGCTGACAGCCGAAACGTATGAATCAGCCTGACCACCGCACGCGCTGATAGCTACGCGTTATTCTAAAACGCTTCCTAGAAGTTCATACGTGTCGGCTGTCAGTGTCGACGGTCAGCGTGCGGTCAGCGTGACTCTAAAACCAGCCTTATCATATCTGTCTGTTAAAATACGTATTTGTATATCCATAAAGGTTCACTGCTACAGATGTGTCTCACTCTCATTGTAAACTTCTAAAAAGTTTCTAACAGAACACCTCTTATATTATGAAATGCACAGAAAAAAGAGATTTTCGTTCTGCTTAGCCTTTTTCCCAACTATGTTGAGGTCAATTTCCAGTCTAACTAGATGCGACTGAGTGGTAGTGTTTTACACAGCGACTGCCATCAGACCTCTGCAACTCAGTTACTGGGCAATGCTGATATCCTAAGGTTAGACCGATTGTCAGACTTTCGGGCTTCTGACTATCCATAACAACTGCCATAGGTATTTGTGTGATACCTGGGACAGACAGTTTAACGCGCTCTCTGAGACCCGGAGAGTTCTTGATGTGTAACAAATGTTTATTAAGCAGAAATTATCATCTGAATTATTACTGTAACCTAATTTATTTTTCAGGTCACAATGACCAAATTAAACAAACCTATAATAGTATATGGAGGTAAGAAATCTATTAATTTAAGTTTTCATATGTATCAACAATATACCATTTTTCATTGACATTGCCATGTTTCTTTGCAGAAGATGGAACAGCCTGTGTCCCAGCTGAAAATGATAATGAAACACAGACAGAATCAGCAGTGCTTTATCCATACAAAGAGTTGAAAGTCATTGAAGATTTCTCTATTGCGTGAATTAATACTAGGAGTGTAAGGATATCATGTTTCATACATTTAATGGGTATATAGCTTAACTCTGCATGTATGTAACAAACTGGGTTGTAATAGTACCGTAACGCTTGTGGTGGCCCGGTTTGACGACAAAACGGTAATTCAACAAGAACTCAACAATTGTGAAATCTTGACGTCATTGTGTGCAACGTGAAGCCAGAGTGCGGTATTTACTACATAAACTTAACCATACAAGTAAATTAAACCGTGTATTCAGCCTTAAGCCCTTCACAGATCCATGTACTATATGGATCACAACTTAAAGCAAATTTTTCAATGGTATAATAATACAAGCTAGTATTTATTTTTTTGCAAAAATTTGGTTTCGATGTCCGGCTTCACCAGCAGGTTTTTTGGAAATCTAAATATGCAGTTTTCGTTTTCTCCAAAATCGGGCTCCTTTGATGACTTTTGTCTATAGGTACAACCGCGGACATTTGCGGTGAATCACTTTTCAACCTTATTGCCTTAGTAATAAGATCGAAAAGTGGTTCACCGCAAATGTCCGCGTTGGTACCTTATAGTTTCAGATTTAGGCCTTCAGCCCTATCTCAAAAACTAACTCTTTATACAGGGTGTAAACGAAATCATGTAATTCCTTCAAACCTCGTGATGTACCTACTGCTGAAATAGATTAACCCTGAACGGCTTGTTTTTGGATTAAATAAAAAAAAACCAGATGTAAACATGTGTTCTTAACGTGAGGCATTTTAGCGCCCCGAGTTAAATGACCGCGAGGCGAGCGACAGCTGCGCAATTCGCACGGGCCGCTAAAATGCCTCACATTAAGAACACATGTTTACTTCTTGTATTTTTTATATCGATTACTTTACTATCCCACGCCGGGTTAATCTATGTCAGCAGTACATCACGAGATTTGAAGGAATTACATGATTTCCTTTACACCCTGTATACTTACATTCTTCTGTTTTCCCCAAATCGTGTATATTTTTTTGTACTATGTGGAGTTGAGCTGTATATCGTTTATTAATAATTACATACAGTGTGATAAATACAAAATATATTAGTGAAGGACTATGATGGCTAGTGGGCTAGAAATAATAATCCAACCGTCATTTTTGTGTGGTTACTCTAAAATAGCGTAAGTATTGTTATTAGAAATATATCTTCTAACTTATTATTGTATTTATTATTAATTCTGTTTTCAAAATTCGTTACCGTTTCAAATTAATTTCACTACGTGTAGGTATGATTATATCATCTTGGTCGTCTAATGCCCGGTTTCTATAAAAAAACTGATCGTTTTGATTACCTATGGTAGTATTTTTTATTACCAAACTGGGCGTATAAATGACTCGTAAGCTTTACCTGTGATAGATACTTCTATCTGGGAGGGTCTACTATGCAAAGCTATGAGGTCTTTGCTTCATTACTGGTAAAGATATAAGAGTCTCAATTTTAACCAATAACGCTCCGTAAATTATAGGAATCGGCCATAAGTTCGTATTTTTTAATAATAAGGAAATAATTTATGTCCGTCAATTCCATTGAATAAAAGCATCACCCAAGTAATTTTCAACTTTAATATTTCTTATACATATTATACTTATACATCATTTTCATAATTCAATAATTATTGGACGAATTTCAAACATTTTTATCATCAAATGAAAATAAAGGAATAACTTTAAAAATCTAAACTATTCTCTAAACTTATCAGTAATATAACCAGGCAAGGGCATCAGATACAAAAACTTATTGAACACCATAATACCAACTGAAAAAGCGAACGAAATGCCCAAATTGAATTCAGGATTAAAATCACCAGCTTGGTAAATATCACCATTGAAGTTTTTCGAAGAAAATCTTTCTGTTAAAAACGCCTTACCACTTGCGTAGCGACAGTTAGAGTTAGAGTTTACATTAAGGTTTGATGAAGTTTGTATTAGGCTTGTTATGGTTGAAGTGCAGTTCTCGTGGTCGCTGTATGGAAGAATGTTGAAGGTAGGCTGTTTGAATACGTTCCGGTGCATGAATATCGACGCGTAACGTGTGTGAGTGACGTAGGTTATGTAGTAGAGCCACTCCTCGAAGCCTTTATATGATCTGCAACAAAATATATGTTGAAGAAGGGTCTTCGTAGCGTAAGCTTATAAGCAACTAGCGACCTGCCCCGGCTTCGCACGGGTGCAATGTAGATACTAAAGTGGGGCATATAAACCTTCCTCTTGAATCACTCTATCTATTGCTGAAAACTGCATTAAAACCCGTTGCGTAGTTTAAAAGATCTAAGCGTACAGACAGCGGGAGCGACTTTGTTTTATACTATGTAAAGATAAAGATGACTAAAATTTACCAAAACTACGGTATAGTAGTGATAGGCTAGCGGTTGAAAGCTTGCGTTTCATGCAGAACGGTCTGAGTTCGATCCTGCCCTGAAATAGCTTTTCAAAGATTTCGTAAAAAATATGCTAAATTCTATCTGTCTATAGCTATGATCAGCTGTTTTTACAATTTAGGTCATATTTGGGGTCACGAATTAGAAACTAAATTTTCTGAATTCATAACTAAAGCAGGTATGGTTTCTTTTTGAAAATATTAAAATATAAATATTTTTGCATGCAAATAAAAATTATCGAATTTTGAAATTTTAAAACTTGCCTTAAAATAGTCATCAGTGATACTTTAAGTGGCCCGCGGCTTAGTACCCCCTTTCCGACTAACCTTGTATAAAACTCAAATTTGACAAAATTCTACTTAACGGTCTTTTAGAAACCGGACGGCAGAACGATTATTATAAAGCGTATAAAATCTTACCTCAGCACTCCACTGGCAAGCATGACGTAGATGCAAGTGATATAGATATTGACGATGCCAGCAATCAAGCCATTCTTGACGAACATCATCACTGCTATAGTTTGCTGCTCCGCGTACACGTAGCAAGACCACAGCGCCAGCGAGAAGTATAAGAAGTCCAGGTTCTCTGATATGTCGGATAGGACCCTGAGAAGCGAAGGTGCTTTTGAATTTGATGGCGAAAATGATTTGAGGTTCTTGGTGACAATTGCTTCTTTATAAAATGTAGGTAAGTGGACCCCTTAAAACATGCAAAGTAGTATTAGAGGAGATCGGATATTTTTATATGGGCCTTTGGTCCAAGTGACTGAAGCAGTCGCGTGTAACCAGCGCGAACTTCGCATCTTCTGGAGAAGTTCGCGCTGGTTATGTCCCCTCGGTCCCCTTTATCGGAGGGGCTCGTGGCTAATTAACAACCATGCGGATCACATGATTTGCAAGGTTAAGCTGCGCTTGCCACGGTCAGTCTGTGGGTGGGTGACCATTCGTTACACTTCGAGACCTCTCAATGCCTTGGAGAGCGCGTTAAACCGTCGGTCCCGGGTGTCATACGAATACCTACGACACTCATTAGGAGTCAGAAGCCCGAGAGTCTGACAACTGGTCTAACTTTTGGATATCGGTTTTGCCCAGTAACTGGGTTGCAGAGGTCTTATGGCAATCGCTCCGTGTAAAATACTGGTATTCAGCCGCATCTGGTTAGACTAGAAGCTGACCCCAACAATTTTCTTACTATTCTAACACGCAAAAGAAACTTACGGATAAATAACAGAGGCAGAAGCTAACGTGCTTAGGAATGAGAAGGGCAAGGAGACGAGGTTCCATGACAGAAGTAAACTGGCACCACTGTACAGGCCCTCCTGCGATTCTTGGTAGTAGCGAGTTCGATATGGACTATCTGTAACAAAAAGACACCTTTGAAGTGCTTAAGTCCTTTGGCTGAAGAGGAATGACTTCACTTGATGGGCGTAGCCAGGATTTTGTCCAGGGTGGAGCAAACTCTGTCAGACAGTAAATATATGTCTTTTCAATAAATCTGAAATTTCAATAAATCAAATAAGTAGAGACTTGTCTGCCTATTTTGGGTAATTGTTCTGTGGACAAGGGTGGCGAGTTGACTGAATCTAAACTATTTGCCTATTCTTTTCTGTGCCAGGGTGGGGCGAGTGCCCCATCTGCCCCACCCTGACTACGCCTATGCAGTTGAAGATAATCCTCAACATCATAGAAAAGCTCTTGGATTTGACAAAAGTACAAGACATTGCGTCCGGAGGATCATAAAACAATATACCTAGTGCGGTAAACAATCCATCTGTTGTCTGGCAATATGCCATCATGTTCAGTAGCATGGGAGTAGACGTTTCCGGGCCGAAGACGTCCATTGTTATTTTTGAAACGTTGCCTTAATCTCGTGTTTCTCCTCTATCGTAGGTGCGTTTCCAGACACAAATCTCACATGCTTTGTGCATGTGAGATTTGCGCCCAGACAACTATCTGTGCCGTCAGCGCCGACCCTAGACCTTGATGAGAGTAGAGCGAGATTGTCTTTCAACGCCCTTTGGTTGACGCTTTCACATCACATAAATTGTATTTCAGTTTATCTTTACATAGTATAAAACAAAGTCGCTCCCGCTATCTGTCTGTCCCTATGTATGTTTAGATCTTTAAAACTACGCAACGGATTTTGATGCGGTTTTTTTAATAGATAGAGTTATTCAAGAGGAAGGTTTATATGCCCCACATTAGTATCTACATTGCACCCGTGCGAAGCCGAGGCGAGGTGCTAGTGTTTAATAAATAAAAACTACCAACTTTTGGCGCCTCTTGCCGCTTGGCGCCTTGAGCGAACGCTCCTCTCGCTCTACCCCAGGGCCGGCGCTGTATGCCGTTTATATCTTATCAAGCAGTAGCAGGGGAACTTACATAAACAAATGGTGTTCATAATGCTGATGAAGTAGGTTCCCACCATCGCATTGAATATCAGTCCACTTTTAGTGATAAAAGCCCTCTGGTAATCCTGAGGAAAGTCCAAATTCATTATTATTTTATAAATTTTCGTGTCTGAGTCGGATTATTTTGTTTTGGTATTGAAATGGCTTTGGTTAAACGCCTCACAACGTTCTTCGAAGATGTGGTAGTAACAGGCTATTTTAGTAGTAATAATTATATTCTTTATAACTTTTACCTTTGCTTCGTTGTAGAATGTCCACAAAATAAAGAAGTAAATTGGTAATGAGAGTAGTCTCATAAACATTTGTTTCATTCCGTTCTTTTTTAGGTTAAATATCGAAGCCAGCAATCTCCTGCAAAAATAAATGGCCATAAATAGGGGCTTATTTGTCGCGTCACAACTTAAGTTTCACTCGTGTAGTTCCTCTTTTAGTGCACTACCATGTAAACAGGCTGTAAACGGAATCATGTAATTTCTTCAAACCTCATGATGTACTGCTGACATAGATTAACCACGAATGACACATTTTGAACCTATAAATAAAAAATTACAAGAAGTAAACATTTGTGTTCTTAATGCGAGGCATTTTAGCGCCCCCAGTTAAATGACCGTGCGGGAGCGATAGCTGCGCAATTCGCTCGGGGCGCTAAAATGCCCTCACGTTAAGAATACTCATGTTTACTTATTGTAATTTTTTTTATGAAATCCAAAAGTGTCCCTTGCCGGATTAATCTATGTCAACAATACATCACGAGGTTTGAAGGAATGATATAATTTCGTTTAAATTCTGTATATGGGGAAAACGGAGAACCTCCTTTCTTATCTTCGATCAACAATAGTACTAGATTTCCGATGAGCGCATCAAAAACGGCCTGAAAAATAAGACCACAAATAATGTTGTGTTCTTATTTTGCAACATAGTTTTTTCAACCTTATTCCTTAGAAATTATGTTTTATATTGCGATAAATATTTTTGTTCTGATTTTTAAAATATGTTTACTTTTCAATTGAAGTAGTACCTAAGTTTATATTGCAAACGATAATAAACTTTACGTTTGGGTGTCAAGGTTTATAATCAATTAATCAACTTATATGCAATCGCGGCCACTTGAGCGATGTGTTTTTGTTCCTAATCCTTAATCTAGTGCTATTGTTGATCGAAGTTTCTTATGAAGTAGGTTAAAGATGGCAACTTACAAATATAGCATCCATATAACTTGCATCCCTCCCGGCTTGCCATAATTGAGCTGTATCTTGTTAGGGTTCACGATGCGGTTGTTTTCGTGCAGATTGCCCTGCATGATGCCCTGGCCCTCCAGTTTGAACTTCTCCACCAGTGCTGCTATCTGGTGGTTGGACTCTATGAACCGCTCCCGCGATCTTCGGTCTACCGTTGATAGGCATACTGCGAAAATAAGTTCTTTTAGCGTCTGATTTCGAATAATTTCGTGATGTTTTCGCATCACAATATCGACGAAAATCTAAATGAACGTGGTCACTCACAATAATACATCAAGGGGTTCTCCAGCTGTGGGCACGGGAAGCCGATGCTGCCGAAGTAATCCAAGAGGTTTCTGGTGGGGCCTGCATACACCACGTCACCGAGACATAGGTACACCACACGGTCCAAAAACGGGAACACATCTGGAACATGATGTGTATGACTTTTAAGGCCTATTCTATTCTGCCTAGCCTTTTCCCAACTGTGTTGGGGTCAGCTTCCAGTCTAACCAGATGCGACTGAATACCAGTATTTTACACGGACCAACTGTCATCTGCAGTTACTGCGGGCAATGCCAATATCCTAAGATTAGACCGGTTGTCAGACTTTCGGGCTTCTAACTACCCGTAACGACTGTCATAGGTATTCGTATGACATCCGGCACCGACTGCTTAACGTGCTCTCCGAGGCACGGAGGGTCTCGCTCGATGTGTAACGAATGGTCACCCATCAACAGTATCACCGCGGCAAGTGCAGCTTAACTTTACAAATCGTATGATCCGCGCAGTTGGTAACTATTCACGAGCCCCTCATGTTTTTTTTAATATCTGTACCTAAGCTTATTTTTTAGTATGTTGTCAGCTTTCGGAAAAGCCATGCGCGACATTATATCCGTTTGTGGCCCAACCTCTGCTTAGGGGCCATTCAAGTATTACGTAAGCACGAAAGGGGGCTGAGGGGGTCTTTGCTTAGCTTATTTTTGATGACATGGGGGACGGGGGTGTCTAGATGATGATAACGTCAGCAATTTTAACTTATTTACTTATTTTTTTAGACTTAAAAACTGCTGCTCATAAATAACAATAAAGAAACCTGATCAGTTTAAAAATATATATACCAACGTTTACGTAAACATAGGAGTGGATAGTAAAAGCTTTGCTTATTACTTTTGCTGACAAGGGGGAGGGGAGGGTCAAAAATTACTAAAATTCTGCTTACGTGATACTTGAATGGTTTATACCAGTGGTTAGACCTTTGAGGCTCGTGAAAACTTTCTGTAAAAGTGTCCCTATTGCTTTTCCCATGTTGCTAATACAATCTGAAGACAGGTGAAGTCATCTGCACTTTACTGGATCTTATCTGTCTTCCGTTAAGTTTTATGATCGTGTACAAAATCAAATCAGTCAACTGGATCAGTGTTTGTGATCTTCCACAACAACAAACTGACAGCCGTGTAAAAATAACATTAAAAAGACGCTAACAAAGTGCCATAATGTAGCACAGCAGTAACGAGTACAACATGCAGGCACAAATAATATTTTAATAGACATTATTAAAAATACAAAACCTTTCATAGTACAGTGACCCAGTGACAAAATTATGAAATACACAAGTGAAAACTGACATATTTCAACATATGCACAGCTGTGCCAACAGTCGCGAACAAAGGTTTTTCTGAATATAGGAATAAAGTAAGCCAGCACAGTGGACTGGATTGTTTAACAAAACACCATGATTAGCATTATAATAGGCTGTATGTAGGTGAAATGTCGATGCACTGTCGAACGTGTCTGGTTTAAAATTTAAGAATTGTGTCTTTTTTCTAGTTTGGACTTAGGTCAGTGTTACATAATTTAGTTTGAATTGCCTAATTTGTGTAAGGTAAAGTCATAAGGTGGTTATCAAGATTTGACCTTTGACTTGTACTGTGTGCTTCGAAGGTCAGACACGAAGGAATCTATATAAATAGTGGTCTTAATAAATAATTATGAGACTTTACCTGATCTGGGCTTCTCCATAGTAAGTATGATAGCAGTGCCATATTTTTTTGCAGCATTGGACAGAATGGAAATCACTAGGTACGTGTTCAATGGATCTAAGTCCCAGGTCGGCTCATCAAGCAATAAAATAACTGAAATATTAAACGTGTGTTAGTTTTTCAAGTAAGTACCTATATTTCTAGAGGGTGAATAAAATATATTTCAAATAAATATTTATGACTAGGTACCAGGTCAAATTAGTAGGTAACATCAAATTCGCTTTTTTAATTTTTCCTCGTTTTCTTTTTCCTAAACCACTCCAATACAAAACAAAAAAAAAAAACAAATCGGTCGAGCCATTTTAGAGTTTTTGCGACACTAACGCAGCGCAATTGATTTTTATATAGGTACTTTTATAGTATACAGGGTGTAAACGAAATTATGTAAATCCTTCAAACCTCGTGTTGTACTGCTGATAGATTAATCCTGCATGGGATACTTTTGGATTCAATAAAAAAATAATTACAAAAAGTAAACATGTGTTCTTAACGTGAGGCATTTTAGCGCCCCGAGTTAAATGAACGCGCGGCGAGCGATAACCGCGCTATTTGCTCGGGGCGCTAAAATGCCTCACGTTAAGAACACATTTTACTTTCCTGTTTTTTTTATGTAATCCAAAAGTATCCCGTTCAGAGTTAATATATATCAGCAGTACCTACATCACGAGGTTTGAAGGAATTACATGATTTCGTTTACACCTGTATAGTTTTTATATATTTTTATAGATACTTACTTGGATCTCGTATTAGCTGCACACCTATAACTAATCTTCTGTATTCGCTCTTCGTTAGGTTCGTCACACATTTGCTAGCAACCTGCGCAAACAAGCTTGTTCGTAAATAACACGTCACACAGGAGTGGACCCGGGAAGCGGGTAAAGCTATATTTCAAAAGTAACTTACATTGGATAATGCTAGATCGGCCATAACTTGTTTCACTTTTGACGATTTCAAGTATCCTGAAATCTAAAAATAAAGAAAATTAAGATTGACTGCATTTTATTCTTCTTTTGGGTGCGTTTCTTTTTTACGATCCATGATGACACAATCGTTAGGCCGACGACGATGACGGTGACACCTTTTTCATCGTTGGAGAATCCTCAGGGATGTCCCTCGCCCGGGGAAGGCGAGGGGGTCTGCCGGACTCTTACCAGCTAAAAACCAACGGTGTTCCTCCTCTTGACCGTTCGGCCGGGGTCGCGGGGTTCGCAAAAGGATGCACCGCAACCCCGGCAAGATGACGGTGACACCTAGCCTAAGCCTTCAGGTCAGGTATTGCTTTAGTGGCGCAATGTTATTGTGGTTTATATTATTATTATTGTATTTCTGTACCAGCGACCCTGGCTTCGCACGGGTGCAGTGTAGATACTAATGTGGGGCATATAAACCTTCCTCTTGAATCACTCTATCTATTAAAAAAAACCGCATCAAAATCCGTTGTGTAGTTTTAAAGATCTAAGCAAACATAGGGACAGACAGACAGCGGGAGCAACTTTGTTTTATATTATGTAATGATAATAATGCCATTTCCGCAAAAACTGTGTTTATACACCTCTGCCCAACCCTTCGAGGAATACAGGCGTGATGTTATGTTATCTCTTTTAACCATTACATGGATGAAGATTCCAAATGAACATACTCGTTTTTCTAATGAGTGCACACAGCACGATGTGGTTCAGAAATGTCGGCCTTCGACAACTGTAATAGAATCCGATTATTTTTCAATTCTTCCTGAGAACAGAAGAGTATTTATTAGTTACCTTAGTGAGTGATAAGCCGAGTGTTTGTTGCACGCTCAGTCCAGGCAGGAGTCGTGTGTTGTGCCGTACTAATGAACATATGCTGTTGAACTGTTCGGTCTCGAGTGGTACGCCTTCCAGCAAGATGTGGCCCTTGGCTGGCACGCGGCGAGCTATCACGTCGAGGAGAGCCCTCTTACCGCTGCCTGATGAGGTGAAGAAAGAAATAGTTGAAAATGGGGGTGAGGCAATTGGGTCTTTTGCTCCATCTCCGACATATGCATCTCAGAGTAAGAAGCATATTCCTTGCATTTCTCTTGGAATCGTTATTATTGACTAGACTTAAAATCTACATACTATGTAAAGCTTGTAAAGACTGGCTTCAGTTGTCGCAAACGCGACTGCTGAGCATGGGGTCCTGGTTTCGATCCCCAGGTCGGGCAATGTGGGTTTATCCAATAAGGATTTCTCAGTAACAACCTGGATTTGTGCCCGGTTAATGGCAATAGGCTCGCCCCCTATTACATGGGACTTAAACATAACTAACGAAATGAGGGTGTACTACAAACAGCTCTGCCGAACCCTTCGGGAAATACAAGGCGTGACGTTATGTTTATGTTCTATGTAAAGGTTTACCCTTGACGAAGATGAAGAAAGTGTTGCGTTCATGTTTGTTTTGGTTTACCTTTCGATCCGAGTATAGCAGTGACCTCCCCGCTGTGCGTGGTAAAGGTAACATCTTTGAGGATGACGCCGGTCTTCACGCCCCCAGTCAGGCGCTGGAAGAAACTGCCCGGCTCCACCTACGTACATGGAATCACAAACAATAATTATTCATACATACATACATACATAAACTCACGCCTTTTCCGCATGCAGAAACTATAGAACGCCACATGTTATGATCCTTTTATACTTACTCCTTTCCCTTCATCCACATTCATACATCTTGTCATACACGCACGCCGGTTGAGAGTACTACGCAACAGTCCTTTGTGAAGAACATCACCAATAACATCGATGTATGTCCTACTAGGGCGTCCTCTACCGGCGTTTCCACTGACATCCGCCTTATAAATTCCTATTGTTAATCGCCGTTCACTCATTCTCTCAACATGACCAAACCACCTAAGCATACTCCTTTCAATGTGTCACTATATCATCTTTTAAACCGCAACTTTGTCTTATCACAACTCTATCATTCAAAGTTAACACCGTACTTCGCAAGGAACGCATATCCACGGCTTATTTATTCATGTGTAAGTTAAAACAGATACAATTGCTTTTGTCCATTCTGGTCCTGGCGACCTAAGCACTGTTGGAACAACGCAAGCGTTTGGCAAAGCTACGGTTTTGCCGGTGTGACGTTTATGGGTACCAATGAGATTTTCCAACTTTGTTTCTAAGGTTGGCAACGCTTCAGAAATCTTGGTGTTGTCGGTGTATATAGGAGGCGGTCACTACTTTTAATCAGGAGGAGTTTAAAAAAACCGTTTGTTAGATAGGCCATTATATTCTAAAACAGTCGCTGATGGTTCAAGGACAGGTTGTCAATCTACTTGTTGATATTCATCTCTTTCCCCTAAACCATAGACGTACTTGTTACCCTAAACCAGTGATGGGCAAAGTACCTACGGCCCGCGGACCAGCTGCGGCCCGCAAACCGTTTTAATCCGGCCCGCCGACAACCGTAGGAACCTTTCGAATAGTCTTGGAAATAAATGTAGATACCTGCGTTGTTTGTGAAGACACAAAAAGTTCTGTTTTTATTATCATACGCTTTTAATGTCCCACTGTAGGGTGAGAACGAGTGAAACGCCTATTCGTCATAGGCCATTATGGTCATAGGCCATTTTAATATCATGTCGTGAAAATTCTGGCCCCCATAAGATTAACTCTTTTGGCCCTTGATGAGAAAAGTTTGCCCACCCCTGCCCTAAACAAATTGCTGTAGCAGCTGACAGTTTCCGAAGTTCCGATATAGATCAGCGAATAAAGTAATCATAAAACGTAGATCAAAGCTTTGTTTATAATGTCGGAGGGGACAATAAACAGTATGTGTGACGTCACAACTTCTTAATTTTAGACCATCGACAGAAAACAAGATAAGATATTTTATTAACTGATCTAATTTTTCCGTACAAAAGACTTCAACGAATTCTACTCTTGACAGAGCACGCATTCACTTGAGTGAGTGTTATAACTGTTCTAAGAGACCGGACAGAAGATTTGGTAATGCTGTATTAATTAATTGAATTACAACCTATTACTTATTTGTTAAAAATATCTTGTGAATAAACACATATGGAAGGGTCCGCACAGTTATTTATTTCAAAGTGTTTTTTGGTTGATACGGGGAGGGACTTTCATCCGTAAACCTTGGGATTACTATAGTTCGTTAGGAGTTCTTGAAACACCTAGAAATAGAGATGTATTCAGAGCAAAAACCCTAGACAACAGATCTACTAACCCTAGATCTACTAATTCAAAGTCAGTCAATTTCACAACAAAGGTATGTTGCAACTTAACTATGTTATTCATACCGAATAAACAAGCTACATACCTGTCCCGAGTGAAAAACATTACACAATTCCAACGTATAATCACTTCCGATCATGTTTTAAACTTATTTCTTTAAAAAAATCGTAATCAAAACATTAAATATTCATTTAAAACACAAACAAATGCATTTCCGAGCGACACAGCCTCCGCTTCAACGAGATGCAGCACACTAAACTAATTGCGGTTAACTTCAAACTTAACGTGACAGTTAGCGACGTTGCCAAACTTACTTGTTGCTCACTTCGTTACTATGAATGCACTTGATTTTTAGAACATATAACTGATACATTGAAAATGAACCTTATTAATACTCTAATAGAATTTACTTTTGTATTAGCTTGTTGACACACGGTGGTTAAGGCGAAGAATGAACAACAAACTTTAGGCTTCGTTTTCAAAATGTTAAGATTTAATAAGACTACTGTGTGCCTACATGTTATACATAAATATAACAGCCTTTCTAGATTAAAAATAACGACGAAATGAGGGTATTAGTTACTATACAACTCTGCCTAACCCTTCGGGGAATACAGGCGTGATGTTATGTTGTGTTATGTGTAGACTGTAGATTAATTGAAATGGATTCTGTCTAAACACATTTTTTTAACACGTGTGGGGTCGATTCGTCCCCATCACATGGGGTCATGGGATCTGATGCATCATCGGGCTGTACCATAGCGTTGTAGTGTTGTAATGGTCAAACACAAGTTAGGTATAATACGCTTTGTATAGTTTATTTATTGTACCTGCCCCTGTAAGTACGTCGCCTTAACGATGAAAGCCTCATTTTTCCACATAATTTCTACGCACTGTTGCCGTACATACTCACCATGAACCTCAGAAAGGCTAAACACCATCTCCATCCCTTTCTCTCTCGTTACAAAACCTGATATGAAGGCGAAACACCTACGCAATACTACCTTCTTTATGTTGATGCATTCCAATGATTATTCGTCTCGTTCTTTTCACCTAACTTAGGCGGGGTTGGACAGAGAAGGGGCGACTTGCGCAGTGTCACTGACTCAGTACGACTCCGCACAGTCGCATAGTCGCTGGAGTAGTAGCCTTACTCGCTAAAATAACAACTAATATTCAAACGAGGTCTGTTATTGAAACGAACGAAAACTAAACGATTTAAGAACTGAAATAACGTCTGAAAATTAAATGTTATTTATGTTTTAGTGAATCAAGTGACTGCGGGTTTGGGTTGAGTGCTCAGTGATTTAGTGTTGAGTTTGAAGTGTGTTCTGCTGGAGTCCCGTTGGCTGGTGTTAGCGGGTAAGTTCAATGAAAATGTTGATACATTGAAACTTTTTACTTGTATTGGACGTCTCTTGTTATATGGCACTTCATCTAGGACTTTGTTTCTGTTAAGATTATTTATTAAAATGAATATACGAAGTGACTGCGAAATCCTAGCAGACAGACATCCTAGTGGACTGAGTTCAAAGATTTTGCGCTATCGTTAGTCATAAACATTTTAATTAGATACCGCTTATCCATACACGAAAATGTTAAATACATTTGACAAGTTCATTAACCACGTAAATATAAATCCAGATTTTTTCTGAATGCCGCACTGCTTCGAATAATGTGTGACTATTTTTTGTGTCGACAAGCTATCTCATAAGCCCTTGCTATTCTCAATTTATTAAGATCGCACTTCAATGAATTCATAAAACTATAATTTAGCTAACAAAAAGTTGTAACCACAGCTGCAGTAAGATTGCAATAAGGCCACTCTGAGTCCTCAATGAGGCGTTAAAGTCGCGGTTTATTTATCTTAAATCAATTTAACACGAACGTTAATTGCTGTTAGATATTTGCAAAAAATTACTGACTAGATTGCTGTGTACTCTTTAATCTGCCTGTCCTACAATTCTGGATTATTTAGAAATGTGAAAACTATTTTATTTCATTTGGAAGAAAAGTTTGACTAGCTGCTGTGTTAATGGCATTGTGAAGCCTTCAGCTTAATATTATTACTTTAATCAAAGGCTTTGCGAAGCTTACGTATGTTCAAGCATCCGAACACAAGCAGCCAGAAAGACAAAAGGTGCTGGATAAGTCTCTTTTCAATAAAGCCGGTACGTTTGAAACCTTCTCAGAAGATCTTAGTACAAGTTGGGATCGAAGTCGTAAGTTTCAAGTTTATATCAAAACAAAAATGACATCGATCAAAAAGGATTCAAACTTAGCTGGTTCTAAACTTTTCTCATGATTCGACGAAAATGTCCGTGAAACAATGGTCGATGTTAACGAACTTTTGTCGGAACTGAGAGGTGAGTCAATGTGCTGGAGCTGGCAGACCGGGCGTATCGTGTCATGTCGGTGGCAAACTGCTGACCTCATCATCGTAATTGATCTGCCATTACATATAAATGCAATGCTTAGACGTTACAATTAGAGAATTTCTATAAACAAACGAAGACTGAATATAATTTTAATGTATAAGTTAAAAGTACTAAAACTTGTAAGAAATCTCAATTTCAATCACATAACATAACATCACGCCTGTATTCCCCGAAGGATTGGGCAGAGGTGTACAGTAACACCCTCATTTCGCCGTTATGTTTAAGTCCCATGTAATAGGGGGCGAGCCTATTGCCATCAATCTGGCACAAATCCAAACTCTGGGCTGCTACTGAGGAATTCCACACGGAAAAACCCAATAAAACTTTGCCCAACTTGGAGATTGAACCCAAGACCTCATCGATCAGCAGTCGCGCTTGCCATCACTCGACCAACGAGGCAGTTTTCGATCAATGACCTAAAATGTTTTCTAGAGAATACGAGACGGCAAAGCCGGGGAACAAGGTCTTGTAGGACAAGTTGGCATAATAGAGGAACCCAGGTCTAGCATTACACTTTGGAATGATTGGATCGGGAAAGTCTAAAATGTAAAAAATATTTAATGACTCCTAAACTGCAGTCAATGACCATTAAACCGTTCGTAAACGATTTAGTTTTCAAAGACACTGGAATATTAAACCCAAAAGTACATCTTAACCCAGACAAGGTTGGAGGTTAGTGTTACGGATGCAAAAATATGACCAACAAGAAAAGGTATTTGATGATTCATGCAGAGAGCCGCGTTTTGTTATTTTTTGTAGCGTTTAACATTTTTTTTTAATCGCACCCGTAATTTGATGGCGTGCAAGGTAATTATGGATAAGGAAAAGTTTTGACTTTGCGCCTTTGAAAATCGATTCAAAGATTAGGATCCATTATTCGAAAATTCACAAAATATTTAATGGATTTTCTTAAGTACTTTCCTAGGTTTTTTGCTGCCCTACTTCTGAAGAATGATACAAAGGCCTGGTCAAACAGAGAGCGTGGCTGGGTGTGATGTTCACGTCGCGTGTTGATCGCGTGCTCTTGGCGTGCGAATTACTATGACAATGTAATATAAGTAAGACGCCACACAGAAACTGCCACACCACGCCAAGCTTCGCGTGGCAGTTTCTGTGTGGCGTCTTCCATACATTGTCATAGTAATTCGCACGCGATCAACACGCGACGTGAATACCACTTCCAGCCACGCTCTCTGTCTGACCCAGGCGTTAACAAAGAATTGTCTATCTATACTAATATTATAAAGCTGAAGAGTTTGTTTGTTTGAACGCGCTAATCTCAGGAACTACTGATTGGAATCGAAAAAATATGTTTGTGTTGGATAGTCCATTTATCGAGGAAGGTTATAGGCTATATAACATCACGCTACAACCAATAGGAGCGGAGTATAAATGAAAAATGTTGAAAAACGGGAAAAATGTCCACTCGTGCAAAGCCGGGACGGGCCGCTAGTTGATGATAAAGAAAGAATTATGCTGCAAAATAAACCTTTAGCCTTTCTAGCCTGTTCTAATTACCATACAAGATCATACACGTGTATCATTAGTGTTTAAACTGACATAAAACTAAATTAAATAACGTATCTGGGCCGTCTGTTACCACACTGTTCTGTGAGGTTGACCTTAAAATTTGTTAATTCGTGAAATTAATATTTAGATGTACTCTTCGGTCTGTTTAGAACATTGTATGATTGTAAGCTTAGAGCCAATTAAATGTAGTAACCCCCGCACCAGACCATGACTGCGTGTTAATATTTCTTATAGTTTTAAATGTTGCACTTGTTTAGTAGATGTCTAGATGTACCTACAATGTAGGCTAAAACGTTATAGATAAATTATTCTGTGCGCGTCAAATAACTAGAACCAAGATGTTGGTGGTTGTTATGAGTTTTGATTATGATTAAAACCTTCGATTGTTGACTGTTACCATAAGTTAACTTGCTAAAGTAAATCAAATGCACAATACGGAAAAACGGACAGGAAGACAATGGAAAGGTACTCACGGTTCCTGGTCTCGTTCTTACTTGATGTAGGTGCACCTATTGTTCTGGGACGTCCCGTAATGTATGATTACACTTAAAACAGATCACTTCACAATGTTTTTAGAGTTTTGTTCGGAGCCGGTAAAAAGGCCGCCGTTTTGGGTTGTTGGAACGAATGAGAGAGAGTGAGTTGATGATTGAATGTAAGAAGGATATTGGGTGAATGGGAAAGGAAGCGGAAGTGTATTATGCAGTCGTTTTAATACTTTTACATACTTTAACACAAGATGGCGTCGACTGCCCAACTTGCGGGTTTACTAGTAGCCACTGAAGAGTTCCCTATCTACCACCTAGCTCCATCATCAGACCCTGAACACCAAGTGCAATCTATTGGACTCATCAAAACGAATCATTATGACCCGAACCTCACATAGATCTCGTAGTCGTCGCCACATTCGTTCTATGTAGTTATTTTACGCGCACTGTACATATTTTTTTATGATATAGCCTTAAAAAGAGACTACTCAAAGGACCACCGGGCCGACCAGGAGATTATATCTTTTTTTTCCTAGTACGTTCCCGGATTATGTTAGGGAAATAGAAGAATAGGCAAAATAATATCATGTGATCATCAATGCTCCTGTTTATCAAGATACTCAATAGTGTAGTTACGTTAAATAGGGTACTCCAAGTATCATAACGATTGTAAAAACTCTTCATCCTCCAATTTCTTCGAACCCAACAAGCTCTACGAAAGGAAAGAACTCACAGAAATTGATCGAAACGAACCATTCCGATAACTCGAATAAAAAGAATAAGCAAACAACATGCATTACGTACATTCAACGAATAAAACAATTGCTATTATTCTTGTTAACTTGACTGACATTATTGCATTTGACAACATAATTGTAGCTAACTTCATTCATTTATATTACCATTTTACCCCACTTAGTATAACATAACATCACGCCTGTATTCTCCGAAGGGTTGGGCAGAGGTGTATAGTAACACTCTCATTTCGCCGTTATGTTTAAGTCCCATGTAATAAGGGGCGAGCCTATTGCCATCAACCGGGTACAAATTCAGACTCCGGGCTGCTATTGAGGAATTCCACACGGAAAACCCCAATAACACTTAGCCCGACCTAAGGATCGAACCCAGGATCTCACCGATCAGCAGTCGCGCTAGCCACCACTAGACCAACGAGGCAGTACGTATAACTTACGGAGTGTCCTGCGTAAGCGACAAACGCGACGCGATGGGATGCGACGAAACACGACGTGGAACAAATACGCGTTACGTCACGTCTCGCTGCATAGGCCGCTAGTAGGGAATACCGTTGTCTTGATCGTGTTTGTCGCGTTCGTCGCGTCGCGTTCGTCGCTTACGCAGGACACCGCCTTAGTGTAATTTGTGTTTAGTTAATTATGCTGAGGTACGTGTCTGTTTGAGCAATGAACTCACTCGTTCTAGTTATGTTATCTAATGCCTTAACTAGTACAACATGTGCATACAAATGTTTTCCTAAAAGTATGGCGATATCCAACTTGAGTGTTGGTGAATAGTGGTTCACCTATACTGCCTTTAAATCATTAATTAATACTCTTTTAGTAAAACTTATTGGTTTATAAAGGTCCTTATTAAAATCTTTGGTCTAGTTACATAGTTGGCTAGTAGGTACTACTGGTTTTAATATCTCATTTTGTTAGGGACCATATCCAGTAGTGAACTGCGATTGGTTGATGGAATTAAATGTTTGTTGTATGGCAAATCAGTTATGGTTTTTTTTGAGAATTGCGCGTAGCTCTGTGATAGGTCAAAACGAACGCTATCTCCCAAAAAGCCTCTAACACTACTACATACTTTAAGAAATTGTCAGCAATGACAGAGCTATGATTATGATATCTTTATCACTCTTTCTTTCAGTTAAAAATTCCTACAATTTTCAACCATTGGTTAAAAATTCATACGATATTCAATCATTGGTTAATAAATCATAAAATTTTTAACCATTGGTTGACTTAACTAGGGATCAAAAAACTGGCCTTTATACCTAACTCATTCAAGCTCGCTTCGCAACATTCCCTACATTGGCATACCCCGCAGTTGTGCCAATCATCTATCACATAATAGCTGTCAGTACTTTCTATGGCGTGCGCATCACGTCAGGCTGATGTGTGGTTGTTGGCTATAGTACCTGCAACGTTGCAATCATGGTTACATTCCCGCTACCCATTAGGTACCTACCAGCCATTACCGACCACCTCGTGTTACGTAAATGCTGATACACTGTACTTTACGATTTGTAAAGCATCTCCGCGATTGCAGTGTTTCCTAACAGGGCGATTTGTTTTCAAAATTTGTTAACATTCAGTTGATTGGTATTTCCTTTACGTTCTCTAAATATTGTTGTGTGTAAAGCACGTACGCAATTTTTGCTCTTAAAACATAGATGGCGATAGATAACATCACGCCTGTATTCCCCGAAGGGTTTGAGCAGAGGTGTATAGTAACACCCTCATTTTGCCGTTATGTTTAAGTCCCATGTAATAGGGGGCGAGCCTATTGCCATCAACCGGGCACAAATCCAAACAACGGGCTGCTACTGAGGAATTTCTCATGGAAAAACCCAATAACACTGCCCGACCTGGGGATCGAACCCAGGACCTTAAGATCAGCAGTCGCGCTTGCCACCACTAAACCAACGATAGATAGATGGCGATAGATGTGAGGGAAAAATTAGAAATAACTTTTTGAATACTTTTTCCTAAAATTTATGGATGAGATGGACCTAAAATTTATGGACTAGTAATTACTTATTTTAAACATTATTATCCAGGCTATTTTGTAACATTTCGTTTTAATGATAGGTATTAAAAACAATAGAATAGATTAATTATTCGCATGCAAAAAAACAGATTTTCATAGTGAAATAAATAGCGATGACTGCCTTGTCGGTCTAGTGGTCGCAACCGCGACTGCTAAGCATGGGGTCCTGGGTTCGATCCCCAGGTCAGGCAAAGTGTTATTGGGATTTTCCATTAGGACTTTCGAAGTAGCAGCCCGGTGTCTAGATTTGTGCCCGGTTAATGGCAATAGGCTCGCCCCCTATTCCATGGGATTAAAACATAACTGGCGAAACGAGGGTGTACTAAAACACCTCTGCCGAACCTTTCGGGGAATACAAGGCGTGATGTTATGTAATAAATAGCGATACTAAAATACTGTTATTAGTACTCTAAGGTCCGTATTACAGAACGAAACCCAAGCATTAATCTCTGTTTAAAACTAGTTTTAAGTCGACTTTTAATTTTAGAACATTCTTCAAGCATAGATTCATTGATTCAGCTGAGTTTGGCTTTATTTTAGATCGTTATTCAGTTCGTAGATTCGACCCCAAGCAGTGATTTGATCTGTAATCAACCAATCGATCGGCTCGATTTGAGTCTCGTTTCATCTATCTATATATATAAAAGGAGAAGCTGACTGACTGACTGATCTATCAACGCACAGCCTAAACGGCTGGGGTTAGAAACTTGAAATTTTGACAGTAGGTTCATTTTGTGACGTAAACATCCACTAAGAAGGGATTTCTCGGAATTCAACCCCTAAGGGGGTGAAAAAAAATCACGCAAGCGAAGCTGCGGGCAAAAGCTAGTCTGAGTATAGATTGATCGCCGTTCTGGAATAAGACCGTTCCTCAAGTACCTACCTACTGATTCTATACTTAAACAGTGATCAACTGATTAAAGATCAAACTGGGCTTGAGGAATGTTCTGTAATATGGACCTCAGTATGTCGAACTAGCTGGGGTAAGATCCGTATAACAATACAATAAATTATGTCAATATAAACTGTGCTGCGACAAACCGGATTAACTAGCTTTCCAAGGTAGAGAAGAAAGCGCCCTTTAAATAAGCAAGACCAGATATTTGTAAGCAAACCGACCAGACAATCTTTATTTCACACTAGCTTTTGCCCGCAGCTTCGCTTGCGTGATTTTTTTTCACCCCCTTAGGGGTTGAATTTCGAGAAATCCCTTCTTAGTGGATGTTTTCGTCACAAAAAGAAACCTACTGTCAAAATTTCAAGTTTCTAACCCCAGCCGTTCAGGCTGTGCGTTGATAGATCAGTCAGACAGTCAGCTTCTCCTTTTATATATATAGATAACATAACATATAATCACGCTTATAATCCTCGTAGGGTGTAACACTTTAGGGTGGCTTTAGGAGTCAACCCTCAACTAGCATGTGCACATCAAATTTTGCAGGCGTGTACTTACGGGAGGATGAAGAATAACCCTTGTAACCGTACACTATATATATTTAATTAAGAATTACAAAATAGATCAACAAGGCGTGTTTCGTACAATGCGAGGAGTCCAGGGTCTTCTTGAACAGGTGAACACTTAGCTTGGCAACTGCAGCGGCGCGAGAGGGCCGACCTGCAGTGTGCCCGACCTTTTATAGGCCTGGATCCCTGCCAGTCAGCCACCACGCGTCACAAGGTTTAGGCAGAGGTGTTCTCCTTTAACAGGAGACTGTACAACCTCTTTTCGCTACTGGTATTGAGTCCCATGTAATAAATAGGTGGCGAGCCTATTACCATTCATCGGGCACGAACCGGGTTCGTCGGCTTCTACGACTCGCTTTCCCGGCGACGGGGAGGTATTGTATTTTTAATCCGTCCTCCCACGGACAATTTTTTTATATTTTTTTCTTAATATTTGTTTTATTTCATTCAACTGTATAAACTGCCTCATTGGTCTAGTGGTGGTTAGCGCGACTGCTGACCGTGAGGTCCTGGTTTCGATCCCCAGGTCGGGCAAAGTGTTATTGGGGTTTTCCGTATGGAATTCCTTAGTTAGTAGATTTGTGCCTGGTTGATGGCAATAGGCTCGTCCCTTATTACATGGGACTAAAACATCATAACTGGCGAAACGAGGGTGTTACTATACACCTCTGCCCGACACTTCGGAGAATATAGGCGTGATGTTATGTCAACTGTATACTAACTTCATATTAAATCTTATTGTGCATTTTGGTCTTTCTATACGTGATCACTTTTCTGATCACGCGTGAATGAAAACCACAATTGAGGTCATTAAATTTTATGCTCCCGAAACAAAGAGTAACCAATCCTCTTAACACGCGTGGTGGTTATCTATATATACTTAACATTATTCCCATTGCAACCGTTGCTTGTGGCTTCAAGAATCCATGTTTAGCAGGACACTATTACTGACTACTGATGCGGTCACTTACTTGCCGATTAAGGGGGCTATTCATCTAGTTTTATAATGGTTAATATAACTTCAATAGAACACAAGTAACGCTATATTCTCAATGGATAATATTGGTGACAAAGGACCAAATCTTTTAATTAGGTAGCTGGATACATAAAAATATTAGGAATAATTTAATATTATATCAAACAGAAAAACGATTGTTGAAAAAAAATAAAATCATTCTAGAAATAAAGTAGATACTCGTTTTTAAAAATTTTGAATGGCGCATTTTCTGTCCTTGTCGCACGTAACGGATATTGTTTGGAGTAATGTCAAGTTACTATGAAGTTTTTGAAGTATGACGTCATCGTTCAATAGTGCTCTGTCTACAATAGTTAACAATTTTAAATCTATACTAATATTATAAAGCTGAAGAGTTTCTTTGTTTGAACGCGCTAATCTCAGGAACTACTGATTGGAATCGAAAAATTATTTTAGTGTTGGATAGTCCATTTATCGAGGAAGGTTATAGGCTATATAACATCACGCTACGACCAATAGGAGCGGAGCATAAATGAAAAATGTTGCTAAAACAGGAAAAATGTCCACCCGTGCGAAGCCGGAACGGGCCGCTAGTCGCTAATAACTTCGACATTTTATTATAGTATACTATTTCATTGGTTTTTTCATCATTGCCTAGGTATGTCAACTACTCAATTTCATTATATACTACCTCTGCCACAAAGTCGATGTTTATTATGGATACTAAAGTCATTTCCGAACGATCATCCAATAATGAAGCAGACGACTTTCGTTCAAACAAGGAAAGTGTTTAGCTAACTTGTCGTGAACACGAAGGGTTTACAATTGCTGTCATAATAATTATGCGAATATCGTGACGAGCTGTCGCGTTTAAAGACTTAGGGATTAATCACACTTGCCAGCAATTCGCAATTTACTACTAGCATATCAACCTGCAAACATCTATAGTTGGCACGTAACTTGGCAATGTTTTGGCGTAGTGGAAGTAAGTTATGTACACTAAGTGCATTAAAAAAATGGTCACTTTTTTGTTTGTCATTATTCTATGGTTATTGCCATAATTTATTTATAAACATGTCTGTTTAGAAGAAAGAAAGAAAGGAGAGGAATTCTCTTCTCTACTCCTTGCCAAGTTACGTGCGAGTATACTTATTGCTGAAAAAAGGCCTCTTTAATAGACCGCCACATTCCTACATTGAAACACGTAATGATATATAGACATAGTCACCATGCTTGGCATTCGGATTGTTGATTGAAGCGGAAGAAAGAAAAAAACATTTAACACACACAAATCACATAAACAAACTTACAAATGGGAGACATACACTGACTGGGGTACCCACACATGATAATAACAATAATATTTGTTATTAGTGCAGTTAGTACTAGTGTTAGGTACTCATTACCTACTATAACTCATGACTACACAGTATGTTAACCCGCAATAGTATAGAGTCTATACCTATATGCTAAAAAAATACCATCGAAAAACAAAATCATTTTATTTTTTTAAATAATAAAATATTCACAAAAAATATTAAATTTACACGTAAAATAAACATTGGTGTCGATTCTGTAGGGCATTTTGACAGTACTAGTAGTAAACGCAACTGTCACTTTCTTTTTCTATTGTAACAGAAAGAGACAAACACCCTTGGTTTAGTTTAGTTCTGTCAAAGTGCGCAACAGAAACGACACCATTGTATACGCGCACTTGTCTTTCAACGTGGAAATACCGCAATGTCGCAATTAGGTAATTAAATAATTTTTAATTGATTAAATTTATTTTTGTCCTTGTTATTCTATACTGATATTTTTATTTTTATCTATTAATGATAGTACCTGGATGACCGAGCTTAGCTCGGTTTCTTTTTTGGTAAATCGTGTTTATTGGAAAGAAAAAAAGGGAAAACAAAGGAACTTGAAAAAAAAGGGATAATTATAATAATCATCTGGACTCGAACCGGGGTCTTCTGGTTTCGGGACTCGGGACCCCCCCGATTCCCGACCTGAGCTATTACCTATATAACCTTGTAAATAGTGGCGAAATTTACCTTCATATTCTAATGATATTGTAGCAGTTTTTCATTACCTGAAAACACGGATAAAACTACGTTTTCTAAAAATGAAACCTAGCTAGATCGATTTATCGCCCCCGAAACCCCTGCATACTAAATTTTATGAAAATCGTTGGAGCTGTTTCCGAGATTCAGATTATATATATACATATATAGGTATACAAGAATTGCTCGTTTAAAGGTATTAGATAGATAGAACAATGAGTTTAAGGGAACGGCCTCTGTTATTTAAAATACTGTATACTGCCTACAAATTATTTCTTAGTTGCTATTTTACGACACTCACGTAAAGAAAGATGGCGGCCTTTTCTTTTCCAACAAGCATCTTACTCATGGAAAGTTAGAAAACATAATTCCGTATGAGTAATTTGCGATTAACTGACAAGTGTAAGTATTCCCTAACTGTTGGCGCTTGTTCTACAGACATGATAAAGCGAGTCATTGACCTGCTTAGCAAGGCATGTTTCCTATTGTACTAGGTACGGTATCTTATGTGTAACTTTGACTATATACCTACAGGCTACAACCTACATTGTTAATATGTTGCTGTATTTATACATTCTAGTTGTTAATGGCTATACAAGGTTAGTCTGAAAGGGGGTACTAAGCCGAAAGGGTGTTAAAGTAATAATAAGGAGTAACTTTTGTTCAAGAACTTTCCCCAAAACTTGATAGTTTAAGAGAAATAGCTTTTCAAAGATTTTGTAAAAAAATATGCTAAAGTCTATCTGTGCATAGCTATGATCAGCTGTGTGTACAATTTAGGTCATATTTGGGGTCACGGATTAGATACTTAATTTTCAGAATTCATAACTAAAGCAGGTATGTTTTTTTTTTTTAAAAAACTAAAATAAAAATCTTTTTGCATGCAAATAAAAATTATCGAATTTCGAAATTTTAACACTTGCTTTAAAATAGTCACCAGTGATACTTTAAGTGGCCCGCGGCTTAGTACCTACCCCCTTTCCGACTAACCTTGTATTTCATTGACGGAAAAGCGATTTAATTTTGTGTTTTTATGACGTGATGATGCGGTACAATGTTTAACATGACATCACGCCTGTATTCCCCGAAGGGTTGGGCAGAGATGTATAGTAACACCCTCATTTCGCTATGTTTAAGTCTCATGTAATAGGAGGCAAGCATATTGCCATAAACCGGGCACAAATCCAAACTCCGGGCTGCTACTGAAGAATACCACACAGAAAAAGAAAACACTTTGTCCGACCTGGAGATGAACCCAGGACCTCACGATCAGCAGTTGCGCTTGCCACCAATAGACCAAAGAGGAAGGAAGTTTGCAAAAGGCCCTGACCACTATACTAAGCTTCTGTAACTGGATGTGACTCTTTAAGAAAAACCCAAAGACTCGAATGAGTCATAAAAACCTAATCTCGGTTTGAACTCTACCATTCATCACGTGTGCCATTTCCTAATAAGGCGTATCTACGAGGTCACTCAGGTAAACCACACCTAGCGAATTAAAGATTTCTTGTGATAGTGGCTATTGGAAATCGGGCATATCCTAGCTGGACTCCAGAAGTTTATATGCATTACATTTCTGCATTTGTGTATTGGATAATTTTATAAAAAACTATCTGTGTCCTCATGGCTCCGCCCGCGTGAGAAGTTTTATTCCAGTAATAAATATGGCCTATGTTACTCAGTGATAATGTAGCTTTCTAATGGTGCGTCCAGACCTGACGAACGCGCCGCGAATGAGCGCGAGCGGCGCATTCGCGGCGCGTTCGTCAGGTCTGGACGCACCATAATGGCAAAAGATTTTTTTGAAATCGGTCCAGTAGTTTTTAAGTTTATTCATACAAAAATACAAATATTTCCTTTTTATAATATTAGTATAAACTAGCACTTAGTTAGCGACTTCGTCCGCGTGAATTTTCATACAAACTTTCATCCTTTATTTGGTAAAATTCTACCCCTAAGGGGTAGAATTTCCAAAAATCCGCTCTGGTGGATGCTTACGTCACAAAAGGAACCTACTGTCCAAATTTCATGTTTCCAGCTTCAGTGGTTTAGGCTCTGCGTTGATGAATCAGTCAAGACAAGTAATTATTTATTTATGTATAGATTTTAAAGTAAACATTTAAGCAACCTGAAAATCGAACTGGAGACCTTAAAATTGACCGCGCAATGGCCACGAAACGTACATTCACGGTATATGACTTGCAACTAAAAACAAATGGCCATGCGTATGATACACCCAACGGTAACTGCAGCAACAAACAAATAGTGATCAACTGTGTCTCGAGCAACTTAGTGGCTCATGTGCGGGCAGCCTAACAATGCGCGATGAGGCGACTTATTCTCTGCCACCTGTAAGAGGAAATATCGTAAGTTACATATCTACAAAGAACAAATCGCGTACGGTCTAAAAAAAGGCCAGGTTGGTAGCACCCTAAACCGACGAGCATGCATGAGAAGGTTAGTTAATGTAGATGAAGCGAAAGGGGTGTCAGGATCGTAGCAGGTGGAAATCTATAGTCTCTGCCTACCCCAATGGGAAACAGGCGTGATTGTATGTATTATGCATGTACATATCTACACACCCTTATAGTTACATTGGTAAGGCCTGACCACTGGTTCTTGTGCCGATTACCAGGATCCTGATTTCGACATAGACAACGATTGTTAAGTCATAACGATAAACTTTTAATACACGAAAAGACGAACTTAGCTTTTTAACCGACTTCGAAAAAAGGAGGAGGTTCTCAATTCGACTGTATGTATTTTCTTTTATTTTTGTATGTGTGTTCCGCGATATCTTTGCTAATTGTGAACCGATTTTAATGATTCTTTTTTTTGTTTGAAAGAGTATTCTTTCGAAGTGGTCCCAGTTAAATTTGGTGAAGATCTGATGAAGAATTTCGGAGATAGACAATTTGGAGTCGGTTTTATTTTTGTTAAAGTTATATTTTTTTAAATAGAATTTACTTACTATACTCTTAAAATGATCATGATGATTGATGACATGCTTTTGCTTCATTATTAAATAACTACTGGCCCGTCCCAGCTTCGCACGGGTGGACATTTTTCCCGTTTTAGCAACATTTTTCATCTATGCTTCGCTCCTATTGGACGTAGCGTGCTGTTATATAGCCTATAACCTTCCTCGATAAATGGACTATCCAACACAAAAAGAATATCTCAATTCCAACCAGTAGTTCCTGAAATTAACGCGTTTAAACAAACAAACTCTTCAGCTTTATAATATTAGTATAGATGTAATACGACGTTAAAAGTTAAAACTTAAAAGAGTCTGCAGGCCCAGGATTGTACTATGCGTGCCAAATAAGAATAGGATCGCGCTTGCTACAACTTCACACGATAGCTGTCAAATTAGTATTGATAGCAAAAAAACTTTTAAAAAATTTTTATGTTTTTATATTCATAGATTTCATTATTATTTATATAAATTTTTATAAAATGTTATTTCTTGAATTCCATAAATAGATAATTTTGGATAAATTAATAATATGTATTTGGAAGCAGTATTCATTAAAAAATTAACCAATAAATATAGTTAACTTCACGAAATGCTGTTGGTCACCCTAATATATCGCCATAATAATAATATAATTACTGTGTAATTAATTTGGCGTAAAATTGATTAGAAATACCAAAAAAGTGAACAAAAAATAATTAAACTGAGTATAATTTCTTTATTTACTTTTTTGCACAGCTTACGCTTTGGTAATGAAGTTCACGAGTATTGCGGAACAAAATGGCGTCTTGACAGTACTATTCTTAGTTGGCACGCATAGTACTTATTGTTGGTTTTAGTAAAAAAATATGGGTGCCAGCCAGATGTTGGAATATTGTACCTACTCTATGAATGTAGGTATCATTGGGATACTATAGTAGATCTGTGACATTATACCTATGCCTATCGTTTCAGGGACTGTGTGACGAAATATTCAGCATATTATGGCACAACCATGTCCTACAAATCATCAATAACCGTGAAGGCGACCACATGCCGCCCAATGGTGCGTACACTTGCACAACACCATTGTTTGTTGGCAATTTATTATTTTGCGCATCCGAGGCCGCGCATGTAGGCGGTTGCAATCGATGATCATCGCAGGTCTCAAATAATAATTAATATATGTCAATGAAATTAGTTGCTGAATCAAATATTGAGATGCAGCTTCATATAGACTGGAAGCCGACCTCAACAAGATAAAGTATGAAAGAATTTGGTGGAATAAACCATCACCTTGTCTGCCTTGATGGTTTAGTGGTCGCAAGCGCGCCTGCTGAGGATATGGTCCTGGGTTCGATCTCCAGGTCAGGCAACGTGTTATTGGCTTTTTCCATTAGGAATTTCTCAGTAGTAGCCCGGAGTCTGGATTTGTGCCCGGTTAATGGCAATAGGCTCGCCCCCTATTATTAAACATAACTGGCGAAACGAGGGTGTACTAAAAACACTTCTGCCGAGCCCATCGGGGAATACAAGGCGTGATGTTATGTAATAAAAGAGCGCGTACAAGAGGACCAATAAAAATGTTTCATTGATTTTATTACAATTTTTTTTCCGGCATTTATTATTGTGCAATCGTCCATTCCATTTGCCTTATTCAGCAAAAAATTCGATTATAATGTACCTATATGATACCTATACGTGCATAGGTATTCCAAGTAATCATGTGCACAACGTTCATTAGCAGTGGCATTGACATCTGAGACGTGGGATGATGGCATCATTGCGTCATGAACTAAGCTACTGATATCACGGACTACTGGCCTTGTCAGCACGTCATATTTATGTGTGGTTATTAGTATTAAATCATTATTTTATACTGATTCATGCTAGAATTAAAAAAAAATACTTCTCAAAATATATTGTTGACTTTTGTTATTTTATAAAACAGTACCTACACGCCAGTTCGCACAAGTTTTTGGAATGCATACCTATGCAAATTATTACTGAGTAGCGACCCGCCCCGGCTTCGCACGGGTGCAATGTAGATACTAATGTGGGGCATATAAACCTTCCTCTTGAATCACTCTTCTATTGCTGAAAACTGCATTAAAATCCGTTGCGTAGTTTTAAAGATCTAAGCGTACAGACAGCGGGAGCGACTTTGTTTTATAGGTACTATGTAAAGATTCATATTGACCGTAAAAAAATTGAGTAGGTATGATTGGGGTCGATCGAAATAATCAATCTAATAATGCAGTCGTAGTTTATGATGATGTGATTTAATTTAAAACATAATGGCATTTATAATGGAGTCTAGCACCACACCGCCATAAATGAAATTGCAATCTCTACAATTAACGATGTTATCTAAACCGCTGTAGTTTAAGAATCGTTTAAATCCTAGATAAGCGAGTTGAAGTGGCAGTGGACCAGCCATTGTAGCCGTAGGCATGGGCGGGCGTAGCTAGGATTTGTCCAGGATAGGGAAAGCTCAGTCAGACAGTAAATACTTATTTCTCTTTTCAATACATCTGGAAGTGCAGAATGGGATTATGTGACAATTTTGCCTTATAACCTTAGTTTTGAGATCCAAATAAGTATAGACTGAGTCGGGCATTGGACTGCCTATTTTGGGTAATTGTTCTGTGGACATGGTTGACGAGTTGACTGAATCTAGACCATTTGCCTATTACCGGGGTGAGGCAAGCACCCCATCTGTCCCGTCCTGAATACGCCTATTGCCGTAGGACCGATTAGCTACAGTTGGGGGTTAGATGTGTTCTTGAGTTGAGACCGCGAATCATGCTAGGTGGAGTGACGATCTTCGTAAGGTTGGGTTCAGTGGCATACTTTTGGAGAGAACTATGCCCAGCAGTGGACTCCTCTAGGCTGATGATAAAGATGACAAACTATATAAAAACATATCTAATTGATATTCAAGCGCATCATGTCCAAAAACGGAAAGAGGGCCCAATACAAATACGTCACCAACATCCGCTAACCCGCACGACTCTCTAATTCGTTATTATAAATGTTTTGTGAAAACGGAACCCGTTTCACGGTTCATTAGACAATTATAAAAAAACAACGTAAACAAAGATATACAGAATTTTAATGCGTATACTAGTTTATTCTAATTTTAGAAACCGGTGTTTTCGTATAAAATATAAATTTTATACAACTAGACTGTGTTAGGTTCACTTTCTATCAACTTTCCTTGTTTCAATCATAGCTGTTTGATAGAAATAGACGATTATTACAATGTGTGGTCTGGTGGTACTAGTGGCTAAATATCAATTGCCGTGCCCCTAGCGCGCGACTACGAATCGATAAAATAATACCTACAATAAATATATTAAGCTTTTTCAATACTTAGAGCTATGAAACAATTTTAAGTAATTGTTGTAAATCATATCTCTTATTGAATAATCGTTTTAGTTGTACCACGCAGTTCATAGGATGAAAATAGAACAAAAAAACATGCATGTTCTCTGTTGCAGAAATACGACACGCGCGGTAAAGGCACGGAAATATTTGTCGCATAAATGCGACACACGCGCTTAAAAGGTTAATAGTAATAGTTCCTTGAGGTGTGTTCATTCTTTTATCTTATAAACAAAAACTAATAGTTTTGATTACCAATGGTAGCATTTTATATTACTAAACTGGGTATACAAGGTTAGTCGGAAAGGGGGTACTAAGCCGCGGGCCACCTAAAGTATCACTGATGACTATTTTAAAGCAAGTGTTAAAATTTCAAAATTCGATAATTTTTATTTGCATGCAAAAAGATTTTTATTTTAGTTTTTTCAAAAAAAAGACATACCTGCTTTAGTTATGTATTCAGAAAATTAATTTCCTTATCCGTGACCCCAAATATGACCTAAATTGTAAAAACAGCTGATCATAGCTATGGACAGATAGATTTTAGCATATTTTTTACGAAATCTTTGTAAAGCTATTTCTCTTAAACTATCGAGTTTTGGCGAAAGTTGTAGAACAAAAGTTATCCGTTATTATGGGTATTTTAACACCCTTTCAGCTTAGTACCCCCTTTCCGACTAACCTTGTATAAATAGACTCGTAAGCTAATACTACCTACGTGGGATAGCTGCTTTCTGGAAGGGTCTATTATGTAAAAATATGAGGTCCTTGCTTCATTATTGGTAAAGATACAAGAGTCTCAATTTTAACTAATAACGCTCCGTAAATTATAGGAATCGGTTATTAGTCTTTGGATAAATGTTCATTTTAACAAGGAACCCAAACAACTTAGTGATTCTATTTTTTTAAATACCTATTGTTTTTGAGTACTTTTTGTTTTCACCGAAATAATTGTAACATACGTAATATAATGTTTTATTAATAAGAACATAAATACAATAAGAACTTAAACAGACGAGTTAGAAGGAAAAAGATTTACATCCAAAAAGCGAAAAATCTTTAAATCACACCACTCACCTAGGGAAAACAAAATTATTGTCTAAATTGCCATCGTATTTCGTATCCACAATACCCTCAATTTACATATAAAGCGAACGGAATTTATAGCGGGAACCAAATGGCGCCTAATAATAAGATTGTTCTCACAGTTAATAACGTGCATCACTGAACGATAGCACTTTGTCTCCGTTCGTTTAAGGTGGATCCACCTCTATTTACTTCGTTTCTTACGGCTTTTTACTTTGCTACTACTTTTGAAGATATAACGAAAAATATGACGTCAATTTTGCCAAATGTCGAGCAAGGCAAAAGATCGTGGAAGAGTCGATAGCGTTACTAATGAATACATTTTGAAAAGATTAAGACTAATAATAAAACTTCTAGGTAGTGTTGACTATTGATTTTGTATTACTGACTGGGTGTAGCAGTGATAGCCTAGTGGTGTGACCGTCGGACTGCCAAGTCATAGGTCTCGAGTTCGAACCCAAGGCACGCACTTCTGACTTTACAGATTCATGTGCGTTGTATAATTATCGTAGTTGCATGCCTAAGAGATATTTCTCGACGACATGTGAAGCCAAGTCAGAGGCCCATGGGCGGCATAAACTCTAACACCACGTTAGTCACTAACCACACGAAAAGAAGAAGAAGACTAAGTGTGAAAAACTGCAATTATTAGGTACGTAGGTTTCAACAGTTCCTTTGGCGTGTCATTTTTTTATTAGCCCGTATTGTCGCATTAGTGTAGCAGTGATAGTCTAACGGTTGAACGCTTGCCTTCCATGCAGGAGGGGTTCGATCCCGGCCCGTACATCAGACTTTTCGAATTCATATGCGGATCAGAATTTGATTATCGCTTGCGTTCACGGTGAAGGAAAACCATCGTGAAGAAACCTGTACACCTGAGAGAGCTCTGTAAAGTTCTCGATAGTATGTGTAGTCTGCCAACCCGCATCAGGCCGTCGTGGTGGACTAAGGCCTAACCTTCTCATTCCGAGAAGAGGCCCGTGCCTAGCAGTGGAATGTTTATGTATTTTCGCACTACTGGGTAAAGGCTTCCTCCATATTTTCCATAACTCTCTATCCATTAACTATTCTGGCCAATCTATCGAAAGACGTCCATGCGTCGCGCCAACATTTCCTGGGCCTGCCTGTCTCCATCCTCAGGCACCCATTGTTTAGTAAGTATTTCATAGACGTAAAAAATAATCCCACTGAATATATAGTACAATTTTGCTCAGTTTTCGATGCAGCTTCACCACAGTAGCAACAAATTTTCGCACGATTGTAACTGTATCACTAACAATGGACCATAAGTCCGGTTAAGTAATTCAATATAATTTATTAAAGTAAGCGTTACTTCACTATACTTTTGTACAATGACCGTCAATGTTAAAGTGAGGTTATGGACGAATGAGGCAATTGTTTCGTAGGGATAAGTGATTGATACTTGCAAGACTAAATGAAACTTAGGTAGTTAGGTACGACGAGTATGTATGACCTAAACCAGAGGTTCTCAAACCTTTTTGTCGCGTAGACCACTTGCCACGTTTTTCAGCTTTGGGTAGACCCCCTGCTTAGCTACAATGGCTAAAATTTAATAGGCCCGTTTTGACAGCTGTCAGATTAGATCATGTTATGTCAATTTCGACATAAAATGTACGGATCTGACAGCTGTCAAACCGGACCTATTATATTTTACATTATAATATTGCGTTTTTGCGAATCCATCGACTTCAAATGTGTTTTCGACTGATTTCTATTTGTTGTGAGGTGTAGAGTGAAAAAAACAATAAAAATACACAAGTAAAGTTTTATATATTTATTAATGTAAGTAATTTAAATTCTAATAAAACGAACTAATATATGTATAGTATGTACCTATTACATAAAATCACTAAGAAAAAGAAAAACGCTTTATTAACAAGGGTTTTTTTACAACAACAAAATAAAAGTCATGACCTGTTTAAAAGAGATCCACTATCGTGGACACCCGTTTACATCTCACGGACCCCCAATTATTTTTTTCACACACTTGGACCCCTTGTAGGCCGTCGTCAACCCCTGGGGGTCGATGTAGACAACTTTGGGTATAACTGCCCTAAACGATACTTCGAAACAGGGAATTACTTATGTCTATCTGAGTAGAACTGATCGGTTAAAATTTACTTAATCCTACGCGAATATTGCCTATCAATTTTAATTCTGTAATTAGTCAATTTAATATTGGTTGCACCAGACAACCAATAGGTACCTACACACATCTAAACATTACTTATATTTTCTAGGCAATGTATAAAATCAGACACCAATTATGAAATGGATAAAATAAGTGATAATGATAGGCTTTTTTGATAACAAAATACCATCCATTTTGTATAACATCTTTCACTTCAACCTGTATCTTGCGCTGAAACCGCTCATTCTCACAAATGAGTTGGTAATTAAGTGATAAGTCATATCGTCGGCCTAATTACCAAAATTCGTAACTCAAAAATATACGATAGGAGTAGCTGTGTCCTCACGGCTCCGCCCGTAGTCTATGTTACTCAGTGATAATGTAGCTTTCTAACGGTAAAATAATTTTTGAAATCGGTCTAGTAGTTTTTAAGTTTATTCGTTACATACAAAAAACCAAAAATACAAATCTTTCCTCTTTATAATATTATAAGTAATAAGTATAAGTAATAAGTATATAAGTATAAGTATATATAAGTATAGATATAGAAGTATAGATTGGTTTTTTGATGCCATCTAGTGCATATTTTTCCAACTAATATGATGGAATAGTTCTTTTGTCCTGCAAAATAACACAAATGTTTTATAAGAAATTTGATGAATTATAAGAATAAGTAACTCCACGCCACCATTTATTTATTTAGAAAAGAAATGGTTTTTTCTCCCTTTTGTAAAATTTGCCCAAACGGAGTTACGAATTATGATAACTAGGCCGACGATATATGACGTGATGTTATCATTAACCTGCAAAAGTACCTATATCATTTTAACTCAAAGGATGCCGCTAGGAATATATTTCACCTTGTACGACATAAAGTTATTTCTAAGATTCCTAACTGTTCATCAGACCGGAACATCTTACTGATGCATTACACTAAACGTTTACTGCATTCAATTCTAATTGTTAGTTAACACTATTGTAGACTTTACGCAACTTAAGAGCCAAGGCTTACTGAAGATTCGTATCGCCTATTTTTGTTTTTAAATAGGCACAATTAATATAATTTACAGCATGTGTTTCGCAACGCAAGCAGGATAGTTTCCTAGCGCACGCGCAACGTAACCTGCGCAAGAGTGGCGGCGAATGGAACGGACGCCATTGTTTTACATTTTTATCAGAACAACGATCCAATGTGGATTAGTGTCGATGCCAAACCAATCCACGTCGGCTTTCCCTTAATACTATTAATCTATTCGAATGATATGCGGAATGATTGTCGAAGCTTAAAATTTCACTAGATGCAGCTCGCGAAAGCTAACGAAGGAGAAAATATTCTTAGGATTTCTGTTTTGTATCATGATCCGCCTTTTTCTTCCTATTTTCCTTGTAATGATTACAATCTAAAGACTGTATTTCTGTTAGGTACCTATGTTTATTCACCCCAAAACAATTCCTTTTAAGAAACGCCAATTAGTAGCTAATCTATACTAATGTTATAAAGCTGAAGAGTTTGTTTGTTCGTTTGAACACGCTAATCTCAGGAACTACTGGTTGGAATTGAAAAAATCTTTTTGTGTTGGACAGTCCATTTATCGAGGAAGGTTATAGGCTATATAACATCACGCTACGACCAATAGGAGCGGAGCATAAATAAAAAATGTTGCAGAAATGGGAAAAATGACCACCAGTGCGAAGCCGGGACGGGCTGCTATCTAATACAAGATGAAAGAAAAATGTAAGTACTAACAGCTAGTTCACACAGAAACTGTTTACAAGATCCGTTTTAGCGGATATATGTTTTTATTTGGGTGATGGCGTATTTGAATGAGCGAGTTCACATACACGACAGTATTTCGAATCCAGTAAAAAATACTGGATCCGTTTTTTTAATCGGATCCTGTTTGCCAGATGCAACGCAGCTGCCATTTGTTTAACTGATCCGTCGGCACAGATGTGAACGACACATCCAGTACCGACGGATCCGTTAATACGGATCCGCTGTGTGAACGGGTGGTAATATAAAATATTATTTTGCTAAGTTAAAGTTAAAAATAAAGAAAACTAGGACGAACATTCTACAAAATTTTTGTTTGAATATTTTAAATGCAACTTTTGTCATTCACAACATGAAACGTAAAACAGTTAATAACTGCATTTTTATCTCACGAAGTAATTCCGGCTGTTACTACAAAAGTGTAACAGTAAAATAAAAGTTAAACGGTATTTATCTAACCAAAGTGACACTTCACGCAATTAACGTGATTCTGATTCGGTGGCACAATATTCGTATTAACGTTAATTCGTTGTGGACCGTGTTATAATTACTACCAATTATTATTCGTGTATTGAAAAATAGAACCTCTATTACATGGGAGTTAAACATAACGGCGAAATGAGGGTGTTACTATACACTTCTGCCCAACCCTTCGGGGAATATAGGCGTGATGTTATGATATTTTAATAAATGAAATGAGAATTTATTTGCTTGAGGTATGGTGTATTGAATCAGTTGATATACATAGCGCACCCTTAGTATGTGTAAGGGCACAACTCGAAAATATCAACTTTTGGGAAAACGTGTTTAAAGATTCAGGGAACCCTATATTTTCACGGTATGTTTTACAGTATAATTACAGCATTTGCTTTAATACCTATTGTCTTTTTTCTCTTTCTGTGAAAGCCAAGTGGTAGAACAGTTGATATTGAGACCATCTAACACAGAAACTCAAAAACTCAATATTTCGAGTTGTGCCCTTACATTACTAAGGGTGCGAAAGATAATTTGGTTACGTTTTACATATTTCGTGGGGAAAGATAGAACACTATGCCCAACATGCAAAATCTTACAATTAAAATTTAAAATCATTATCACATTTACTAATTATTTCAGAATTATAAATTGAAATAGAACACTTCCTCAATGATCTGGGAAAATTTACTGATATCAACCGTAGATCACTAAAATAAATGGTCCTAAAATCCGTATACGAGTAATCACACACCGATTCACCTTTTCATCGGTATCATTATACAAAACGTCTTATTTAACATAAATAAGTTACTTATTCAATGTGTGCGATTGGCTAAATAAAAAAAACTTATGGCTTAGTTATCAAAAGGACCAATTTTGTTTTAATGAAATATAATGAGACAGATAGCCGTAACAATTTTCCGTAACATAAGACAGAATCTAAGAAATATATTGATTCCCCAGCTTTTAACGGTTATTCTGAAATGAATAACTAATTCAATATAGGTAATGCCAGACTTAATTATTACAATTAAAAAAATGTCGTTATAATAAAATTGGTTAGTGTTATTGTCTGGGTGAGGCACCACTGCACGAGTCACGTCTGCCTGGTCACAAATTACTGGTGTTATGGAATGTAATGGATCCCACATATCGACGCTCGGCAGTGAAAACCTCGTAAATCAAATTTTCTTCAAAAGCGTTTTAGTTGTTCTTTAGATTGATAAACTCGTCATACACGTACTACTTCAACAAACGTTTAATTCAAATACTTCTAAGCTATCTATGACGTACGATGAGAAACTTGTATTAACATTAAAATGTGATCGGCCATTTTTTTTTCAGGACACTATTTTTTGTATCTCTTGTAAAAATTTGTATTTTACACATACGTGGTTGTCACTGCCAACCGTCGATAAATATGGGGGGCCAATCATTTAACATTTAAAATCCATCACTCCAATCTATACTATCTAATATTATAAACTTAAAAATTACTGGACCGATTTCAAAAATTCTTTTGCCGTTGGAAAGCTATGTAGTTTTCTAATGATAATGTTATCACTGAGTAACATAGGCTATATTTATTATTGGAATAAAACTTCTTACGCGGGCGGAGCCGTAAGGACACAGCTAGTAATACATACAATGCTAATCAAAGAAGTAAAAAAATATCAATGCATGCATCAACATTAACAGAAGCTTTAGGACAAGTCCAGTAAAAACTAAACTCATTTAAGTACTTTATACCACCTACCTCAAGAGATATGCAAAATATGTGATTATGCTTATTGTATCCAAATAAAGTTAAAACACAGATCACAATAAGTTTACCCATTGTGTTTTTATCTCATGAACTATTGCAACCTGTTATTGTAAGGAATTGTAGATTTCTGACTGTGAGACACATGTTAAGAACAAGCATTCGTGGTTCAAAAACTAGTCGTTTTTTATTGGACTAAGTATGTGACATGCTTGTATCTTAGAGATCTGTATCTGTAAGAATAATAATCAATAAGCAATCGTATTATGAACAAAAACGGTAAAGCTACCTTATATTGGTAAATGCGCAATCTCATCAGAGTGGCCAAGGCTGCCGTTATGAACAAGGAATGCACGAGCAACCGTTACCTTACTCGCATCAGATCTACTTTGCAGATAGTTTGGACAGGAAATTATTAGTTGAACATTAGATAAAGTAGCTACTTTATCTAAATCATTTTATTGTTACCATGTTTTGGGCAACTTCGAACTGGCATGTATGGCTGAGAATAAATATTTTCTCATGTGCTGACTTAGTTAGTATCTATGACTATGAGGTCAGCCGATAGTGTAGTAAAATTATTCTACTATGAAGACAGCAGCAGCTGGCTGATAAGCAGTGATAGCCTAGCGGTTGAAAGCTTGCCTCTTATGCAGGAGGGTCTGAGTTCGATGCGTTAACGGTGAAGGAAAAACATCGCGAGGAAACCTGCACACCTAACAGGGCTCTATAAAATTCTCGATGGTGTGTGTAGTCTACAAACCCGCACCAGGCCAGCGTGGTGGACTAAGGCCTAAACCCTTCTCATTCTGGGAAGAGGCCCGTGCCCAGCAGTGGGACAGTAATGGGCTAATTATGTATGTTTTTATGTTATGAAGATAGTCATTTTACAAAAAACCACAAACTTTTCACATTATGGATGTAGGATTTAGAAACGGAAATACGTTATTAAGCTTCTCAACAATAACAATACCTCTAAGGAAAGCTGACTTAAGCAATAAGCGATAAAACTAGATAGAAAAGTGTGGTTCACCGTCTTCGACAGCACTGTTGAGTTAAAAGGTAGAGCCTATGTTGTCTATGCTACTAAGCAATCTGAAGATACATAACAATTTTGAAAACGGAAAAGACTTCAAAGAACAATATGCAAATAATGATGTCTGTTCATGAGTGAACGGCGATTAACAAAAGGAATTTATAAGGCGGATATCATTGGAAACGCCGGTAAAGGACGCCCTAGAAGGACATATATCGATGTTATTGATGATGTTCTTCATAAAGGACAGGTCCGTAGTACTCTTAACCGGCGTGCATGTATAACAAGATGTATGAATGTGGATGAAGCGAGAGTAGTACCTATGTAAGGAACGTAGCATGTGGCGTTCTATAATTTCTGCATACCGCCATGGGAAAAAGGCGTGTGTGTATGTATGTATGACGTCTCAAAATATCTTATGTGTACATTACACGGGAGTCAGCTATAACTATCTACAACATAAATCGTTAGCGTTCAAAACCATTTAAACAAGAATTTATATTCACTTTAAACATAAATTTAGACGACCAGTTAGCAAAGAGTTGTGAAAGCTTTAGCTTCAGAAACTTGTATTTAACCTGCTCATAGTATTAACATTTCCATAAACACTATTGCTAACAATGTTTTGTGATGTGTCATAGACATTATATTATATTCGCAGTGTTGAAAACATTTTATGATCAATAGTGTGGAGATGTTAAAAAGTTAAATGATTAACAATGTTGCAAAGCAAATTAACTGCAAACATGTAAACCAGAGTTTAAGCATTACAGTAAGTTCAACATGTTTTGTTACCTTAAACTAACCGCCCGTTCACACAGCGGATCCGTTTTAACGGATCCGTCGGTACTGGATGTGTTGTTCACATCTGTGCCGACGGAACAGTTAAACAAATGGCAGCTGCGTCGCATCTGGCAGACAGGATACGATAAAAATAACGAAGCTAGTATTTTTTACTGGATTCGGAATACTGTCGTGTATGTGAATTCGCTCATTCAACTATAGGCGCCATCACCAAAATAAACACAGATCCGCTCAAACGTATCCTATAAACAGTTTCTGTGTGAGCTACCTGTAACATAAGTTTTGATAACTACATTAAGTTTTTAGTATTTTAGTCTCACTAAAGAGACATCTTAAAGATATTAATAGCATTTTAATGCCTAATTCCTATGATTTATCGAGCGTTATTGGTTAAAATTAAGAACTATTAAGCAAAGACCTCATAGCTTAACATAGAAGGCCCTTACATACGTTAGTAGCTATCGCACTTAAAATTATTAGCTTACAAATCTATTTATATGCAAAGTTTCACAATGAAAAATACTACTATTCGTAAGTAAAACGATTAGTTTTTGGTCATAGGAACCGGACATAAATTCATCTGTAATATCAGATCTAATAAATCACTTGTAGCGAAATCGAAACCATAAACATTTTTATGTCTCTGCTAATAGAAACGACGTTTTCGAAGTTCTATAATCGTTGCTTTAATTTTGATGTTAATTGAAGCTAGCGCCTTAAGTGCTGGATTTAGGCGAAACACACACTGCCCCGCGCTATGCTGCGGGGTGCGTGGCGAGGTAGCCACAACACTGCGCGTGAATGCGTTTTCTGTGTGTTGCACTACGCGTGTTTTCTATACAAATACAGATACTTGCAAACAACGTAAGAACACGCATTCCCGCGCTACGCTGCGTGATGCGGTGCAGTGTGCGAATCGCCTTAGGGTGAGGTTAGAGATAAACTGTTCAGAGGTTACAAACATTTTGGCTAACTGCCACTGATTTAACATTATTACCTAATTACACATGCTGTTTATAAATATGAGCGACTGCAATTATACTATCAACGATAATATTAGTACTGATAGTTCGTCGTTGGTCTAGTGGTGGCAAGCGTGACTGCTGATCGTCAGGTCCTGAGTTCCACCCCAGGTCGGGCAGTGTTATTGGGTTTTTCCGTGTGGAATTCCTCAGTAACAGCCCGGAGTTTGGGTTTGTGCCCAGTTGATAGGCTTGCCCTTTATTACATGGCTCTTAAACATAACGGCGAAATGAGGGTGATTAGGTTACTAAACACCTCTGCCCATCTCTTCGGGGAATAGAGGCGTGATGTTATGTTATGTTATGATAGTTGGGATTTTTGTATCAATCAGGCCACTGACTTATACTACATAAACCTCTTAGGTACTTAGTTTACTCTTTATAACTTGCGTGCATGTAAGTATATTTTTAACCCTTTGACCGCGCCAGTCGGATTTATATGACACGTTTTTTCGTGCCCGTGTCGCCTCAGTCGTATAAATATGACTGAGGAGACTTTATTTGAAAAAGGAACATTAACCTTCCTTTTTCAAATAAAGATTCTTCTAATCAGCTTAAAAATCGACTACATAAATCTATATTTAAGTTGTCTTTTGAATTACCTACACCTACTTTTGCCGTTGACTTTTTTTATAGTGTGACCTTAACTTGCCTGACATTGTATGCGGCTGGAATATTTAATAAACAGGTGATGGACCATAATTAGGCACTTGACTCTTGCATTGACATTGAGTAAGGTCACGTTACCCAATTGCGCGCCATATTATTGTAATGGCATCGAATTCCACACACACGTAGTGTGTTGTAATTTATTTTTTATTATTTTCCTTTTGTTTATTGCTGTTCTATGATGCTTCTAAGGTTAAAAAACTTTAAAACTCCAGAGTTTGTGGTTATTTATGTAGATTAATAAAATATTTAATTAATAACTATGCGAGCGTATGACCTTGCACTTATTGTGACTCTTCGTTAAATTTAATCAAACCGTCAACATTACCTATAAAGTTAATAGGTCCTAAATCTAAACTTGATTATTGACCAAATAGATTTTCGAGGATTCACCTACAATCAACACCCTATTATTAAGCATAATTTAAATTACTATGATTTATGTTGTTCATCAACATTGTGGGAAGTTGAGCTACACGTAATGTCAAGGTTTTTATCTAGCCTCAATGCAATTACGACCGCGACGAAAGCTCGAAGCAATAAAACTGCGGTGATTATTTAATTTAATAACTTCTGCACCATGAGAAATCGTAATAATCATAATCGATACTATTTCATAACACCATTGAGGTTAGAATCTCTGTATTGGTGTCGATTCTGTAGCACATTTTGACAGTACTAAACTAGACTAAACGTAACTGTCACTTTCTTTTTCTATTGAAACAGAAAGAGACAAACTCCCTTAGTTTAGTTTAGTCCTGTCAAAGTGTGCAACAGAATCGAGATCATTGTCTCGATTTTTAAATAACGAACGCCGATCACGTTGTCTCTGCACAGCTGTAACGAGGTTGAGCTCCGTGATTTCACCTTAACATCTATTCGTATTCCGTTTAATTGGCATCTCGCCGATCGTTCCGGACGCTTTCTTCGGTCGCATCAAGGTTACTTTGCTCTCACCTGCGCTAAGCTCAGCTGTTCTTGTCTTGTATGCCTGATGAAGCGCGTCGCACGTCCCCCTTTTAACTTTCGAACACCGTGACATGTGGATGAGGCTGTATGTTTTACGACCTTTGGATTGGATTAAGACAAGAAGCAGTAGCTATTGTTTTTTTTTTGTTTATGTCCGATGTTAAACTTAGGTAGGTACTTACATTGTTAAGCTTTTTAAATATTTCTTAATGGCGCGAAAATTAGATCATGTTTAATTTTATTGGATGTGAAATGTATTAAATAATTTCTAGAACTATAATTATATTTCGCTGTAATTAATGTTAAAATCAAAAACTTAAGTAGGTAGGTACCAAGGATTTTTTTCCCGATTATAGATTTAAATTTCAAAAGAGAGAAAGCTTGCATTCCTCATGTCTAAAGCAATGCCATTATTATAAAATTTAAGAAATACTGAATTTTAAAACTGGTAAGTAAGTTAATTTGGCGCGATTTAAGTAATCGCTGATTTTATGCCATAATAAAACACATGGTCAATTTAAATGCCAACTATGGTAATTGCTATCTATAATAAGTTCTTATGCAAAAACCATTTTTATTAATTATTATATTGCTGTTGCAAAATATCCAAAACTGGTAAAAAAATATGTTAAAAAATGAGTTCAATAACCTTGGTAGATATTGCGTGTTATGTTATAGTAGGATACAGATGGTTTTGTTGTTTGTATAAAAATCAAGTAAATTAAATAAAGCATCTTGTAATTCGTGTGGTTCTCGTTCCAGCAGCAGTATCTTTTGTCGTTCTATAGCCACTTGTAAGACTAATGGCCGATATTAATCGATGTCAATCCAAAATCTCTGGATTGATATAGGTTTTTGATTAAAGAAATTCAATAGAACTAATGTTAATAGACACTTATACAGTGGTAGCCTATTGTTGTGACCGACGGACTGCCAAGTCATAGGTTTCGAGTTCGAACCGAAAGCACGCATCTCTGACTTTTCGGATTCATGTGCGTATTGTATAATTATCACTTGCTTAAAAACGAGGAAGAAAAACATCGTGAGGAAACCGGCATGCCTGAGAGATATTTCTCGACGGCATATGAAGCCAAGTCAGAGACCCATGGGCGGCATAAACTCTGACACCAGGTTAGTCACTAACCACACGAAAAGAAGAAGAATAGATACTTTCCTAATAAGAGATTCGGCTTACCAAGTACTTCGATAAATATTAGCCATGATAGATAAATACGGCAGCATATCCCTGGTAATCCAAATAGCGTAGGTACTATCACCAACTCACACACACCGATACTGATCTGCCTACCAAATTAGTCGATTACGGCAATGTACGAAACATTGCCGTAATCGACAAGCATTAGTTGATCGTCTGTGGGAAGCTCCTGTGTCGTGAATGTTTGATTTGGCATGGCATTGCGAACACATCGTTTAATCTGAGTAATAATGCTTAACCGATGGTATGGCAGTTCACCTCCCAACGGTACTTATAAAAGCGGATCACTTGCCGTCGCAGTCCATATGACGCAAATAATGTGTTATTGCTCAGTGAACTTGAACAATTACAGCGTTGGCTTCTCCATTACGGTTCCAATGTCCCGTAGCAAACGGACCGGTGACTCGAAGGAGTTGTCCAAGTTTTTCTAAAGAAACAGTTGATTGAACTGTACCGACCGTTGATGGTGAGGTGGGTTTTTTGAAACGAACGGTTCAGCCATTTAAACTATCATTACCTACTTAATTTCAAAATATTAAGTCTTCATCGTCTGCTCTGACTGTTAATGGCTTAACAAGTTGATATGGTTTTTGGCAAGAAGGTAAGTTACTTTTGTAAGCAGTCCAGTTCCCTTTTTCCCAACCTGCATTAAGTTCTCCCGAGAACAGTTGGTCGTCCTCATAAAGTAAGGTGAGGAAGGTTTCATTATTATCACATTGAAGTCCAGAGCCAGAGCGGTATAGGGGAGTCCCTCTATATCTCTGCTATGCTACTTGGATTCGTGTGCTCCACTTTATACTACGGCCAACCGCGACAAAGTCAAAGAATTAAAAAAAAACTAATCATCTTTGTGGCTAAATACCTATCAATGTTTAACACGAAGTAATCGACTAATTAAATGGCCGGTTATTTAAACCTCTCTGTGTCTAATCGGTCGTGTAAACAACCTTTACGGTAGACTTGGTCGAGGGTCAGTGGATGACGATGTCTATATTGTCGAATTAGTTCTCGATATTGAGAAACGCAGGAAAACTATGCAGCATCTGTGGCATTGTGCTTATCTCAATGACGTTTGGCACTTTATTCGATGCGTCATTGTCCTTTTTTTATTTTAAAATTTCTGTCCAATCCATGTGACATAAATATGGTTACGGCAAAGAGATTAAATATATGTAGGTACTAGTATTGAATGTCTTTAGGTTACGGTTATAGTTAGTTGGTGCAACTGAGCCACGTATTCATCAGAGGACGAATGTCACGCGACATGTGTCGCCAGCGATGTCCGCGGCGCCATCGCGCGACGTCGTTGAGACATCCGTTTCCGCGACATTTTCGTGGTGTGACAAGTCGCCAGACATGTCGCGCAATAATGTCGGATATCGCTGGCTTTATAGTAAATGCCAGGAATGCTATTGGAAGAACTCTGATCGGCAGTAGCAGTATATGGGCATAACTATGATAAGTAGTATTAGATGCCAGTTGCAACAAAAACTGTATTAAGATGTATACGGTGGATGGTGCATGAACAGTATTCACTTGCACACATTACAATAATATTTCGATTAACAATTTGCAAGATATGGTAGCTAGAATTGATGATAATTTTCCACACATGGTACCAGTTAAAGCAGCATTTGTAGATGCTTATTCTGTCAAATAAGAAGATACTATGATAGCGTAAATTAAAAATAAAATATCTCCCGTTGCGTGAACAATAAAAACATAACACAACTCAGCACTCGCTCAAGTAATTACGTTTTACAGCTAACCCGGCTTAAGACTAGAGAACACGAAAACTGGGCTAATCAAAACAATGTGGACAGTAAAATGACGGAATCGTAAGCCTAAACATTCAGCGGTTACCGTAACATAACGGGTGATATCTTAACCTTTATTCATTTCCTACTGCGAGACGAATCCATGTTTTGTAAGAACATTAAAAACTGGAGCATAAACATGTCGATTTTATTTAAAAAAAGAACTGGTTCTGGGATCAACCGATAGTGGTAGTTAATACGAATGTTTTTTTAAATTTTTATTCATGACCATAGATACAAGTCTTTCAATCGTTATACGAATGAAGACTACGAGGGTTGCCATGTAAAATATTTTTTTGTACCAAGATAAAAAATTATATACTTGTAACATTTAAGTATTCACACCTGCTTCTGAACTTTTCGCAAAAAAAACATTGTCAACGCGTAGGTACATACATGTAGATACGAATGATTTTTCATAGTCAACATTACAATAGTCAATACAATTATAATCTGAGCTTGCAAAACCTTATTACAGAATCGGCGTAATTATGACAGCAAAAACGCAGTAATTAATGTATTTTATTAGAGACATTTGTTGTTTAATTGTTACTGCTACAATATGGATTTCCAATATTCGTTTACTTCTAGTCTAAACTGTTATAAAAAGGTTGTAATGGGTGCGCCTAGTAGCATTCAGCATAGGATGATAAAATTATGATAGCAACGTAATGTTATACTTAAGAGTTAAGGTGATGTACAGTAACTTTAACTTAGTATCATTTTAACAACACAAAGTCAGTTGACACAGTTATAATGTTTTATCAAATAATATTTATAATGTGGATATAATTGTCCATCCATATTAAGGCCCTTTAGTAAACTAAATAGAAAGAGATATGTATGTCTAATTTTATATAGCATCACCCACGACAAGCAAGTAACAGAAAAACAAAAAAACCGGCCAAGTGCGAGTCAACTCGCGCACGAAGGGTTCCGTACAATTATCTATAAAGTCGGCAAAAAAAAAACACGTTTGTTGTATGGGAGCCCCCTTAAATATTTATTTTATTCTGTTTTTTAGTATTTATTGTTATAGCGGCAACAGAAATCCATCACCTGTGAAAATTTCAACTGTCTAACTATCACGGTTCATGAGATACAGCCTGGTGACAGACGGACGGACGGACAGCGGAGTCTTAGTAATAGTGTCCCGTTTTACCCTTTGGGTACGGAACCCTAAAAAGATATGTAAGCTGCTGTGATGATACCGTTCGGGGTATCCTGCAGCCAACTCGCTTCCAATCCAACCTTGCTGACTGGGTAATCATTCCACCATGGTGTTCGCGGTATGAGATATTCTCGTAAAGCTCGTGTTGACAAGAAAAAAGAAGAACTTAACTCTGTAGCTAATATAAATATTTAAAAAATGGGCCAACATCACAACAATTTCTCTCACCCGTCTACCAAAGCGCGATTATCACAGCAGATCGATTTATGCAGCTATCCCACGAGGTCTAACGTGCAAACAGTGTCATTTTTTGCGCGGCAACACTGCAGCTAATTGCATTATCCGAGCAGTTTTTACGACCAAACAACCGGATGTCGAGCCAATAAACCATAGATTGTACTTTTTAATTGTACCTAGAATAAGATTATCATTACGTTCTGGCTGTAAGAGTTTGTTGCCGCTGCTTGTAAGATTTTTCAAAAGAAAACGAAAGCTAATCAATCTTAGTAAAATATTAATTTGTAAAGACTGATATAATGTTTTAATGATTTCACTAAGAAATAAGATTTCTAATATCTTATGTTTTTAAATAATTTTAATTACATTACGAACATTTACTATCATTTCACATTATATTTTAATTGATTATAAACATTTACGCGTTAAATTATTTCAAATAATTAATTACTTTTTAGTATCAAGTGAAATACGGAAATATCTTACGGATATAAACTTTGTTTCTGACTTACATTTTTTATGTAGAGTGTAACTTTAATTTTTATTTTACATGGCGATAAAATTCAATCTTTTATTATAATGTAGAGAGCAAAGAAACTTACTCGTAACCATCTACAGACATTGATCTGACTGCTCCGAATTTTTCTGGATAACATAACACGCCTGTATTCCCGAAGGGTTGGGCAGAGGTATACAGTAACACCCTCATTTCGCTGTTATGTTTATGTCCCATGTAATAGGGGGCGAGTTTATTGCCATCAACCGGGTACAAATCCAAACTCCGGGCTGCTACTGAGGAATTCCATATGGAAAAACCTAATAACAGTGTGCCCAACCTGGGGATCGAACCCAGGACCTCACGATCAACAGTCGCGCATGCTAACACTAGACCAACGAGGCAGTTTAACTAGTTTAAACTTAGTTACTAGTTTTAACGTAGTTTAGTTAGTTCTTTTTTGTAACTTTTCTGGGTAAGTCTTCTCAATTCCCCGGCCCACGAGGTCTCACTTCAGGGTATCCACTTCCGACATTCCCCGTAGGTCTACTATCTCATGAGACTTTCCTTCGGCTCGTCAACAACGTCACGTACTGCGACACTGTAGATGACCTCGTTTGTATCCGATCTAATCGAGTAACGCTGCACGTACAACGTAACATCTCCATTGTCGTGACTGATCAGCTGCACGTGGCGCTGTGCTAGGCCTAGTTTCACTACCAAACGCCAGAATTGGCCTGATGTACTTCTATAGACTGTTGGGCATTCTTGCATCCTTGGGTGCATCGAGTCTCTGATTAAACTGTTCTTTCCTGAATTGTTTTTTAGCAATGACCTTCTGGATACATCTGTGTTCTATCGTTTTTCCTTCATCTTTTTCGTTTCCTTTCTCATAACATTATATAACATCACGCCTGTATTCCCCGAAGGGTTGGGCACCCTCATTTCGCCGTTATGTTTAAGTCCCATGTAATAGGGGGCGAGCCTATTTCCATCAACCGGGTACAAATTCAAACTATGGGCTGTTAATGAAGAATTCAAAACGGAAAAACCCAATAACACTGCCCGACCTGGGGATCGAACCCAGGACGTCACCGATCAGCAGTCGCACATGTAATATATGCAAGATACCTGATAGATATGCCATAAAGTTGATATCGTTACCGGAAAGCCAATACTACTTAGGCCAAAATATAATAGAATACGAAATCCCAACTAATAGATGCAGAAAAAAAATCCAATCCAACGATATAATATATAACTCATTTTGGCCAAAGTGACGCTTAGTAGTATTTCGAGGCTTTCCGGTGACGATATGACAGATGGCCCTCACATACAATACCCGTTACCCATAGCTTTGAAAGTGCGGGAAAATAAGTGTCTGCTCCACACATTTTTCTAAGGTAGGTATTCCCAAGCTAACAAGACAATCTATACGCCAATTTTAAATAATGAATCATCATATTAGAAGTTTGTGCTAGTACATCGGTGCGTTACATATAAGACGCGAGACGTGTGAACGAGATGTCTATCACGGGTCGATTCTTATGCTAATGCTATTCACACGAGGTTACGCCCGGTCAAGGTAACTGTGTCATCAAACCACGCATATTTCTAATGTTTTCATACTTTTTTTTTGCAATCGTTAAATTAAATATTGGCAGAAAATTGATAAATCGTCGCTGTGCCTGCAAAATCCGCTGTTTTTTTTTAAATCTGTCTTTGATGCTATTTTACAATAGTTCTCAAGTCACGTACACCTGTAAAATCAGTTTTTTAATCATTTGTTTGGTTAAGAAGATAGCAAAATAAATTATTAGAAAACATATTAGAAAAATTATTTTAAAAAAACACAGCGGTTTTTGCAGGCGCAGCGACGAAATATAAATTACCATAAGGTCGCCATTACACTTGTAAGTTGCTTCCGTGGTATTTTTTGCCAACTATATGTATGCTATTTTTTTCACGACAAATTTTTGATGTCAGTAGTTGACATTTGGTTTCGGTAACTTCTTCCAATGCAGAGGATAGACAGCAATCGTTCTGCAGTTCCACCTATCATCAGAAACTTACCATATCTTTACATAGTACATAAAAAACAAAGTCGCTCCCGCTGTCTGTCTGTCCCTATGTATGCTTAGATCTTTAAAACTACGCAAGGGATTTTGATGCAGTTTTTTTCAATAGATAGAGTGATTCAAGAGAAAGTTTTATATGCCCCACATTAGTATCTACATTGCACCCGTGCGAAGCCGGGGCGGGTCGCTAGTCTATACTAATATTATAAAGAGGAAAGATTTGTATTTTTGTATGTAACGAATAAATTAATATTAGGAGCCACCTGGAGTACGCATCCCAAATATGGAACCCACGTTACAACAAATATATAGATCGCATTGAGAAAATCCAAAAACGTTTCATTAGGTACCTCTGTTTTCATCAAAAGATACCCTACGAATCTAGAAACTATTTCCAACTCTGTAAAAAATACCACCTTTTACCACTAGTACAACGTCGAGAAATAGGTGACTATTTATTTGTTAAAAATTCTTAATAATGATTTTGACTGTCCTGAACTCTTATCAAAATTTTTCTTTAATGTCCCATGCAAATCTGTTCGTTTTAATCCACCATTACGTATACCTAGAGCGTCATCTAATTACAGGCAAAACAGTTATGTTGTGCGTGCAAGCAGAAGCTTTAATAATTTGTGTAAGCAGCACGGTATTCACCCCTTTGTAACCAGTGTATCATCTGCAAGAAGGTGCTTAAGCCTTAATTTCTTTAAATAGATAGTTTGTAACTTAGTTCTATTATATCTTTTATTTTACAAGTATACTCAGTATGCTCATACTTATATTTAAATTTATACCAACTCTAAAAGCGAAGACTTGTCATTGGCTCTCTGATTACTAAATGTTTACGTTATTCTAAGTTTAATTAGCTGTAAGTCTTCCATGTTTTTTCAATTAAATAAATAAACTTAAAAACTACTGGACCGATTTCAAAAATTCTTTTGCCATTAGAAAGCTACATTATCACTGAGTAACATAGGCTACGGGCGGAGCCGTGAGGACACAGCTAGTCATGGATGAAAACAATCAAAACCTGGTACACTGTACAAGAAACGATTCCATAGTTTCTGCTTATCCCCATAGGAAAAAGGCGCAAATTTATCGTAAGTTAATTACGTAAGGGACTTACGTGAGGAAAACTTACAGGTGTGAAGTCAGCCTGAGTGAAAGAGTGCTTACACAAGCAGTAACCACATAAAAAATTGAAAGTAAAATAAGTTCTGCTTTCAGGTGTTTGTCATATATACATACATACATACATAAACTCACGCCTTTTTCCCATGGGGGTAGGCAGAAACTATAGAACGCCACATGCTACGACTCTTACATACCCCTTTCGCTTCATCCACATTCATACATCTTGTCATACACGCACGCCGGTTGAGACTACTACTGTTTGTCAATCTTACAAAATGAATTAATATGTTGCCTTATATAAAATATAATATTTAATGAATCCAGTTGGGATTGCTGAATGCAAGATAAAAAGTAAAGACTGCTTTTCCAAGCGTATAAGTGTAAAAATGTGGTTATTTAAAAGTGAAACATATCTCGTTTTATGAAACACTTGTTTTTAAGCAATTAGCTGAAACCGACAGCTTCTGTAACATACATTGAGTACCTTTACTTTGTTACTTAATTTTGCAGTCACTGCTCTACTTTTGTGGACAATTGTAAGTTTGATATCATACATACATAAACTCACGCTTTTTTCCCATGGGGGTAGGTAGAAACTATAGAACGCCACATTCTACGATCTTTACTTACTCCTTTCGCTTCATCCACATTCATACATCTTGTTTGCTAACAATGTTAAATAAACGGCCAATAATAACAACTGCCTTGTTGTTCTAGTGATGACAAGCGCGACTGCTGATCGTGAGGTCCTGGTTTCGACCCCCAGGTCGGGCAAAGTGTTATTGGGTTTTTCCGTGTGGAATTTTTCAGTAGCACACCGGAATTTGGATTTATTCCGGTTACTTACGGGACTTAAACATTACGGCGAAATGAGGGTGTTATAATACACCTCTGTCCAACCTTTCGCGGCATACCGGCGTGATGTTATGTTAATCAGCTATGGTTGATCAAAAGCTGGATATCTAAAAGATTATTTTCAGCCATTTCTCTCATCGTAACGTTGCCGATCGCCTAACAACTGACATACTCCGCTTGGTGTTTTCGCTTGTGTTTTCAATGATCAGGTCGAGCGAAAGCAAATGTCATTTCCATACAGTTTGGTTTTTCCGCAGCCAACGTTTAAGGAAAAGGGATTTTGTCTAGGCCCCTTGGTAAGTTTTTAATTTACCTACAAATAAATGAGAGCCGTCTGTCTTCCGAAAAACGTTTACGCAACTTGTTAGCCATTGGGGTTAGGGTTATCAAATCAAATAATGAGATTTCCTGGCAATGTCCCTGATGTTTCAGTAAATTTGCTGACGTTTTGTCTAAATGTTGTAGGTATATGATATGTGAAGGCAGCGAGATTTTCAATTTTTTCTAATTACTTGTTTGTATTACTTTCAATATCAAAAAAAATCCTGACAATTACTCTTTTTTCCTGTTTCCCCGACTGAGGGCCAAAATTCCGGACATGTCAGGAAAATTCCTGTCGTATGGTAACCCTGATCGTGTTTTCATAGACAAAACCATATTGTTCTCAGCTGATTTTGTAAGGAAAAATCTCGCTTCTAAGTAAATTCATTTATTGCGTCCAATAAAAGCGTAAGTTCCACATACATATGCAAGCGTGTATAAAATTTACTTTTCTTACATTAGTCGAAGACATTTTTCTTCGATATCAAACGTATTATTTCACGATTGCCGCCAACCACTAATACTCCAATTACGTTAAAAGCGGCAATCGTGTTGTGTATTCATCCGGCGCTAATCGCCTCTGCGTAAGCGCCGTCGTGCGCTCTTATTTACAAGCCGTTAGATGCAGCTAGGATTGCCAAAGCATACATCGGGAGTCCACTGAAATGTTCTGCCTAGCTTTTTCCCAACTATGTTGGGCCAGCTTCCAGTGTAACCAGATGCAGTATTTTACACGGAGCGACTGCCATCGGACCTCCACACCCCGGATCCTGGGTTATGCCAATATCCTAAGGTTAGACTACTGGACCAAGGGAGTCTACTGAAATGTGTCCTTTTTTTACAACTTTCTATCTCCTTCTACTCTCTATACTTAAATCTTCTTAAGGCTATGGTCTAAGGTAATAAGGTCTAAGGTAGAGTCCGCGCTATGAATGAGGTCTCTTCGGCACCACTGATTTGTCATTTTTTCGGGCACTTTTACAATGAAAAATCAGTGGTGCCAACATAGCACCCCTCCAAAAGACTTCTTTCGTGGCGCGGACTCTAGGTGAGCTAAAGTTTTAACAACAAAAATAAATGCCTGTGACAATTTCAGTAGTTAATTAATACATTATTCCTAAGGATACATTTAAACTTGAGTTTTATTTGTGTTTTTTTTTCTATATGAGTTGGCAACCCTATTAACAGCGCTTGCGTTACTATTCAACATTCATTTCGTATCCGAGAACAGTGTTGTTAGATTCACGGCCATGGTAGTTGCTCATTAATTGTGGGAGAGAAAACTAACTCGATGTGACGGAAAGAAAGAAAAGGTGTTTGATTGATATAGAATGATTTGCTTTTAGATGACTTGATTAGTGGAACAGTAGATAGTTGATTATTCTACGGCTTTAGAGAGTGGTTTTAGAGAGCTCTTGATGAATTAAAATTAGAATTAATCTGGAGATGTAAGTTATAGGAACATCATTCTTAGAACTGTGGCCAAGTGGCCGTTGTATGTGCTGATCAACATTCAGAAGGATATTTTCATTTCGTCTTTATTTGTTGGCGGCAAGCTAGCGTCCCCACAACGATTCCAGGATTTTTGTTATACCCATAAAATAGTGCCTAATAGAGCTTAAGTCCTTTGTTAAGACTGTCGTAGTTTCAGAGTTACAAGGTGGGGACGCTGGCGTGACGTCAAGCTAGCGTCTCCACTGATAGCTGCTCATAACTCGAAAATTATTGAGTCACTAGTTATTTCTTTTTGGTCACTATTTAGACACAATTTTTTGGATATAACAAAAATCCTGGAATCGTTGGTGGGGACGCTGACTTAACGCCAACCTTTATTTTATTTCATCCTATTTCTTTCTCTCATTATTTTCAAGTGGTATCAATGATTTTGAACGACGGAAAATATAACGAATTGACAATTCAGTCTGAGAATATGGTTTCTTTTAGGTATAAATTCCAATTCTTTGCAATAACTTGACTCCACGACAGAACTGGCAGCGTAAGCCAATTTTTATACAAAAATTAACAGTTCGATGTGAATATTGCACCCTGCAAGTCACAGTTGCACAAACGTAAGTATATCATTGTAATCTTGACCCACATTAAGGCGTATTATTTTAATTATAACCAATGTGCAAATTTTACTCACCCGAACACCGCGTGCCGACTCTTGCGCATTTATTATAACGCAAATAGTTTTATTGTTGCAAAAGTTCTCGCATCATTTTATTTTATTAATTTAATATACGTCTTATTAAATAGTTATTTCTGTAGTAAAAAAATATATTTAATATAATAAACGAGGTATAATTACAGTTTTAGCAAGACTTCGTAATTAATAATCTTTTTATAAACTGTGGTGTGTTGTCAGAATCATTTTCTAAAAGTACTATGTCTTGAGTTATGATCAGAGCCTCGCTTTCAGAGTATGTGACATAACATTCACGCCTTGTATTCCGCGATGGGTTCGGCAGAACCAGGCTGTTTTTAGTACACCCTCGTTTCGCCAGTTATGTTTAAGTCCCATGTAATAGGGGGCGAGCCTATTGCCATTAATCGGGCACAAATCCAGACTCCGGACTGCTACTCAGAAATTCCTAATAGAAAAACACAATAACAATCAGAAATCAGAGTATGTACTTGGATATATTGTAAATTAATACGATAAAAAGTTTTTACTAATTGAAATTGACGTGAGAATTCATTAGTGATGGAATTACGCGTTTTTTATATATTTTCGTGCGACTGAATAAATCTGTCGCGATAAGCTTCGTGACTAGTGCCCGTTTGATGCTCCGGTGCTATTAGTTTGATCTACTGCATTCGTTGGCAGAGTTATGATCGTTAAATTGTCCACACTTATCACTCGATGGTAGATAAGTGAAAAATACTAAACGCTACAATTAAACTAGGCTGTGCTTTGAATTTCAATATAACTCTCACGTTGATTAAATGTGTTGTTTTCTAGTTTCTACGAGGTTTCTTGTTTTGATTGAAATTAGAAATGTTTCTTTAAACGAGGCAATTCAAATATATTCGTCATTGCTAATTCCAGTTTAAAGAAGTCCAAAGAGGAACTCTTCAAGATTGCACCTCCACCCCAGAATGCTAATGAAGCCTAAAACGTTTTATAAGTAGATTCCCGTAGACTGCCTCGTTGGTCTAGTGGTAGCAAGAGCAACTGCTGATCGTGACGGGGTTCGAACCCCAGGTCGGGCATTGTTATTAGATTTTTCCGTGTAGATTTTTGCATTTGTGCCCGGTTGATGGCAATAGGCTCGCCCCCTATTACATGGGACTAAACATAATGGCGAAATGAGGGTGTTAATGTACACCTCTGCCCAAGCCTTCGGGGAATACAGGCGTGATGTTATGTTATGTTTCTTTCAACGTTTATAAACATTTAACTTCAACATCGTAATTATTCTAAGCTTAGAACATAGATAACGGTCGGAATAATTTCCGGTCGGAATGAATGCGTGTAGGAAACTTATTGCGTAGATATCTATAGCATTCGATTACATTATATATTATTAAAATCTCATGACCAATATCAAAAAATATCTGCACAAAACAATTTTGTAACAAAACAACAAACATGTATACAATGTGTTTTGCATGAAATTCAGATTGTGTTACAAAAATAAATTATACTTCATTATTATTTTTAATAAGAGATCCTTGAGGGTAATTACGAACATGGGAATATTCCGAAAATTACGAATTACAACTAAACCAAGCCCATTACATTGTGTTACATATTATAGCATTATTACGTTGCTAGAGCAAAAAAATACTGTCTAGTTTAGTAAAAATTCGTAATTTTCGGAATATTTCCATATTCGTAATTAGCCTAAACCACTATATATTAATTGTATAGTTAATTTTTATTTATGTATACTTAGTTTAAATTAGTTTAAACAACATCATCGACTTACTAAATGTTAAGAATATGTAGGTTAATATTATAAAAATACATAAAATTTTAACATCAGTAATCTCATAAAATTTATGATAATAAGATATTTTAATTGTTAACGATTGCAGATACAGCGATGCAATTCTATGTTTAAAGATATCGTATCGATACATTTTTTATCGAGAATCGAAGTAATCAATCGGTATGCTTGATAGAATAATTTCGATTTATCGCAACGAGATACTGATAGATGATTAGTCTTCTATCGAGAAGGGCTGATTGAATATTTATCATGATTGCGACATCACTGTCAGTTGATTGTTTTGCAATTCTGCAATAAAAGTCGTAGGTAGTCAGAGGTAGTTAATGTGGCAACTATTTGCTAGTCGTCTGACACGTTCATTCTATGACAATCAATCATCAGAATCCTGACAGAAGATTAATCTGAGTTCGATGAAAGACCGGTATTGAGGCACTGATCGATATTCCGCTAATGGAACCATATTGCAAATCTATACTAATATTATAAAGCTGAGGAGTTTGTTTTATTGTTTGTTTGAACGCGCTATCTCAGGAACTACTGGTTGGAATTGAAAAAATATTTTTGTGTTGGATAGTCCATTTATCGAGGAAGGTTATAGGCTATATAACATCACGCTACGATCAATAGGAGCGGAGCATAAATGAAAAATGTTGCAAAAACGGGAAAAATGTCCACCTGTGCGAAGCCGGGACGGGCCGCTAGTTTTGAAATAAGATGAGAGTTGTTTACGACTTCGCACAAACAATGGACTAATGATTATTATTATTATTCAACAATTTTGTCGTAACTGTGAAGTTATGTTACGATACGTTAATTTTGAAGCAATTACTTTACCTTACTCATTTATATTACAAAGTATCACTTAAAATATAACAACATCACGCCTGTATTTCCCGAAGGGTTGGGCAGATGTGTATAGCGACACCCACATTTCGTCGTTATGTTTAAGTCTCATGTACCTAATAGGGGGCGAGTCTATTGCCATCAACCGGGTACAAATCCAAACTCCGGGCTGCTACTGAGGAATACCACACGGAAAAACTCAATAACACTGCCCGACCTGAGGATCGAACCCAAGACCTCACGATCAGCAGTTGCGCTACCCACCACTATTTCAACGAGGCACTTGAAAATGTCCTTTTATTTGCTACTACAAAACTACTAGCTATAAAAATTGCACTTAGGCATCTTAATATTCCTCTCTATCGTTATCAAAGCGTGCCTAAAAATCTGGTAGCATAAAACAGACATCGTTTCCCTAATAAATATCGTCTTATAGTATTTCTCCACTCCAGATGTTCAATGGCTGAGTCATAATTTTATCTTTAACAAATCTTTATTATTATCGAGCTCAATATTTCAAACCCTTGGCCATTTGCTTCGGAATTTAGCTCAACAGCCCAACATTCCTGAGCAAAGTAGACTAGACCATGCTGTTAAGGCATGAAATCACAAGGCACGGTAGTGAACTGCAATTTGCTCTGCTCGCGTCTCTAATTCAACCTCTTTATAGCAAAGGCTCTTACGTGCCTATCAGTTTAATCTATAAATACTGCATCTTACTTACAAATTGGTTAGGAAACCGGAATATCAATGATAGCCTTCTTCTTCTTCTTCCTGCCCTAATCCCACACTAGGTGGGGTACTAACCCCTCTATCTTATTCATTGACTTCCTGTTCATCCAAAGGTTGTCTGGTAGATATCGCTATCAGCGATAAGACCGACATTGTACCCTTTAATGTTTGTTATTGTATAAGACCTATGTTACAATTTTGGTGTACAATAAAGTATATTCTATTCAATTCTAGGTGGGGTCGGCACAACATGTATTTCATAAATCCATGTTGTCAGAGGTTTTTTCTTATTGTTTTATGACCGGCCGCCTGCCTGACGTCAACCCTCCTTGGGAATACTCGTTGAGCGTTCGCGCGGGTGACCCAATGTGCTGCTGATATTATGCACTGAGTCCCAAAATTATATGGTTGTCAATCTTATTGCCGACAACTAAGTAGACTATGTTCTTCTTGGTGGGGTATACTTGGTGGTAGCCACCTGTATTTTATTAAAAAAAGTTAAATGATGGATTCAGGCGTTAGTTTGCGGAAATCCATGACATACAAATAACACTATTTTGTGTTATAACCTACAAATATACAATAACAATATTTAGTGTTAATTCCGCCAAACAGTTGATCGAGCCTGAATGCAGTATGCAGCACCGCCCTCCCGTCCGCAAATATATGCAAATGCAGAAGGTGCGATTAATAATAAATGCAACACAAACAAATCAAACCGATACGACACGTGCTTCGCCCCTCCAAGGGGCAAAAAAAGTAGAAAGTTTTCGTTAAAAAAAATCTTATCTAAATTGGCTAGTGGTACAATAAGATGAAACATAACTAGAAATATGGAATCGTAATTACATCTGGAATTTCACTTCACCTGTCGCTTTCCTTGGCGACAGAATGAAAGTAGCGTGTACTATACAATTGTTACTAGTTTACTACTCACATGCAGGCCCAGACTGGCCATGTACCGTGTGTTCTGGTGCGCCGGTGATGTGGGGTGCCCCCCGCGCCTCTCGGGAGGTCATGGGGTGGGGCCCTACAGTGGAGAGGTCCACCACCAATTGGTGGACCAAGACCTGCCGGGGTTGCGGTGCATGCTTAGGCGAATCCCGCGACCCCGGCCGACGGTCAGAAGGAGGAACATCGTTGGTTTTTAGCCGGTAAGAGTCCGGCAGGCCCCCTCGCCTTCCCCGGGCGAGGGATATCCATAAGGATATTCTAACGCAAAAAAAAAAACGGCCCGGTCTGGCCATACGGGCAAATCGGGCAGATGCCCGATGGGCCGGTCACACAGTCGGAGAAATCGAAAGAGTGTTGGGCACGTCAAAAAAAAGGGTCGTCCAACTATCGCCTATCGCTTGAAAAAAGCCCCAAAATTGTTTGTATTTGTAAATGCACTCAAGATACAGGAGAAAGAGTGAGGGGAGCGTCTAAAAACAATAAAAAACGTCGTCCGTCTAATCACTTGGGAATGAAATTTTTTTTTGCCAGCTCTGGCCCGACCGTCTCAGGTCCCAGTCCGGCTCTGCTCACATGTACCATTACAATACCTTGTGATGCCGCAATTGTAACCTTCTGACGTAACCACAGGCTCGGTAAGGGAATTAGTTCCACATTGGGATGCGTACGATTACCTCGCAAGTACCAAAGAATTGCAGGTGCGCATGCGTGACCGTTACGAATGTATAGATATGTAACTGCTTTCACGAAAATGAACAGTTTTCCTTTTCAAAGGTACTTACCAATGTTTTGTTTTTGTTGCAGAATTAACGCGTTGGACACGGGATACTGCTGTTTTGAAAGCTTTGAAAGTAAGTAATAACTCAATCAATATCTTCTTCTTAGGGTGTCGATGGCTATCCAAATTGGGTCGGCCCGGAACTTAGCTACGAGTTTAGTGTTATCAGTAGCGTCCATTAGTTTCTGTAACATGCAGGTGGTATCAGGGCACGCAGGGCGTGATGTCAGGTGTCCCATCGTTTGTGGAACAGCACCACATTTACACTCCAAGCGTGAATTGTCTATGAATCTCCACCTGAGCAGGTTTTCCTTGCTTCGATCAACCTGGGTCCGGAGTCTATATAGACTTCCAGGTTAGCCAAGGCAAATCATGTCCAGGTGGGAGATTTTCGGTGGGTGGGACGATCAATATGGATTTCATTTATAAGGTTAGCGAGGTCAGATCGCTGTCGTTCTGTGTACACTACAGATGTTGAACTCTGTCAGCGAGGAAGTTGAATCAAACAGGATGGGTTACAGGCACAGATTAAGTAATAGAACTAGCTGCTACTGCTGGTAATGGGCACGGAAGAAGATGACGAGGTTATAATAAGAAAACAGTATACTAAAGACCAAGTGAATGACAACACAACATAACATCATGCCTGTATTCCCCAAAGAGTTGGGCAGAGGTGTATAGTAACACCCTCATTTCGCCGTGATTTATAAGTCCTATGTAAGTGGGCGAGTCTATTGCCATCAGCTGGGCACAAAGCCAAACTCCGGGCTGCTACTGAGGAATTTTACATATAAAAACTCAATAACACTGCCCGACCTGGGTATCGAACCCAGGACCTCACAATCAGCAGTCGCGCTTGCCACCACTAGACTAACGAGGCAGTTAATATGAATGACAAATAGTATTTGAAAGAGCTATAAACCAAAAGGATTACACAAAGAAAGAATCGTACGTTCTACTTTTACTTGCAATAAAATAACGATATGATTATGTACGCATTAACAGAATGCCCAACACATTACAATGTTTATTACCTCGTAACGAATCAAATATGATTTTACGCGGATTACCAACGTAATGATGAGATAAACGTGCTGCAGAAACTATAGTAAAATATTTTTTTTAAATTAGAATCTGTTTGGTCTTGAACAACAGTACGAAAAGGACATCGCGGTTGGCCCAGGATGAGTTAGACCTAGACAGAGCTAAAGGGTCAGGCTCAATCCAGGCGGCAGTGGACAGGGAGCAGTAGAAAGTCTCTGTTCTGTAGTGGGACACCCCAAGCTAATTATAAAGAGCCCGGGACAGAACACTCTTTAGCAATAAGCTATCAAGTCCGACCTAATGATAAATGCTTTTTATTTCTGTAAATAAACCTGTTACGGACACTTTTACAAGTCAATGTAATGTTTTTTTAAATCTAATGTTATACCCAATAACACAGTGGTGTCCACAAGATCCAACTCGTCTCCATTTATTACTACACTGGTTTTTACCTGCTTAACATTAGGTGTCAAAAATCTGAGACATTTAGTCTTTTTCTCGTTCAAAAGCAAGTTATTAACATTAAACCAGTGCACTACTTCAGAGACAGCGATATTTACATCGTCCGTAATCGGCTGCTGCCGTTTAAGTTTACTATGCGTGCTAAATAAGAATAGGATTGCGCTTGCTACAACTTCACACGATAGCTGTCAAATTGGTACTGCCAGCAGAAAAATAGTATGAAAAAAAAATGTTATATTTTTTTATTCATACATTTCATTATTATTTACATTCATTTTTATAAAATGTTATTTATTGAATTCCATAAATAGATAATTTTGGATAATTTAATAATATTTGAAAACAGTATTTATTAAAGAAATGAACCAATATATATAGTTAACTTCACGAAATGCTACTGGTCACCGTAATATGTCGCCATAATAATAATATAATTACTGTGTAATTAATTTGGCATAAAATTGATAAGAAATACCAAAAAAGTGAACAAAAATAATTAAACTGAATATAATTTCTTTATTTACTTTTTTGCACACCTTACACTTTGGTAATGAAGTTCACGAGTATTGCGGAATAAAATGGCGTCTTGACAGTGCTATTCTTATTTGGCACGCATAGTAAATAATAGTGATATATCATCTGCACAGGTAGAGCTCTTAGTTGGGCCGTGTTATGCAATAATGTGTCAACCCACAAAAATATGTTTTTTTTTGTTAACGTCATCTAGTTCTTGTGGTAGGCCTACTCAACGCTTGAAAAAATGCGCAGGACAAATTAAATTAATAGAGCACCGTCTATCAATAAAATCTTAATGCAGTTTGCATTTTCAAGCGCTGAGTAGACCTACCACAATAACTAGATGGCGTTAACACAGTATTCATATTTTTGCGGGTTGACACATTATTGCATAACACAGCTCAGTTCATCCAAAGAATAATCAGTGAATTTATGTACTCATTGTTACAAAGAAATAGCCTACCCACTTTCTTATACTCATTAGTCTGTAAGTCTGTAGTCAATACTACTGAAATAAATCTCGCGAGAAGTGCGATAATTATATCGACTAATCGTTCAATCGATCGATGCACTCGCGCGTGTAACGTTACGTTCTTTAGGAAGTGAGTGATGGTCTGCGATAGACGGTATACAACACGTTTCAGGAAGGAAATTGGTGAAATAATATGTAATATTACTAGCGGACCCGGCAGACGTCGTCCTGCCCGGAACAGTAGCGCCACCTACCGGGTCCAATTGTGTTTTCAAACCATCCAGAAACCCATTGAAATATAACACAAAATTTCATCCAAATCGGTCCAGCCGTTAGGAGGAGTTAGGTGACAAACACACGTACAGAAGAATTATAGTCCCACCGGATAACTCAGTCCTCGCCCGCGTCGTTACAGGGACGCGGGGGATGAGGACTAAAAGATGATTTCCAATAAACGGCTCGCATCCGTCCGTATCCTTTCCGATCCGATGCGATGCGAGCCGTTTGTTGGAAATCATCTTTTAGTCGTCATCCCCCGCGTCCCTGTAACGTCGCGGGCGAGGACTGAGTTATCCGGTCGGACTATATAATAATATATATTAAGATATTACGAGAGAAATTCGTTCAATCCATGTCAGGAAAGCGTTCTTTTTATATTTATATTTTGTGAATTGGATTCCTCACAGAGGATATCCGTCACCGTCTGCAATTAGTAACTAGTTCAAAGAACTTTAAAAAAACCGTAAAAAATTTAAAAAACCGGATAGCCGAAACCGGATTCCTATCAACGAACATATTTTATTAGTTAATTAAATAAATTAGATTAATGACTTTACTTTTATTGTCTATTAAGATTATTAAAAATAAAATTTCTTAATAACTGATACTTTACGAGTAGATTAAACGGTATCGAATCATTTAATATGATCGATCACACACTTTTACTTTCACATGGCATTTGCTTGTTTTATGTCCGTAACATTTATGAAGAAAGTTTCATGTTTCAATACAAGCATAGTTATTTTGAGATAAGATTTATAAATAAACTTGCAATGCGAATAAAGCGAAAGTTCATGGGTGGAACTGATGAATAAAATATCATAGCGTATGCCATCTGTGTCGTCAGCAGGTCAGGGTTGTCGACCGTCCGAGTTTCCCCGGATTTGTACTGAATTGTATCGGTATATCAATATAAAGAACCGTGTTTAATATGCTCAACTCTCACATTTTATACAATGTTGCAAATTTTGAGAACCGGTTCAGTTTTGCTTTGTATACAAAATACGGGTAGAAGTGAAACACTTCGTATTAAAATATCTAAAAAGGAGGCTGGCACTGAATAAAGGATTTAAGCTATAACTTGCTTAGACTAGAGCATAATCAGCCCATTTGTTGTTTTCGTGTGGTTATTGACTAACCTGGTGTCAGAGTTTATGCCGCCCATGGGCCTCTGACTTGGCTTCACATGCCGTCGATAAATATCTCTCAGGCATGCCGGTTTCCTCACGACATTTTCTTGCACTTGGCAGTCCGACGGTCACACCACTAGGCTATCACTGCTACTAAAATCAGCCCATTACTGTTCCACTGCTGGACATAGGCCTCTTCTCAAAATGAGATGGGTTTAGGTCCTAGTTCATCATGTCGGCCTGGTATCTGGCGGACTACATACACCATCGAGAACTGGCTGAGGCTGCACTCTCTCTGGCTGGCTGGCTGGATGTTTCCTTACGATGTTCTCCTTCACCGTTATCGCAAGTGACAATCAAGTTCGGATTCGCGCATGAATTCATAGGCTATCACTGCTTTTAGACTAGGCCAATAGCACATAATTAATAACTATAAACAGAGTTAAAAGTAATATGCAAATACTTGACGATATCGGCATTGCCCAGTTACTGGGTTGCGGAGGTCTGATGGCTGTCGCTCCGAGTAAAATACTGGTATTCAGCCGCATCTGGTTAAATTGGAAGCTGACCCCAACATAGGATAGGTTAGGCAGAACAACATAGGTACATAAGAACTATAAACCGTTTTGAAATAAGTACCTATATAATAACTCGATACCAAATTTTATAGTTGACCTTCCTTACAGAAAGTTCTGCAAAGTCCTTAAAAAGTGGCTCATCTCACATAGTTTTTATTCTATAACCGAATTTCTCAAATAAGGTTCTTGCCAATCCTATCATTACAGGAATGTGTTATAAATCGTTACCTATGTTAATATCTAACTGTTGCAGGACCCACTGCGTTTTGTGTTGTGACAAGTTAAATTTATATTTTATGTTGTGTGTCTCTAAATCTAAAGTATGTTATTTAATTTTATGGTTTAATTAAAAGATTTATTGTATTAATTTGTGTAGAGTTTATATTGTTGTGAAACTTTTATTTTAATATTTGCATGCCAATTTATGGCGAAATGTGTCATTGTACTAAAAAAATATTTATATACCATCTTTTGTTCCACATTTATTGCAAATAAATGGCTTTGACTTTGACTTTTAATTATGTTCCTAAAGTTTAAAAGGTATAACTTAAATCTTAAGTAGGTACGTGTCGCAATTTTACAAACAGTCAAGAAAAACTCGTTGACCCACTGCAGCCCGTAGAATGGAACATGGAATTTTAAGCAAAAACCTTTGTGAATGAAACTCGATTGGGCAACATTCAATTTCATTCCTTCTCGAATTAAAACTCGATGATCAAGCGATTTAACTCGAATGAAAGCGAAGCAGAAAATCATTACCGGCCCCAACGTAACTGCAATTCTTTACGATTATTTTCCAATAACTTTACCGATCTATGCCATCTAGATTGTCATAAAAATTTAATAAGTCAATCTATTTTATTGTGATTATAAAATAGTGTCGATAGAAATAATATTTCTTGCGAGTTGAATGTTCTGAAGAAATGATGTCGAAATACTCAAACGCTACTCACTTTTAAGTTGCCGTTAAGTCTGGTGCTGTCACTGTCACTTCTCCTTAAAATGACAGTGATGGCACGAAATTAACGATAACTTCAAATTGAGTAATGTTTGAGTAAGTATTTGGAAATTTCAATACAATTCAAAATATTTTATTCGTACAAGGTACATCCATATTTCGGTAAATTATAATATAGGTACTTACAAAAGTATGTTAATAAATATAAATAAACATTGATTGGGTAAGGCTGTGGCCAATGAATAAAATTAAAAATAAAGTAGGTCAGAGCTACTTCCACCAACCACAACTTCACCCCGACCGCGCCCCTACAAACGGACACCGCGTACACAAATGAGTATGTACCCAATGTTCAAAGAAGGGACTGTCGACTTTGCCACTCATTAGTCATCTATATATGCTATTTCTAACTAGGTAGGTACTGTTGATGAAGATAAAACAGTAGGTACACAATGAAATTAATATAAATTATTTAATTGTTTGGATAATGTCGTGTTTTTGTCCAAATTTGATAACAAAACAACAACTGCAGCTGAATATTGAATGGTTACTTATTTCCATATCACTCAATTAACCTAACCGATTTCCTATTAGTCTATAAGAATCTGCAACATTGTATCGATATGTTCTTCATAGAAAGCTACGGCTATATCGACCCACTTGTGTAAATACATTCCTTAGGCTCACGCTGGAACACCGTTAAGTAATCAGTTTAATTCGGTAATTAGCTACGTTGTGCCTTGAAAATTTTGTAAAAGCCGCGAAACTGATGATTGTTAGCTAACCGTTAATTATGCCGTTAGGGGATCGCGTGACATAGCCGTGAAAAATGGTATGTATTACAGACAATGGTATTAAGATTATAAATACTACCACTAATGGCAAAATTTATTTATTTATTTTCGGACAGCAATATAATCCATCTTGTTAGTGAAAAAACACCTTATAACTAAATTTAGTAAAAAAAACACACAATCAACACAAGTGTCCGAAGCAGGTTGCGCAGAGAACGATCAAGCAAGAGTTTAGCTACCTAATTGACCATCCTCTCCACAAAATGCCTCAGAACAGGGGAGTAAGGACTCTCCGCCACTAATTTCAAACTACTCAACTTTGTTGATACTCAATTTTGTTGACATTAATTTCCTGCTGTCACTGTCACTTCGCCTTAGAGTGACAGTGACAGCCAGGCGCGGTCGCAGCCAAAGGTTTTGGGGGGTCACATTAACAGTAAAATAAGTGGAGCACATTAGAATTTATTGCACAATTATTGTTTTGTAAATTTCTATTTTAGGAAGTTTGTCAATTTGACGTGTACGATTTTGGGGGGGTCATGACCCTTGCGACCCCCCTCTTCGGAACGCCACTGATGACAGCACGAGACTTAACGCGAACAAAAAATTAAGTTGCGTTTAAGTGTTTGGCCATAAGAGTTACGGAACTAGGGTTGCCAGGTGTCCGGCTTTAACCGGACATGTCCGGCTTTAACCGGACATGTCCGGCTTTTTAAAGTCGTGTCCGCCAAATATATACAAGTCCGGCCCGTACGGCTTTTAGTCAGTCCCGCCCCGCCAAAAAATGCCGTACGTAAGCGCGCCAGCGACTCACGCATTATCTATACTAATATTATAAAGAGGAAAGATTTGTATTTTTGTACGTAACGAATAAACTTAAAAACTACTGGACCAATATCAAAAAATCTTTTGCCGTTAGAAAGCTACATTATCACAGAGTAACATAGGCTACGGGCGGATCCGTGAGGACACAGCTAGTCACACATATAATTAAGAGTAGAGTTAGTCTCAAATGAATAACAGTAATAAATACACAAATAAAAGCACCAAAAATTTTCTTTCTTTTAAAAACTAGTGTCAGGCCTTGAGGGCAAAATGTCCGGCTAAATATAAATCTGTGTCCGGCTTTTCTATTTTTGGACCTGGCAACCCTATGCCGAACATAGACTACAAGCAATCCTAATTTTTAAAATGGCCAGTGACTGGCATTAAGGTATCAAGTACATCAAGATAATAATCTGAAAATTTACTGGCATCGTATCTAATTCACCTTATTAACTTGTTACTGGCTACTAATCCAGTACAAATAAACGGGTATTTCATTCTATAATTGGCTCTAAACCTCGAGTTCTCAAGGAAAATGAACGGGAAACCATTAGATACAGATGAAAATTAGTACTAACGTTGCAAAACTATATTTAAGGTGGTAAACCAGCTATTAGCTTAAAGTTCAGATGATAATCTTATACATAGGTTCAAAATACAGGTAAATATTAGTAAAATATCAAGAGGAAGAAGTAAATTAAGTTCTGTACTAAATTTTAGTACGTTTCCTTTCGTTCAATAACGTCCGGTTGCGGTTGCAGCGACATTCCTTCAAACTGAATAATATTTTTGCTTGCGCAATACCTCTGAGTAATACGTTTTAAGTTATAAGCGATAGCGGGCAACTTAAACCATGACTAAGATCTTGGTATAAACAAACAAGATATTTTCTTCCGACGATGACCATTACGTCACCATCTTAGGTCACCATTTGTGATATTTTCCCACAAGTAAGAACTAAGTTTGACAACAGAAGCTGAAGCTTACCGGTTCATTATAGGTATAGCATTGATAGCCTAGTGGTGTGACCGTCGGACTGCCAAGTCGTAGGTCTCGAGTTCGAGCCCAAGGCTCGCACCTCTGACTTTTCGGATTCATGTGCTTATTGTATAATTATCACTTGCTTAACAACGGTAAAGGAAAACATCGAGAGGAAACCGGCATGCCTGAGAGATATTTCTCGACGGGCATGTGAAGCGTAGTCAGAGCCCCATGGGCGGCATAAACTTTGACACCAGGTTAGTCACAGTCACTAACCAAGCGAAAAAGCAAGAAGAATTGGTTCATCAGTAACTATGACGTATTATAGGTCAGTCATGTGTTCTAGATGTCACGGGAAAATACTACCTTATTTTATTATACCATGAATTAGATTAGCAGCAACGATGTTAGATGGGGTTGACATCACGGGACAATGGATTTAGTGTCGGTGTCACTAAGTTAGCCAAATTTGGTGACTTGGACTGCGTTACGCTTCCATTTTCGAAAGATTTACCCGAAAGGCTTGCCCCTACTTGTAAATAAAAGTAACCTTCACTTTTAAAACAAATATTGTAATTGTGAATCATTCAAAATAAATATCTGAGCTTATGGCCGGATTTAAACCTGTAAGTTTTCATTACGATAATTTGCAAATATAAACTCTCTTGTAAGTAGGTTATAGACTGATTTGTAAAGTCGAATTAATTGTCATAAGTTACTTACATAATCGGAAGCAACTTACAAGTGTCATGGCGGTCTAAAGCCACGTACCTAAATTTAAAAAAAAGTAACTTAAACATATTTGACACAGAAACCCATGAATCTGTCAATAATCTCGCTACAGCCCGCTTATTGCTTATTTATTGGGCAATTCTCATGAATGCCAGTTAAAGATGCCTAGGCGCTCCTTAGCATATGTAAATACTTAGATGCTTCGTGCATAAGAAAGTGAAATCATTATGCAAATTACCCACTGAGCTATCGGGAGAAATTCAATAAACACAAATTGCCTATAAATTGTATTTATTATCTTTAGAAAAATATTATTAAATTTTAAAATGTCAGTGTAAAATATAGTCATGAATGAAAGTTTTAATTACAAAGACACTAATTTATTATATGTTCAGACTTGATTGATTGGCTTTAAACTGTTAATTGGTTCTTTGTCACTACAGAATTCTATTCTAGTTATGACATTTTTCTTTTCTATTAAACTGTTTTTAATCAATATTTCGTTGATTACATTAACGACATTTTCATTGTTATCAAATATTCGTAATTGCTAATTCCAGTTTATAGAAGTCGGAACAGGAACTCATCAAGATCGCACCTCAACCAGACGCGGTCGCAGCCAAAGACTTTGGAGGGGGTCAAAATAAGTTAAGCACATTAGAATTTATTGCACATTTTTTTTGTAAATTAAGTATTTTTAGGAGGTTTGTCAATTTGCCGTGTGCGATTTTGGGGGGGTCATGACCCCTACGACCCCTTCCCTCGGAGCGCCACTGACCTCGAGCCAAAATGCCAATGAAGCCTAAAACATTTGTAAAGTAGATTCGGTCCTAGGAGGCAGAATCCTGCGACGACACACAACAGTGAAGATACAAAATAAATAGGTACACAACACATGCCATTTTAAATATTCGACAATTTCGTTACTAAGTTGCAATTTCCTTATCATCAAGTACAGGTCATGGTCTGCTTTCAATGAATATACCAGTAAGGCCGCAATGATGGCCAGTTGTAACCTCTACACTGTCATTTTCTTATATCACCGTATAAATTAGACGTTTCTATAATGTTATTTTAATTTACGATTTCCTATCGTGTGAATTGTTGACAATGGAAATAATACTATGAATTTCTAACGGTATGGTTTTGTAAGCAATTTTACATTTCATCTTAGAGTGCTGTCATCTTTTTCGCATTTGTTCTTCATTATGTCGTTATAGATAAATGGCGTTCAATATTTCCTGCCTAATAAGGGTGAGAATTATGCCAAGTGTCCAAACCTAGAGCAACTAACGGCCGATTCCTATGATTTACCGAACGTTATTGGTCAAAATTAAGACTCTTATGCCCGTTTTCACCAACCATGCCTAAACCATCACCTAAGTAGAGGCCTCCTAGCGTAGGTAGCCCTTAAATACAACACCCTACCTAACTTCATTTTCACCATACTAAGTGACACTTTACTAGGATCACCTATTTTGTAGTGATAACCAAAACCGTATTTATATTGATATTTTTACGATTCCTTATTTCCTAATATTTTTTTTATTTAAATTTAAATATGTATGTTAGTTATTAAATAGAACAAAATGATTAATTTTATTTTAAGTCGGCAAATATTTATTAATTAATATTTATTTTAGCCAACTTTTCCGACTTTCGGAGTCGATGAAAATATTCCAAAATCCATTCACATACTTGTCGAGGTGTGCAAACAGCTCACAACTTAGTTTTGTGTGAATTGATAACACAAAAGACTTTCATCTAATCGTAAATCGCGTATACAATATTGAGCGCTATCTTAGCCGTAACATAAAGATTTTATTAGAAACTGTAAAACGATGGAAGCTAGTTTCTATCGTAAAAGATCTTAACACCTTTGAAGATTTATCTCGTAAACGCTCTCATACAATGACGTGTTATTCATGTGTATTCGCATAACGAAATAAGCGCACTTAGGTACGCTTTTTCATAAAAAATATTTAAATCATACTATGTTTTCTAATTATCACCAGCTTAAAATAATCCCCTCATATCTCTCTGTGAATGTTGTTCATCTTCTTCATTCATTTCTACAGCGCATGTACTCGTAACAGTATACGAACAACATCGTACGAAAACCAGGGTAAGGGTTACGGGGCCAGACGGGAAGACGACCAGAACCAGAAACTCCTTACCGGTAAAACGGGGCTATTTGAAATTCATGTGGTTAATTGGTTATGGAATGTACTTCTTATACATATTTACCATTTCAATGAAATTGTATATTTATTATTATAAAAATAAATATTAAAAATGAAATTATTCATAGTTAGTTAAAATCTTGTGCCTTGTTCGTTCCAATTAACGCCATGAATTTCAAATAGCCTCGTTTTACGATATATCATTGATGGCAATTGAGATGAACCCAGTATATTAAAATAAAGCTGACCAGAGCTGTAGTCAGGAAGGCACTAGAATGAACAAGAACAAGTGTAAGTTTTAGTACAGCAAGAAAGTAAAATTGTATACATTGTTTGTTTCTGCTGTGCGAAGTCATTTTACGGTGTATTACTGCGCAGACGCAGTACATATTGAGTGATGTGAATACAAAACAAGGTGTGAAGAATGCCTCCGCATGCTGTTATGTTCACGTTTGTACATTATTTTACGAAACGCAGTAACAACATATAAAACAATAAGTGTTAGAAAACAATCTAGATGAAATCTCTCGAGCAAACAATCAATCTCACTTCGTTCCACTTATCAGCATTTTTTTCTTTTTAAAGACAGCAACGTGCTTCACACATTGCGTTTAGTCGTCCTACATTACTTGCTAGGAATGGGCTCACCGTGGTAGTTCAACAAGTGGCGATTTGAACTGAACGACAGCATTGGACTTATAAAGGCAGTTTCTTTTACAGTAATGTGATCACTTTGCACTTTTACCAAACCTAATCGAATCGACTCCTGATTTTTGTTGCTGTCCAAATGTTGATTCGGCTAAAAATTAATATAAGAAAAGAAAAGGACAATTATGAGAATGCTAGATTGGCTGGTCAGCCCGAGGATATCGGCATTGCCCTGTAATTATGTTGCGAAAGTCTGATGGCAGTCGCTCCGTGTAAAATACAGCCGCATCTGTTTAGACTGGAAGGCTGGCCTCAACAGTTGGGAAAAAGGCTAGGCAGAACGAATACTAGATTGGCTGGTTTTTATTGAAGCTAAGCAAGCATAAAGGATCTGTATACAATGGACATAGAATAGCAAGAATAAGTATATAAAAACAGAGTAGGAGGAATCTAAGAATGATTTTTAAGCAATAAAGGCATAATGTAAATCGTAAATGATAATGATGCCGATTTTATACAGGCATGTTTCTTCAGGTTCTTTCAGTGGCGTAACTATAGGGTCAAGGGTGGCAGAGCTGGCGAAATGCCACGGGCCCCGGCCCGACGGGGCCCCCAGCCCGATGGGGCCCCCAGCCCGAAGGGGCCCCCAGTCCGACGGGGCCCCCGGCCCAAGAGGCCGCGAACTCAGAAGTAACCTAACATTTTTAACAAAATAAAGTAAAAATTATAGTAATTCTGTTGAGTAGTTACTTCAGTGATTTATTAAAATTAAATTACAACGTGACGATTTTTACTGGGGCCCCGTCCAATGAATTTGCCACGGACCTCTGATAGTATAGTTACGCCACTGGCTTCTTTAACAAAATTCGTCACAATGTTATCGAGTTTTTTATACAAAACAAACTTCAATACATAGTGCAAGTTCTGTGGCAAATATTCGCTGGTAACGGTGCAACCTTTACCCGGTATGTTAGGTGAGTCAGCTGCCTGCCATGCTGGCATGCACATTCAAATATCTCTGCATGTATGACGCAGAGGACGAACGTGCGACTTTTAACTGACCGCATGAACCTTTGTGTGAACGTGAAGGATTGCTTTTATGGAAAACAGGTCTAGAATACATGCATGAGATTTGAAATCTAGCTGGTAAATGTGATAGGTACTCAATCAAAACTAGTAGGTGTGGCTATTACTTTGCAAAGAGGCAGTATGAATTATACAAAGTTAGTCGGAAAGGGGGTACTAAGCCGAAAGGGTGTTAAAGTACCCATAATAATGGATAACTTTTGTTTTGCAACTTTCCCCAAAAGTCAATAGTTTAAGAGGAATAGCTGTTCAAAGATTTCATAAAAAACACGCTAAATTCTATCTATCCTCAGCTATGATCACCTGTGTTTACATTTTAGGTCATATTTGGGGTCACGGATTAGAAGCTCCATTTTCTGAATTCGTAACTAAAGAAGGGATGAAGAATTTTTGAAAAAACTAAAATTAAAATCATTTAGCATTGATTTTTCTTTTGTCGAATTTTTAAATTTTAACACTTTCTATAAAACAATCATCAGTGATACATTAAGTGGCCCGCGGCTTAGTACCCCCTTTCCGACTAACCTTGTATATTTCGTAGGATAATCGGAAAAATCGGATCTTTGCGATAATTCTAGGACGATTGCAAAGGACCGGATATTTGGAATCTAAGACAGATTTTCGTAGTCATTCGCGCTATTTTCAGGATCATTGCAAAAATCCCAGTTTGTTTAGGAGGATTGGAAACAAGAACGCTGAAGAGTCGATTTATATCATCTTTATTCTGGTTGGTCAGAACACGGTTCTTCACAAAGATCTATAGACATAGAATAGTGATCACGATCAGCCAATCAGTGCTCATAACGTGAGCGATATTCACGACATACCTGGACATAGCTCGAAAGATTACGTAAATCTGTCCAAACATTCGGTCCTTTGCAATTGGTCTAGGATTATCGTAAAGATCCGATTCTTCCGATTATCCTACAACATAATTTATTAAGCATTTAAGCCTTTATTAATCCACAACTTAAACTTAATTACATAAAAAAGAAAATTAAATGGGTATATCTTGGGTATAGGCCTCCTCCAACCGTCTCCATTTTCCCCTGTTTTTCGCCAACTCAATCCAGTCTCTGCCCGCTACTTTTTGGATATCGTCGGTCCAACGATCTTTGGGTCTGCCTCTTGGTCTTTTTCCTCCTGGGCCTTTCCACATTGTGGCCAGCTTTGTCCATTTCCCAGCTGCCATACATAAGATACGGTGTCTCTTTTTGATAACGGTCATGTTCAGCTTCAAACTAAAGACGGAAATTAGAGCTGCAAGGGTTTTTTGTTTTGTTATCAAAACCACGAATTCTTCGTAAGCATCGCAAGTAACGATCACACCTATGATGTTAAAAAACCGGAACAGTTATGAATTGTATCGGATGTTATGTTCTAATTTATTCAATAGTTGCGTTTGCGCCGGTAACGCGTAACGTAACGCGATTTACAATCTCTAATTGTAGTGAATAATTGCATATTACTATAATACTAAGTTTCTTGCCTTCATAACGATATTTATCTCAATTGTTGGTCTAGATTTTTTATTTTTTATTACATACATACATAAACATACGCCTTTTTCCCATGGGGGTAGGTAGAAACTATAGAACGCCACATGCTACGATCCTTACATACTCCTTTCGCTTTATCCATATTCATACACGCACGCCGGTTGATAGTACTACGCACCTGTCCTTTGTGAAGAACATCACCAATAACATCGATGTATGTCCTTCTAAGGTGTCCTCTACTGGCGTTTCCATTGACATCCGCCATATAAATTCCTTTTGTTAATCATCGTTCACTCATTCTCTCGACATGACCAAACCACCTAAGCATACTCCTTTAAATTTTTGTCACTACATCATATTTTAAACCGCAACTTTGTCTCATCACATCATTCCTCAATCTATCATTCATAGTTTATTTTTTATTACGTTCAAGTATTACCTGTGAATTGATGCTGTGAGCTGATGTTTATAAATAAGTTCACAAAATTAATTAGACAACTCAATACGCTCTTTTTTCTTAGGCCGCCTATACACTTGTAAGTTGTCTCCGTAAAATTTATGTTTAAGTGACTTATGACAATTAATTCGACTTCACAAATCAGTCGATAAGCTACTTAGGGACCGTCCATTAATCACGTGAGGCTTGAAAGGGGGGAGGGTGTTTAGCAAAAATCACGAAAGATCACAAGGGGGGAGGGGGGTGTAGTAAGATATCACGTGTATTTATTTTTTCGTCAAACGCGCGATTTCTGAACCGAAAAGCGGCGTGGAGTGTGACCTTAACTCTAGTTAAAAAATGCTAAAAAACATCACATGATTAATAGACGGCCCCTTATAAGAGAGTTTACATTTGAAAATTTATCGTAAGTTAATTACGTAAGGGGCTTACGTGAGGAAAACTTACAGGTGTGAAGCTGGCCTTAGAAATTGAATCAAAATCAGCACCCAGCAGCCTGTATTCACATCAAAATACCAGAAATATATAGGTAGATATTTACATTAATACAGGTAGGTACAGTTAGACGACATAGAAATTGCGAAAATGACGACCAACCCAATAGTAAACGACTGAGGTGAATGCGGTTCTCATGTTAAGTTCAAGTTTATTTACGACATGCGTGGGCGCAACGCAATAATTCCTACTTTAATGGAAATAGAATTACTATTAAATATCTCGTGACTGCACAGTCAACTATGTCATGACAATTTGTCGTGACATATGACAATATTACAGTAAATAATTGCATTACGGAATGCGGATCTTAAATTATTGTACTCCATATTAATGTTAGCCATTTTTTATTCTTGTTAGTCAGCTCGTGTACGAGGCTCATTAACAACCATGCGGATCATATGATTTGCAAGGTTAAGCTGCCCTTGCCGCGGTGAGTCCGTGGATGGGTGACCGTTCGTTACACACCGAGACCCCTCCGTGCCTTGGAGGGGTCTAGGTAGGTACGGGTAGTCAGAAGCCCGAAAGTCTGACAACCGGTCTAACTTTAAGATATCGGCATTGCCCAGTAACTGAGTTGCGGAGGTCTGGTGGCAGTCGCTCCGTGTAAAATACTGGTATTAAGCCGCATCTGATTAGACTGGAAGCTGACCTCAACATAGTTGGGAAAAGGCTAGGCAGAAAATTCTTGTTAATCACCATATAAAAAAAAAAAATTTGCCCCACACTAGGATTTCTCCCTTATCGTGGGTGCGTTTACAAACACAAATCTTCACAAGCACAAACATCCAGACCCGGAACAACAATCTGTAGGCCATACAAATGTTTGTTCCGTGCAGGAATCGAACCCACGACCCGTAGCGCAGGAGTCGATCGCTAAGCCACTGCACCAAACGTGTAATTCAAGTTGGGAAAAGGCTAGGCAGAACGTTCTTGTTAATCAGCATTGTTAGCAACTATGCATTCTCCTGTTGAGTTTTGAAGTCCTTTTATGTTTTTGAGTGTCACTAGAAGTCAGATAATGGTCCAGGTGAGTTTTAATACTCAAAAACACATCTCTCAATTCTTCATATAGCACCTTGACTGTCTGTTAAGGCCTGGTCAGACAGAGAGCGTGGTGAGGTGTGATATTCACGTCGCGTTTTGATCGCGTGCTCTTGGCGTGCAAATTACCATGACAATGTATGGAAGACGCCACACAGAGACTACCACGCGAAGCTTGGCGTGGTGTGGCAGTTTCTGTGTGGCGTTTTCCATACATTGTCATAGTAATTCGCACGCACGCGACGTGAATATCACACCTAGCCACGCTCTCAGTCTGACCCAGGCTTTTAAAGATGATAAGCAGCTGCTTAATCCAGTTTTTGTGTTTAGATTATTTAAAGACTGCAGGTGTAGACCGCTAGGCAACCCAGATCATCATACTGATCAGACTCATTTTAGCAACCAATTAGGTACCCTCATACATAACATCACGCCTGTATTCCCCGAAGGGTTGGGCAGAGGTGTATAGTAACACCCTCATCTCGCCGTTATGTTTAAGTCCCATGTAATAGGGGGCGAGCCATCAACCGGGCACAAATCCAAACTCCGAGCTGCGGAAAACCCAATAACACTTTGCCCGACCTGGAAAACGAACCCAGGACCTCACGATCAGCAGTCGCGCTTGCCACCACTAGACCAACAAGGCAGTACCCACGCAAAGTAAAAATAAAAATATTTCTATTATGTGGCGTGTTTTGAAAATTTCAGCACGTAGGTTGTAAATAAAACCATGAAGGTCGTAAAGCTATACCAACACTAAACATGGTTTATCTTCGTGTAGATTTAAGTGCACATATAAATCTGCCTTGTAAAGTTTTTATCCAAACATTATATCATCACTGTTTAGAACATGGATATTTTTGTCAGCTCACAAGTATCATTGAATCATTGACATTTTGAACTGGTTGAGAGGAAAATGTTATGTGGAAATGGAAAACCTTACTACAGACTAATTTCCTAGCCTCATTAAAAAACGTACCTACATGATTTATTTATTAAATAGTAAAAACTATAAAATGTTTACAAACAATTTCCATTTCAAAAAACATCTAATGACAGAACTCGACATCTTTACATTAAATCGTCTGTGTATCAAAAGAACTTAAAAACAATAATCAAATAGCCCACCATAGCAATTTGTCTCAATATCTTTTGTGCTAACAATTTCTGCGACCCAAGTGCCTACGTGCGATAGAATATGGCGGACGTCGACCGGGTCAGCGACCCCAATGCGCCGGGCTCGCATGCCATCCCGGGTAAAAATAGCCCCTGTTCCAAGCCTCAATAGCCTTCGTACACGCATTGCCCATTTACTGGAATACAGAGAAATTTGCGTACAACATTGTAGGTATAATAGAGAATGCGTGCGCAAGAGTCACGCACTGACGTTTTGTGCTCACTGGATTATTTGCTTGACAATGTATGTCAGATGTAGATTACGATGGTGTCAGCGAGCTTTTTCTCAATTATATGCCTATGGTAACAATATTAAAGTAAAAAAGAATAACATATACGTGTCTGGGGAATATGAATGTTCTATTTTCCATATTGTCGATCTCATTATGTAGATTTCATAAGGCGAATGGAATCTCCGTATTGTTACGCTAATAGAAAATGATTTGTTCAAGAAATGTTGAACAGGTATTTGTGAGGCGCCCACACTACTTCAAATCCCCTGGTACAATATTTTTCTGTTCAAAGTTAATGCGCTTCTCTTTATGCAATCAAGTCACTAACAAAGCTGGGTCTAGATTTATTGCTTTACACTCACAATGCAGAAATTCAATTCAAGAATCCTTTTATTCTTCTAAATTCTTTTATTTTGGATCCATTGAAACACGTATTTATCGTAAATCTATTCAATTTTGTTATTTTTGTTACATTTCGCAATGGAACGACAAACTAGGTACTAATTGGTCACGCAAATGTTGTAAGTGCTAAATCTCGTATGGAATTTGGAGGACGCGAGTTATGTAACGTGGGTGGCGCCCGCGCATACAGAGGTATCAAGTTAACGACTTAGTTCAGAATTTTAATTTCACACAACCTTGACTTAATTTATTTGAAAACAATGCTGTATTTTAATAATCTATCTCATAAGATAGGCTATTGACAGATCGTACAAGAGTAAAGCACTCAACCGCTAAGTATAGTACAACAAAGGCCACACATTTTGGTAATTGGCATTATAAACTCCTTTAATGTTATGTGTTCAAGCTGACGTGACTAATAAGTACATGTACTCATAAGATTGATGACCTTATTTTTTGACGTAGGTACCTATGTGTATAATATTATTATTTCTTGATTTTCCAGGCTTCCACTTTCCAAAAGGAGGTTAATAAAAAAAATGAAAACTCTTGGCATTTTACTCGTTGATGAGTTCTGCATGTCATTCCCAAGCTTCCTCATTGATATGAACAGAGGAGGTCGTGTAGGTAATACGAAATTACTTGTAATTAGCATACAAAGAGATAATATCTCGATCCGCGCCCACTAGCACGAACCTTCGAGCTTAATCATCCGTTGATTGAGGTGTGCATAGTACCACTTACCACATTCTAGGCACCTATTCATTCAGAAAATTGTGATATTAACATTATTGCGTTACCCATAATTACTTACGAGGATATTTTCAGATAATTATTATAGGGAAAAACACGACCATGATTGTGTCTTGCTTGGGTAATATTTTAAGACCATTTTGTGAGCACCTAGGTATCAACGAATATAAAAGTACCAAATATGGTTATATTAAAATTGTATGAAGGAAACTGAGATGTTAACATTTTACTTGAGTCAGATCACCTTTATTAAATGTAGGTTTTCGTATGAGTCAGTGACCAACACCGCAGATAACGATCACAGTAGAGCAATAAACTTTAAAAAGGATTTAATATTATGTACAGAACCTTACTGTATCTTAGCGTGAACCACGCAAGTTGAGATTACTTGACTAAATCTACTGACATGACTGCCTCGTCGGTCTATTGGCGGCAAGTGCGACTGCTGATCGTGAGGTCCTGGGTTCGATCCCCAAGTCGGCCATAATGTTATTGTGGGTTTTTCCGTGTGGAATCCCTCAGTAGCAGCCCGGAGTTTGGCTTTGTGCCCGGTTGATGGCAATCGCCCCCTATTACATAGGACTTAAACATTACGGCGAAATGAGGGTGTTACTATACACCTCTGCCCAACCCTAGGAGGAATACAGGCGTGATGTTATGTTTTGTTAAAATTCTAACTCTTAAATTCAAAATGAAGACGAATAGCTAAACTGATGTAAAATAAATCTGTCTGGTCATTAAATAAACTAATTAGCGATTGTTCTCCTTCGTTATGTTCATCATTACTTATCCCCATACAATGTGCGGCTAGACGCGAGAATATTATTAGTCAATGACTAGGTCCATCAATAAAAACTGTTGCTTGTGCAATTATCATAATGGCATGCGATGTCTTAGAACCGGTAGTGCAGCATCACGCTATCAAAGTAGGTGAGGGTCCCCCAGTGACTTCCGAAATGACACTAAACAATAATGTACGGTAATGTAGGACGCGTGTAATTGCGTTACCGGTTAGACTGGCTTTGAATGACAGCGGAGCGGATACGATAAAATAATACCGATAGGAGCGGAATTAGGATCCACTTGGTGAATTTTTATTGACCCTGTGGCGGCATCTATCACGCCACATGAGAACTACGCAGCATGACGATTGTCTAGCAGACTACAGCGACAACAATGACAGCTGTCAAAGGAAATGTCACAAATCCTGCATCGCGATATCAAGATCTCCCAACATCAACGTTGGGCAGTAGCCCGCCAAGCATAAGACCCGCCTGATAGGAAGATCCTCCCTTTTCGTAGGAGGAACACCATACCTCGTTCCCCTACAACCCTGCTTTGCCTCAATTGAGTGTCAGGCAGGCGCAGCCGAAGACTTTGAGGGAGTTATATTAACAGTAAAATAAGTCGGCACATTAGAATTTACTGCACAAATTTGTTTTTTGTAAATTAGGTATATTTATTTTTAGGTGGTTTGTCAATTTGACGTGTACGATTTGATGGGGGCCATGACCCCTACGACCCCCCCCCCCCCCCCCAAACCGCTACTGGTGTCAGGGTTAAGAAAATTCAAGGGAAACGTCTTTAAACAAAAGTTTATTATGTAGTTATGTATAAAGCAGTGTCTACTTATTATGATTTGCAACTTGCAATTTAGTGCTTGACCTCTCAGTGTAAACAGTCAATTTAGCCTAAGTGCCTGTAAAAGCCTGTTTAAAATAAAAACTTTGATCTTGAACTTGATAAGTGTAAGTACCGCAAGCCGCACTTCTATATATTTATTTCCTGAAAGCCCCAGCTTTTTGTTGTCTATGTAGTTGTCACTTATCCAATTAAAACACGAACATTTATCCAGTAGAAGTGGATAATAAATCATTAACTTAAGCAGTGTTCAATTAACACAATCTTCGTAATCGTGGAACAATACTTATGGGGTCCCACGGATTGTTAATGGTTCTATTTACTGCAACATAATAAATGTCTAGTTCATGGCATGGTGTTGCAGCAATTATTTATGTGTTCGCAATACTTCCCGTTTGAGACATTGACTTCTGTGTTTTTGCTGCTTAGACATCGCCGCAAGGTTGCCTGCTTGTCGGTCTTCTATAGACTGTACTTTGGAGAGTGTGCTCAAGAACTCCACAACCTCATCCCACCGGGCCCCCCAACATCCTTCTTAATGCGCACTGCAAAAGAGTGGAACTCACTACTCTGTGTTCCCGAACGCATTCAACCTGAATCTCTTCAAAGTTAGAGTTAACAGGCTTCTTCTGGGTAAGCTCACTCCATCGTAGACTTTGTCTCTGTCTCCTCTGACCTAGACTAGAGTCAAGAGCAAACCCATTTCAAATAAAAAAGAAATGGTTTCTGAAGCCCTAATATGTTAATAAGGCACGTTACAGGAATGATAAGCAGTGATAGCCTAGTGGTGTGACCGTTGGACTGCCAAGACATAGAATAGAATATGATTCATAGATAGGATAGGATTCATGTGCGAATTATATAATTATAACTTGCTTAAAAGTGTGACGGAAAACATCGTAGATAAGGACACATGCTTGAAAGATATTTCTCAATGGCATGTAAAGCCAATTCAAAGACAGGATATTTAGGATGTCATGGCCTGCGTGCCCTGATACCTGCACGTTACAGGAACTAATGCACGCTACTGATAACGCTAAACTCGTAGCTAAGTTCTGGGCCGATTCAATTTAGATTGCCATCGACACGCTAAGAAGAAGAATAAGGCACGCAGAACACTTCCTCGATGCAACAGTTTGGTTGTCTCTATGGTACTCTACAATTATTGGAATTATGCTCTCCACTCTACCGAGACCCTAAGAGCTGTACCAAATGGGAATCACGGTCATGGTGTCTTGATTCGAGGCTTTCGCGGTTCAAGGGACTTTTCTTAATTTTCATGTTACTTATCTTAGAATATTGGGAGAACATGCGTGTGAGACGCAAACATTTTACTGACGAAGGTTTAGAGTAACGCGGAAGTACAAAACCGTGCAAAAAAGCGTAGTATCAATGACCTTCGTAACCAAAATGTTCGCCACAACCAAATTACATCACAACAACAATATTAACACTCATAATTGAATTAAAAACAAATGCTCGTTGACATACTCATTTGTTTCGTAACTTCGACAATGAGATGGTGAGATTGGTCGTCGCGCGCGCGTCCGGTCAGGTCTAGTCAACAGGCAACAGCTGGTGACGCAATGTGGTGTGGCCTTTGAATTCGGCATGCTATCCGTCAGACGAGTTTGTACGGGATATGACCAATGTCGATCGCTGTTGGGAAATGACATGTGAACATGCCAATAATGCTGTTGTTGTACTAGGCTTTCGAAAGCTGGAAAACTGTGAATAATCACTAGGCGACAGATTTCAGTAGCGGTCTGCAACATGGCCCAAGTTCTACAGAACATTAATAGGCTGCATATAATATGATGATCGTTTAACATTTTTGGGGTTCGGTACCTAATGGCGTCTTTGTTACATCACCTGAACATATTAAGGCTGACTTCCAGTGTAATCAGATAACCACGGTGGCAGCAAAGTAAATACGGATATCTACATTTTTGCGAAAATGCTTTTAATACAAAAATGAGCTTATATCAACCCTATCTACATAGCTGTATTAAAATTATTTCAAACGCATTTAAATGAAGACATCTACACTCGATTTTTAAAAAACAGTTTTTTACTAAACGTATTCTCCTGTAAAATTGCGATTTTGCAGATGTTTTCTTTTACTTTGCTGCCATCGACCAGATACAACAGAATATCAGTCTTTCAAAACGTCTAATAGCTGTTTTTTTTGTTTCAGGTCAATATGAAGAATGAACACTGAATGACCATGTGTAAGCTTAAGAAAACAGTTCACTGTATCATATTGGAATGACAGTGGTAAGTACCATCAAGTCCCACGCATAGAATATCAACAATCAAGATCGATTACACGTCATCTTCAAAATTGATATTCGACCCAAAATCTTAAAACTAGTATTGAGTCATCTCATTTATATATTGCATTGTTTTCGTATGAAGCTTTAGACTGAGGATGTGAGAATAAAGACACTGGCGTCGATTCTGTTGCACCCTTTGACAGGACTAAACTAAGGGTATTTGTCTCTTTCTGTTTCAATAGAAAAAGAAAGTGACAGTTGCGTTTAGTCTAGTTTAGTACTGTCAAAATGTGCAACAGAATTAACACCACTTTGCGACGAAGTCCATCTTACGACCAACCCTCATGGCTTAGATACGGTGACTTCAATAGAGTCTCTAACGAAGTCACTAACTGTTCCAGAGCATAGTAGGAAACACAAAATTATTTCGGAACATGATGCTCGGAACAAAAACTCGTCTAGTTATAGTTCAGTAGATTTCTTCCTCTACCTAGGAAAGCGAGAGCAACAGAATGAATAATAAAGAAAGTTGTATGATCTAATAATTAGGTAGTACCTAATGAACTTACCGAAAAGCTCAAAACACATAATTTATTCGTATACCAGATACAATAGAGGCAGACAATGTCACAGTCGGCGCTGGGCCTCGGCGGGGAGCGGAGGTACTCGGTGCCGTCCAACCCGCTGATGCACGACCACCGGGGCATGCACTCTGAGGATCTGCACGCGTGGTCCATATACAGGTGAATATGCTACTATTACTACACACACCTTTACGTAATCAGCAGGACAAAGGTCTTTATCGATAACCAGGTATTTACCGTCGCCTTGCTAAGCAAGCAGATATAGTCAAATCAAATCAAATCAAATCAAATATCGTTTATTTGTCAATGTAGGTATATTACAATAGATGGTAAGTAAGAAATTAGTTCGCTACATTGTATCCATACAGATATACAAATTAGTTTGTGTTTTGTAATTCATAGTGATCACATATTCCAGCTATGTTGTACCAATCTCTCTTATTCAAAGATCTCTTTGATGTTATGATCTGTTTGTCAGATTGTCCATGAGTCCGTTGTCTTAGGATGGAAAGACTTCTGAGGTTCGTTAACCGGCAGCAGGATCAACTGCGTCTAAATGAGATCGACGTTGGCAGAAAGTAGATGGTGTTTCAGAAAGACAGTAATAAGAAGACAAACATATTCTTTTAACCAATACAGTAGCATTCGAATAACAGTGTAGCCGTCTGGCGTGAGAATAACTAACGCAGATTACGAGATGATAAAGCATTGTGAGTGATAACATATTTTTGTTGTTTTAGGCAAAATCTGAACTCCGACTTCACCGACAGCGCATTGGGAAGTACTGACAAGAGTCCTCTGCCGTACGGAAACTTTCAGCTCAGAGATACCACCGTGCAGTCCATATTGTCGCACCCTCGATATGGACCCAAGTGAGTCTATATAAATTGCTATTTCAGACATAAATAATAAACAGCCTCGTTGGTCTAGTAATGGCAAGCGCGACTGCTGTTCGTAAGGTCTTGGATTCGATCCCCAGGTCGGGCAAAATGTTATTGGAATTCCTTAATAGCAGTCCGGTGTTTGGATTTGTGCCCGGTTGATGGAAATAGGCTCGAAATGAGAGTGTTACTATACACCTCTGCCCAGCCCTTCGGGAAGTAATGATGATGTTATGTTATTTTAATGTTATGGATATAATTATTTAGATATTACTATCTGTTCTACCGCAGCTGTGCCCGCGTAAATAACTTGACTACAACGCCACCTATCAGGTCCTAGCATAGCTTATGAACAATAAAACAAAATATTTTTTTAATTTCTCGACACAAAAAATATATTGTGTAAATATGACCTCAATTGGTTAAGTCGTTCAGAAGTTACACGATCACTAACAAACACACCAACGATTATATAAAGATTACCTATAATACGATGACACAACTGATAAGTATTGGCTTCTAATAAATGGAATAATTTCCTTTATATTGGAATAGAGGAGATTCATAGATTTATTACAAGTTTTTTCTTTTTTTAAACCACTTTGCCCCACACTGGGATCTCTCCTGTATCGTGATCGCGTTTACAGACACAAATCTTCACATGCACAAACGCCCAGACCCGGAACAACTATTTGTAGCCCATACAAATATTTGATCCGTACGGGAATCAAACCCACGACCCGTAGCTCAGAAGCCAACGCTCAGCCACTGCACCAAACGTGTCATCAATGTGAGAGCAATCTGCTAGGCATGGTAATGCTGACATTAAATAGGAATACCTCAGATGAATAATTATTACGGTCTATGAAGAAGGTTCAAAGTCCCTAGCAAAACTGAATGAGTGGGTCGTGGAACTGCAAGTATACTCCACCAAGAAGAACACAGCCTGCTTAGTTGTCGGCAATAAGACTGACAAGTATATCACTTTGGGACCCAGTGCATTATATCAGCAAGCACATTCGATCACCTGCGCGACGCGACGGTGCAACGAGTATTGCCAAGGAGGGTTGACGTCAGGCAGGCGGCCGGTCATAAAACAATAAGCCAAAACCTCTAACAACATGGATTTATAAAATACATGTTGTGCCGACCCCACCTAGTGTGGGATAAGGGCAGGAAGAAGAAGAAGATGATGAAGAAGGTTCATGTTCAGTAGAGGATATTCTAGTTAATTTAAAATTGTAAAACATGCTCTACGGATTTTTTACCTGTTAACATTTCCATTAAAACTTACCTCATAAAAACTGATTGTAACATAGGTATGTACAATACTAACAAACTTTATTACAGAATCGGCCTCGCCTTTAATTAAATTTATGTCACGGTGTTTACCTTACCTTGTCCTACAGCAAACCTTAACGCTTTGTCACCAGATCGGCTCTCGGGTCCAATATGTACACGTACCTGAAGTTCGGGCTACCTCGGGTGTTTCCGCCGAACCATAACGGATCGCAGCGGTCCGGCACGCCTAAACCGAAAACTTCCATCGGGAGTGGCATGAAACCTGTGCCTAGGTAAATATTGTGAACGATCCTATGTCCTTTTGTTCTCGGTTAATGGCAATAGGCTCGCCCCCTATTACACATAACTGGCGAAACGAGGGTGTACTAAAAACACCTCTGCCCTACCCTTCGGGGAATACAGGCGTGATGTTATGTTTTAGATCCTATGTCCCTGAAGATTCGGTCCCTTACAGCACAATTTTTATTTATGTAGTGTTCTCCTATAAGTTACATATCGAGGTATCTGATACCCAATTATTCTATGGGTCAAAGAACACACCTACATGCAATGCACCTGTTGATTTTTACAAGCCTTTCAAAAGTTTGTAATCACCACCGAAACAGATTTTGTTACAAAATCGCACTACGTAAACAGTGGCCGGTGGCCAGATTATCTACTGGTACATCAATGACCTGCAAAAGAATACAATGGGCACGTAACCACGACCTCTGGTTATTCTAACATAATCTATAGGTTTCTGTATGAATTTTTCATGTATTTTTTAAAACTAAACTTAGTACCTATACCATATTCACGGAACGAAAAAATAAAATGAAAACAAACAACATTTGACTACTCTTAATAGATACATTTCTGTAAAATATTTCATAACATTAATTTCTAACAAAAATAAATTGTGTGATGTTAATCTATTTGAAACACTTCTTATTCAAGTAAGTTTCGAATTTTTCATCGATTTTGCAGCAAATATCTTTGTGTTGAAATGTTGTTTATATTTTATTTTTTCGTTCCGAGAATAGGGTTTAGTAATCGTAATCTATTGACTTATTCCAAAAAAATTGTAGGATCCAGAGACAAAGTCGAGGTATGCGCGAGACATCATCAGGTTACGACAGTTCAGACAACGAGACTACCACCAACTACAAGTATAGTCGGAAGTACCGCTCTGACCCGGATTTTAGGATGCAGAACGTACATCCTTCCTTGCAGGTATTTACTTTCTACTAAACTATGTAGACGGATCGAAGAAAAGTTGTTTCTCTGTTTGTTAATTTTTCTAATGTTCTCATTTTGGCGTTATGGGCAATAACAAGTTTAATAGCATTAAATTCCAAAAGTGATGACTTTGTTCCAAATAAATCAGTAATAACTAGACCACTTTGATCTTACTTATTGCTTACTTGCGACGCGCCCCGGCTTCGCACGGGTGCAATGTAGATACTAATGTGGGGCATATAAACCTTACTCTTGATTCACTCTATCTATTGCTGAAAACTGCATTAAAATCCGTTGCGTAGTTTAAAAGATCTCAGCGTACAGATAGCGGGAGCGACTTTGTTTTATACTATGTAAAGATTTTTTACTATGTAAAGAAGATCATTTTCACAAAGAACCATGTTTGATCTTTGATAACACATTGGTGCGTCACCTGTTATGTCATATGGTCAAATCTCACATCTGCTAGATTACGTAGCACTGTTTTAGGAACGGAAGTGGATCAAATTTTTGCTGTGCCTTTTATCTAACACAAAATCTGTCGCTCCGTTAGCACGTAGATCCTATCACCGTTCTCTGTACTATGTAATATTTTTTGTCCTAGCTAAATATTTGCCTTTCATTCAGCCGAATACTGGCATGCCAGTAGTCGCGATGCAGCAAGCAGGCATCCGCGGCGACGGTCAATGGACGAACTCTCGCCACAAGTCAGTCAGCGAAGCTAATCTATTGGGCATCGACGCGCGTCCACAACAACGCTCTCACTATAGCAATAGAAGAAACAGCGTCGCCGATTACGCTCCTGATGGAGACCACCAAAGGTAAATACTACGCGTCTGATGAAACTTCGCTGCACAATTTTCTTCCAAAGAGGAAGGTAATGAGTCACCACACTGGGTATTGGTGTTGGAGACTGTCAAGCCTGGTGACGTTGACCTTGAACTTACGTATCAAAGGGTTCTTTAACATATTTGCACATGAGTTTAATGCTCAAATGAGTTGTGCGCTTCTCGCTTATACCTTTTATAATTATTCTGTTCATTACCTAAACGCAAAGAGAAAGAAATCGAATTAATAACGTATTGTTGCAGCATATCTCAATCCTATAATTACAGTAGCTATTGTAGAGGTTACCAGAAGATTTTCTAGTGTTATGGATTCATTTTAACTTTGTTCCAGCTACCTAATGTCACCTTCCCACCTGGGTGGTCGCATGTCGAAGGCAGGCAGTCACATGTCCGTCGCGCAGTCCAGAAAACACTCCACGCTAAGACCAGGAGACCATCTCGACGGATACACGCATTCGGCTTATATTTATCCTAATTATTATGTATGTACATACTTTTCTTTTATTTGGAGAAAATACGAGTGTATTTCTTTATGATGTTAGGGCTAGCGCGCACTGCCTTGCGTTTTTTTAACGTATAATCTGTGAAGTATGGAGGATCATAGAAGAGTACGCACTGCGAATACTGATTTACTTGTATTTATTTTATTCGTTGCGATGAATAAAACGCACGTGCGCGCGCGTGCTTATAATAATGGTAGGTACTAACTCTTTAGCCTCTAAGTAAAAATAAACTGTAGAAGACCTTTGCTACGACAAAATTGGACAAAACAAAAAAAAGCCCTTATCGTCCTAGTCATAGCAAGAATGACTGCGAGCCTTTGGACCTTAAGGTCCGCAATCCATAATAACTTCTACATTAACTGTCGAGGTTCTCGGAGGAATATAATTAGCCATACTCTTAACGCTAGTGATGTTGACGTTATTTATAGAACCCAACTCTCTTTCTCAGGTAAACAGTTTAGAAATAACAGCACCGGAGAACAAGTCAACGCTCCTGGTATCTGGACTTAGCTTTGAAGTAAAGTCGGGAGAGATTCTGGCTGTACTGGCAACTTCTCACCACGAGGCCACCGGTCTATTGGATGTTCTGGCTGGCGTGCGGAAGGTAACACCCAACTCCATACTAAAGATATTCGAATATGCTGTATTCTTCTCTAACATTGTATCTTTTGTACCAGAAACTGACAGGCGACATAGTTCTCAACGGGCAGCCGGTCGCCTCCTCGACTCTTCGGAAGATCGCCGCATACGTTCGCAAGGACACGTCGTTATGCGCCGCCATGACAGTCGAACATACTCTGCGGTTCCATGCCGCGCTCAGAAGACCACGGAACAATGGACAGGTCAAGATGGACGATAGGGATCGGGTATGTAGCATGAAACAATACATTTGACTCTTCGTAGTACCATGCGAGTTTCCTGTTGGTATCTCTGATACACACGTTTCACCTTAGCTAAATATCCAAGTTTTGATTTCACCAACAAAGGCAGTACCTACTACTCCGCTTCAGGAGGCAACTAAGCAAGCAACGAGGTGTGAAAACGACAAAAGTCAAGAAATGGCATCTTGTTGTATGAATTTGTTAGTTCTAAATATTTAAACACCACTTTTTACCAAATTACCCATCGAAAGTCTTTAAACTTTAATCCACCATTCCAGATTAACCTCCTAATAGAAGAACTAGGACTAGAGCAAGTCCGGGACACCAACGTGGGTCGCCTCACTCGTTCCGAGATCCGTCGACTGAACGTCGCCTGTCAACTTCTTCTGGACATGGCTATCCTGATCCTGGACCAGCCCACCAAGGAGATGGACATCTTTGACACTTTCTTCTTGGTGGAGTACTTGAGGAACTGGGCTAGTACCGGCAGAGTGGTCATCATGTCGCTGCATCCACCGACTTATGAGATTTTTGCTATGCTTACTAAGGTAGGTTGTTATGAGATTTTAGTTTAATGTTTTTTAATTTTCTTTTGACTTGCAAGATGCAGCTGGACTGGAAATTGTAGTAGCAGAATTGTAGTAGACGTCTGGTCTAGATTTTATTACTGATTTAGTATTCAGCTGAACGTAGAAATAATAATATACCTAATGACTAGAATAAGTGAAGATAAAACCAGAATTTATGACACGAGCTGGATAGAAATAAATACCTAGACCCTAGGTCTCTATGCTACTCTCTTCTAGGTCCTAGAGGGATACTAATGTGATATGTTTCTGAGGTTCTTCATATTTTCAGGTGGTGTTAATATCAGCCGGTAGAACGATGTTCAGCGGGTACAGAAGGGATATGTTGCCATATTTCGCCTCCATCGATTATCCCTGCCCGGCTTTCAAGAACCCCTCAGATTATTATCGTAAGTAATGAATTTCTTACTTTCTCTCACTTAGGGAAATTGGTATCTAGAATACTTTAGAGCGTGTATAAGTGTCTGGCTCGTTGACACTGCTGAAATCCAATTTTCAAGTTGACGACATTTAAAAAATCTTTAGTATTTGCGGACTGACTCTACCAATCACTAGGTTGAAGTTTCAAAATGTATCCATCTCATCTACTATCAACTTTGGGTTGATTATTTCAGACAGACACTTAACAAAACCTTAATATCCTTTAATTGCCTTGCAGTGGACTTGGTGACGCTGGACGACCTGTCAGCAGCCGCAATGCTGGAGTCTTCAGGTCGTATCTCAGCGTTGGCGAACGTGTTCCTGGGAGCGCACGCTCCTCCCGACCCCCCGCCGCCCGTGCCGCTGCCCGCCCCGCTCACACGACCTAACGTGCTCGTGCAGGCTGGTGCGCTTATCGAGTGAGTCATCGTTTATCCTAAGACATATGAAACATTCTCATTGTAGTCCACTACTAGAAATGATATGGATGGATATAAATGGATGGTCTGACCACTCCCAAAAACGGTGGAAATTCCCTCAGTCCCAACGCTGGGGAAAATGGTGCGTGTATGTAGAACTAATCCTCCCCCACATTATATTCGTGAAGGTTATCGTAACTTCACAAACAGCATGTATAAATATCTAGAATGGGACATGCATCATCTACTTACTTTCCCGGAAACAGTATTCCTAATGATGACCTTGACCTTGGTGTTCTTCTTTTCGTGTGGTTAGTGACTAACCTGGTGTCAGAGTTTATGCCGCCCATGGGTCTTTGACTTTGCTTCACATGCCGTCGAGAAATATGTCTCAGGCATGCCGGTTTCCTCACGATGTTTTTCTTCACCGTTTTTAAGCTAACTAAGCCGTTTTTAACTGATAATTATACAATACGCATATGAATCCGAAAAGTCAGAGGTGCGTGGCTTGGTTTTGAACTGTGTGTGCGACGGTCACACCACTAGGCTATCACCTTGATTAAAAGCAGCGATGCTCGAGTCATCCCGCTATCTCGGCACTAGAGTCAGTTGCAACTTTGCAAGGGTTGTTATCTTAAGTAATATTCGTTAAGAATACAAAGCCTTTGCATTTAGGTAGGAGCCGGACTCTGACACGTCATCAGATTCTTCACTTTTTGCATTCATGTAATTAATCGTTGACAATATTATTTTCTTAATTTTCAGGAAAAGCCTGTTGTTCACGCAGTCGACGACTATGTCGAATGTGATAATGCGAGTACTTCTAGCAGCTGTCATGTCACTCATCACTGGAGCTGTGTTCTGGGACCTCCCGGCAACAGATCCTAAGGTATACCTTAAACATCTCATATAACCAGCTATCTAAACCGTTCCTCGTAACTTCCATCGCCGTCACAATTATTTATTATACTGAAAAACAGAATCAGTTTAGTTCGATTTTGCTGTTGGGATAGGTAAAAACCAACTTCAATATATTCCCACCCTTTTATATCAGGGGAATGTAGACGGAACAGTCTCAATTTCCTGGTTCTCATTTCTTAGAATCAATTCCATATTTGTTTTTCCCAGAGTAGATATAGTGCGCATACAAAAATACCTAGGTAGGTACTATGTATGTGATAGACTTCAGTGGCACAAGTGCATGCTTGAAGGTAGACAGACTGATTCCACGTATGTATGTGATGCATTATGTTATGAGATCTGGGGAGCTAGTAAAGTTTTTGATGAATCATATTTCGTTTAACTGCCTCGTTGATCTAATAGTGGCAAGCGCGACTGCTTTCGATCCTTCCTGGTTTCGATCTCCAGGTCGGGCAAAGTGTTATTGGGTTTTTCCGTGTGAAATTCCTCGGTAGCAGCTCGGAGTTTTGATTTGTGCCCGGCTGATGGCAATAGGCTCGCCCCCTATTACATGGGACTTAAACATAACGGCGAAATGAGGGTGTTACTATACACCTGTGCCCAACCCTTCGGGGAATACAGGCGTGATGTTGTGTTATTTTATATTTCGTTTCATATCCAGTCGCAACTGCAAACTATTACTGCCCAATGCAGCTTGCAAACAGTTATGATAACGAATATGAAATTAAATATGATTTACCAAATGTGATGTTATTAGCCCGACAATGAAAATATGTTTTTATGAAAGCAACTTATTTACGGGTCAAACAAATAACCGATCTCAATTCGAAACCACTGGTGTCAAAACCTACATCAATGATCAATCCAGTTTTTAACCGACTTCCAAAAAAAGGAGGAGGTTCTCAATTCGTCTGTATGTTTTTTTTTTTTATGTTTGTTACCGCAGTACACCCTCATTTATGAACCAATTTGAAAAATTCTTCTTTTGTTTGAAAGAGTATTTTTTCGAAATGGTCCCATTTAAATTTGGTGAAGATCTGATAAAGAACTTCGGAGATAAACAATGGTACTCCTCAATGACGAACAGTACGCATAATGTGATGATGTGATTATGTGTACGAGCAGCGTCTTTAGCAGGTCCAACCATGTTTTAATTAAGGCCACTAAAATGAATGAAATAAAAAACATTTTAACAAAAATAAAACCGACTTCAACAAAACGAAAGAGTAATAAAATAATTACCATATTATAAAAGTGACAGATTCAGAAGTCGATGCCTTTAATTTGGTTCAGCGTGGATTAACACCGGCTTCTGAATCTGTCACTTTCATAATATGGTAATTATTTTATTACTTTTTCGTTTTGTTGAAGTCGGTTTTATTTTTGTTATTAGATTGATATATTTGTACTTATGATTGCGACCACGCACCAATATGACAAGAATCACACCAGTATATTAACACAAGTCGGTGGCATACGTCAGTCTATCTTTTCCTTAACTGAATGCTCTATAAACATCAGCTTTATAATAATTCTATTTTCTTCTTTCCCAGCTAACACAAAACGACCGGATAGGCTTCCACTACACAGTCATGTGCCTCACCGTGTGGCCGATCCTGCTGTGGCTGAGTGCGAGAGAAGCCAGCTCCATGCGACACCACGTGGAGAGAGATATTGCTGTAGGCTTGTACTCCAGGACTGTGTTCATATTGTTTGATGTACGTATAACGCTGGGAATCAAAAAGTTGTTTTAGGAGGTCAAAAGAAATCAAAGAGAGGTTAAAAGAGGTCAAGTGTCTCTGTGATCCGCATCACCAGTTCTCTTGCACTGGTGATGCGGATCCCAGTCTTCGAGAAATCGTGATCCCGCCCCATCAGTTGGCTGTTGACATTTGGGAAACTGAATGTATTGTATTTTACAGATATCTTCTTTTGCATACTGATACAGTTAACTCAAATAGTTAAACTTTTGCTTCGGTTGACACTACAGCTCATGTTGTGCCTCGCATGGTTATAATAATATGTCCGCCAATAACGCGTCACCAATCAGCAGAAGCGATGTTTTCCTTGTATCGGTGGTCAGGGTAAAGGTACATCCGGTGAAGATAAGTTTGCCTCTTGGAGAAGCTGGAAGTTGTGTGTTTCCCCCCCTCTCACTCAGAAAGCTTCCTAGAAATCATTTAAGTACTGAAAGAAGACCAATCTAAGTATGCATCCAGTTTAAACCTTGACATTCATTCTTCATCTTCTTTACAGCAATAGTTTTGTATGTTGCAGCAATTCCTAGAGTTGTGGTCCTCGTGTGTGACATGGCTAGCGTACTTGGTGCCAAGTTATGCCATGAGCGGACTGTACGCGCAGTCGCCCGCCTCCTTCGACGGATTCTATTTATACTTAGGTACGTAACACCGGTCGTACACTCTTCGATCTACTCAGTTTATCACATCTGCTGACAAAGACCTCTTCCAAAAATTAGTAAAATAAAGTCACGATGCTGGACAAATGGTTTTCTGAACACAGAATCCTCTCGAATTAGTATAGCTGCTGCTAGTCACACTCCTGAGGAATGAAGGGGTGGCCACTTGGATGGTCGCTCTGCCATCAATCAGTCAAGAGTCTCATGAGTTAGGCAGGGTGATGGTGAGATTGATGATGTTGGGTATTGTTTACTTTTCCCTGATATTCCAATATGATGCAATGACAATATCCATATGGGTTAATATAAATTAATATTGGCTTCTTCTTCTCTCGAGTAAGCACAAGCTATACGATGATAGTTCATGCAGTGGTGGAAAGATTAGCCAGTCAGCAAGGTTGGTAGCGGGGCTGACTGCCCAGGGTGCACCGGACGTACTTAAGCAACGTCACTCTTGAAGGGTCTTTTAATGCACCCCATAGCTACAATTGGTCTAAAGGCAATCTCTCTTTTCCAGGTTACATGGTGCTCTATCTAATAAGTATACAAATGTTATGTCGAGCGACGATATTCCTTGTGCCAATGGAGAAGACTGCCGCCGTCATATCAGGGTTCTGCTTACTGCTCAGTACCCTCGTCAACGGCGTTATGATACACGAGCGGGACCTGCCGAGCTACGTCACGTGGCTGCAGTATGTGGCGCCATCTAGGTGGACTCTGCCGGAACTATTGAGTAGGGAGCTTAGTGAAGTGGCGCTGAGAAGTAGTATTAGTAAAGATGTTAGGTGTCCTAATAAACAGGTGAGTTACAACCTTAGCGTAACCAGCTCTTTAATTTCTCACTGCTGGGCACGAGCCACTTCTGAGAATGTTCTCATTCTTCGAGTTTAGCCTTAGTCCACCACGCTGGCCTGGTGCGGTTTGGCGGAGTACACGCACCATCGAGATCTTTTTGGAGCCCTCAGCTTGCAAGTTTCCTCTTGATGTTTTCCTTTCACAGTTACAACTTACAACATTCTATGTGGTTACAACCATTAAATTTAATGTAACCCCAGTCACTCACATTCGCACGAATACGTGAACCCACAAGTGTGGGACTGATATTCGCAATGACTATGCGAACATTTTCCATACAAAACGGAAAACATTCGTACAATGTACGAATGTTTGCGCGCATGTGAGTCACCGGGGTAAAATAAATATGGAATGAAGAAGGTAGGTCTACTAGTAAATCAACGCGACTGACCGGAAGAATTGAACGCATGTCAGTTTCGGATAAATTCCCAGGTCGAGAAAAAGTATTATAAGAGTAATAAATACACCTGGGATTTTTCCACTTCTTTCGAAATCTTCTTCTATAGCTATAGATCAGAGGTTCTCAAACTTATTTCATCTACCGCCCACTTTGAAAAATCAATCATTTTTTAGCGCCCCCCAATTTTTTTAACTTTACCATATCTTAAAAACCACAATGACATTAATTATTTTAGTGAATTTAATTTAAGACATTTCTGGGCCCCTTACCGCCCCCCTCTAGGCCTCCAGAGCCCACAAGGGGGCGTTATCGCCCACTTTGAGAAAGACTAGGTACTATAGATGAACTGAATCCAGACATATTTGAAAAATAATTAGTTAATTTTATTCTAATTTGTTTATTCCTTTTTTACAGAGACCATACCAAGACATAATAGTACAATCGCCGTGCCCCCCTCCCAATGGGACGCAAGTACTCTCCAACTATGAGTACCTTCGATCCAACCACCTCTGGGAGTGGAACGAAGAAACCTTCCTCATATCTCTGGCTATATTCTACGCAGTATTCGCCATCGTGGCTCTAGTAGCGTTTGTGGCTGACTGTACCAAGTATACGAAGAGAAAAGACAGAGCGTCGAGGAGGGGACACAAGATTAGTGTTAATACTCCTTGAATATAGTCATGATTGATGATACTGTAATACTAAAAGGTACTGTCTGGGTTTACTACATTCTGTTCACGTGAACCGATTTCGTTTAAGATTTAGTACGACTATTTGGCTGATGATGATGGAAGCTGCTAAATGTAACAGTGGTCTTCAGATATCTTTGATATATTTTACCATAGATGTCGAAAAAGGCATCGGATAAATGTTTGGTTCGAATTATTAACATTTCTAAATAAATCATGCAGATAAATATTTTAATAATGATTAAGATGAAATATATAATAATGTTCTACGGTTATTGCTCAATCTTAGGGCGATTTTATTAGTTAAATGATGTTTGAATGATTTTTGTAAGGAATAATAGTCGAACAATGTACAAAAAGTATGGATTGTTATAATTAATTAGGGATACATTCAAATATTGAGTTGAATAAAAAAGGCTGACTGTAAGTCTTCCGTCCATATGATAAACATAGGTGTATCTACTATTTGAATAATATTAAGATTGTGCTAGTGGGGTGGATAGGACTCGAGTGGACACGTTGTTTTCATATTTAGAATCTCTTCAAACTGTATTTTCAGTAGTGAAAGAAAATATTTAAAAGGTAATATAATCTTTTGTAGCCATAATCAAATAAAAAAATAACAAAAAAAATAACACGTCGTACCACTAACTATTTAGCTTCTATTCATTCCATTACCCTAATAATTAGTATAAATTTTAATCATCTACATTTAATTATTTATAAATGTAGACTGTCAATCTCGCTGATTCCTTACCGCTTTCTCTTCTCTACCTCTTTGTTAGTAGAAAAGTAAAATAAGCATATAAAATAAATTACTGGCAATGCCACCTTTGCTAATTATTTTTCTTGCAAAGTTTAAGTTGGTATACCGAGTGCCTTGTAAATACAGTAGATATAAAGTCTGCATAATAAATCCATAGTTTAATTATTAGTTCGAATATTAAGCGTGAAATACAGATGGTTAATTGTATCTTGTATCAGAAATTATCTGCACATCCTATTTTAAGAGAGAGCAAGGATACACGAGTTACTACCTACACTAAGGAATTGTTTCTACGTGAAACAATTTCTCTTAACAAATATGTATATTGAAAAAGTTTCATTATGAATATTAGTTACTAATATTAGCCAAACCCACTGATACATGTTACCCCGGTTCACTCCAATAGGAAAAATATATATTAAAAAAACGTGTTTGTGTTCATAGGCAAATTGTTCGAGAAAATGTAGATAGATTTATTTTAATGATTACTTGATAAGTGATAGTAAACATTTTGATCACCGAGGTCTAAATTTAAGCCTTTTTTTTGTCAAATTAGTTTTAAAGTGAAGCCATATCACTTAATTTTTAAATTATTCTTAAGTTACCTTAGCGTCAAATATATAGATAGTTAATATAAAAATAAAAATAGTAATTTAATAAATTTATTAGTTTTATTTCATGATCCTCTATTTCATCAACATGAATTATTCAAAAATATAACAATGATTTATTATAATTAAATTATATAAATAGAATAAATTATTATTTATTACAAATGAAAACAATGTATTTGTAACAATAATTACACAAAACTAGATTTGTCTATACAATTCATATAACTTCTTATTATTATAAAATCTCGTTACGTATTCGTAACGAAATTTTTATCTTCAACATATTTTGTTCAGTAGTAAATTATAGGACGAAACATGATTCTGAAGTGTTGCATCAACTTTTAAAAAATATTGATTATTTTACATAATATGAAATAAAATAGGTATTTAACAAAACTACTGTAAATATATTTTTCGTGTCTTTTCGCATTGCCCATAAAACCTATGTTTATTACTACATAATAAATGAAAAAATCGACCAAACCTTTGAAAAGTACAAGCATATATTAACTAGATGACCCGGTGAACTTCGTACCACCTAAAATGTGTAATTTTCTTTTTTTCTAAACCATCTCAGTGTTACAGAACAATACAAAAAAAAATTTCAAATTGGTCGAGCCATTTTCGAGTTCTTGCGAGACAAACGCACGGCAATTGATTTTTATATAAGTACATATATAGATAATACATTAATATATTTTACATGACGAGGTAGGTATATTGTCATGATATTAACAACCATATTATTACTTACTGCATATTTGCTATATGATTGGTAAAAATTTCGTCTTCAGAAATTTTTATCCGCTTTTAGTTTAAATAGTTTATAGTACCTTTCACAAATTTCGCAGACGCACGGGGATAACTTAGGTGTAAAAAGGATATTTGTACGTTTCTTATAATTGCTGTTTGTAATTTTATCGTGGTCGATATAACGGCTTTCCAGTATGGTCTTAAACTGCCGGTCATCGTCGCTATAGCTTGAGTACATTTTTTCTGTGCTGCCCATCAATCTGGGGAGGGAAAGGTCAACATTAAAATTAAGTAAGTTTGATTATTTGTGGACCAAGTTTTATAATTCAATAACAAAATAAGATCGACTGGCGACTATACTATTATTGAAAGTCGTAAAACAGAGGATCCATTGATGCGAATGAATCCACTAGTAATGTATAAAAATATAGATACCTAGTTAATATTATACAACACTATCTACTACAGTAAACACTATAGTACATTTTTACTAAATCCAATAGTTGATACAATACTAGTAGTAATGCTTCATCTACACCAAGCAAATTTGACGTGGCACACGATATCGCTCAACAGCGTTCCGGCAATTGTGGCAGAGATAGCCGCGTTCCGGCAAATGTGGCAGAGATAGCCATGTGCCCGATACAAGTGCCGCGACAACTGCTCGTAACAGTGTTTATAAACGCAGATTGTGCCCGGATACATGTGCCCGAGTAATAAGTTGCGACACATGTATCACGACATGTACTTTGAATCACGATGTGTGCCTTGATACAAGTTAGGTACGGCAATGTATCGCTGCTTGTGCCCGTTGTGGAAGGCATAAGACATTGCTACTGTAATATTACAATCCTACCGGTATACAACTCAACACTTGTTACAATTCAAAAGTCGTCCTACTGTTGTAATTCAAATATTACAATCCTATTCTACCACTATAACTTCACCTCATATTATCGTCATCGTATTCCGTATCGTTGCAATACTCAGTGGCTCTCCTTGGGTCTGGCTGTGTTTGTACGTTGTATACACAGAAATCGGCGCATGGGCGCGTGCGCTGCGGCAAAGAGAAGCGCGTGGTCCGAGGCTTGCCCCACAACATTGGACCACGGGGGCTGTTGAACAACTTTTCTTTCAACAGAATTTTATATAACTATATGCAGTGCAGGTAGAATCACTAGCATCCTGGGCAGAATTAATATAAATTCACGCCTGTATTCTTCGAAGGGTTGGGCAGAGGTGTATAGTAACACCCTCATTTCGCCGTTATGTTTATGTCCCATGTAATAGGGGGCGAACCTATTGCCAAACAATTATATATTGCTATTGTGCTGAATATGAATTTTGATGGATGGGGAGAGGGAGACCAAAGAAAAGATTGGTGGATTGTGTGAGGGAGGATATGAAAGATAAAAGAGTAAATAATAATGAGACGGCTGACAGGGAAGAATGGAAGAGGAAAGCATATTGCGCCGACTCCAAGTAACTTGAGACCAGGGCAGGAAGATGATGATGCTATTGGGCACAATTATTGAGACGCAAATATATTAACGAATCAAAATTTGCCTCTGCAAATCTGGTGCTTTTACAGACCTATCAACCCGGGCGACTGCCCGACTGCGTTCTTCCCTAACGCCGGCGCTGACAAAATTAGTTTTTTTTATCACCCTAAGGAACTAGTTAAAAATAGTGAGTTAATCCCAGATTTTGGCTGTATCACTTTGTTACGCAAACCTTTGAGCAAAGACTTGAAGTTACGTCTGACATGCCTAAACATATTGCAATCTCTTTCGGTCTGTGTCCCACCGTCAATATATGTAGTTTTAGTTTTCTACAACTGTTTATATCCCTAGAAGAGGTAGGCGTCACTAAGATAGCCAGGTTCCTTTTAGCTAATATACTTTTTAGCTTTTTTTGGTACATAAAGCTTAGTAACATACTTGGGACAGCTACAGTTGCTATCCAGGTCGAGGTCCTTAACCGTCAAGCTGCAATAGGACCTCGTGCCGGTTGACGCTGATCGTGACCTCGACGGTGACCTTGCGTATTTAGGGCATTTGCTTCTGGAAATGACATTTTGATGACTTGATTGGGGGAGGTAAATAATTTAGTCCCATGGAATAATAAAACAGGGTAGTCTCTTTCCGTGAAAGCGATCAAGTGACTGACCAAATACTACGTCATAGCTACTGATCTTCTTTACATTGTAAAACAAAGTCACTCCCGCAGTCTGTACGCTTCGATATTTTAAACTACGCAACGGATTTTAATGCAGTTTACAGCAATAGACGAGTGATTCAAGAGGAAGGTTTATATGCCCCACATTAGTATCTACATTGCACCCGTGCAAAGCCGTGGCGGGTCGCTAGTGTACCAGTAAGCTTCGTCTTCTGTTGTCAAACTCTGTTGTTATTAGTGGGAAAATATCACAAATGGTGACGGGTTATCGTCGGAAGAGAATACCTTGTTTTATTATATCCATGTTTGATTCTATAGTTATTTCAATCAACCTATCAACGCAGCCTATCTCACCTATGATATCTAGCAGTATGGCAGACTTGCCTTTGCCTTTTCGAGTCTTCTCCCTGTCCACAACGACAGGCGCTAATTTTGAGCGCTGATTTCACATTGTACGGCGGGTTCCACACCTCATCTAAACGTACTTTTGTTGCTATCTCGATTTTAGGGGACAGAATACCCTGAAAAACAATAGAATAAATTGCCTGGGTAGGTAAGATTGTTTTTGCTGACAAAGAATATAATGCAGATGACCCATATCTCAAAGTGCGTAAATCTTTAAATAGCCATTAGTAGCTAGTGATTGTAATCCTATTAATATTAAAGGATATCTTGGATTAATACATTGGATATTCTTGTCCGGGTATATGAATTAGTTCCCCCAGGATTCGAATGAAACTGCCGGCAACAGCTAGTCATTAAATAAGTACTTCTTCAAACCACTTTAATGATAGTTTGATTACTGGAAAATAGGAAGGTAGCCTGGCAAAAGCCGAGACTCATACATCCAGACAGAAAAAGAGTATAGGAGGCTTGTTAATTATAAGCAATAAGCAGTGCTAAGTTATGAAAATACAGAATAAAAATTATTACAGGAAAGTCTTTAGATCTCCTCATGAGCAGATCTACGCCTTCATTAGAACACATATTCGGCGGGAAGAGCACGTCGTTCAAAGAACCGAGATATTGAGCCAGAATAACAGAATTAGTAGATGCAGTACAATCATTGCACCATTGCACCAGTTCACAGTAAATTGTTTCGTCTTCTGCAAATAAAATGTTACAATATTATGTTATTTGGATGCGTAATTCAAGAGTAGCAGACATTGAATCTACGAAAACTTGGTCACTTTGTTTTTTTCTAATAATTAATTTAAACGGTTTTTGTTTTGAAAAAACCATCACATAGCTTACATTCTGATATAATACAGTAGAATCTCACTAATCCGGCACTTCAATAGACCGATACGTCCAATAATCCGGCACCCTCCGCCCGCGCCTCCCTTGCCCCTCTACGCCTATGCTATTTTATTTATTATGATTTTTGTCTTTAATCTAGTAATCCGAACATTCCCATAATCCCTCAAAACCCTCTGGTTTTTAATAGTGCCGGATTAGTGAAATTGTACTGTATTATGTTTTTTCATCTTAGCTGCAAGCTGCATTAGGCAATGAGAATGATGAATACAAAGTTAACCAATTTGTTTACCTGGCACTTCAAAAGGCACACTAATCTACAATTGTGTAACCACCAAACAGCATATTAACATAAAACAACTTACTCAGTAAACAGCAAATATTATTAAGTGCGCAAGACTCGTCAAATCTTTTCCGAAAGAAGAACACATCTTTGAATGTGAGGGGGAAGGTGGGGGGCAGCAAGCATGTCTGGTAGCTAGTGCCCAGACTGAACACTGTTAGGGAGACACGACCGTCTTGACACAACCACACACCTGGACATGATACCTGACAAAAATAAAATAAAAGCTTTTCTAAAAATTTCAGTAAGAGATTATTCCATAAGCCTAAAGGTCTACTTGGTCAATCTTGTTTGCACAAGTAAGCATGTAAGTACGTTAAGACGGCAAAATGGTAACCCATGGAGTTCCATCAATAATGACAATTCCATTTGTGAAATTGCACAAGCTGTTTGCGTATGCATGTCGCTGCATGTAGTCTGGACATTTATACACAAACGAGGAAATTGTATTGATAGATATTAAATTGTAATTTATATCATTAACTTAAGTTTAATATTATAAGCTTGTGTATTTCAAGTGTGGGACAACATTTCATAAACACAAACTTAGAGCAAGTTGGTCATTTCTTACACAACAAATCAATCAACTAAGTTAACTTCAATAGTCATGCTTGAATATCTAAGATATTTCAGGAGATTGATGTTTTTTTGCAAATGACTTCATAACTATTGCTTTACATGTTTGGGAGAAGTTTTAGATAGGTGCTTAAGAGCACAGAGTACTTTTATATATACGGAAAGAGTAAGGCGTTTGGGATCGAGAACGTATTGCTGATTTTTATGAGGAAAAATAAAAGTAACACGATTATTAAGTAAGTATAATGTAAGTTTGTTCATCAAAAAACGATTTTTAATTCGAAAACTGAGTAGTTCCGGTAAAGTAAATAGAAAAAAGTTACTTACTCTCTGTACATCTATTTCTACAGTTAACTCGATAATTTTTGGCATGTTGCAGCATCACATTGCCGATTAGCTTGCTTTCACTAAACATTCATGACTAAATACATAATTTTTAGGCATAGTCTGTCATAATTATCGAATTTCTCTTGTGATTATCACCAATATATCGTATGTTTTTATCAATAATTTTAGCGTAAGAATATGTAAACAAAATATTCACGAAGAAGAACACATTTTAAACGATAATTCCTCATTCCGATTGGTGCTTTCATGATTCACGTTCTCTAACAACCAATGAAATTTATGAAAATTGTCATTCCGTCTAAAACACCAATTTACCAAGTCGTTTGGTTGCCATGACAACAAACTGTCAAACTGTCAACCGTTCTGAAATCAAACCTAGTATAGAATTATGTTTTTATCTTTTTCAGACTAATATTTTTTCTGTTATAAATTATTATAATATTTAATTATTTCGGGTCACAAAATAGGTATTGAAAAACAAAACTGGGATATATTGGTAAATTACAAAACAAAATTTCAATGTCAATTTGACAATATTTATGACATTTGGCGCGCTATTAATTGCCTTGCTGATGCTGTCATATTTGACTTAACTGAGCAGAACTTTTATTTTATTTATATTTTTCGCATATGTAATAGAATCAATATCTCTGAGAAAATATGACTAAAGTACCATCTGTTATTCATTGGTTCCGCTTGGATTTACGGGTTCATGACAACCTTGCTCTACGTAATGCTATTAATGAAGTAAGTTTTCCGTAATGCAAGTAGGTACCTACTTGTTACAATTGGACAAGCTTTTTTATTTTGCTCCTGGCATTGATTATGACAAGCAAAATAATATAATCAAAGGCTCCTGGCTTCATTTACGTAGTGTTGTAAGTGAAATTATGTACCTAGGTACCTATAGGTACTGTTTAGCTTCAATATTATTCATTAGTTATAGCTAGTTGCTTTAGTAATAAGGTCTTTTTATAAATAATTAAAAAATATATATATTATGTGTACCTACCTATATCTCCATCTTTGTAAAGGTATGGTACCAAAATAGGCTTGCTGGTAGAAAACTCATTTTTGAGTTAAGCTCGCCTTTGTACATAACTTCACTAAATTGTAGTTTTATTGCTGTAATTTTTCTTGTGTACAATAAAGAATAAATAAAATATTTTTTTCCCAGTTAAGTAACAATAAACTGCTATACTGCTTCTAAAAATCCTGTGTTTTTAATTGATATTCACTGTTTTAGGCAGAGAATCGTAAATATCACTTACGGCCAGTCTACTTCATAGATCCTTACATTAAAAATAAGGTTGGGGTCAACAGGCTAAGGTTTTTAGTACAAAGTCTTCAGGATCTGAATGCAAATCTGAAAAAACTGAATACTCGTCTCTACATTATTAGAGGAAATGCTGTTGATGAATTACCAAAACTATTTGATAAATGGCAAGTAAAACATTTAACATGCCAAGTTGATATAGATCCAATCTATGTAAAACAGGATGATGTAATTGATAAGATTGCAGAAGAGAAAGATATTTTCATTGTCCGTAGGGTCCAACACACCGTCTATGATGTTCACAGTGTTTTGAAAAAGAACAATGGTAGTGTGCCCCTGACTTATCAGAAATTTCTTTCTCTAGTAAAAGATGTGCAAGTAAAAGAATGTATTGAAATCACTAAAGAGATTTCAGATCAATGTAAGCCAAAAGATGTAGATTCTAAAAAGTTTGATGTTCCAAGTTTTGATGAACTTGAGTTGGATGAATCAGAATTGGAGCCCTGTAAGTACCCTGGAGGTGAAACTGAGGGTCTAAAGAGGTTGAATATGTACATGGGCCGAAGACAATGGGTGTGTAAATTTGAAAAGCCTAATTCATCTCCTAACAGCTTGGAACCAAGCACTACTGTTTTGAGTCCATATATTAGTCATGGATGTTTATCATCAAAACTATTTTACCACAAGCTGAAAGAAGCTTTAAATGGCATGCCTCATTCAGAGCCACCCGTGTCCCTGTTAGGACAATTGATGTGGAGGGAATTCTACTACACAGCTGGAGCAGGTACTGACAATTTTGATAAAATGGTGGGAAATTCTGTTTGTACCCAAATTCCTTGGGGTAAAAATGAAGAGCATTTGAAAGCCTGGGCTGAAGGAAGGACTGGATACCCATTTGTTGATGCAATAATGCGCCAGCTAAAACAAGAAGGTTGGATACATCATTTGGCTCGGCATATGGTTGCTTGTTTCCTTACCAGAGGTGACTTATGGATATCCTGGGAGCAAGGGGCCAAGGTGTTTGAAGATTATTTATTAGATTATGATTGGTCTTTAAATGCTGGCAATTGGATGTGGCTCTCAGCATCTGCTTTCTTTTATAAATTCTTTAGAGTCTATAGTCCTGTAGCATTTGGCAAGAAGACAGATAAAGAAGGTTTATTTATAAGGAAGTATGTTCCCGAATTAAAGAAATATCCTACTGCTTTTATATATGAACCTTGGAAAGCACCTAAAAGTGTCCAGACTACAGCAGGATGTATTATTGGGCAGGGTTACCCAAAAAGAATAGTTGACCATGATACAGTGCATAAGGAAAACTGTCAAAAAATGTCTGCTGCTTATAAATTAAATAAAGAGAGAAAAGCATTGAAAAGACCTTTAACATAGCCCCTAGCTTTTTAAGGTTCCGTACCCAAAAGATGCCAACGGGTCCCCATTAGTCAGCCTACGCCACTCTGTCTGTCCGTCCGGCTGTTTGTCACAAGGCTGTATCTTTTTAACTGTAATTTGTAGCCAGTTGAAATTTTCACAGAATATGATAATTATGTTACTATAGCCTCTATCATGACAAATAATAAAAATCTAAACCCAAAGGGAGCCCTCATACCTACAAGAAACCTCGAAAAAAATGCTATTTCTTAATGTTTATTGTTTCTGTTCTATCTTAAAAAACTGTAATAAATAAAAGCGTGAAACGTACATTATGGTGAAACAACAAGTAATAAAAAGTTATTCTACAGACGTGTGGTGGTACGGAACGCTTAGTGCGCGAGTCCGACTCGCACTTGGCTGGTTTTTGTTTGTAATTTTATTTAAGTATGTACTTATTATGTTTTATATTTGAAGCAAAAAGCTGAGCTACCTCAATAAAATATCTCAATAATATTAAGCAATTATGATATTATGTAACTAAGTACCTATATTACAATATATTATAAGCACGCACTTATTTTTTTCTTCTGGCTGATGTATCAACAACAATAGCCTGAAAGCAGTTTCCACATTCGCATTCTGTCATAGTTGGAGCTGCTAATGACACTGAATGTCCAAGTTTCTGTTTAGCAATTACCTACTGATGTAAAACTGTTTCGGATTACTAGCTCTTAAACTCGCAAATATGATGACCAAGCTACTGCAGCTTCTGATCAACAAACTAGTTTTTTCTGCTGCTAGTAATCAATTTCGAGTGTGTGGCGCAACTAGGGTGAGGCTTGCCTTCGTCCAGTCGAAAGTAAAGCCCTTTGATTAATTTATTAAAGAAAGCCGGTTATTAAAAGCTATCATACATATTATTATATCAATGCTTTCGAAGTTCAAATTCTAAGTCAAGTGAAAAAATATAAAAACACAATCTCTTTTCTATTTTGTTTAGTTTTTCTCAAGATTATTGATAGAGTCCGCGCCACGAAAGAAATATTGGCACAACTGACTTTTCATTGTAAAAGCGCCTAACCGAAACAATGAAAAATCAGTTGTGCCAACATTGCGCCCAAGAGACATTTTCGTGACGCGGAATCTACCTTTTAATTTAACACGTTCTGCCTGTGTTCTAAAGTTCTATTGTTCTAAACTTTTGACGAGTTCTTCCGGTAGTGCTGCCAACAGCCAACTGCTTTCGTTTTGCGTAGTAAAGGGTGTTTTTTTTAGAGATATACAAATTTAAAATGAAATAAAACACGTAAAAATAAATTTAATCACCATGGTATTAGCTTTGTTTAAAAGATATTCTTATGCCATTCGTGCTTAAACATGATTTCGGGCATATGGGCGCCACGGCGGGCTTGAATGAATCATAATCGGCAAGTCCAATTTTCGACCACTTTATCGAGCAACTGAGGCCGTATATCAGCAATAACGCGGCGAATGTTGGCTTCCAAGTGGTCCAACGTTTGTGGTTTATCTGCGTAGACGAGTGACTTTACATATCCCCAAAGAAAGTAATCCATAGGTGTGAGATCACACGATCGTGGAGGCCAGTTCACAGGTCCATTACGCGAAATTATGCGGTAATCAAATGTTTCCCGCTATAAATTGATGGTGTCACGCGCTGTGTGGCATGTTGCACCATCTTGTTGAAACCAAAGCTCTGCCACATCAATACCATTCAACTGAGGAACAAGGAAGTCGGAAATCATGGCTCTATAGCGCTCTCCATTGACGGTAACATTATGGCCGGCATCATCTTTAAAACATATGGGCCAATGATTCCACCTGCCCATAAAGCGCACCAAACAGTGACTTTTAATGGATGTAAGGGCATCTCAACAAAGTCTTCTGGGTTTTCTTCACACCAAATTCGGCAATTCTGCTTATTGACGTAGCCGTTCAACCAAAAATGAGCTTCATCGCTGAACAAAATTTTGCATGGAAAAAGAGGATCAAGCTGAATATTGTTTTCGGCCCATTCACCGAACGTACGGCGCGCATAATGGTCACGCGGTTTAAACTCTTGCACAATTGAATCATGTAAGCTCATAAGCCAAGATCTTTGCGCAAAATTTTCCACGAAGTGGATGAGCACAGCTCCGATTGCTGTGCACGGTGGCGAATCGACTCATTCGGGTCCTCTTCAACACTACGCTCCACAGCAGCAATAACTTCTTCTGTGCGCACAGTATGGCGTCTTTGTGGATGCGTATTATCAACTAGAGTGTGTGTGGTGCGAAAACGATCCATGGTTTTCCGAATAACTTGCTCGGATGGACGATTATGTCGATCGTAAAATGGACTCAGCGCACGGTAAGTTTGGCGAGCTGAGCCATGATTTTCAAAATAAATTTGTACAATTTGCAAGCGTTGTTCTGAATTAAGTCTATTCATTGTGAAATGGCAAAATGTACTGACCACAAATCAACTGTCAACTGTCAAATTGACAGTCACTAGAAAAAGTATTGGCAATTTAAAAATCAAACCTCTAAAAAAAACACCCTTTATGAGTAAGATAAGACCTCCATTAAATTTCATTCGATTTCATAGTTTTAAGAGATTGAATGTTATATTTCCTTTGCAATATTTATTACAATGGCAAACAACTGACAGCTGACGTTACTAGCAATCTGTCATTTACGCGATCGAATGTCAGTGTGTGTGGTTTGTTATTGTAGTTTTTCAGAAATAAAAATGTAATTTAAATAGCTTGTTAATCGATATGTAGAATCATGAATAGTACGAACAGAAAGGATGGCGCGTGTTTGACTGCAACTAGTTCTAGGAGATAATTCACTGGTAAGTTAGTGATCTTAAGTAAGTAGGCGTTCAAATTTTGCAATGATCCCTGTTATAATGAATATGATAGATTTACGAAGCGTTTCTTATTTAGAAAGTTTTAATTATATGTTGGCGTTGTAGGTGTATCGCTTATCGACCACTAAAATTACGTGCAACTTATTTCTCTAATACGATAGGAACGCCCACATTCCTGCTCGTGTACTTCCTGGACCTAAGCTATGCTTTTTCTCATTTGTCATTCTGTCAAGTCCTCATCGTACACATCGTGAGCCTGGCTTGACTTTTCTTATCCCTTGATTATATAATTTCTTATCAGTGTTGGGTTTTATAGCATTAAAACATAATCCTAAACTGTTACCCATTACTAACATAAAATCACGCCTTACATTCCCCGAAGGGTTCGGTAGAGGTGTTTTAATACACCCTCTTTTGGCCAGTTATGTTTAAGTCCCATGTAATAGGGGGTGAGCCTATTGCCACTAACCGGACACAAATCCAGACTCCAGGCTGCTACTGAGAAATTCCTAATGGAAAAACCCTATAACACTGCCTGACTTGGGGATCGAACCCAGGACCCCAAGCTCAGTAGTCGCGCTTGCAACCACTAGACCAACAATAAACGCTAAATAAAGGTATAGGTAACAAGCTTTTACATAAAAAATATATTGTTACCTACACTGATGTTATACATGGCATAACTTTATTCAGCATTTATTAATAAGGGAGTTAGTACGTAACATCCTATTGCCTAAGCCTAAGTGATACTATTATTGGGTGTGATTCCTAGGTTAGGCAAAGTGGTATTGCGATTTTTTCTTTTGTTAATCACCTCTGATTCATGGTTTTCACACATATGAAGTTAATTCTAAGGATACTTCATTGGCTTATTTAATAAATTAATCAAGCATAGTTTTTTCTACTTTTAACCCCTGACGCCAGAAAGGGGTGTTATATGTTTGAATCTTTTGTCTGTCTTACTGTGGTACAGTAGCTCCCAAATGGATGAACGGATTTCAATGCAGTTTTTGTTGTTGTTTGAAAGCTTGTTTAATTGGGATGATTCTTAGCTATGGTTGTTGATAATTACTTCAGTCATTTCAATGTTAGGAGTTTTTTAATACTTTTATTCAAGTTTTGTCTTAAAATTTTCAAATTACAACTTTCTCTTATTAACATTACAACTGACCATGTCCCCTGTAATTACAATATACAGTGGAGTCCACTTATAACGACAGCAAAGGGACAGCGATATTTGGTCGTACTAAACGGACATTGTTATAAGCGTCAGTAAATACCAGATAAGAAAACCTAACTAAAGGATGTTCTTGAGTTGCTATAACCGGCTGGTCGTTATAAGTGAAGTCATATTAAACGGAATCGACTGTACTACAATGATTTATTTATAAACAGGTACTTAATTCTATGCCCATTCTGAAAAGAACATGTATGTAGGTACACCTCTATGAAAAATAAAACCAGTAATTTTGTTTTGCTTTGGTTAATTAATAAAACGGTAGTTCATTAAAATTCTATGTGATATAACTGTTGGGTAATTATTGCACAGTTAATCTTAGCAATCAACAAACTACTTCATTGTTGTAGAGGTCATTCACTTGATTTGTTTTGGTTAATAAAATGGCTGTCATTTCTTTCATACATTTTCAGTAAATAATACGATACTTACGTGCAGGCTAATTGTGTAATATACCTAGTCTGGCCATAAATACTGTTACAATTAAAAATAAGAAAGATATTACATTTGAATTTGGAATCTGTCATTTTTATACGATTGTTCATTGAGTTTTCTAATTTTGGCGCCAATACATTGTACAATATTTTGCGATATTAAAATGGAGTGGGGTGATAAAGAGAACCGAATCGCTGTGATTGCATTACACAAAGTTGGTATGGAGCCAAATGCAATTTTTAAAACCCTCCATACGCTTGGTATTAGTCAAATGTTTGTGTACCGGGCTATTAATAGGTACAATGAGATCTCCTCTGTTTGTGACAGAAAAAGATCTGGCCATTCACGTAGTGTTCGTACGAAAAGGGCAAAAATTCGAAGAAATCCTGTCCGAAAGCAAAAGATTTTTATCTCGGGAGATGAAGATAGCACCCAGAACCATGTCCCGTATTTTAAAAGATGCCTTAGGCCTTGCAGCCTATAAGAGACGCACTGGTCATTTTTAACTGATAATTTAAAAAAGAATAGGGTGGTAAAATCGAAACAACTACTGAAGCGGTACGCAAAGGGAGGTCACAGAAAAAAATTGTTTTTAGGGATGAGAAAATCTTTACAATTGAGCAACATTTTAACAAACAAAATGACCGTATTTATGCTCAAAGCCCTAAGGAAGCTTCCCAATTAGTCGACAGAGTGCAACGTGGGCATTATCCGACTTCAGTGATGTTTTGGTGGGGTGTTAGCTATGAAGGAGTGACTGAGCCATATTTTTGTGAAAAAGGTATCAAAATATCGGCACAAGTGTATCAAGATACCATTCTTGAGAAGGTAGTTAAGCCCCTTAACAACACCATGTTCAATAACCAAGTATGGTCCTTCCAACAAGACTCGGCGCCGGGTCATAAAGCTCGGTCCACGCAGTCTTGGTTGGAAGTGAACGTTTCGGACTTCATCAGAGCTGAAGACTGGCCGTCGTCTAGTCCGGATCTTAATCCGCTGGATTATGATTTATGGTCAGTTTTAGAGAGTACGGCTTGCTCTAAACGCTATGATAATTTGGAGTCCCTAAAACAATCCATACGATTGGCAGTGAAGAATTTTCCCATGGAAAGAGTGCGTACTTCTATTGATAACTGGCCTCAACGTTTAAAGGACTGTATTGCAGCCAATGGAGACCACTTCGAAAAAGCTTTTTATATTTTAAATTGTTTTATATTTATGTATTAAACTAACACACTGTAAAAGTAATAAATATTATTTACAATAAAAACAAAAAAAAAACTTCATGACAATATATATGGCAAGACTATAGGTACTTTAGAAATTAATAAAGACATCGTAAACAAAAAAAAAATTACTTTAAAATTAAGTTCAGCATTCCAGACGGGCCTCCCTGTTCCCTTTACATTCTATTTAAAAATGGCTGTAAGACAGACAGACACTAAAGTCTCACCATAATGGTTCCGTTCTGACCTTTTACGTACGGAAACCTAGAATGTTAGGTTCTGCTAACCTCTGATCTTTATTTCTAAACATCAGTATCACAAAAACTTCTGAACTTTATTGTTTTATTTTAACAATGTTTACTTTTCACTTCCTGTTAACAGTGTATTGTTAAACATATTTATCTAACAAAAGTATGCCAATTTATTTTATCTGCTGAATCCTGTAAAGTTTATTAACAATAAACTATTAAGAAAACGATAACATTATTTGGTCTAATGCAATAAAGCTTAAATCTTTCTAACCCTAAAAGCCAAACATTTTTTTTCCTATTCAACTGCTTGTAGATTGTCTTGCAGACCGTTTCTACGTAACCGGGCAGTTATTGGCGAGACCTGAAGGGTCTCCAACCAATGGGGACGAGTAAAATACTTAACCTAAGCTAACTACTACTACTATCATGACTACTAGCAACAACAGCACTAAGGGCGACTCCTAATGGGACTCGGACCTCGGCTTAGGGCGCTGCTGGTGGGAGGACTGGGAGGGAGACGGCTTGATGAGGGCTGAATAATCGGTGTGGCCAAATATTATAACGCTACTCAATTTTAAGTTGACGTTAAGTTTCGTGCTGTCAGTTTGTGCTTCTCTGTCACTTTAAGGCGAAGTGACAGAGACAGCACTAAATTAACGGCAACTTAATATTGAGTAGCATTTGAGTATTTGGCCAAATGATTATCTAAATATTCACACATTCACATCTATTCCTATTTGGAATTATAATCGCAGACATCATCAATATGCAATTTAATGAACATAGAAATACTAATAATATGCTAATAGCTTTACATGTCAACTAATAGAATCAATAATATTTATTGACTAACATAATATGGATGATGTAAATAAATACATTCGTTATCAGCTATTCAGTACTATCTAACTCTGCAAACTGTAATAATGAACTTAGTCAATGGATTGCTTCATCCACACAGTGATGGGTCGGCCACAGACACAGTTGACCATTATCTGTAAGTGGCGCTTATGTTGTGGTATCATTTGTTGCTGATGAATGAACAGTGTTTTTACTATCAAGATGAAGATATGGTTATTATTATAATTAGCGAGATTAATATTAGGTCTCAAATTTTTGTTGTTTCTACAGAGTTGAAATTTTGGTATTTTTACGGAGCTCTTTCTGGTCTTTTTACAGAGCTGAAATTATTGGTCTTATTACTAGACTGTTTTTTTTGTAACTTTGAACAAAATCATCGTCAATCTTGGGGCTTGCCTAATATCTATTTAATCTGCATGTTTATTAATAAATTCTGGACTTTCTCTACAATAATCGGAAAAATTCCCCTAATCAATAAAAAACAAAATGAGGGATTACCTAACTCTTAGATTACAAAGTTTTAAATATTTTCAAACTACTTTATTAAACTCAACTTATCTTAAAATAATCGCAGTAATGTCATTCACATTGCTCATAGATGTAAATATTTTGACCGCGAATGTTTTGATGTTCAATGTTGATATGACCGTTCTTGTGACCTACAAACTGGATAGCTCTTAAGTCTTAACCTGTTACCATGTACGTTTGGTAATGAAAACCACTTTCCAACTAAGTAGACTGCCGATCAAAAGATGGGAGAGGGCCGATCTTGGACAGCAGTGCATCTGATAAGTAATAGGACTGCTATTTGTGGTTATTAATATGCTAACCCAAAGTGATTCGTAAAAGTATAAAATAATTGTGATAGCCTAGCGGTTGAATAGTTGCCTAGATACCATGCAGGACGGCGCGAGTTCGGTCCTGGCTTCCACCTCTGAATTTTCGAATTCATGTGTGTACCTATCACAATTTGATTATCGCTTATGTTCACGGTGAAGGAAAAAAATCATCCTACAGACCCAAGACGTCTCTGAAAAGTTCTCGATGTGTGTAGTCCGCCAAACCCGCACCAGGCCAGCGTGGTGGACTAAGGCTTTAACACTTCTCATTCGGAGAAGATACACGTGCCTAGCATTGGGATAGTAATGGGCTGATTATTATGCTTAGGTATGCTTAGTGCCCGAATGGTCGATCCCTGGTTGGAGCTTTCAATAGTTTGTCTCTTTCCAACGACAAACTACTTTAGTGAATATTTCTGGTAGGTTCAATTGACTGCTGCTGTTGTACAGTAACAGCTTTTGCTGTGGTTGTTTATTAGCATGAGAAATTGTCTTAATTGGTCAAAATGTTAATTCAAGACCCTCTGATAAGCTCTTGTATACGTTATCCATTATCTCTACGAAAATATTCATTGATAATGTCATATATTAAAGGGCAAGACAAAAGTTATAGGGTTAAAAATAGAATTAAATAAGGCATTTGAATCATACATCAAGAATGATAGAATCATCGATATCGACTCTGGCGTTATCTGCAGTTCAAAGCTGGTCGTCGGCCTCTCGGTTTACCAGTTTGCCTAATTATATTTTTTATAAACAATCGTAAATCGCACAACAATAGCTGTAAACCAAAATATTGATTATTTGAATGACCGACCAAAATACACGTGTTCTAGTTTCGTAATGGCCGCAGTTACTCAACACGTTATAAACTTATTTTCCATTTCCAGCCGGTATAACTTCTTGATTTAACTCTACATTGAGTTACCCCTTTAGTCTAGATCAGTGATACCCAAAGCGGTCTATATCGACCCCTAGGGGTCGACGACGACCTACAAGGGGTCCATGTGGGCGAAAAAAATAATTGGGGGTCCTCGAGATGTAAACGGGGGTCCACGATAGTGGACCCCATTTAAGCAGGTAATGATTTTAATTTTGACTTTCCATTAATGGAATAACCCACATACACAGATGATTTGTTGCTTAGTTTTTACCTGAAAGCATAACAAACAGACCGACAACGATAGAATTATTGTAGGTACTGTCGTAGGTTTACTAGATGTATAAAACATAACGTGTGTTTTTTTAACTGATTTTTCGCTCTACACCGCACTACAGTTAGAGATCAATCAGAAACACATTTGAAGTCGATGAATTTGCATAATAAAATATTAGCTAAGCAGGGGGTCCACCCAAAACTGAAAAATATAGCTAGTGGTCTATGAGACAAAAAAGTTTGGGGAACTCTGGTCTAGATGTTTGTCTTCTTCATCGTTCTCTCTGTTGATAATCGCGACGTCCCTACTTTTAACGCGTACCCGAATTATGTGGTCTTCCGTGATCATGACGTCTCATACACTGCCTCCTATAGCCCTCGTATTGGTCTAATTTTATAACTTCATTATAATTGTTCTTATTTTCGACAGTTCTTGCACTTGGCAATGGTTATTCATACTTGTGTTGTTTACCGATCACATTCATTCCACATGACGCATACGTTTACACAGATGCGAAGTTAATTTACCATTCATAACACCTTAAAGTATTGATTATCTACATGATACCATGAAATTCGTATATTCGAAAATGTGCATATTTTTCTGATGCACTGGGCTCGTAAGTACATTATTCACGTGGCATTTGAATGACCGTCTGACCCGGCTATCGGTGACGAATAGGAAGGAGTGCCTTTAACGATCAGACAATTGTCCAATTGTGCGAACACCCGAACTCTCTAATCTGTAGGATGATAGAATAAGAGCGGCATTGCAAATTACCTCCTCTTTGGTAGTAGGAATGTTAGATTGATAGTTGGATAGACAGCCTAACGAGGAGAGATTGCGGGCATTGCACAGATGACAGGCTTGCGCCTGCGTCCAGACATGTACCTAGTTGAGTATAGTCCGGCCTTTAAAATGTTGTCTATAAGGTAAATAAACCGTTAATCGTGAAACATAGGTAGGTACATTTTGCTTGAAGAGTAATTAAAGAAAAATCGTTACGGTTTTCTAAAAAAAATATGTTTAATGGATTCTTAAAGCAAAATCAATGTTTTTCAATCAAAGGTTTGTTTGCCTTTTATATAAAATTTTAATAAAAATCTAAACCTCATTTACTTAAAACTGGAGTGAAAATCAGTACTTTTTAAACGTCAAAATTACAATAGACAATCCCCAAATTCGTCCACCCTCCACCGTTTCCTAGACTTTATGCTGAGAAGAAGGAACGGCGCAACCAACTCCATCAACAATAATAATGGCCGGACTATACCTACTTTGTCTCGACAAAGAGATGCCGCTTTTCCTCTTGGGGGTCTTTCCATTATGACAATAGAATCCTGATTTAGTTTTACCTATTACATTGTATTAAGATTGTTATTAAATCATCTAGGTATGACATTGCAGTAAAATATATTTTTATTCATTGTTATTTTCTTCGTCACCGTCTTAATATATTTTAATGCAGAATTTCCTTAAATTGATGAATTTAGCACATATAACTACCTTAGTTATTAGGTCATCGAGGAAGCCTTGAAAAATCAAACAATTTATTGCTTAGACTTGGGTTTTCTGATCGACAATAATTTTTAATTTAAATGGCACCTTGAGTTGTAATAGATTGTTTTTTTCCCTTAACAGCCTTTTACTCTTCCGTAGAAGTTTGAGAAGAACTCCCAACGGATACTTATTGTTAAATAATTGTCGTGAATAAATACATAGGGACCATTCAAGTGTTACGTAAGCACGAAAGGGGGGTGAGGAGGTCTTTGTTTAGCTTATTTTTGATGACATGGGGGACGGGGGTGTCTAGATGATGATTACGTCAGCAAGTTACTGTTGTTATTTATTTACTTATTTTTCTAGACTTAAAAACTGCTGCTCATGAACAACAATAAAGAAAGCTGATCAGTTTACAAAAATATATACCAATGTTTACGTAAGTATAAGGGGGGGGGGGGGGGGGGTGTAAAAGCTTTGTTTACTTTTGCTGACAAGGGGGAAGGTGGGTCAAAAATTACTAAAATTCTGCTTACGTAATACTTGAATGGCCCCATATACAGGGTGTAAGCCCGAGTTAAATTGATCGCGCGACGAGCGATAGCCGCGCAATTCGGCTGGGGCGCTAAAATGGCTCACGTTAAGAACACATGTTTACTTCTTGTATTTTTGTTTATTGAACCCAAAAGTATCCGGTGCAGGTATAATCAATGTCAGCAGTACATCACGAGGTTTGAAGAAATTACATGATTTCTTTTACACCCTGTATAATATCCACTACCGTATTTATGAAAAATGTTAATGTGACCTCTGTAAAAATAAGATTTACCTCTGTTAGATAAGTGTAGATTGAAATTCAGTTTTATTTTGTTACAGATGACGATGGTTCGTCATGGCCCCGAAGATGACAACAAAAACACCAGCTATTTAGATCTACAGAATGGATGACTAACATTTTCCGGTAAGTTGCTTTCCCAGTTTGAAAATATTATTATAGTTAAGTATTTATTAATTTTGATTGCTAATCGTGAGGTCCTGGTTTCGATTCCCAGGTCGGGCAAAGTGTTATTGGGTTTTTCTGTATGGAATTCCTCAGTAGCAGCCCGGAGTTTGGATTTGTGCACGGTTAATGGCAATAGGCTCGCCCCTTATTACATGGGACTTAAACATAACGGCGAAATGAGGGTGTTACTATACACCTCTGCCCAACCCTACGGGGAATACAGGCGTGATGTTATGTTATTAATTTCTTAAAATGTTGTATAAATCGTTGGAGGAGAAAAGGACTCGAATAAAATGCCTGTAGGTAGCATTAGTCCTTTCCTCCATTGACTCGGTTATAAAGGTGGGATCACATGAATCCTTGGTTCTTGGCTCTAACAGGTAAATTTCTTCGGCACTAAAGACCAGCGTTTATATACGTAATAATTAATCAATAAAAAAACAGTGTTAGCCTAGTGGTATGACTGTCGGACTGCCGAGTCATAGGTCTCGAGTTCTAACCCAAATCACGCACCTCTGACTTTTCGGATTCATATGCGTATTGTATAATTATCACTTGCTTAAAACGGTGAAGGAAAACATCGTGAGGAAACCGGCATGTCTGAGGGATATTTCTCGACGGCATGTGAAGCCAAGTCAGTGGCCCATGTGCGGCATAAACTCTGATACCAGGTTAGTCACTAACCACACGAAAAGAAGTAGTTTAATCAATAACTAACTGATGCTCGCAGCATCGCTTGCGTGGTATGTCGACCTAGTGTTCTGTCTGTCTCTGAACTTTATGCTACCTCTGTGCCAAGTTTTATTAAAATTGTTTCAGTAACTTAGTTGTGTAGAAGTAACAAATAGACATGCGGAAAAACTCATATTACTGTAGGCTTTATGTCATGTATCATGATGTTAATTGAGCCTCAGTACTTACCCAACGCCACTCCAATTACCAGATTATTTTGGAAAATTACGCAATACCCCTTTAATATACAAATGTTTTGTATGTTATTAAATCACTGTTATATTTACACAAAGAGCCATGTGCGCGCAGATATGCTTTACTTAAAGATAACAGCGTTACAAGGCAGTTTTATGGACACTTTTGCAAGTAATGGAAGTTTGTGTATAGTTGTGATTAGCAGACTCATTTTTGTTTAGTGATTTGCGTTATTAGTGTTTTTCTGATAGTAAGCAAACCAACTATAATGGCCTCGTTGGGCTTGTGGTGGCAAGCGCGACTGCTGATCATGAGGTCCTGGGTTTGATCCCCAGGTCGGGCAAAGTGTTATTGGGTTTTTCCGTGTGGAATTCCTCAGTAGTAGGGTTTGGAGTTGTGCCCGGTTGATGGCAACAGGTTTGGCTCCTATTACATGGAACTTTAACGACGAAATGAGGGTGTTACTGTACACCTCTGCCCAACTCTTCGGGGAATACAGGCGTGATGTTATGTTTGTCATGTTAAGCATACCAAGTATGGCTAGTTAAGTCTATGGCTAAGAACTAGTGTAGGAGACTATTAGGCCGGGGCCGCACTGGTACGGCGACAGCGACGCGACGGCGATTTCGTGAAAACAAAGTCATATAAACATATGTCGGTGGCCGCACTGCAGAAACGACAAGCGAAATTTATTTATATACAAAATCGCCGTCGCGTCGCTGTCGCCGTACCAGTGCGGCCCCGGCCTTATAATTACTTTGAAATAAATGCTGTTCAAATTACACTATGCTAGATTTATAGGCAAAACCTTTTCTCTTTACGTCGTGCGATACAGTAATTTTCGTTGACCCCCCAGATCAGTGCAGACTTCTGATTAATTGGTTCAATTAATGAATCAAGTTATATACACACACATCCACGTACACAAACACACAGTCACAAACACACAGTAACACATTATATTGTCATAACCACAATCTGGACTGAACGGGATTCGTTTAAATGACTTGACATTTATTAATCGATACGTTCTTGACATCTGGATTGTATTCTTTTTGCTTAATTAGATAAGCACAATGTGATAACATGATTAGGTATTGTAAAACTATTGTATTATCTACTTATTTTGACATCTTTATGACAGTAATTTGACATAGCAATACTGATATGACTAGACCTACTAGCTTATGCATGGCATAATCAGGCTATTATTGTCCATAGTAGAAATGTACTACGTTACTGTCCCACTAGTGGGCCCGGGCCTCTTTACAGAATGAGAAGGGCTTAGGCCTTTGTCCACCACGCTGGTCTTGATGCGATTTGGCAGACTAAACACAAAATCAAGAACTTTTTTTGACCTTCTAGAAATAGCAAAATTACTTTTTTAGGGTTCCGTACCCAAAGGGTAAAACGGGACCCTATTACCAAGACTCCGCTGTCCGTCCGTCCGTCCGTCTGTCACCAGGCTGTATCTCATGAACCGCGATAGTTAGACTGTTGAAATTTTCACAGATGATGTATTTCTGTTGCCGATATAACAACAAATACTAAAAAACATAATAAAATAAATATTTCCCATACAACAAACGTGATTATTTTGCTCATTTTAGCTCGATATTGATAACGGCAACAGGTAGACGCTCGAAATATCCATAGAATATTTAGTTATATATTCACTTTAAAAATAAGTAATTAAATTAAAATAAAACAAATATTTAAGGGGGGCTCCCATACAACAAACGCGATTTTTTGCCGTTTTTATAGAAAATGGTACGGAACCCTTCGTGCGCGAGTCCGAGTCGCACTTGGCCGGTTTTTTTATAACAATATAATCTGCCATGATGACCCCTTAGTTTGTGGGGTTAAAACAAAAGAAAAAATACGCTGCTGAGTGCGAAATAAGTACTCCTGTCTAGTACTTGTTTAGTTACGTAACGGCAAGAACTAATAGAATAGCAATTATATTAAATGTCTTAAAATCTCTACAATAGTTTAAAGTATGGTATTGTTATTGTTTTGGTATGGGTCAATACCCTTTAATAAATAATGTAAAAATTGCTGGATTTCACAAGCAACAATTTTAAGATTTGCCTGGTACAAAAGTCATGCGTGAAGACGAGACTGCAACATGAAATACTAGATGACAATGCAGTCTTTGAAATAAACAGTGTATAGAAAATCCGATTCATTATTAGTTGGCAGACGAACTCTCAACTAAATTGTTAATTTTCGAACAGCTTTATGACGAGAGAAGACCGACCTATTTTCAGCACAGAAAATTTGTCATTACGTTAAAAGTTACGCAATTATGTCATTAATCTAGTCTATGAGTCGTATGCGCAGCACTCGTGCCTCCTATGTTCAGTGCCCAAGTCAAACTAAGTGTAGTTGGTGTTTCTAGAAAATTTGAGGTTGCAGTCGCCTCCTACTTCTTATTCCTGCCCTTTTCCTACACTAGGTGGAGTCGGCACAACATGTATTTCATAAATCCATGTTGTTAGAGATTTTGGCTTATTGTTTTATGACCGGCCGCTTGCCTGACATCAACTTTCCTTGCAGTCGCCTCCTACGTGAAGTCTAAACTATCAACAGCCTACCCCTTCAGACATTGCAGGTGCAACGGTTATCTATTTTATATGATGCAACTGACTACATTTTTTCACTGCGCGTGCGCATATGTCGTCACTTGCCATGGCCGATTGGCCGGTTTGATATTAAAGTGCATCGAACGCTCCGTTTCACTTTTCTTAAACACGCATTGCACCGTGCTATTAAGTGCGTATGGAGAAAGCTGATTCAATTAAAAATGCAGTCCTTGGTCTTATTTTCAGTTGTTTTGCAGAATAAAATATGTTTCAGTTTTACAATGAAACAGGAAACAATGGCGTCGATTCTGTTGCACATTTTGACAGTACTAAACTAGACTAAACGCAACGGTCACTTTCCTTTTCTATTGAAACAGAAAGAGACAAACACCCTTAGTTTAGTCCTGTCGACACCAATGTCACGATGGAGGTTATCGGCTGGATAAAGAGAAATGAAAACGAAAAGTTCCTGTTTAATTATATGTCGTTGTTCATAAATATTGACGTTAGATCTACTATTCTGATTTACTAAATTGATGTCCACAATTGTTATAACTTTATGGTCTCAGCGAAATAATTTAGATATCTACCAACAACGATGATTTCCACCTAATTAACTTAAATGACAAAGACATAATTAAATAGGGATCATTTGATTGCATCAGATCTTCTCTTTATCTCGAAGATTTGGTGGGGATCGTGTTTTTTTAATTAGATAAGAATTCCGTAAAAAACATAAGTTAAAGTGACTCGAATTGTAATAGGGTTCCGTACAATAATTCTTGACTTGAAATAAAGTTTGTTACCTACTAGTAAAATGTCTTATGCATTTTTTAACAATACTGGGTGTTTCTGGTTTGTTGATACTTAAATAACTTTTTTTTAAGTATTTAGATATTTTTTTAACGTTCATATTTTCCGTCGACTGCCTCGTTCGTCTAGTGGTGGCAAGCGCGACTGCTGATCATGAGGTCCTGGGTTCGATCCCCAGGTCGGGCAAAGTGTTATTGGGTTTTTCCATTAGGAATTTCTCAGTAGCAGCCTAGAGTATTTGTGCCCGGTTAGTGGCAATAGGCTCGCCCCCTATAACATGGGACTTCAACATAACTGGCGAAATGTGGGTGTTACTAAACACTTCTGCCAAACCCTTCGGGGAATACAGGCGTGATGCTGTGTTATGTTAATAACGTGATAAAGGAACGTTGTGGAGTGACAGAAGATGTAGTGAGAAGGATTGAGAACGGTATGTTAAGATGGTTTGGTCATGTAGAGAGGATGGACGAAAGGAGATTAACGAAACAAGTGATGTTATGTTATATTCTCCTTCCAAGGTTGGGACCCTAAAAAGAAACTTGCTAATGAGGTCCCAAATGTTATTGTTACTGGACTCGATAACAGACAAACCACAAAGTACTTATATTATAAAGTTTTCTGCACACGAGTCACTTCATAACAATAATCTTTTGGCACACGACCAATCGACTCAAGCTTATCTATGTTCTTTCTAGTAAAACATTGAACAATATAAATTGCACAAGTTTTGAAATCAATAATCGCCATGTCATGACCGATGACGTCAGCCCACTTGCCCCATGATTTGACCATAATAAATATATTCATTACATACCCAATAATAGTTTTATAGATTCGCTGAATCATGTTGTAGTCTTCAGGTTCCAGTAGGTAGTAGGTACAGTATCGTTTTCCTAACATTTTCTTAATAAACGTTTAAAATAAATAGGTATTCCTGCAGTGTAATTAAGTGGCGCAGGCGCACGTGTTTGTTTTTATTGTTTGCGTAGTCTCGTTTCCTCAAGACGTTTTCCTTAACTTTTGGAGTCAGGTAAATTATCCTATCCTTTTATTGTGTTACCGTTTTCCCGGTCTATACTTTGCTATGGCTGTCACTGATTGCCGGGGTTGCGGTGCATGCTTTTGCGAATCCCACGACTCCGGCCGAACGGTCAGGAAAAGGAACACCGTTGGTTTTTAGCCGGTAAGAGTCCGGCAGACCCCCTCGCCTTCCCCGGGCGAGGGACAACCATGAGGATTTTCCAACGATAAAAAAAAGTCACTGATCGTTTCTGTAGTAGGTAAGTTCCTCAATGTTTCCAACTCCTGATATTTCCAGTAATACGGATTTTTGCTCAAATTTCATTTTTTTTTCTATAGGTGACCTCTTTTATATTTCTTGTTTTATGAGCAACTAAAGCAATAATGGTCTAACTGAAAAAGCAACATAGAAACACTTGATTTTACCTAAATGTGTATGTAAGCAACCAGTACCCTTGTCTCTTAGTTGCATGTTGTTATTATGTTTGGTCCTTTTAGCCCGCAAGGACCAAAGCATGAAAACAATAAACTAATAGAAAGGTTTAAGACCAGTTTCGGCCTGTCCTAATATTAGTGTTCTTTTCCTTATTGTGAAATAAGGCGTTGGTATTTTGTAACTTTATGCGTAATGCATGTATGTAATCAATGCTAGTTCGAATCGCAAGACCAATTAAAACTTTTTGTTTGTTTTAACTCAGTGTCACACTTTAGGGGTCAAGGGTGGCTTTAGGAGTCAACCGTTTAGGTACTTACTACAATTTTCTTCGTTGTGTCAAATTATAACACCTAGGTACTTCTTGCTTAATTTTGAATTAATTTCGTGTGTCGGGTACCAAATCACTTGAAGCACCTTTTATAGATATTAAGCATTTTTTTCAAATCAAATCAAATGTTTTTATTTTCACATAAACCAATACAGGTGCTTATGAAAAGTCGAATTTAGATGCACGGTTCCAATTAGTCGTTTCCTATGGAGAAGAGCCGGCAAGCAACTTCATGGTTACTCTTTTAAAAATAATATCTTTAACAATTTCAGAGTACAATGATTTAGGATAGTGAGAGAACAATGGAGTCCTGACCACAGACCAATGAGTAATGTAGAACAAAAATTAACAAACAAAATAGAATAAAAACTATATGAATAACAGAATTAAAAAAAAAAACATTTAAAATGTAAACAAAGGGTCTATAAAAAAATTTAAATAAGCGTCCTTTTGTTATATTTTATTTAAATGCCCTTATGTCATTTATGGTCTAATTTAATTCCTTTATTTATTATTCCTCCTAGTAATACATCTTTCTTACGTGAAGGTGTTATACATATGTAGCTGAAAAAATAAAAATAATATACTTAGGTAATTTTATGGTTAAAAACAAAATGTATGGTAAAAGTAGTTTACCTACTGTAAAAGCCTGAGTAATTAAAGAATAATAATTCTAAAATATTCAGATTTATTAACTTGAGTTGGTGAATAGGATTCTACGAAAATGGTAAATATTATCTGGTACATACGGGTTTGACATGGACAGGCCTTGACGTAGTGTAGGAAAATATTGTCAATATTAATCTGTTTCTGACATTAATATTTATTTGGATGACAGACAAGTATTATTTTAAAGCTAATTTAACTGCATAACCAGTCACTCTTATGAATATACGCTCCAATTAATCGTATCGGTTAAAAGACATCGGAATGCCTTATAAATTGGAAAACCTTGTCGTGGGACTGACCTTAGGAAGGTTCGAACGGTACAAAAAACGCGGACAATCTTGCCAACGACATATTATGCTACCAAACCAGATCGGTGGGTAGTCGATAAGTTGTCCTTATTTAGTTCATTGTCGAAGTGCAACCGCGTATGATGTAGCAAAATTATGCTATGCTATTACTCATTTAGCTATTCATTAGATAGTGTGACTGACTCTTACACCTGAGTTGTTCAGAAAATTGCTCGACTCTCGTTGATATAATTACGCTGCCGCCGGCGCAACCTGTTATCATTCAGCGTTGTATCGTCGACGCGGACGCGCGCTCCGCCACATTTAAGAAATACTTCGATTTTTAAATATTTTAGCGCCAATTTTATTCATTAAGTTTATTAAAAAAATATAAGCTTTAGTGAAGTGTTTAGTGCCAGTGAGCCCTGTCGATTTTTATTGTTTTTAAGCGGTAAGTCTCAATTATTTTATATTTTTTTGAGATTCAGGTACACTTTATATGGCCGGTTAATTTTTTATTAAGAATTAATAAGTACAATATTTTCTTTATTTTACTGAGTGTTACTGGTAATACTTTAAAACATACCAAGATAAAAATATAAGTTTTTTTTACTTAATTTTAAAAAAATAAACGGATAAAAAAATACATTCTTTTGTACATGTATGAAATAACGTTTCATAATACAACCATTTTATCGTACCGTTTAGAATAAAAACAGTACTTAGTATTTTTTTCATAATTATAATTTTATGCTCATTACAATTTCTAAATCTTTACAAAAAAAATATTTTAGTTAAAAAACGTACCTAATGTACCTTATACTTGTCCAATAATCCACTAAATACATGTTTGATATCTTAGTTCAAATATAGCTTATCAATCAGCTGGCAATAAAAAGTAATTAATGAGTACCTACATTTAAACCAAATTAAACAACTAGTTTAATACTTTAACATGTCTTACATATAATTATATCTTATTATTTAATACGGGGTAATCAAGTGACCAATTAAACCATAAACCTTGATAATATGGTAATTTTTTCAATTACCGCTTTTTGGCCTTTAAACCAAGTCTATTTTGTCTATGTATGAAATTAAAATGATATTACATTAATAGATTTTTTATGCAGTTTATCGACTTAGAGTAAATTGTAATGCCATAGCAATTTAATCTCTGTTTGCAAAGCAATAACATCCTAAATTGTGTAAACAATGTGTTCGAATTAGCAAACATTCACCATGTTGTCGTGTTTACGTATCATTGAGGACTTTTTCAAACACATACCTATGCTTAAAAAAAGTTACAAGAAATACTTTATGCTTGAGTCGTTTACAAATTGTCTTTGCATGATTGAACTTTAAGTCAATTTATCTTCGTCTCGTAATTAGTACCTATTGCAATTTATTGCACCGATGATCATTATGAGCTAACAGAATGAGAGCCTTATCTTGGTTATTTAAGATATTGATGCCATTGATATTATACTTAATTTATTAGTTCCTATATCCCATACTTAAACACAGACCAACATCGTGTTTAGAAGTTGATTAGACTAAACAGGGTTCACCTTTTTATGTATGGAGTTTGACGTTAGACATGGTTTGAACAAGTGTCTATAGAAGCTTTTGTAGTACGAACCAGTGTTAAAAAAATAAGTTAATATTAAATAGACTACATTATAAAACGATATCGTCATCGGAAAGCCAATACTACTTAAGCGCCATTTTTGGCCAAAATGAGTTATATACCTATATATCGTTGGATTGGATTTTTTAAATCGAATCCAACGATATATATAACTCATATTGGCTAAAAATGGCGCTTAAGTAGTATTGGCTTTCCGGTGACGATATTAATATAATAAAATTATTATTTTCACCTATGCTTAATTAATTTTCGACACAAGTTACGGCCCATTCACTCATACACCCGTTATTGACGATTTATGATTAATAATATCTTTTATACTTATGTATTCTCATGTATTCGTAACTTTTCACGATTCGTAGAAGTTTATGGGCTACTGAAAAAATAAAATATTAGAGAATACAAACATAATAATATGAGAAATTATCGAATCGTCAATGAAGGCTGTATGTGTGAATCGGCCATTATAAGGTGTTAAATAATGCGATTCGTTAAAAAAAAAGACAAGCGGAAGTAGATGATATTCTTCGTTTTCTATTTCTGACGTAGGTTCCTATACTATATTCAATTTGGTTTGAGATAAATTATAAACAATCTCACTGTGTCTTTTTGTGGTGAAATACGAAACTAGACAATGAAAAATTCTAAACTTACTTCAATAAGAAGTTTTTCAAGTAAATAGATCACACAAACACACTTTTTGTTAGAAATTCATGTTTTGATATATTTTACAAAATATCTTTTTATTATGCTAGAGTCAAAAGTTTGTTTACACTTTGTCTCAAGCCAAGCTGAATCTTCTTTATCTTTACATAGTATAAAAGAAAGTCGCTCCCGCTGTCTGTACGCTTAGATATTTTAAACTAAGCAACGGATTTTAATGCAGTTTTCAGCAATAGATGGAGTGATTCAAGAGGAAGGTTTATATGCCCGACATTAGTATCTACATTGCACCCGTGCGAAGCCGGAGCGGGTCGCTAGTAGGGTATAAATGATAATAAGTCTACACTATAAATATTATTATAACACATTATACGACCGATTTGCGTAGTTGAGCAATATTTAAATAAAGTGGCTAGGTACAGTGTTATACGCGTCGGTTGGAATTGTTTAATATTTATAAAGCGTTATTGCAATAATGTGTTATGTAGGTACGTGTGTATAACGTTAAAGAAAGTATACAAAAAGTATCGTACACGTGATTTTTCTTCTATTGCCGGTCAGTAACAAGCGTGCGACAAATCCACTAGCAAGTTTTGTTGTTCAAGTTGACTTGCGCAAGCAACTTTCACGCTGCGGACATACGTATCCGCAGCAAGTTGACTTCTGTAAGTTTTACGAACTAAGCGAGCAACGGAGTGCGTTAACATGCGCAAGAAAACTTGCCAGTGGATTTGGCGCTTATGATAAGTACCTAAGGGCTCTGACACACGACGTCTTTTCTACGCGCCGACGACGCGCGTTAATGTCAAACTCCATACTTAAAAAATGTGTATATATTTTTTTTAAGTATGGAGTTTGACGTTAACGTACGTCGTCGGCGCGTAGAAAAGACGTAGTGTGTTAGAGCCCTAAGTTTCCAGTTTTGACGACACGTTTGGTGCAGTGGATGAGCGATTGGCTCCTGGCTGCCATGGGTCGTGGGTTAGATTCCCGCACTGATCAAATATTTGTATGGCGTACAAATAGTGGTTTCGGGTCTGGGGCGTTTGTGGATGTGAAGATTTATGTCTGTAAACGCAACCACGATACAGGAGAAATCCTAGTGTGGGGCAACGTATTTAATAAACAAAATCAGTTAGGTATAGACGGAGCTACTGTGCAATTAGGTAGGTACATTTTAGAGATACTATCACTATATAAGCATGGAATTGCACGACAACCGAAGGCATTAATAGTAGTAATCTCTTTGACGACAACAAACCGTTGAAGACCCCAAAATCACACCAGGTTCACAGATTTTTGACCTTAATAAAGTATCTTCTACTCACGCGCTTTCAACAATTATCGCCTAAGAAATATTTGTTTTCTCTCTGCCTTATGTTGGGGTTTGTACTAGGGATGGGCCGAATATTCGTTTTATGTTCGGTATTCGGCATATTCGGCAGGTTTACCGAACATTCGTATTCGGCCGATTATTCGGCAAAAATGCCGAACATTCTACCGAATAATCTTGAGTTAAAAGTTGCCTCTTTGCTTGTATGCAGTAATATAATTACATAATTGTATCCATATCAAGTGTGTCTTAACATTTATCGTCAGTTTCACAGAAAAACGTCCAAATGTTCGACCTCTTCCTTCCACTTATTTCATTGTTTTTTTTGGCAATTTACTAAGTTGAAACGATTTTGTACACAAAAACAAATGCACGTCCCAATGTTTTGTCGCTAGCTAGATGACGCAATAACAGTCCGTCATGTATACCTAACCTTGAATTTTTGCAATGCACAATAAAGCGCGCCATATCCTGCCGAATATTCGGCAGAATGTTCGGTTCGGTAAACTTTTAACCGAACATTCGGCCGAATATTCGTATTCGGTGAAACCTTTATTCGGCCCATCACTGGTTTGTACCTACTAGTTGTTGACTGATGTACGAAATTCCTCGTTCCCGACAACTTGCCATACAAACCCTCGAAGGCCCCAAAAAACACACCAGGTTCACAGATTTTTGACCTTAGTACAGTACCTTCTACTCGCGTACTTACGCGCTTTCACCAATTATCGTCTAAAAATGTTTGAGTGTTCACGCTGCTTTATGTTGGGGTTTATACCTACTAGTTGTTGATTGGTGTACGAAATTTCTACTTCCCGACAACTTACCATACGCACGTCATGCCAAAATGGAAGTTAATTATAAAGAATAAATTTACATTGAGTTGAATATGTAAATTACTTATATTGATAATTATAACATCACACTTATATTCCCAAAGGGTTCGGTAGAGGTGTATAGTAACACACTCATTTCGACGTTATGTTTAAGTCCCATGTAATAGGGGGCGACCCTATTGCCATCAACCGGGCACAAATCTAAGCTCTGGACTCTTCGGTATTGAAGAATTTCACACGAAAAAACCCAATAACACTGCCCGACCTGGGGATCGAACCCAGGACCCACCAGGACGGTCAGCAGTCGCGGTTGTCACCATTAGACCAACGAGCCAGTTTATTAACAATTATAAAGGTACTAATTTGAGTAGAAAGTTACGTTTGGTTCAATAAATTGCTTAAAACGAAAATACAACTAAATACGCAATTAAACCTAATATAGGTTTTTAAATTAATTCTGTAAATATAGTCACACTTTCATAATTATAAATTAATATTACTAGTATAGTGTAACATTGAAGAAAGATTACACTTGAGACATTGTGAAACGCCGCACTGTATCAGTTTCACGTGCGTACACTTGCGTGTCACCTCATTCGTAACACGATAGTGTCAGTGTTACAACCAACACTTTCTGAGTCTCTGACGCTCCATTGGTAGCGGGTTTTGGTTTTCTAAAACTACAATCAATTAATTTAAATATTTCTAATCGAAACGTCAAAAAATAACGTTGTTCTGCTCCCATCAATCTCAATCCTACTGTAAAGACGAGGAAAATACAACTTCGTTCTGAGAATTTTCTGAGGAGCAAAGGACCAATTAATTTGGTCCTCTTATACATTCAAGAATTGCAGGAAAACTGTAATTGCACTTCCGACCTGAAGGTCAAATTTCTTAATTGTTATTTAGTACCTTAGTTCAAATTAATTAATTTAAATATGAACCCATTACACATTCATGACAAAAGTTAGTTAGCTCTTTGGCAAATAGTGTAACTTTGAATTTAAACTCTTCAGCGGCCATTACACTGTGATTTGTTGCTATCTAAGATTATGTGAGTACATTAGTGTTCATTGAATTAGCTACGCCACAAATGCCATGAGTTGACTTAATTAATGCACTTGTTAAGATTAATGGATTAACAATGTTTTTACATTAACGATACGAACGGGCGGTTAATCCGTATCAAAGAAGAAAATTGCTTTACAAAGGTACCTATGTTGTACGGTCTTTGTTTATTAGTTATCCGGGATGAATGATTAGTCTCTGCTTAAATATAGGTATTAACATTAGAACATCTAGAATATAATAACAATAGAATATATATATAAGAGAGCATGTCCTAATGTCAGAAACATTAGATTTGGGAAATATGTACCTAGTTGTTTTTATAGCGAAAGCGAACAATAGGAAATAATTTTTCAAAAAGGGTTGGAGTTTATTATAAAATTCTCATTACCTGGATTTATTTACTTAAGAATTGGCACAAACACTCTTTAGGGTAAATAATTAAATATTTATTTATGAAATTTCCAGAACTTCACCTAAAAGGTATGTAAAAGTTTGTATGAGAGAATCTTATAGGGTCACCCGGTCATCTCTAAACTTGTTATAAATATTTTCTAAAGCAAATAACAAAATACGTTTTTAATGATTTTTTCTAAAACAACCTCTGGTGGGTTAAAATGGTGGTAATATTATATAAAAAGCTATAGGTATTACCTGTATTTAGAGACTTAAAACTACGCACATATAGGTACTCTTCAAGCTAAATAATCAAATTCGTATCTATAGCTTTCATAAACTACACCAAAGAGAGAGTGAGACGGGGTGTTAAAGTTTGCAAGGGGGAATCTTATTAAATACTTTACTCAATTAATACAAAACTTGGTATAAATCATCTCTAATTAAAGCAAATAATTAAAAAGGTGGTTAATCTTACGGTATGTATAAAAACTTTACACGAGCGGAACCGCGCGGGCTTTAATAAAGGAAAACCTATTTTCATGAATGAACCTACAATTCAGAAAACCACAAGGAAGACAATTTTTTCTGTATTTTCCCACTCACTAATAACAAATACCCATTCATCAATGGAATTATGAATCAAGACCATAATACGGAAGTTTTCCTTCCTTATATGGTCTTTATTCATATTTAGTTCAAAAGTAGTTCATCTCTTTCGTCTAAGACAGGGAAATTATGCCGATTATGTCACTCAATTTTGTCCAAAATTAGGCTGGGTCTGGTGAGAAGACATTTTTCTTTGGGATTGGTTGCTCTTGTCTCTAGTCTAGGTTAGAGGTGACAGAGGCAAAGTCTACGATGGAGTGAGCTGACCCAGAAGAAGCCTGAGCACTCTAACTTTGAAGGGATTCGGGTTGTATGCGTTCGGCAACACAGACGCAGGTAGTTAGTTCCACTCTTTTGCCATGCGCATTATGAAGGATGTTTTGAAGCTTTTAGTGCGTGAACTTATGAACTTGTATTGTTGATATCACCATGATTAACGGGATTGGCTTTGGGATTTGGCTTTGAAGTTAGGTGATGTAGATTATTTAGCCGTAGACCACATGGACGTAAACCATGGAAATGTGAAATTAAAATTGTATTATTTCTTAACTGGCGTTGAATTAATAGAACTTCTAATTCTGGAGCATGCCACGGTTCTTTTAATTGAAGTAATTGGATTTATTGCTATGCTTATTACACCATTATGGTATTATTGAAAAAAATATGTAGAGGTAGTAAAAGGGTAGAGATGGTCTATTCTTTGTACCACACGGAACTAATGCTTTGTCTCTTCTAAATTGTATGTTGTAGTATTCTATCGCCGCTAATGTGTGTTATTTATACATTCATTAAGCATTGGACATTCACTTTCGTCTAATAACACATTCATTCATACTTCAATAATATATTACACAATTACAATGATTTGCAACTTACCAGGCAATAGATAGTATTTGAAACCCGTACAGTAGGGATTACAACTGATAGAGCCGAGTACTACTTGAGATATCACACTCTTGACTGTGGCAGATTATTATATTAGGCCATCGTGAATGCATCACACAAGACCGACCTTATCATTAGGGATTCCATGTCTTTGTCTAGTGATCATAACACTTAAGATCTTTAAAAGGATGAGTCCATAAATATCTCAACTCCTGGTCTAGTACGCAGCAGACAAATGCAATGTTTAATTATGTCTTCAGTATAATGCTAGATCCGATATAAATGAAAGTCATTTCATTTTAAAAAATCCTCCGTGTCGCGTCGACGAGATGAAATTCAGACATCAGATGACTAATAAAAAATTGATCCGCAGCCGATCTAGAAATGAAATAATATAGGCAAACATGCAACTCACTATAAATACGCACTTCAAGGTTGTCTAGGCCGGCATTCAGTCCCGTACAGCTTAGTTTAATAGCGCGTTTTGGTTAGACTTGACATTATTCGCGAATTCCTCAGGCCTATTAAAATATAGCAATAATGACAATTCGTACTCGGAATGCATTTGGGCCAAGCCACATCTGAAGGAAGATACGTCGCCGATCTTCCGTCGCGTAATTTACTCGAGGAATTTTAGTAACGCATCTTCGGTCAAATGTGTACGGTATTAGATGTTTGTATGGAATTATGTGTACCGGCGGAAGATCGGCGACGTATCTTCCGTCAGATGTGGCTTGGACCTTAAAGCTTTGCACCACGAACGCGGGCAAGATGAATAATTATACGACAGTTTTGTTTTTGATGAAATTCATTACGTAGAAGTTTCATCCGGAATTCCTTGTTTATTCTATTCTTCGTACTTGTTAGTGCCACAAAAAACCAGGAAACAGTCATCAATATAAAAGGCAGTGAACCGTGATTTCGACTATTCTAAAATTCTGGTCTTTTAATTTTTCATACCAGAAATTCTTAGGAATCTCTGGATTCTCTCTTCTTATTTCAATCGTCTAAACATAATACCTAAATAAACGTAACCTTTGTTATCATTAGGATGCATTATTACTGACTCAAGTCATAAAACCCCGGTTACACTGTCTATACCTATGAAACATTGTGGTAGGCCAAGTCCACTCATCCGTGTTCAGAAATAGCCTAAATATTATTGCTACAATATACTACGTCTTAGACGTCTTATAAAATGCCCTGTTTATAGACGTTAGTAGAACGAAAATGTGCAAATAAAATTTATGCCTGAAGTTTATGTTGCCACGCAAATGCGGAAAACTGCACCCTGGTGCCAAAACCTTGGTTAACATTAAGAACTTGTCAATAAAATATTCGTATAGTCCTAGGATAAATCTCAGAATGCTTCCTTATGACTGTTCTATTAAAACAAATGTTTCTAATTTCTGTGGTACTTTTGACATTAAATTTTTTTAGCATTACTCTGCATTTCGTTTTTAGCTATATTAAAAAAAGTAGACGCTTTCTTAATGCTTTGGAACAGAATTCCGCTGTCGTGGGATTCATTCGTGCGTCGTAGCAATTTTGTGTAGTCGTCAAATGTTTAACAAAGACCGGATTCTACGAGTTTGTAAATATGAGAAATTCAGTGGCTATTAGATATCATGCGTTCAAAACAATTTACACAAGAGTAGTTGCAACATCCTATAGATCATTGTAAACCGTCGCCCGAACCGTCTCGTCTACACATTTCCCTGTATCAGTATTGCCAGAGAGAATTGTAATTCCCACGTGACTTGCATCATAGTACTTTTATTTATAAAATACAGCACAAACTAATCTTGAACACGTACCAACTATATTTTTACTTGGAACTCTATAGTGCGAGAAGGTTTAATATGTGTCACTAGAAAGTCTGTTAATCTCATAAACAATTGTGGACGATTTAGCAGTTATCTATAGATGTAGGCATCAAATATTTTGATGACTTTTAAACTTTTATTTGCGTATTTATATTTAATACAATACCTATTTTAGTGTTAGGTACTTGTCCTCGAATTATAGATATAAATAGCGACCTACATTTTTATCAATTATTGTTATTTTTAGTTATAAAAAAAATTTGTCCATGATTACATTTTAATCGCTGGTACCTAAAGAATTTAAAAAAAATGTTCGTAACTCTTCTATTTGATTGATTGCTATTCGTTACTTTCCTATTTTCATCGAAATATGTTTATGGAAATATAAGTTCTAATATTAACTACGCCTCCCAAATTTTTGTTACAAATATTTCTTGGCCGCAATCCGTCCGTCTTCTGGTCCTTTTAACATGACCTCAGTTGGTCATATTTTTTTACATAAATTTAGTGCAATTAAAATTGTCAGATAGGTACTGGCAATATCTGACAAATGTTTTGCAAAAAAAAAACACATAAATACAAAATGATTTAAATATTATAATTGTGCCGATAACGACTATCACGTGCCGAACACGGTGCCTGGCTAAAGACGGGCTACCTTATCTCTTTGCATTGCATAGGCATTTTTTTACACACTCCTCATAAGAACAAAAAACGTGGCTTCTTTTGACCTTTAAAATTGCGGACATTAGACATTTTTTTTACTGAAATCAGACTTAGGAACTAATCACATTAATTAACACCAATTCGCAAAAATACTGCTACACGTATCCGCAGTACCTGTAGATTAGTCATCTTTCAGCCGCGAAAAGATTTTATAGCATGCGTGCGTACGTAAGCGTGCTGAATCGATGCGAAACGGCGGAAGCATGCGTGTGAAATGCGTATTGATGCTGATGTGTATTTAGTTCCGTAAGCAACGAGCTGAGAAAATGATAAACACATTATTTTCACAACTTACGGTAGTAGTAGCCATTATGGTTCAAAATCGTTCAATTTACTGGGTTCTTCATTTAATTCCTCGAAACATTCTCATAGTTAGCATTGTGCTTTGTTTGTTTTGAAAAATGTGGTTACTTGTTGGCTGTATTTGGAAAGAAACTGGACGGAACATCGGAAGTTGCTGATGGTTGCTAATTTAGTTTTATGCAATCAGTGTACACTGAAACTTGCACAAGAGTTGATATTGAACAGGTGTTAGAACACATTGCTTGTGCAAGCATGTCGAATTATTAATAGAGAAAAGGACAACATAAATTGCACATGTTTTATGAAACTGCACACGGGGTTAGTGTGATTTTTTTATGAAGCATTCTTCTACTATCGTCGTTGTAAGATATTTTTTTTTAATGTAAGTAATTACTCAATTTATTGCCCATTATTTTTAGTTGTTGTTTAGTATAAAACATTTGTAAACAACTTTCTCTAGGATCTAGACTAGATTACGTATAACATCGAAAGTTGTTTTTTATTCAATAGCCATACATCCTGGTATAATTTACATAAGTACAGTACGTAGAGAGTAGATTGACTATTTACTAAATATACAGGGTGTAAACGAAATCATGTAATTCCTTCAAACCTCTTGATGTACTGCTGACATAGATTAACCCTGCACGGTATACGCCCGGATTCAATAAAATAAAAAATACAAGACGTAAACATGTGTTCTTAACGTAAGGCATTTTAGCGCCCCGAGTTAAATGATCGTGCGGCGAGCGATAGCCGCGTAATTCGCTCGGAGCGCTAAAATGCCTCACGTTTAAAACACATGTTTTTTTAAGCAAAACGTTGCCCCACACTAGGATTTCTCCTGTATCGTGAGTGCGTTTACAGACACAAATCTTCACACACACAAACGCCCAGACCCGGAACAACTATCTGTAGGCCATACAAATATTGGTTCCGTGTGGGAATCGAACCCACGACCCGTAGCGCTGAAGCCAATCGCTCAGCCACTACACCAAACGTGTCGTCAAATGTTTACTTCTTGTATTTTTTTTGTGATTCCAAAAGTATACCGTGCAGGATTAATCTGTCAGCAGTACATCACGAGGTTTGAAGGAATTACATAATTTCGTTTACACCCTGTATAGTCAATATATTTTGTTAAGGGGCTCGTGGCTAATTACTAACCGCGCCGATCATACAATTTGCGAGGTTAAGCTTCGCTTGCCGTGGTTAGTCCGTGGATGGGTGACCGTTCGTTACATATTGAGACACCTCCGTGCCTCAGAGACCACGTGAAACAGTCGGTTCCGGGATTCATAAGAATACCTCTGACAGTCATGACGGGTACATAGAAACCCGAAAGTCTGATAACCGGTCTAACCTTAGGGTATTGGCATTGCCTAATAACTAGGTTGAGGAGGTCTGATGGCAGTCACTCCGTGTAAAATACTGGTATTCAGCCGCATCTATTTAGACTGGAACCTGACACCATAATAGTTGGGAAAAAAGTCTAGGCAGAACATTCAATAAATTAAAATGTTGTTTTTGTTATGTGAATTTTTGTATCTGAGGCCTACTTATTATGAGAATTTGCGGTACTTAATTAATAAGCCGAAGTCAATCCTGGAAAAAGTCGGGAAAATTTCCTTGTTAAAATTATTCAGTCTTCCAGCTATTATTTTAATACCAATGTGAGAAATACCAAACTAAATAGTTTTACTCTATTTCCGTTGGAAAGCGCATTAGTCATGTTATATCTGCGAAAACTAACCCGTAGTTCTAAAACAGTTAGCGAAAACTAGTTCTACTAGTTAGTAAATCTATAGCTGATATCTAGCTTACTGCAGCGACGAACATAACGTATAATAATTATCCTAACATCATTAGATAATTAATTTACCGTACTTTTTGTGAACATTAATCAACTTTCCAATGGGGAAGGCAACGCAAAACTAAAGCAGATGGCAGCACCTCCATACTTAGTTGTTTCCACCAATCAGAACCATAAGGTTGATAATAACAATAATGTCAAACACATTGCAACCAATAAGATTGCAGTGGAACAATCGAAAGTGGCGCCATTAGTTCCACAGTTGCTTACCCCATTAAATAACAAATATATGGGAAATGTCGTAATGTACACAGTAGGGGAATGATAAGGTTCAGCAGTTTTCAAATTCATTCCTTTCCCACATCGCGGACACATGTTACCTTTTCAAGCTGTTGAACGGAAAATACCAATGCATGAAAAATTATGTTTAATTATTGGGTAGCAAAGATCAAAATTGCCTTTTGCCTCCATTATGACGTATTAGTGCCATGTAATGTCTTTGATTTGATTTAAGGAGTTTTGTTGTAAAAATCATAACATCAATCAAATCAATGATTAAATAGATTGGCATTACTTGTCTGTCACCATGTCACCATAATATCTTGTCAAAAAATACTTATATTTTCTTTTCTATAATGTTGGCAATACGTAGTCGGTTAAATAGTTCGTTTCTTGCACTGTGCAAGCAAAAATAGACCTTAAGGTGTATAACATTTTCATTCCGCGACTGTACATTAACTACTTTGCATGCACGTGACTTCAGAAAACTCGTTACGTAAAGTTTCATGCATTTTTTTATTAAATTATACAGAATTTCATCTACAGCGTGTGTTAAAATAAACAATACAATACTCTTTATTGTACACAAAACAAACAAGAAACATTACTATAAAAATAGAGATGTACAATGGGCGGTCTTATCGCACTAGGCGATTTCTTCCAGACAACCTTTGGGTGGACATGAAGTGCAAGAAAAAAAAGAGAGAGAGGTAGTTCTCAGTGTAACAATTAATGAGGAGACATTAAAGTATGTACTTTAAATAAACCTAAAAACACAAATAAATAAATATTATATACAATAAATATGAAATAAATATATATAGTGTAATGTGTATGTAATACAGTATACTTTACATAAAGATGCAAACTTAGCTATATTGATTAATGATCTCGAGTGTGTGTCATAAACAAACGATTCTTGATGTGATAAATTAGTCGGTTTCTCTAATTGAATCGTGACTCTTTCGGGATTCCCCAGCGTGTTACAAATTACTATATGACAGGGGTGGCCAACCAGTCGATCGCGGCTCTTAATCCAGTCGATCATGGCAAGGCAAAGAAAATTATAAGTTTAATATAAGTTGAATGAAGAGGTACTGATTATTTAATTGGTAGATCGCACAGAGTCTTCTCAGTAAACGGTAGATCTTGGGTCGAATTAAGTTGGCCACCCCTGCTCTATGAGATTGTGGATACTTAACTATCCTTTGTACAAACCATCCTAATACAACAAATATACAAGGTTATTCAGAAAGGGGGTACTAAGCCGCGCGCCACTTAATGTATCACTGATGATTGTTTTAAAGAAAGTGTTAAAATTTCCAAATTCGATAAAAAAAAAAACATGCAAATTGATTCTTTTTTTTTCTTTCAAAAATTCTTCATCCCTGTTTTAGTTGCGAATTCACAAAATGGAGCTTCTAATCCGTGACCCCAAATATGATCTAAAATATAAACACAGCTGATCATAGCTGAGGATAGATAGAATTTAGCGTTCTTTTTTTATGAAATCTTAGAATAGCTATTTCTCTTAAAATAATGACTTTTGGGGAAAGTTGTAGAACAAAAGTTATCCGTTATTATGGATACTCTAACACCCATTCGGTTTAATACCCCCTTTCCGACTAACCTTGTAGTTATGCGTTTAGTGTGAAGTTCAAACAAGTATTTAATGTAGAAAATCTGGTATGAATTAAAAGTGATAAAAATATTTGTATGCTCCTTTTCCTTGCACAGGACTGTGCTTATACTTCATATTATTCGAAGTACAGTCATCATCATTATAATATTCGAATAAAATAACACCATAGTAAAACTTGATGATGTTTTCGGTTTAGAGACGGTTAACAGTAGTAACTGCCTCGCTGGTCTAGTGGTGGCAAGCGCGACAGCTGATCATGAGGTCCTGGGTTCGATCCCCAGGACGGACAAAGTGTTATTGGGTTTTTCCGTGTTGAATTCCTCAGTAGCAACCCGGAGTTTAAATTCGTGCCCTGTTGATGGCAATAGGCTCGCCCCCTATTACATGGCGCTTAAACAACATACATACAATCGCGAAATGAGGGTGTTACTATACTCCTCTGCCGAATCCTTCGGGGAATACAGGCGTGATGTTATGTAATAGTAGTAACTCAAGTAATGTATGTCTAGGGTCACCTAGCCTAGTAGACTAATCCGGATGGCTTATTATATGCAGGGTTGCGTGGGTCAGCATGCTGTTACATTCATTCTTAGTAAAATTGAAAAAAACAAGTAAATAATGAACAGTGAGCATGACTACTCCATAAACAAACATTGAACAGTGCAATTACATGATTTTCTTTTCGAAAATCGATTATAGTATGTAATAATCATTCATTATATATTTCTCCGTACTTGGTACGTATCGCCATAAGATATAATGAGGTACTCCAAGGTTGGACCCGTTTGGCTTCACCAATTTACTTGGAAACAGTTCGAAAGCTGCCCCGTCTAGCGAGTACAGTCGGGAGCGTAATTTGCAGTTCGGTACGCAAATCGCGGAATTTTACGAAGCATTTAATTTTTTCTTTACTTTGTACAGAAGCTGTTAATTCCATTACTTTATACGCTGCATTTTGTACACTCATAGAGCTTGATTGTAGGTCCTTTCCAAAAGTGACATTTAATTCCCAAAATGTTACCTAACTGTTCGAAATAATTTGTAATTATTTTTACAGAGGCAAGTAATTGATTATTTTTGTTAAATTCGTAAAATATACATGGCAAATTAGCGATAAGCAAATTACAAACAGTTTATTAATTATAGGAAAATAAATTACCTAATCTAATGAAAACATACAACAAATTCTTCTCAGAAACTCCTCGTAATTTCACACTAATGTTTTCTATACTAAAGCAAATATGAAAATAGAAAACATACTAATTGAATTATACGAATATCAACCCTAGAAACATCTGAACCAGGATGATTAAAAAATGACAAAAGATGTTTAAAAGGACATAAAACAAAATTACTTGCAATGGAAATTGAACCATGTACAATGAAGTTAAGGTTTTTAATCCCAAAGCATGTAAATTCTAAATTTAAAATGGCTGATGTATAATAATTACATTGCAGGCGTGTTTCCAATTACACCAATACGTATTCGCGATAATGTATGTGTAAAGAACGAATTATTGTAATTCGTCGCCTTGTTGCTTATACTCCATGAACCTTTCACGTGAAAGTAAGAAGTGGAGTAGTAAACTTAATGACGGTGATTATAATTAATTTATTTAAAGTTAATTAAAAAGTGGTATATTGTACTATTGTGATAGAGGCAGGTAAATGTACCTACGATATACTTATAACGATCACTGTCTACGTCGCAGTAAGATAGCTAAAGCAAAGATTTAAGATAATCACTCGTGTTGTTGCTATTCTGACTTTTGGTTTAAGATCGTTGCTTGAGTAAATAAGGATAGCTCTGCGACGAGTTTGGCTATCTTGTTGCGAACCGTCTATCAAGCATGCAAACTGCAACAAGCTTGATACAGATTCTAAAATAGACAATTTGATGCACTTAACCACAGGAATAATAAATCTAAGTAGGCGGTAGTGGCCGACCATACACCTTTGTACATTAGTAAATTGGATGATAACAGGCGAATCATGAACATTAGTGTTACGCAATATTCCTGAGTTAGGTACTGATGTTACCTATTAACCTACTCATGTTTAAATCGTTGTAGCGGTAATTGTAACATCCTTTAATGTACATGGATTCATATCACACCATTCGACTATGAAAAATTAAAGAACGCCATTAAAATAAAAATCATTATGTAATCGTACCCGACTGTACTTGCTGACAGTCGATAGGATAAAAAATGCAATTTGGCTTCAACTGCACGTCGTAATGCCTGCTAATAATGGGTTGGAGCTTTTATTTTATATTGCTATGACATCATCGGAATTTTGGACGTCATCTGACATTTAGTTACCTACTTTCTTTGTTGCAAGCTGAATTTTGTGAAATAATTTCCATTCATAAAATACAATTGGTTCATGCCTGGTCAAGCACATTTGTAATATTATCTAAACTATATCCTAAAAAAGACGACCTCTTTCAATTTTCTTTTCATTCCATGTCCTATTCAAGTACTTAGGTATCTTCTAAAAAATGGTATCCTAAGTATGGCTTCCATCAACTTTTGCGTCATGCTTATCATAATTTGCGTTGTATGTTGTATCTTTTATTCTTGGATTAACTTTATCTTGAAAACGTAGTTGTCAGTTTATAGAAATACAGCTGTTTAAGAATTATTATTATCATCAGTGGTAAATATGGAAATGTTGTAGAGCAGATCACAATCACTTGTTATCTGACATCTTCATCCAATCCACTACAATGAGGTTATTGTCACAAATGAACGCAACGTCCTCGTCGTCTTCCGATGTGCCTACTTACGCCTGACCTTTATGATTTATTACTAACGTTAGGAAATCACTTCTGACATACACAAATAGGCTACCGACTGTACTTGCACGCCCTTATCACTAGCTGCGAAAATCGACAAAACTATGAATGAATTAGTCAATCGCCTTGACTATTTCCATCGGATTATCATAAAATTATCATGCATGAATATTTTTTCTATACTATTTCACTTGTGGGAAAGGTGGTGAACCCACTGTCTTCGTAATAGTCGACGGAATTGTATTAATATGTAGATTACAATCTTCTACGCCGTAGTTTTCGTTACGTCATGAGACATACATAGGAAAAAACTGTCTATTGATTTATTTCGTAGAATAGTTTTTTCTTATACGTATGCGGATTATGTGAATTTAAATTTTACAGATAGATGCCTTTTATTTTTAGTTGTGTCTCCATTATGATTTATATTGCATTCGGGCATTACATAAACGTTTAGATACTTCATTGCCATGACATGGCAAGTTATAGTAACGATTTCAACTAATCATTGCACGGTTTTAATTAATTATAAACTTTGTATCATAATATTTGGTGAGCGGTTTAGTGGTACAAATTTTATGATGTTGGAATTTTAAGTGTGGTGATTTGGTTCTAATGGGTTAGACCTCTCTTCCTCTGGGTGTCATCAAAGTACTAACTAAATACATACATGTACCTTATAATAATTAGGTACCTACTTGCTGTATTTACTTTATTTCAAACTATGTTTATGACCCGGTGAACGTATCACCAAATTTTTTTACATTTTTCCTAATTTTCTTTTTTTTAATCCAACCCAGTATTGAGGTTTATTCAAATTGATTGATCAGACCTAATTCTGTTTCTGTTAATCAAACTATACAGGTGTAAACGTTTCTGTTAATCAAACTATACAAGGTGTAAACTAAATCATGTAATTCCTTCAAACCTCGTGATTACTGTTGACATAGATTAACCCTGAACTGCAAGGGATACCCACGGGTTCAAAAAAAATACAATACGTCATTCTTAACGTGAGGTATTTTAGCGCCCCGAGCGAATTGCGCGGTTTCGCTCGCCGCGCGGTCATTTAACTCGGGGCGCTAAAATGCTTCACGTTAAGAACACACATGTTGACGTCTTGTATTTTTTTATTGGTACCCAAAGTATTCCTTGCATGGTTAATCTATGTCAACAGTACATTACGACGTTTGAAGGAATTACATGATTTCGTTTACATCCTGTATAGTTTGATTAACAGAAACACATAAATAAATAGTAAAATAAATTAGTTATGCATCATGTTCAAAATTCAATGAGAAATTATGTATTGTGCCGTGTATAATTATACATAGTAACTATGACGTTTAAATCAAGTATTAAATGTTTTTCTTTTCCAGACCGTGATAAATTTTGTTGTTAAGTAGGTATTATTTTACTGTTTATGCTATTGTGTTGAAATCTTTTTTGATCATTAAAAGAACTCGTGCTGCGAATTTTTGACATGAACACATTTCATAGATGGAACCATAACGTCGGTCGGCAGTGAAAACCACGTATGTGCAAAATACAATTTTTTAAAAGAGATAGAAATAACTGTCTCCTGCAAAAAAAATTGCCGATCAAATGTTAATACAAGTTTGTCATCGTACGTCATAGATAGCTTAGAAGTATTTGAATTGAAAGTTTGTTGAACTAGTACGTGTAAGACGAGTTTATAAATCTAAAGAACAAATAAAACGCTTTTGAAGAAAATTTGATTTACGAGGTTTTCACTACCGAGCGTCGATAAAGGTATACAGCATGCCAGATTAGTCGTTTTACATCCGAAAACCATGAACTCTGTTCATCATTCTGTACAAGTTTTAGGTCCGTATTACAGAACGAAACTCAAGCATTAATCTCTGTTTAAAACTAGCTTTGAGTAGACTTTTAATTTTAGTACGTTCCTCAAGCATAGATTCATTGATCATAGTTTAGCTGAGTATGGCTTTATTCTAGATCGTTACTCAGTTCGTAGATTCGACCCCAAGCAGTGATTTGATCTGTAATCAACCAATCGATTTGAGTCTCGTTTCATCTGAGTATAGATTGATTGCCGTTCTGGAATAAGACCGTTCCTCAAGTACTGATTCTATACTTAAACAGTGATCAACTGATTACAGATCAAACTGGACTTGAGGAATGTTCTGTAATACGGTCCTTAGTATGGGACAAACTCTGAATTCTGAATTTATAAATAAGGGTTTTGTTTGATGAACCGCCGCGCGACCATGTCCTTCGCTATAAGCCCCAGATAGCATCAACGTTTCAATAGTATGATTCATTCATCATTCGATGTTTTTCGGTACCGAAATCGTAAAGATGTTAAATAAAGGTAAGGTCCTTTATAAGAAAACTGTATCCTTGTATTTTAAAGGTATAACCTCGTACTATAACCGCTTTGCCTATGACGGACTACATAATAGCTGCCTTACATATTATTGGCTGTAAAACAAGCATCTTTCGTTTTATTTTTTACCTTCTGCTTGGATACAGTCGGTCAAAAGACATGAGGATATAAGAAATAGATTTGTTAAGTTTTTTATTGTAAGTAGGTAGGTAATCTATCTACGTCAGTGCAGGTGTCAAAATAAAAGGTAAAAATTACAAATTACAATGCATCACAAACATTTGTTCCAACAATGACTAACTACGTGTGAGTTACAGGGCGTAACAACTGTTCACTGAAAGCCCGTCTAAGTCACCGTAACAATTAACAATAACGTGGAAAACAAACAGTTGTCTTACTTATTTGAAGGCAATTATTAATGTTCTCATACAAAAGTTTAATGAAAACGTTTTTCACATAAATTCTTACAAATATTTTATGGTATTTATCGTATACTCTCATAATATTGAGAACACCAGTCATTGTTGTCAAGTTAAAACTCGTGTTAGTAATAAGTCAAAGATGGTGCAGTCGGTATCATAATACATCGTATTTCTTTCGGTTATTTGAAATGAATTACTACTAATTTATTAATTATTACTATCTCTTAAAATACGGGTTATCCTAGTTTAAGAGGCAGGGTTACATAAATAATAATGTACAGATTTTGCAACACAATAAGTACTGATATTTTTAATCTTTTTGTTATTTTTTGGTAAATAAAACATTATTGTTATTACTCATTGTTTAAGAGCCCATTATCACAATACTAGTCTTAAGATTATTCTATCGTAAATTGATACAAAAAATAAATATAATATATATTACATTTTTGAAACTGCGTACAATACTCACTGACTTGTGTTTTGAGTTCAACCATAGGTTACATTGCATCATCTCTTAATTTGAGAACAATCTACATGGAGGTATTGGGCCAATGTTTTGGGTTACATTGTATTGTATTACAAACAAAGGTCAACCACTGGCTGACTTGTCGCATAATAATTTGGTCAGTGATTAATTATGGTTTGACTTCAATAGGTACAAATTGCCGACTGATAGCTGGCATTGTTGCAATTATTGTTCTACCTAGGTTTTTCCCAACTATATTGGGGTCAGCTTCTAGAAGCGACTGCCATCAGACCTCCGCAACCCAGTTACTAGGCAATGCCGATATTCTAAAGTTCGACCGGTTATTGTCAGACTTTCTGGCTTCTGACTACCCGTAACGACTGTCCTAGGTATTCGTATGACACCCGGGACCGACAGTTTAACGTGCTTTCCGAGACACGGAGGGATCTCGATGTGTAACGAACGGTCACCCATCCACTGACTGACCGCGGCAACCGCAGCTTAACCTCGAAAACCTCATGATTTGCGGTTGTCAATTAGCCACGGGCCCCTCCAATGATGTGCCTATGTTGCAATGATTAATAGCGTTATTTATCACAGAAGGCATGTTCTTTATCAAAAGTCGAACTAGTAAGGTTAATTTATATAGGTATTAAATAATAATTAATGTTTTGCGAAGCATGAAACATCTCGTACTCTAGTACTTAATACAGTTCTGCCTGCCACTGCTTTCACACCCATTCATAGTTACGGAAGTATGATCAAAATTGATAAATCGTGGTCAATGAACCCTTCGTCTGCCAAGAAAACTTCACACGTACATGCAACTACAATCAACACATGTGTGAATGCTGCGAAAGCGGCTTTCATTCATGACCGTGTCACTCGCTTCCCTTTAGTACAGGCGCCAACAGTGCTGTTAACTTATTCCGAGAGCTACTTTATACGTATTTATTATTTTATTCTTAGAAGACGATGGAAATAGGTTACGTGCGTGCTTTAATGGTTCTAGTGCAGATTTTATGCGCTTAGACGATCGGTGTGCTTAGAAAATATAAACTTAGGTACGGCTGTATTTTTCTTTTCGGTTGTAGTAGAATTTGTTATTATTGTTGTTAATTTTAGACAGTAATTTGAAGTTTTCTCTATCTTTTACCAATGATGCAAAAATGTTTGCGTGTTATATCACGTTATTTTCGATAAACGAAACTTTAATTAAGTTAGGCCAATAAATGATATTGCAAAAATAAAGTAACATGTTGCAAAAATTAATTTAATATTACGTTACTGTCAAAACCATCGCAAAGTTACAAGTTACTATGACAGATAGTTCAAGTTGAGCAAACATTTGCAATATTAACGAAAAGAAATCGATTTAAAATTGTTGCTTTCACCTGTACTAGCTGTTAGCAACCTTTTTGTCATATAACTGCTTACATGCATTATAAGTAACACAAATTCTTATTAGCACATTCGTTGGATCGGTTTACATACAAAGTTAAAAGAAACTTTTTGATCCTAAAATGTGAACATTGCTAAAATAAAAAACATGGGAAATACCTTGGGAAAAAAAAAGTTGTTACTTTTAATAGCCCAGTCGCCAGGTAGTTTTACCTTGCAAAAGGTCCGTCAGTTCTGATTTTTGGATATGTGTTAGGGATATTTAGGTGTCCTTACGAAAATTAAAATTTTTTGACTTTGGGACAACTGCACCTTCCGCCATCTTGGATTACAAACACCAAAAGAGAGTTTATATTAAATAATTCTTTATCTAAGGGTTTTACTGTAAAAATAGCTCAGATCAATTTTGTAGGAAATAAAATTCCCTACAATTCTTATTTTCGGCATTTTTTTGTATAGCTAATAATTTACGACATATTGCGCTTTAAAGTAGACGAAAGGTCGAAATTTTTTAATGTTCATAAGAACACCTAAATACTTATAACATCCTTGAGTAAGTACCTAAACTCACACACTGACCTATTACTTTTAAATTTTTGGGAAAACGTATACTTTTGCAATGTTTGTAAATATGTGAGCACCATGTATTTATCACATAATTAATTTATCATTGTTTCATTTTTATTTCTTTTTACCTTTTGTGGTATAGTAATTTTATTATAGGTGCATCGTCTTCACATATAATTGAATAATTAATGTACCTATACAAAATATTGTAAGACGTAAAGAGAAACGGTGGAGTTTCTTGCTCATTCTTCTCCATACGAAACTACCTTTTGGAAGGGGCGACTAGAATCAATTCTATTTTCTTTGTAACTTTAACGTTCAAAAGTGCCTTTTATGTGCCTAATTGAAATAAATACTTTGACTTTGACATCCAAAAATCATAACTGACGGACCTTTTGCAAGGTGAACCCCCTTTTTTGCGACCTTTTTTGCGACTGGGGCTATAAGTTCATATGGGAACAATTAACAGAGGTCATTGTCCTAACTGCAGCTTTATGTTCTTTTGTTTCTGCTTCGCTGAAAAGTGTAGTTATACAGTTCGTCTTTCGTAAAAAAATCATCATCACAATCTGAGCTTTGACAATCATATTACTTAATTTATTTACACTTTAAATCAACATTTTTTTATTTGCTTAAAAAATATTTATGTAAAAATATACCTACCTAACAGCTAAAATAAATGATTTAAGTGTTGACTAATAAAAAGTTCGGCAGGGTCAATAACACCCGCCGGTAGAACTGCTTCACGTGATTATGTGACTTTAAAAATAATATAAGAAAGTTGTAGGTATTTTATTCGGTAAATATCTCAGTTTTGCCATAGTCATCCACAATACAAAAGAACGTATTTTGAAGTCTAATATTATGAAGTTTACTTTAAGCTTTCATGCCCACCTATCACCATTTGGCATCACGCTTTATATGGTCATTTACATTTAAAAAATAATTCCGATATAAATATTCAAATGCCCGGTTCCTATAAATACACTCGTAAGCTAATTTTACCTGTGATACCTACTTCCATATGGGAGGGTCTACTATGCGAAGCCTGAGGTCTTTGCTTCATTACTGTTAAAGATACAAGAGTCGCAATTTTAACTAATAATGCTCCGTAAATTATAGGAATCATCCATAAGTAAATAGTTTACGTGTACTTATATTAATATGTATGATGTAGTTAAGTTATTCATCATTATGTCAAGGTATTTAAATTGATGCCAGAAATAGAAAATAAAATCGATAATGATGGCACACAAACAATGTATTAACACCAAACGTGAGAATGTAGGTAGTACATAAGTGACCTGATTGCCATAGAATGTAGGTAGTACTTAAGTGATCCAGAGAAATGTGTCAATGAGGTATATTAACTGAACTCCTATCTATTGTACAAATGGTCGCGTGCGCATACATAATAGAACTAGAACGTAACAAGTGACGTTATCTATATCTATACTAATATTATAAAGAGGAAAGATTTTGTATTTTTGTATGTAACGAATAAACTTAAAAATTACTGGACCGATTTCAAAAATTCTTTTGCCGTTAGTAAGCTACATTCACTGAGTAACATAGGCTACGGGCGGACCCGTGAGGACACAGCTAGTGTAGAAATAAAGCGAAGTTCAAACGACCAGAATATAGTTTCGAAACAAAAACAAAATTTGAGAGCGACTGACTGACTGGCCCGCATAGTATGAAAAAACTATGGATTCGACCATAATCACTGCGCAAGCGAGAAACGACTTCTTTTTTTAAGAAAAAACTAAGCTGATAAAAAGACATCTTAAACAGAGCCGGTCGTCTCTTCAGACTCCGCAGTCACATCGTTAATTCAGCTGTCATCAAGTTGTCTCCCTCCCAGTCCTTCCGCCTGCAATACCCTAAGTCGAGGTCTGAGCCCCATTCGGGGTAGCCCTTAGTGCTGCTGTTGCTAGTAGTCATGGTGTTAGAGTAGTAGTTAGCTTAGGTTAAGTATTTTACTTCGTCCCCATTGGCTGGACAAACGGTCCGGTCTGGTTACGTTGAAACGGTCCGCAAGGACCATCTACGAGCAGAACAATAGAAAAAAAAACAGATATGTACGTGTCTGGATACAAAACTGAATTCAAAATTACCAGACTTTGAAGCATCAGTCCAAGCGTTTGCGCACATATTTACTGTCGTTAGACGAAAACTGATGCCTACTAAGCATGTAATTACATAAACCACGCAGGTTTCTAAATGGGATTGCGGATTTAATTTGGTCCCAACGACTGCTCCATGGGTTTTTGACATTAGGACTGGGCAAATAAGTCTGTCATTGGGTCGTGTAGGCCTCTTTTTGACTCTAATAAACGCTAATATCATTCCCGATTCCAGACTCACCTATAATTTATACCTTGATACATAATTCATTGTAACTAGTTGTATCAATCAACGTAATTTCAATTGTCATCGGGATGACGTCATTTTAGACACAATGCTGATCGTCACAGTTAGCGCATTTTGTGAATTATTCACACACGCACCAATTCTTGATAAGAAACCGAGAATAATTAAATACTTCAACTTTAACGCAACTATAACGGATGACATAAGGCAATAATACATTTTCTTCATAAATAATAATAACCTTGAACTAGCGAATGAAAATATTATTAGATTGGAGTTCGAAGACATTTATTAGCAAACACCGAACACGTAATAAAGTGTTTTCTTCTAGTCATAATAATTACGTATTAAGAGAAACAACAACTGATAGGATTGATATTGCATCACTTACCTTACATAGCAAGCAACAACAAAAATACATAGTGGCATTGCATTATGAAATAAGTACTTTAGGTCAACTGCCATCGAAAATCTTTGGGCCACAGTCATAATTTTAATTAACTTACCTGCGTATCGAAGGACCATCTCCACTAACAAACGTATAATCAATCAAATGTATAGATAACATTGACAGTTTGAGTTCATACTAAAAGGATTAACATAATTTCTCCAAAGGTCACTTGATCATACAATACCAGCTCAATAATTTAATTAACTTTTCTATGAAATTTACGCGAATCGTATCCATTAATGCAAATCGATTTACAGATTATGTCGCGCTACCTTTATGTATTTCATAAATTTATACTTACGTGCAGCGTCCATTTATGTGCACTAAAATATACGTACACGACCACATATACGCATAGATACAAGCATTGCTGCATGTAATGTAAGTATATAAAATAAAGAATAGAAACGCGATATGACCCGTAAGTTGGTTTACATTACTAACTTTTCTATCCCATTGTGGTGGTTCAATGTGATTCCTCCATCCATTGTATTAACCGCAACCCGACATCGTAAAGCCCCACAGACACCTGTCGACCAGACGTAACATCAGAGGCCTGGTATGGAAGGCATTATCTCGACTATGTACCCAAGTAGTCCGCTGAAAACATAATTTGGCAAAATGGGAATCGTAGACCCGACGACCTACATCCAGCGTGAGTGCGGTGTGCGTGACGAGAACATGTCACACTTGTTCGAGTAACTAGTGTCTCAAGTGCCTCTACACCTGTACTTTAGAAAACTCAAAAACGCAACTGACGCCACTATCAATGTTGTCATTACTAGGACAAAACAAAAGACAGTCGACAGGAAAAAAAATGTGATTCGAACAAAACGTGATCCGTTTCCTTTCTTTATAATTGTTAATCAATCTGGCTTTCCGTTACGATATGGTTAAGATATGATAAGCATAGTAAGCATATTTGATAAAAATCACAGCCACAATATTATTAATTTTATCATACTTTGCTTTGTCTCGCGTTTATTAGTGAGTGTGTTCATTTCTGTATCAACACTGTGAAATGAACCATCTGATTTACTTTTCTGTGCACAGACAATTCTTGCTATCGAATATTGGAAACGGATTGAAGCACTTAGAATCTTGGTATGTTACCTTTAATTTGTAATAATCTTAGTTATTAGTATCGCGATTCACGTCGAAGATGGCAATACGATTAGTTATCAGTTGATAAATCTACATTAACGGTAAACTGCGCATCTGTTGCTAATGTACTAGCAAAATAAACCTTTCCACTATCTACTTCAGAAACTGCCACAGCTGCTTTCTGTGGATCTTCTAGATCGTATCATAGATTATGTATTGTAATACATCCATAACCTCTTCTATCATCTTTGTTTAAATTACATTTGCATTTTTAAATCCTTGCTGCATCGTCATTATTGACTGAGATACGATACAAAACATTAAATTTCAAATGCACATTTAAAGTGGTATTGATTAATGACTGCCACTACTAAAGTCTTGTTACGTAATCGCAGACTACGCTTAACATACACTGACATATCAAGTGATTGTGTGTAGTCATTCCTTTTGATAAGTCTAGCAGTAATGAAAGGTAATCGTTAAGGAATTAAACTGACCAGTAATTAAAAGGCCAACATATTTTTTTTCAATCATTACTGATAAGATTAACAATGTGGGTTTTTCGGGATGACCATTATTTTTATATTATTTGCTCACATAGCTGTGTTAGATTTTTGATGTCATGCTTCTAATTCATCAATAAATTGGTTTTATCATGACTTTTTATAGGAACTTCATAAAACTGTCACGTTCCTTGAGCATATGAAACAGATTGCATCTTTTAATTTCTTTTAGCAGATCGTTTCTTGCTTTATTATAGGGACCAGTATGACTACTCGTAATCCTTACTGTAATTCTGCTTTTATTAAAGCAATCTGAACGTTGTCAAGATAATTTTAACGATGTCATTTCTGTTCCTGATTGATGTGTATCATAAAATTTTATGTTTTCACAAGTTTTTTTTTCTGTAACCTTCCTAATGTACGTGACCTAGTGTATGTTATCTTCGTTGTTTTATTTTAAAGTACAGAACTTTAGATAAAGGATGCTTTTTGGTATAAACTTTCCACAGAATGGCCAAGTAACAGTTACACGCGGTCGATTTTTGTGTTATACGTTAAACCGAAATATCGTATTGTAAAATGGATTACAATATAACGGTAGAAAACACCAACCGTTTTTAAAAACAAGCTTCTCTTTAACATTCACATTGTGCTACTAACTCAGGAGTGTTTGCGATTCTATCAGCTTTGAAATTGCTGTTAACAATAGCAATTAGATTCAAATAATGTCATAAAATTGCACGTTCGCCTTTGCTATAGTTAATCAACAAACCAATTATTACATAGGTAAATGAACACATTGTAATAAAATCTGATATTGAAAAGATTTATATAACACGAAACAAAAAGAATGTAATTAAAATAGCGGTAGTAAATGCAAATAATTTTCATGACATGATGAAGGAAGATGACTCGAAAGTACATTCAACCAGTTGCATGTTGGCAAAAACAAATCGATTAAGTTGCAACGGTACAAGTTCGTGCAACCATGGTGCTGTCCACGTGAGAAACATTGGTCCAATATTGGCATTCCTTCTGCCTTTGTTGCACGTTACATAATTACCGACCTCATGGCCACACTGGAACAACAGGTTCCACAAACGGATGGACGGTTTTTGCTGTCCACGTATCAGTCGTGGTGTAAGTGTAACGAATGGTGGTTTCAAAACTGGTTCAGATTAGTTAGCCCATTGAATCGTTTGCTAACCCGTCTATAACTTCAAGGTTGGAATCAATTGTTAGTAATGAATCGCCAATTGTTGCTAACGAAGTGTGCTTTTCCTACTGTTCATATTAGTTGCGGAAGTTTAGATAGCTCTTAAGGATTGAAATTGGATGACGCCTGTGTATGTCTATCGAGGTTGCTGTGCTCTTTTCCTTTTATGATGAAGGAGATACGTGCTAGTTAATGTGTCGGCGGCTCGCATTTTACCGTGTATCAGAGTAAAAACTGTTGAGAGCTGACCTGGATACAGATCACGGTAAAGATTACTAACTCTTTCTATTACCGTTTCTAACAATATGGAATAAATTATACTCGTAAGTACGATGAACGATCTATTGAAATCCTTTATGAGTACTTCAGTATCATTTAATTTGCAATTGATGTAATGACCATATTGCATTATTTATGCATGCATATTATGTATTGCATGTTGTTAAGGAGTGATATTTATGTTCATGTCTGTTACGGGGGAATTTTCTCCATTATAAGTAATTGTGATACCTATAGGTATAACAAAGAAAGAAGAAGTATCTTTTGTAAGTATTGTGAGATAAAAACTACTGGATGCATCAAGATATAGGTTTATGATAATTGTAACGTTAACGTATTCTAACATGTATCACCTTATTTCAATATAAAGCATTAACAATATAGGTGAATGTTACGTTTGGAACGTGTCGATGATGTCAATTTTGTAACGGGATTGCTCTTTGCAATCATTTGTGGTGTAGGCTCATGTTAAACCATAGATATCTACACTGGGACTGATATCACTATATGAACTACTGTACAGACGTTAATTCTCTCTGTGACCACGTAACAGCCGGTACTTATTAAGTGATTAAAATTTTCATCTAGAATGTATGATTGCTTTGTTGTTCATTTTCAACATCCGGCCATGCTTTATGCGCTATTATTGTGACTGCTTGTATGATAAGCTAATTATGATGATTTCGTTGCATTGGTACGGAACCTTCGGTTTTTAATTTGGTCCTTTTGTTTCATTCAGAATGTATGTTCGTCTCCTGACAATACTAGATTCTAAAATATTATTATAATTGTTCACCTGGTAGTCAGTGGTTCTTTTTCAACCCATCTTGAGTTTAGCTATTCTTATACATGTTTTTAGGCCCGTATTAAAAACCGCCCTCATTTAAGAGATCCCTCTTAGTGTAGGTTTAACACGACAAGACACGTATTTAAAAAAAGGATGGAATTGTACTTAATGGTAGCTACTGTTTAAAGATCTCTCAAATGAGAGCTGTTTATTAATACGGGCCTTAGTTTGTTAAAAAATGCTCTGTTAGGATTTTCTGTCCCTTTCAGTTGTTTTAAATTTTTGTCTGCATTTTTCTTGAAGTTGGAATAATGTAAGTATTTCAATTCTTCTAAGATTTATGGCCAAACCATCTTACATCTATTAACGGATTTGAATCTAATCTTCACCGTTTAATGGTTTTGATATCTTAAAGATATTAATCTAATTCAGACTAATGAATCGTTTCATTGATAATCTTAACTGTTAAGTCTTAAATTACCTACTATTTAATATACAACCTTGACTATATCAATATGTGTATTTATAGAGACCATTATCTGCAGTATATAATTTTTCCTACAGAATAACAATGTGTGCTTCATAACTATGTTTATTGTTTGTTTATGTAAATACAGAAACACAGCTAATAATAAGATTAAAGTTTATGTTTCTATTGTTATATTCCATTTCATATAACATTAGACAAAAGTGGCCCACCAAGGCACGAATATCTTTTAACCATTTCTTCAAGTAGTTTCAGCTCATTTTGATTGACCGTTAAGATTCATAAAAGAATAATACTGTGTTGAATCGCTGCCCAAAGCAAACATGTTGCTGGTTTCTATACATTTTCTAGCTAAAATGGGTTTTATTTGATGCTAGTATAGATACGTCCTCATAATCGCACGGGAAATCTAGCATTTTTCCTGCAATATACATTTGTAGCGGAGAAGTGTGCTAGCCTACAGGCCTAAGTGAATTGACATTATACAGAATGAATAAAGTTTGTACTTCTTCATTTATCGCGTCCTTAACACAATACTCTTAAAGAATTTAAATGCACATTTTCCACATGATTTTCCTTCTATCATTTGCAGATGATGATGATTTTTCGTATTGAACTAATCTTCTTAATGGACGTTATTATCAAGATCCTTATACCAGTCATGTCATGGTAGATTGAGATATCGATCTCATACAAACATTAACGAGAATAACTCCATTTAAAGTGCTATCTGTACATACGCTACGTGTTATTTTATTCTAAACTATTCTAATGAGAGGCCATTAGATACATGCCTTCATTAAAAATAACCTTCACGCCTCGATTGCTATAGGGTATCCCCCGAAATGGCTATCAAAGGTATATTATCATATGTACATAACATATCTTGTTTTCCCATGACTATTTGACCTCATCTCAGGTCGTGTGTGTCTTCATTTTTAAACGATTTTAATTACCTTCACTTCGTATAATTTGATTCAAATCTTGCGACAGGTTTTTCAACTGCTTCTGCTACGCGTGTCCTGAAACTTCGCAGACAAATTCAATTCTCATGACAATACAACATTAAGTAGTATAATAATTTCAACATTCAATCCACAAGTCTGATGCTGCAGGAGTACTGTAACATAAAACCGTTTAACTTAAAAGTTTTTTTAAGGGATTATTTTATCAATATTCTTTTACATACGTCAGTACTTACCTTTTGATCTGCTTTCTGTTCTTTCTATACATTGTTTAAAACTGTGAAACAGCCATAGCTTACTATAACATGGTTTTCAATAAACATACAGGTCGATTCGAGAACCTTCTTTGAAATCTGTTCAAAATATTGTTTACGTAACATAACATGGCAATTTTGAGTCAGTGGCCTTTCCTTCAAAGCGTCCAAAACAAGACGCTTAGCATTCTGTCCATACACTTAAAATTTCGAACACAAAGAAACAAGGTTGCGTTACAGTTTTGTTATTGTGCGCATGCTAAACATTGACAGTGAAAAATGCTTTTTGTATTGAGAGTAGGTACTTAAATACAGTCGTTTGATTTGATATACTTAGGCTGTGCCTGTATCAAATAGTAAACACCTTGTTGCACCAAAGCTAAATAACTACAATATTATATCCCGTAAATATCCACTGCCTAACATTAGCCTTTCTGGAGTCTTCCATAAAATGGTCAGAAGAAAAACTTCTGAGGTAGTAATGATATGAAATTGAAGTTTCTCTCTTAATTACATTACAACAAAATTTGTTTTTAGAAATGTTTGGAAATAAAAATTGATAAGTTAATGAAATTAGTAAACGAGAATATTATTAGTATATACATGGATGGTACTGCTGCTCGAGTTGATGAAATGAAATGAAATACATCTGAATAATATAATGGTGATCCTATTCGTAGGTGAAATTACTGAACTACATTATGGTCCTGTTAGTAAGTCAGTGGCTGAAGTACAGGGTGGTTCTAATAGTAGGTGATATTACCAAAACTTACTCCGTCTTCGCTCATGAATTATGAATTCATCTGCGTTCTGAATCAAGTTTTATATTAACACAAACCATCAGGTTAAAAGCGAAGGAATTCAGTAAACAATCACATATTCAAGTATGTAGGTAACTAGTACACGGGACATAAAAATACGATTCGATAGGTTTCAATTTTATTTGCAGTAGTATAAGTGCCGTTGTTAGCTGGTTTATCGCAAAAACTATTACCTACAGGCAATTGAAACAATACCTTAACATATGTGATCGAGCCTTTATTGAAACAGGTGGTATGTAAAATTAATGTTTTATGTTATTTTCATGTATGATGTCTTATTTATATAGTTGGTTGCAGGAACAAATTCAGTCTCAATTTGAAGTCAGTTTTATCTTGAAAAAGACTGGAAAAACAAGTTTAAATTGAAGTAGGTACTTAAATGTTTGTTGTTGTTACTCCCAGTAATTTATTTTGAAACATTAAATAGTTATTACACTGAAGAAGTTTGTATGCATAATCTTACATCAAGAGTATTGAAACATTTTAGCTTTTAAAAATATTTATGTAATATTCCACTGTTAGTCCTACATGTACAACTAACTATTATAGGTACAACACTATTCTGTTTATTTAAAGTAGTGTCTTCAATACGAGATGATATTGAATCGGTCACATATCGTTATATTATAACTTATTAAGTTTATAAATAGCTAGACGGGATGTATTCTGTCACCGAGCACTACATACCATTTTTTAACCGTTCTATCAGCTGTTATAGCATTAGAAGGTAGGTACATTACCACCGACACCAAATAATAAAATATTACGTTTGGCTGGTTCTTTTGATGGCTGAGGGGGTGTCCTTATGTAAATAAACGACACGCGGCACTAAACACAAATAAATTGGGATGACGGCAGGAGGATGGTTATAAGTTACTAGCGGACCTGGCAGACGTCGTCCTGCCCTAAAAATTTGGTGACATACCGACAGCAGCGCCACCTACCGGGTCCAATTGTGAATCTAACCCATCCAAGGCGCCACCCAAACGCATACAAAAAAAAACATTCAAATCGGTCCAGCCGTTTAGGAGGAGTTCAGTGACATACACACGTACAGTCGAATTGTATATATAAAGATAACGTTATGTTTAACTCAAATGAACCTCTAAAAAAACTTTTTAGTTAAATGGTTTTATCCTACAGTACCCCAGCTACATCAGGATTTGAGGATTGAAGGTTGAATTTATTATAATGTTGTATTGTCATGAGAATTATAGAAGTAACTAGTTGAAAAATCTGTCACAAAATTAGAATCAAACAATTAAACAAAGTTTGTTTGTTTATTTCTTCTAATAAATAAAAACTATTAATTCATAAAAATAATTCAGTAGAATAAACAAGTAGTTTTTAATGAACTGAGATACATAATTTTGGCTCTGTATAACCTCTACTGTGTTCTGCCTAGCCTTTTCCCAACTATCTTGGGGTCAGCTTCCAGTCTAACCAGATGCGGCTGAATACCAATATTTTACACGGAGCGACTGTCATCAGACCTCCGCAACCCAGTTACTGGGCAATGCCGATATCCGAAGGTTAGACCGGGTGTCACTCTCGGGCTTCCGACTTCCCGTAACGAATGACATCGGTATTTGTATGACACCCGGGGCACGGAGAGGTATCGATGTGTAACGAACGGTCACCCATCCACACACTGACCGCGAAAACCGCAGGTTATCCGCGCGGTTGGTGATAAGCCACGAGCTCCTATAACCTCTAGAATCTTAAGAAATATAGTTGTCTCGGTTATAAATAACAAAATTAAGACCGTAGGTATAGCAACATGCGTTGCAGATTCAGTTATCGATAAAAGCTGCTTTATTGCTAATTGGTTCGAGGATGTTATCGCAGCTCGTACGCACGCTAATTCTACTAACAAAGTTGTTAAAAATGGTAATCGAACCTCAGCTCAACCACGGTTTTTAAACAATAATCTTGTTGTTTATGAAACACCCGGTTAATTATAAACTACCCTCTTGTGTATTTTAAATGAAATAATAGATACGAATAGTGACATGATTACGATAAAAAAATGTGATTATTTTATGTATAATATTTTTTTCATTTATTAAAAAGCTACGTCGCTTAGCGACCACATCGTCCAACACACTAACAAAGTCTTAATAAAACAAAAAAATCGTAACATTACCAACGTACAAGTTTTTTTCTTCAACTTTTTTTATGCTATTGTTCAGCCAAACAAACGACTTCATATACCTCTTTCATTTGTTGAATATTATTAAATTAATAGTAACAAAGTGCGCTCGCTTGATAAGTTGTGGCTCGTACATTACGGTATTACCTGCTGCTTCATTAATACAATTCGTGATTTAATTATAAGTAACAAGTTGAGTACTTATAGCTGAATATACCACACAGTTACTAGTTGGCCTTCAAGATACCCGTACGTTTGTGTTGTGAGGTTAGCTTGTATAGTAAGTGATATTAGAATTCAATATAAAATATAATGGAGCTATTTGTTTTAAAACAATATAAATATAAGTACAGGTGTTAAATTCATTCAGACTTCGGGAATACTCGTGTTATACATCATAATACATTGGTGTCCACTCTGTTACACATTTTGACGCTACTAAACTAGACTAAACGCAACTGTCTCTTTCTTTTTCTATTGAAACAGAAAGAGAAACACCCTTAGTTTAGTTTAGTCCTGTCAAAGTGCGCAATAGAATCGACACCATTATTAACGTATCTATTTGCTACCTAAGAATTCGAAAAGATAGGTACTACAAAAAGGAACAATAACTTACGGCCATGCCTAAGCATTTTTAAATGAACTAAACCCGCACGTTATTTAAATAGACAGATAAAAATAAGATAAGATAAAGTATGTTTATCACAACAATCGAATCTCTAAAAATTAGAACACAAACGTGCCCGTAAGCATTCAGTTGTCCCAAAAGTCAACGATATGTTCAACATTTTACTAATTAATTATTTTCTTTGTCCACAGACATAAAAAATATAGACAGAAACAACAAGATGGCTGGTGTAGCAACAGTATTGAAGCCGCACGGGGTCGCGCGCGCACCCTCTAGTCATAGCATAAGCCTGTGTTTTGTTATTGTTTTATTATTAGGTAAGTTTTCGACAATTTTATCTACTCCAAATATTAACAACAACTTGATAAGTTACGCAAAAAAAAACCCGTAATAGAAAATTGCAATAAAACTCTTTTTTGTTCTTCCAGGTATCCCAAGTGCACATTCCCAAATAGAAAAAATGTATTTAAGTGAAACGGATCTCAACATTCTCGTGGATGACACCCATCTCATGAAACTGGTGCAAATGTAAGTAAACATAATCGATTCTCAATAGTAAATTTACTCTTGACTCATTAAATCAACATTATTGGACACGGTGAAAACTTGCTTGTCATGTATTTATAATACAGAGTAAGTCTCACCGTTTTTTGTCAGCTTATTTTCAAACTGACCATGTGAATCTCTTCAGTCGTGTTGTAAAAGGCAACTAAGAGGTTATGGAGGATGGACAGGAACATTCTCCTAACTGTTTGTGGCTGTGCTGAATTGCTGAGTCGAGATGATGCAGTGCTGTGTACTGGCTAGCTGCTGCGTCGACCAAGAGAGAACTGCCTCTGCTTGTTGACCAGCCAGTAAATGGTACCAATACAGCAGTGACAGCCTAGTGGTGTGACCGTTGGACTGCCAAGTCATTGGTCTCGAGTTTAATCCCAAGGCACACACCTCTGACTTTTTGGATTCATGTGCGTATTGTATAATTATCATTTGCTTAAAAACGGTGAAGGTAAACATCGTGAGGAAACCGGCATGCCTGAGAGATATTTCTCGACGGCATGTGAAACCAAGTCAGGCCATGGGCGGCATAAGCTCTGACACCAGGTTAGTCACTAGCCACACGAAAAGAAGAAGAGTTAACCAATCTGTTTGCTAAGCGTGATGATTTGGACCGGTCTTTAGAGACCCATGTTGGCTTCAAGGGCTGATATAATAATACAAAATAAGAAATGCAAATGTCTTAAAAATTCTTTAACCAATTTCAGTGGCCAGTACAACGAGAGCTTGAAAGTGACAGCGAATATTCAACACCCAGACATTGTCCAGCTCGTCCCTCAAACGATCGATATCCCTGGGTCCAAAGAACCAAACACCACTGTGGAAATTTCGTACGATATCTGCGCGTACGCAAAGAGTCCAGGACACTCTGAAGTTACCTTCAATGTCACTCCTGCTGGGTTTGTCAAGTGAGTACAAGTATTTTGATAATTTAACCATAAAATGTGGTGTCCCTCATTCCTTTGTATTATACTCTAAAGAACCAAAAATCACAGTGGAGATCATATACTACATACAGGGTGTAAACGAAATCATGTAATTCCTTCAAACCTCGTGATGTACTGCTGACATAGATTAACCCTGAACGGGATACTTTTGGATTCAATAAATAAAAATTACGAGAAGTAAACATGTGCTCTTAACGTGAGGCATTTTAGCGCCCCGAGTTAAATGACCGCGCGGCGAGCGATAGCCGCGCAATTCGCTCGGGGCGCTAAAAAGACTCACGTTAAGAGCAAATATTTACTTGTATTTTTTTTTGTTTATTGAAATGAAATGTATTCCGTGCAGGGTTAATCTATGTCAGCAGTACTTCACGAGGTTTGAAGGAATTACATGATTTCGTTTACACCCTGTATACCACATATACCTTTACGCACAGTATGTAAGAAAATAGATCGTCATTGCCGTTCTCTAATGTTGTGTATCCTTCTATCCCGTCGTTAATGCAAATACTGCGCCAATGTAGTCCCATTTGTAGTTTATAGTTCCGACACATCTAGTACAATGCTCGTTTTACATTCTTTTGTAACTGATCTTCCAAAAATACCAATCTGTTCCTTAAACACCGCCATTCCTTTTCCAGCATGGACACAATATTCCTCCGTATCACTGTGATGCATTCCCACGCGATCAACGTCATCTCCTACATCATGGGCTGGATCTACTTTGCGGCGTGGTCCGTCTCCTTCTACCCTCAGATCTACATCAACTTTAAGAGGAAGAGTGTCGTCGGATTAAACTTCGACTTCTTGGCGATGAATATCATGGGATTCACTATGTATTCTTTGTTCAACTGCGGACTTTACTTTTCGAGGGATATTCAGGTATGTCTTAGCTTGTATTTGAGTTATTTTGGCTCAGTTATATTAGGTAAGCTCTTGATCAGTTGGCTCTCGGTTCGATTGAGTAAAAAATTGGCCTTTAATTGTAAACATATCATGTCATTATAAATAAAAATATGTAGTTTAAAAAATTAAAAAACACGCTTTTATCATGCCCAAAAAAATATAACTGAAGAGTTCTACTATCCACCTCTTGGCTCCATCACCAGATCAGCTCTAGCATACCAAATTATAGTATTGTCATCCGAACTACGTATACATACAAAGTTTAATTTCGATACGACAATTAGAAGTAGGTTGAAATTGACTTCCAAGATTTGATTACATTGTTAGTTAGTTACAAGTGAAGCTAATATAAAGCGTGTAAAAATGATGTCTTCTCTTCGACCTTGCCAGTGCTAAAGTTAAAGACATAAATCAGTTCATAATATCGATATTAACAATTTTATTAATAGCATAGTTAATTACGTAAGCTTATTGTATTCTTAGGTATATCCTACTAAGTCGTAACACGAGCTATTATTTTAAGGGTCTAATCAGGTATGGTGTTCCTCCAAGGAAAGGAGAGGATCTTCCTACCAGGCGGGTCTTATGCCTGCCTTCCTACGGTTGATGTTGGGAACTTGTACTATCTGCGTGTCAAATCTTGATATCGCGATGCAGGATTTGTGACGTTTCATTTGACAGCTGTCATTGTTGTCATTGTAGTCTGCTAGACAATCGCAGTGCTGCGTAATATTCATGTCATGTGTTGCCGCCACAATATCTTCCAGCTGGTTTAGAAATTAATTCTACATATGGTTCTCGGCATAGAAAAGACAACCCATTTTTTTCATCCTAGAATATCTTTGATTCCAATACGGGTCGCATAGTTCATACAGCAATAATACAAGAATATGAATACATTTTATTATCTTTACGGAAATACTGCTGCATATGCTGGTCTGCTGTTCGGTTCCACACAAACAGCTTTCTTCAAGACGATCAAGCGTGTATTTTAACTGTTAATCCATTTTCCAGAGCGAGTACTTCAATCGACACCCTCGTGGACTGAACCCAGTGCAACTGAACGACGTGTTCTTCTCCCTGCATGCAGCATTCGCCACGCTTATTACCATCACACAGTGCTTCTTGTATGAGGTAAATAGGACTGTCTACAAATAAAATATTAAAACTATGTAAATATATATCTAGGCTTCGGCATAAGGCAGGTCGGGCAAATTGTTATCGGGATTTTCCATTAGGAATTTCTCAGTAACAGCATGAAGTCTGGATTTGTGCCCGGTTGATAGCAATAGGCTCGCCCCCTATTACCTTTTTTTTTTATCGTGGGGAAATCCTCATGGACTATCCCCCATCTGGGGAAGACGGGGGATAGTTGAGACCGTTCAGTGGTAGAATGCTCGCCTGCCCCCTATTACCTGGGACTTAAACATACCGGCGAAATAAGGGTGTTACTATACACCTCCGCCCAAACCTTCGGGGAATACAGGCGTGTGTTATGTTATGTTTTGAACGATTTAATAATATGGTAAAGTATTCTTCTTTGTTATGTCTCTCTTCTAATTTATACCTGTCTCTTTCCAGCGCGAAGCACAGCGGGTATCAACCACGGGCCGCAGCATATTAGGCGTGTTCGCAGCCATTGTCATAGTAACCGCGGGCGTCAGCGCTGCTGGCAAGATGGCCTGGCTCGACTTCTTGTATTACTGCAGCTACATCAAACTTTGCATCACCCTCATCAAATACGTGCCGCAGGTTAGTCTTGTTTCAGTGTACTTACAAATTGAACAGGTGCTGACGACTATGCGAGCGGGATAGCAATACATTTTGTACGCGAGCAACTGAGATTAACAATTACGTGTCATAAATCGAAATTCCTCTTCGATGCGCGCACTTGATACACTGTGCTCATAGTAACAGCGGCGTCAGTTTAATGTTAGATAAATCAAGAACCCTAGGAACTAGCTTTATCTGGACATTTGCAAGAGCGTAAAGCGGACTGCCTCGTTAGTCTAGTGATAGCAAGCGCGAGTGCTGATCGTGAAATCGTGGGTTCGATCCCCAGGTCGGGCAAAGTATTATTGGGTTTTCCGAGTGAAATTCCTAAGTAACAGCCCGGAGTTTTGATTTGTGCCCGGTTGGTGGCAATAGGCTCGCCCTGTATTGCATGGGACTTAAACATAACGGCGAAATGGGTGTGTTGCTATACACCTCTGCCAAACCCTTCGGGGTATACAGGCGTGATGTTATGTTATGTAAGGGGGATCGCACGACCTTTACCTACCTTTCCAAAAAGCCGTGCCGATATGCTTTCCAAAGAGCCACATGCGCTGCAACTGCAACCTATCGCTGACCAATTTATCTCTGACGAGGTTTTGACGACTGACAAATTATGGCAGGATACCCCAGGCTTTTGGCAAAAACTAGAAATAAAAATATTTATTTACCAGAAAACATGGACACAAGTTTTTGGAATGTCGTGATAGTGTAGTGGAAGTAGCCTATGTCATACTTTGTGATGGCTTTTGACGTTGATGACTTTACGATTCCATAGATCTTTTCTGTCTTTCAGAAGAGTACAAAACAAGTTTCTCACCTACCGTCCCTCACGTTTCAGGCGTACATGAACTACAAGCGCAAGTCAACAGTAGGCTGGAGCATCGGCAACATTTTCCTAGACTTCGTGGGAGGTTTCCTGTCAATCCTGCAGATGGCGCTCAACGCATACAACTATAACGACTGGATCTCGTTCTTCGGCGACGCAACCAAATTCGGCCTCGGCCTGTTCAGTCTCGTCTTCGATATATTCTTCATTCTGCAACACTATGTGTTCTATAGGTATGTAGATATTTTCAAAATATATAATTGGAGTTGTCGTGTTTCATCATAGTTCTTTTTTCGTGTGTTTGAGTTTTTTCTTAACTTTTTACTATTTATTTGTCTTAACTGAGTTTTTATGTTTTCTTTTTTTTTTGTTTTCCAATATAATTTCATACTAGCAGTTTTATAAATATTTTTCATCTTTCTTCAAATTTTCATGTTGGGTTTTTAGAGTTTGAACGGAATTTCAAAAATTAGTTTAGATTAAGAATTGAAGTTTGAATATCGCACATTTTGCCGACACAGCAAAATAAATATTTTTTCGTTCAGATTTTAATTAAAAATCATTGGGAAATTTCATTGAAAAAACAAATACGAATTATCTAATTCATTATATTCATAATACTACAGAATAAAAAAAATAACATACACGACAACTCCTTTAAAAGTTTTTCTTACTGTGCTTTTTAACAAGATGTTATGTGGAATGGAATTTTTCGACTATTTCTTATTCCACTTCCATCTATGCGGTGATGGGCATAAACTAACATAGTCATAAACGTTCTGTTTTCACTAACGCCTACACATTAACTCACTTCCTAACAAATGTCTGTCTGTCTTCTGTACTTTATAACTTCAAGACTGAAGAAGATACAGCTGTACAAGACAAAAGAACAATAAACAAAGGTAGAAACTGAAAAAGTCACATTGATCATAACATAAAGAAGAAAAAGAAGTATAAGAATATAATCTTCTCTCGTCGATACGCTATTTGAAAATAGCTCATGTCGTGAAGCCAGTCGGAGGTTGTAGCGGAGGTGACTGCGGAGGTGACTGCGCCGGGACATACTTCAATATCGTCTCTCGTGGGGGCTCTTGCACCAATAAAATATAACGCTGGTAGAAAGGTGATGAGAAGATTTTCGACTATCGGCTTTGCTGAGTCACTAAACTAGCAATTGAGAGACCATAATATCAAGAAAAGTTATGAAGACAAAACGCGAAGAGAATTAGTACAAATAGAATACATATAGAGGAGAAGAGTGAGAAAGAAACTTAGACCGGCGATCAATAAAGACATTTCTACCGTGATGTGACGAAACCACCATGAATGATCAACACCCACCAACACAAAGAATATTTTTTGTAATTAAAACCCATACAAAAAATTACAAAAAATATTCACCCATCGACCATTGGGACCATACGCTTACGCTTTAACACGCACTTGGGAAAACAAAATGGCGGATTATAAAACATGATGAAGGAACGTTTTTTGTGATATATAATTTCAGAGAGGGCAAAGAGTTTGTGAGGGTTAACAGTAGTGACGAAGGGTCGGAGTTGTCAAGCAGTAACGAGGGGAGAGAGTATTTTGTTTTGGTCCAAGATTGGTATGTATATCGCCTTCTTTAACACCTGCTGTATATATATTCTGTTTTAACTTCTAAGTAGAATAGCTGTGGTAGTTAGTTTGAGGGGTGGCGATTTGTATATATTGGTGAAAGTTGCAACTTTTTGAGTAAATTTTTTAGGATTATTATAAAATTGATTTTAATTCTCTTGAATTCTATGTTCTAAGAATTTAAACAAAATAAAAAAAAATGTTTAATTGAACGAATATGGTGTAAGTAAAGTGATTCCATATTTTTGAATAAGTATACATTTTAAACTAAATTAAAAATTAATTTGTTCAGTTGATGGAATAAATTTAAATTATTTTAGATTCGCCACCTCTGACATGTATTTGACCCCATCCAGCTTTTTACCATTTTAATATATTTTAGGCACGCCGACGAGAAAAAGTATGACTTGGACATCAAAGCGTGATGAAGATCGAAGCCAGCCCTGTGCCAGTTTTCTATAATAATTTAGAACTTATTTTTAATGCAGTAAAGTTTATTTTTGAACTACAATTTCCCGGATTGTTTATATGTCTGACTTTTAGCTTTATTAAGATATTATATTAATTGTTTTTATAAAAAAAATATTATTGAAGATTGCAATGCTTTTCTTCTATAATAAATATATTTGGCAGGTCAGTGCAAGTTCCCAAAATTACTGGTAACTTGCTAACAGTATTCTTCGGGTTTATTAAAACAGTAGTAATTAAACCCAAATCATGCCTCGGAGAGCACGTTAAGCCGTCGGTCCCGGGTGTCATACGAATACCTATGACAGTCGTTACGGGTAGTCAGAAGCCCGAAAGTCTGACAAACGGTTTAACCTTAGGATATCGGCATTGCCCAGTTACTGGGTTGCGGAGGTCTGATGGCAGTCGCTCCGTGTAAAATACTGGTATTCAGCCGCATCTGGTTAGACTGGAAGCTGACCCCAAGATAATTGGGAAAAGGCTAAGAGGAAGTAATTAAACCCAAATCATATTTTATAAAAAAGGTTTTGGGTATAATCTGGTTAAAACTTGACATTATCGTAATTGATTTTGTAAACGTTGGGATGACTAATGCCTATATTGAAAAACATAGCAATGCAAACAATATATATTCTAAAATATTTTTATTAGGTAAGTATATAATTATTATTTAGTTAGGGTACTTTGTCCAACAGAATATTTTAGTTATTTTCTGTTTAAAACATATTATTATGATAAACAGACTGATTTTCTCTGTATTTTAAGTATTTATAAATAAGGGACTATTTTATTCAATTATATATTTATTATTTTAGTAGTCCCAGTATTTTTTATCTTATGAACATTAAAAGTTAAAAAAACAATTTAATACCTAAATTATAGCTAATTCACACTTTTACTGCAATCTACAGTTTGCGCCGGCGCATATTAAAATGATAAAGTGCATAAAATGTATTTTAACATATACAGTGATCGAAAACTTTTAATATTCCTATGTGAAATGTATAAAATTTATTAAAAAATGAAGGAATTCTATTTACAAATTATTATAATTGTTTTTTGTTAAATGACAAAGTCATCTATTCAAGGATCTGTGATGACACATTTTATATTAAAATGTGAAATGATAATATCACTGCTGTTTTGATTGCCATCCTTAAAATAAGCTTCAAAATATTTTCCCATCCCTATCCTATAATATCGACTAATAACAACACTATGCAATAAAATAAATTATTGTAATTGTTTATAGTTTAAAAATCTCAGTTCTATAGTTTATGTATGATTGTGGAATATGTCTATTGTTAGCAAATAGTTATGTAAGATTTTGTTTATGGTATTTAATAAATTAATCTTGGTTTGGCTGTGTTTTTCTTTATCTCCTTTCATAACATTACATCAGTTTACATAAATAATGTTATTAGAAATGGTATCTTCAGTCCACATGTCAAATATCTAAAATTTCTTAAGAAGATTAGCTGAGCTGCCATTTATAATCTCAATATTTAAGTAAGTATTTGTACATACAAATATTTATAATTATTAGCCAGCCATTTTACATTTACCATTGCACAAGAATCTCGTATAAAGTGCTATATACAATGAACGCTTCAAAAGCTATCATGAATATTCTTGGGGAGTAATACTATAGTCCGCGAGCGAGGGCTAGTCACCGCCTGCGGTATGTGAGCGGCGAGAGGGCGGTGCGCGTGGTAGAGAAGACGGCAAACTGACAGAGCGCGGCTATTGTTTCGCCACCCCCTCTCGCCGCTTACATACCGCAGGCGGTGACTAGCTCTCGCGCGAGGACTATACATGTAGTTGTTATGCTTGGTACCTGTTTTTAGTGTAGTGTAGTGGCTTGTAGTTCTTAGGTCTAAGTTGTTTTACTGGGATGATACCTATAATGGCAAAAAAAGTAGCACTCTAATATAATTAGTATAGTCCTTGCAACTAAACAAAAGTTTTGCACTTGTGTGTTTCGGCCAATCGAATTGAAGTGCGCCTGCGCGGTTTTCGTCGTAATACTTTCGGCGCCCACCCACATAGATGCTACGTTCGTCTCGTTGGGGTCAGTTTCTACCAAACGGTAAAATACTCGCGGATGCTCGATCCCTTTTTAAATTTCACTGAATAAGTAACTGTATCAATATTGACTTAAAGTATAAAATTCAATGTAGACATCAAGTGTTTCCTTGCGAATGCCCGACTTTTATATTTAAAGGTAATACTGATATAGTTCTTTATTCAGTGACTCTTTATTGGTGGAAACTAACCCTTGCGAGCACTATCACGTAAATATAATCGTCGCCATTGCATAAAATGTATATTCAACGGATTCGATAGTTGGGTAGTTAGTCAACAACCTTAAAGCGCAGGCCACACCGCCAGCTAGCGAGCGAGCGACCAAGCAACGTTTCACCGAGCCTAGCTATTTCAGCGACTCAAACGACGTGAACGATGTGAACCGAAGTATGAAAAAGCCAGCTTGTCCGCCCGCCAGCTCGAGGTGTGGTCTGCGCTTCATCTCCCGTACTTTGTAAAACGCATCACTCCTGCTCGACAAAATTAGACACAATACGGCACACCAGCGGTGACCGTTAACAAGGAAACGTAATAGAATACCTTCGTAAACAAAAACATATTGCATACATAACAATAAGAACTATTAGTTAGATTTACTCTGCTAATATACATAATTATTATGCATTGCGTGCTGTTTACATCAATATTGAAACAACATCATGTGCCTGACGTGAGACAAGGTGAATGTACGATATAATTTAAGATGTTGTGTAGAGCAGTAAAGCCTTGTCAAATAAATAATGTGGGTGACCCGTGAGGTGACCCTATTGTACGGAGTATTAAGCGAATGGAATGACAATGTGCAGGCGAACAAATTGCGCATTTCAACGCGACAGTCCCTAAATAGGATAACGACATAAAGCGCAAGGCACACCGCGAGCTGGCGGGTGGGCGGGCGAGCAACGTTTCACCGAGCCAAGCTACTTCAGCGACTCAAACGATGTGAACCGAAGTATGAAAAGGCCAGCTCGCGATGTGGCCTGTGCTTAAAGACCGTTGTCGACCAAGAGCGAAGCTAAGTTAGTTTAGCTTAGCTCGCATAGCTGAGGTATTTTTTTATATAAGAGAGCCGACCCCGATCTGTCTTTTAGCTATATCTCACTTAACTTCACTTGCTTAGCTTAGTTTCGGCGTAGCTTCGTTCTTGGTCGACAAAGGGCTTAACTTCGGCGCCATACGCGCAGTGCTCCTCACATACTCAATGAGTTTCATTAGTGTAGATGTAGCTCTCCATTTACTGATTCTTCTATGTGAGTACATAATGTTATGACACAAAAGATATTCTATCTTAATTATCAAGCTTACGGTTATAAATATGTCAATGAGTAGTATAGGCAGTTATGGTTATCGTGGGAAAATCCTTATGGATGTCCCTAGCCCGGGGAAGGCGAGGGGGTATACCGGACTCTTACCGACTAAAAACCCACGTGTGTTCCTCCTTCTAACCTATGGCCGGGGTCACGGGATTCGCTATTGCATGCACCGCAACCCCGGCAGGTCTTGGTCCACCAGCTGCTGGTGGACCTCTCCATTGATAAGGCTATTTTCCCCATGCTCCAATAGTTAAGATATACCTAGCTGAAAACGCGTTAACCAATTTCTATCTAAACTTAAATGACCAATCACACTAGATTGCGGTGAGATGAGACGAGTAAATTGCTTGAATTGCCAAGTCGGCACTACTGTACGACGTAGCCACCCTTGAATCTTATACAGGTAGTTTATTTTAAGAGCAAACTCACGACAAAAGAAATACATATATGCAGCGTACAAGGAAATTCTCTATGCACTATGCAGAAAACTGTCCTTATTACAGTGCATAATAACTTTTCCTGCACATGCACTCACGTCACACATGCTATAACGAAACCTAGCAGATGCACAACATGCATCGTGCATTCATATCTCTTTTGTGCATCGTATGATACTGCAGTCCCACGTCTCGCTAACGTTTGTGACAAGACATTACCGCATACAAATGGTTGCTGAGGCTTGTCGAAGGCGTGCCCTACTCACAGCTGGCATGAAAAGATGCTGACTGATGCATTACTATGCCGTTCCTTCAGTGGGTGTAGCTAAAGGCTAATAAGTACCCGGCAAACATGCGTATTATAATAATACTAGCGACCCGCCCCGGCTTCGCACGGGTGCAATGTAGATACTAATGTGGGGCATATAAGCCTTTTTCTTGAACCACTATCTATTGCTGAAAACTGCATTAAAATCTGTTGCGTAGTTTAAAAGATCTAAGCGTACAGACAGCGGGACCGACTTTGTTTTATACTATGTAAAGATACATACCTACATAATTGCGTACTAAGTCCTACGTGATTAAACAAGATCCTATCGTCTTCAACACCCGGCTCAATTCTGTAGGTCAAAAGTGAAGGGCCTTAAGTCACATTTTGTAAAGTATTCAGTAGAACACATTAAAGAATCAATATGGGTATTCTGAATTAAAATCATTAAAAATACATTGAATCCGGGACTCTAAAGCATAAGCAGCCCATTATTGTTTCACACTGCAGGGCACGGGCCTCTTCTCTGAAGAATGAGAAGGATTTAGGTCTTAGTCCACCACGCTGGCCTGATGCAGGTTGGCGGACTACATAAACCATCGAGAACTTTTGTTTTAGAACCCTCACAAGTGTGCAGGTTTTCACCCGATCAGTGATTTTGGCCCAATAACTGAATACCTACATTCAAATGAAAATAAATTTTCTTTTCTGAACTTAAATCCTGACTCAGTCATTAGGTGTAGAGCTATAACAAATAATTATCAGAATATCCTATCTTATACCACTTTAGGTACACCACGCCTAGGTATATTAGCTTCACCTGTAACTAACTAACTAAGTTTATAAAAATCCTTGCAAATCGTTTTTGTTAGGTAGCAATTAGTCAAAGTAACTAACATAATTATTTTTCGACCCCAAATATCTCGAATATTGGTCGAACTGCTAAATATTATAACATGTTCTGCCAGTTTTTTTTTACTTACTTACTTTGGTTACTTTTGGTCCACAATATTTGTCTTAACCATCAATTCCGACACAGCTGCATTTTCTTCAGAAATAAACTGATTATAAGTAATAAAAGTCACTGAAAAATACCATCTCTCGTAAGACCAGCATTTAGCAAAGAACATACTCTTACATACACATTTTCTACCCACAGGGAAGCCCGGTATATTCTGCTGCCTGGCACGACCACATCTACTGAGGATCCGACTCCTCCAGAAGAAAACTACCAGCCTACTTCTGAAGTGCCGTACCAAGGCGAAATATCACGGTAAAACTTCGTCTCTTTCATTCTCAATATGGAAAGTTGAGATGAGTGAATAGGAAGATTATGGTGCTGATCACGTAAGAAAGTAAAATCATTAGGAGACATACGAGAGACGCCAGATTGCTTTACGTACCGTCGGAAAATTTTGTACGAAGCTAATGGAAGATTGGGAACCAACCTTATTTGATGAAGAGTAACGATTAAAATATATTGCAAAACTGTACGGCAAGATGGCAATGACGGAATTATTATATTAAAATATGAATACGTTCCGACAGTTTCGAGTCAGTATATCATGCAGTAGAATCTAAAAATAGGCTCAGATCGCCGACAGAAAATGCGGAAGTTGATACTATGCCGAAAACTAACTAAACATTCTTTGATACTGCCATGTAAACACGCAAATAGCCTATACTTGTATGATATCGAAATATTCGAAGAAAAAGTTCATATTATCGTGGCCAGTATTCGCAGAAAGGCTTGAAACAGTGTATTGTTTCATAAAATTATCTTGCAACGATGCTTATTAAAAACAAGAGTGGCTTATGCAGTCTATCTTATAAAACTATGTCACATGAACCTCATAAAACCTCATTATAATCGTGATAAAACGTTGTCAAAGTATGCGATATACAGACAAACATTTGAACACAATTGTTGCATACTTTTAGTGATAAATGAGTGAATAATGAAGTGATAATGGACAATAAAAATGTGTAACTATTATTATTTAAATATAATAAAACGCGAGTGCAAATACAGCGAAGAAAAGGACAATAAATTAATGGAGTTGTTTGTTTCCGTTTTTGTATTTAGGGTGATAGTGTAAGCCTCAGATGACATGGGCTTTGTTTGATAGTCTGGAATTTGAAATAAGGGGGACAGTTTGTTGATGTCTGCGAAATAATGTGCTAGAAGTTTGTTCCGGAGTCATTGCAACTATTATGTTGGTTGTATTGGTCCGTAAAATTATACACTGCACATTTTCTCGTGACCAGGAAAAGATATTAAGATATTTTTGTCGTTTTGCCTCAGTTTACGACAAGGCACAACAAATATCTAAAAACGACTCCGAACGCCGTTTATATTTCAGTATAGGCCGCGAGGGCAAGGCCGTAGCCACGAATTTTGTTTGTAGGGGTTGAACCCTGAACTAGAAAATCGATTACAATAACGAGTGTCTACATTTTAAAAGTAATTTAATTGTCTGCGGTTTCGGGGGTGTTTGAACTCTCAAACCCCAGCTCTCCTGGCAACGGCCTTGCGCGCGGGCAACACAGTGTCACAGTTTTATAATCCATATAGTTGGGCAACGCCTTTGATGTTAGGCAATGCCATCACCTGTGTAGGCGGTGTCCAACTGTATAGACTGTAAACTATGACTAAACTGCATTGCCCGCGCGGCCTGAGCCTCCGTATATGCCTAGGCAAATAACCGTTCACACCAAACGACACGACATTACTAGTATCGTAAGAAACGGTTCATAGAAATATATAGCACATGGAGTCGTCATCACCTTGTTTCGTGTCATGTCGTGGGCAGAAGTTTGGGGGCATTCCATTTAGCGCACAAATTTGAATTGCACCAATTCGAATCACACCAATAGTATTCTTAAGGTCTTAGCTCAGTAGAGCCACCCGGTACCCGATCAGCACCGCCTCGCTTTGTGTGGTTAGTATTCTTCATATGGACTTCTATGAATTAACGCTCACTACATCAACTCCGTAGCGTCACCGGATCCCCTCGCCCGCAAGCTGTACACGCGCGGACGGCGAGTGGACCACGCGGCGTCCACTCGTTGAGAGGTCCAATATTCACCCTCTTTTTTCTAACATTTCGTGTACCCAATAAGCTTTCTTCTGGTTGACAACGCGGAGTCCACCCGTGGACCATCTGTCGACAACGGGTGGACGCCGAGCAGAGGTGATCGGGTGCTGGGTGGCTCTAATGAGCTATGACCTTTCCTAATACTATTATGCCTATTCTTCTTCTGCACGCCCCGTAAGGAGCGCGAGGAAACGGGGTCGGGGCTTGTGGGCCCCCTTCCCGTGGGATCGTACCTATTACCATAAGTGTGATTCGAATTGGTACTATTCAAATTGATGCGCTAATTGGAATGCCTCGTGATTTGTTATAATAAAATAAATGTTGTTTGTTATAATATGACTAATCGCCCCTGATTTCTTATTATTATTTCTTTAAGGGCACTTTGTATACGACCTACCTACGTCACATAACGTATTGTCGAGTTAGCCTAAGCTAATAATGTTTGTATAGTCGCTGAAAGGGATTTAATTAGCTAGCCCTGGGTTATCGCTCTAGCCCGATGTTGCCAAATCGACTTTAGCATGCTCTAATCCGGACAAAAATGTTGTACTCCTCCTATAGCAGTCCACTGCTGGGCTAATGGTCATATATTCAAACGCTACTCAATTTTAAGTTGCCGTTAATTTCGTGCTGTCACTGTCACTTCTCCTTAAAGTGACAGAGACAGCACGAGACTTAACGACTACTTAAAATTGAGTAACGTTTGGGTAATTGGCTATAAGGTAGTGCGAGCGCGCACTGTGGTGCGGAGACTTGAGGAACGTTTTTTTCTCCGCAACGAATAAAATAAATACGAGTAAACCAGTATGCGGTGAAAAATTCGCAGTGTGCGCTCTCCTATGACACTCCATACTTCACAGATTATACGTTAAAAAACGAAAGGCAGTGCGCGCTAGTCTTTATACAGATATGTAATTCAGCTGTGGTATCATTGAATCCATTCCTACTATTTGCATTTCAAGCAATAAATTACTTGGCACAGTAAATTTTATCTATGCAATTAGGTGTAATATTCCTTGATCGATGGAGCCTGTGTATTTATTAAATTCATAACTTTTACTCTACATTCTTATAAAACCCATGACATTGGAGTCTTTTAAAAGCAATTAAATATATGCTTAGTTATTAAGTAGACAAATATTTAAAGAAATGTATTTTATCTTATAATTATGTTAATGTACTAACAAAATATGTTTTACTAACATTCCGATAGCTAAACATATTATATTGAACTTAGACTTTTATACAAGAATATTTAATCACAAATTTATAACTATGTAAAGACAGTAACGAAGGAAGCATTTACCTACTTGTTTTTCACTCTTGTATGTTTATAATTAAGAGAAACAAAGAAAGTAATATAATGGTTTTTGGTATATATAATTGGTAATGATTTTAACCATCCTTATACCATCATCACAACGGTCCCCGTCACGTTCAGTTCTTACAGGGTGTCCTGCGTAAGCGACAAACGCGACGTGGTGCGACGCGATGCGACACGACGTGGAATAAATACGCGTTACGTCGCGTTTCGCTACATAAGTCGCTAGTAGGGAATGCCGTTGTCTTGATCGCGTTTGTCGTGTTCGTCGCGTCGCGTTCGTCGCTTACGCAGGACACCCCGTTATAATAGGCCTCTCATTCTTATTGACCATGGGTAGATTGGATATTAGTACAATCATGGGGTGCATTAAAAAATCCTCCACGAGTGTCGATACTAAGGTATGTCCGGCGTATCCGGAGCAGTCAGCCCCGCTACTAACCTTGCTGATTGGCTATTCTTTCCATCACCGCATGAGCTATTCTCGTAGAGCTTGTGCCTACACGAGACAAGAAGAAGGCATAACCATTACGGCCGGCGTACGTATGGCGAAGCGCAACGCAGAACATTTTCACTGCCAAAGCATTATCCTCTTTAAGTGTGTTGAAATAAGGTCGAAAATTAATTAACATAACTAGTTCCCGAGAGCATCGAACCGACTAGAGGCGAAAGATGATTTTCGATATTATGTAAACGATAGGAAAGTCGATAATGGTTTGGCAGTGAAAAATGCTCTGCGATGCACCTCGCCCGCCCTTACGCCTGGCTGACGAATTGATAGTCGCAGTATGCAAATAACCATATCCTACACGGCTGCCCATCCTCATGGTATAAATTAAATCTAGTACCTACCTATCTGAAACTGGAGGGGCTAAACTAATTATCAACCGCGCGGATCATACGATTTACGAGGTTAAGCTGCACTTGCCGCGGTCAGTCCGTGGATGGGTGACCGTTCGTTACACATCGAGACCCCACCGTGCCTCGGAGAGCATGTTAAACAGTCGGTCCGGGTGTCATACGAATACCTATGACAGTCGTTACGGGAAGTCAGAAGCCCGAAAATCTGACAACCGTTCTAACCTTAGGATATCGGCATTGCCCAGTAACTGGGTTGAGGAGATATGATGGCAGTGTAAAATACTGGTATTCAGCCGCATCTGGTTAGACTGGAAGCTGACCCCAACATAGTTGGGAAAAGGATAGGCAGAACACCTACCTATCTAAAACGGAAGTTTCACGTTACAACATCGTGATATCCTAATATAGAAATAATTATAATTTCTGCTCGTAGCTGGTCACTATACAAACAGCATCGCACATGAAATGGCAGTTAAATATCACGCAATCACGAGACACCCCTATGTTTACACAAACAGAGCAGTCAGATAAGGCTCAATCAGCTCACGGCTCTCAAAGCTCAGTCATGTGACGGCCTATCTGGAGGAAGCGATAGGGTTGGCGTAATTTATACTATCAATAGCCGTCTGGCAGCCGTTGACACTGTGAACTTCGCATGCTCGTGACGTTTGTGAATTGCTCATTGTGGCGAGATTGGACTGATTCATATGTTGAATTTAGAGGCGGCCACACAATACCTTATCACCGTATTAGTTGAGTAAGAGCCGATGAAGCGAAAGGAGTATGTAAGGATCGTAGCATGTGGCGTTCTATAGTTTCTGCCTACCCCCATGGGACAAAGGCGTGAGTTTATGTATGTAAGCAGAGTATGAGACTATCTACTTATATAACGTGAAACAGTCTTCCTACGTAAGCAAGCCAATTCGAGTTAGAGCTCTGCCTCGTTAGTGCGATGCGTTGCATTGCGTCGTCGCAGCGTCAACGCTGCGTCGTTTTCCATACATTTTAAATGACATGCCACATTAAAGCGTTGCGTCTTCGCACGCGACGTTTCAACGGATCGGCGGACGAGAGACGAAGCGGGGGGAGGGCGATGCGCTGCGCTGTCGGAGCTTCGGTGCGACTACGGACAGTGTTCCACTGCTAGAGGTGCGTGCGTCGTCCTCTTGCGCTGCGACGTCGTGCGTCGTCGCAACGCAGGTGTGGCATACAATACGTTGATCGGTTGCGACGACGCAACGCAGCGCACTAATGAGGCATCGTAAGGCAGCCGATTCGAATGTCTTTTTCGTCATCGATTTAATTTGGAAGATTCGATTAAATTCCTTCCACATTATTTATCAGATTTGTGTAAATCAACACATTATTTTGACTAGACCCATTTATCACCCTTGTTTCACACAAATAAAATGATTTGATTTGATTTAGACGATTAAAATTGCGACACAAGTGTTCCTGAATTATGATAAATAAGTTGGCATTCCCTAAAAATAGTGGTCAGTAAATCATCGTAGAATTATATAATAATAATATATTTTTTCAGAGAAAGTCATTCACCTTTTATTTAGTTAAAATAGAAGCAATGATGCGAGTTTAACGACATTTGCACGCAATACGAAGTTCGAGGTATATTTAAATAGTGAAATTAAAAATATCGCTGCGGCCCACTAGATTCGATAATTTTAGAACTTTATGGATGCATCGAGCCGTATTTCGTAAAGAAATAAAACATTGTAGGGTTTGGCTATGTGGAGAGAATGAATGTGAGGCGATTAATTAACGAAGTAAATAACAACGCGGATGTAAATAAATATAGAGGACGCGACGTTCCAGGATATTTAGACCGATAGATGCAGAACAGGTCCTCGCAATAATCCAAATTACAGGTGGATAAAAAAGTGTGTGGGTGTAGACCAGACGAAGTGAAGATTTAACTGATAGATAGCCTCAGACTTTTACAACAGCTGGTACCTCGGAAGGGAAGGCCTAGAAGAATCTTTATAAAATGCAGAAGTTCCGCTGTTTCCTAAATAACATAACACAACATCACACCTGTATTCCCCGAAGGGTTGGGCAGAGGTGTATAGTAACATCCTCATTTCGTCGTTATGTTTAAGTCATTAACTAGATACAAATCCAAACTCCGGGCTGCTGCTGAGGAATTTCACAAGGAAAACCCCAATAACACTTTGCCCGAAATGGGGATCGAACCCAGGACCTCACGATCAGCAGTTGCGCTTGTCACCACTAGACCAATGAGGCAGTTCAATTGTCCTTCAAAGTTTATTTGATACTAGATGTTTTCCGCCTTCGAATGCTTGATTGCGAATAGGTACCTATATCTACTACTATACAAAGAACATCAAACTCCTAACACCTGTTTAATGAACTATAAGACAGTAAAAAAACAATCTCAGATGCTGGCGTTTCTCCAAGAGTACGTAACCATGAAGGAAGGAATCAAACTTCAATGTGTTTGGTAAAACATGAAACAAACATTATTCATGGCAAAAAACGTACTATGAATAGATGGCCATGGTTTATGGTATTCCATTGATCGTCTATAATAGTAATTGCTCGTAAAAAGTGATAGTGGCTTTTTATTACCGGAATGCTCATATTATGTAGGTTCCTATTGTGTGTGCGTATGACAGTATTTTATCAGTGAGTAACTAATATAACTAATCTAAAAGTAGTTTGATCAGAATCGTTTACCGAATCGATGTCTGTCATTTTTAATAGGTAATTTTTTATCCCAAAAATAATTAAAACTACGGAAATTAGTCAGATTAGGTACCCCTGTACAGTCAAAACAAATTGAAATGGACCGTAAATCGAGGCAAAAAGACTTAAAAGTGCACTTTTATTTGTATTAATATAAATTCCGTCATTCAATACAAAATAAAGAAAAATAAACCTTATTTCAACAACGTTAATTTAGTAAATAACAATGCATATACATGTTAAACTAAAATTTCAGTGCATGTATTATGATTAACATAATATTCTAATTGGGGTGTTTGAGGGTGTGCGTTAATTATGTTACATGTTGTATATATATGGACTGACGTCGGAGGAAAATTTAAAAAAAAGTCAATTATCTGCAGCATCTTGCTGAGAGAAAATAAAGAGGCCATTGGAGTGACGCACTGTCACCCAGGACGCCGCGTGATATAGATTTGCTTCCAACTTTTTATGGACGCGCTCTATTTACATCCGTCTGTGACGTCGGATTCGATAGTCGAATTACCAAAAATCCTGTAGTTCTGTCTAGCTTTTTCCCAACTATATTGGGGTCAGCTTCCAGTCTAATCAGATGCGGCTGAATACCAGTATTTTACACGGAGCGACTGCCATCAGACCTCCGCAACCTAGTTACTGGGCAATACCGACATCCTACGTTAGACCGGTTGTCAGATTTACCGACCTTCTGATTACCCGAAGCGACTGTCATAGATATTCGTATGACACCCGGGACCGACTGTTTAACGTGCTCTCCGAGGCACGGAGGGTATCCGGGCACCCATCCACGGATTGTGACCGTATGATCGGTGCGGTTGTTAAGCTCTAAGCCCTAGATAGAATCCAGAAAATTCTACAGATAGAATGTTAAACTTCAGACACCTTCAGATTACCAGATCAAATAAACGGACAAGCAAAAATATACTGGCCCGACCTTCTGGAAAAGTGAAAAATTTCCATTTTCACTAGCTGTCCCCACCCGTCGACTGTGTAAATATTGTTTTGTACTTGTCCTCGGCTCATACCCTCACTCACATGATCGAGATACGGCGGCCTCTAACTAGCACTTGTATGTTTGTCCTCTGCCCATTGTTGACCGCCGACTTGTAAATTAACACGGCAAGTAAATACTTCACGAACTTCACGATGGGTGTTCCTGTTTCCGGTTGTGTAGTTTTTTATTCTCATGTTATTTGCGTGACTGAAATTCTAAAATTATTAAGTAACTTATGACCTCAAATGATAGAGGGGGTCGTGGCTAACTAACAACCGCGCCGAACATAAGATTTGCGAGGATAAGCTGCGCTTGTCGCTGTCAGTTCGTGGATGGGTGACCGTCCTGTACACATCGAGACCCCTCTGTGCCTCGGAGAGCACGTTAAACCGTCGGTCCCGGGTGTAATAATAATACCTGTGACAGTCGTTACGGATAGGTACTCAGAAGCTCGAAAGTCTGACAACCGGTCTAATGTTAGAATATCGGCATGGCCCATTAACTGGGATGCGGAGGTCCGGTGGTAGTCGGTCCGTGTAAAATACTAGTATTCAGCCGCATCTGGTTAGACTGGAAGCTGACCCCAACATAGTTAGGAAAGGGCTAGGAGGAAGAGATGACCTCAAATTATTAAATTATCTGTACTTAAATCGAGTATCTACCACATATGCAATTTATGTATTCTTGCCGAGATAAAGAGAGAATATTAAAATCATTCCAACGTTACAACGATGTAGTCCATTGCGCTACAATGTACCTACGGAGCCTCACCGAAGTTCCTAAGTACCCAGTTCTCCAAAGTCTTCAACTGCATTTTCTAAGTTCTCTATCTATTTTTGGAGGCAATAAAATATTAAGTTATGAGTTCGATACGAGTTAATAATTGATATCACATGTATTTGAGCTGCTATGACTTTAACACGGGTAGATAAAATCTTTGTTGATAATATCTATTTTATGAATAATAAAATGTTATTCTTATCATAATCACGGATAATTAAATCGTTTACTAATCGTTAGACATTGTTTGGTATAGTCTGCGCGCAAGTGCTAGTCACCGCCTGAGGTATGAGAGCGGCGGGAGGGGGGTGCGAAACAATAGACGTGCTCTGTCAGTTTGCTTTGTGTTTTCTACCGCGCGCACCCCCCTCCTGCCTTTCCCATACCTCAGGAGGTGACTAGCATTTTCGTGCGGACTATACAAGGTTAGTCGGAAAGGGGGTACTAAGCCGCGGGCCACTTAAAGTATCACTGATGACTATTTTAAAGCAAGTGTTAAAATTTCAAAATTCGATAATTTTTATTTGCATGCAAAATGATTTTTAATTAGTTTTTTCAAAAAAAAACATACCTGCTTTAGTTATGAATTCAGAAAATTAAGTTTCTAATCCGTGACCCCAAATATGACCTAAATAGTAAACACAGTTGATCATAGCTATGGACAGATAGATTTTAGCATATTTTTTACGAAATCTTTGAAAAGCTATTTCTCTTAAACTATTGAGTTTTGGGGAAAGTTGTAGAACAAAGGTTATCCCTTATTATAGGTACTTTAACATCCTTTAAGCTTAGTACCCCCTTTCCGACTAACCTTGTATAAGGCCGACTTTTATTTTTTATCAATGAAGCCTACCAAAATTTACCGAACAAAGCCAACTCCAACTCTTTAACTGGTTCTCTTCCATCCGTATCCACTCGACTCTAGGTGTCTTCTTATGGTGATATTATAAAGCATTTAGTGTCTGCGACGAAGGACGAAGACAGTAAAGCCGTAGACCACCATCATTTTGCTTAAAAAGATGGCGCAGACCGATGTGATGAGCTGAAAATGTATTGAAAGTGCCAGGTTTTTAATTATCTACCCCTTTTCCGATCAGCTCTCTTCAAGGAGGTGGTGATAGCGGCCTTTTCCGTCCTGGTGATTTTCTAGATTATTATTTATGGATGATAATTTAATATCAGTTGGATAATTCCATTTCCGGGGAAGAGCAAAAATAAACAAACAAATGGTTTTAGCTTTAGTCACAGAGAATTTGGCAAGTGTGGACCGAGTTACGATTCTGGCAAAATATTAGGTAGGTATCATCAATCATGATATATCTGGAATATTTTACTGAAATTATATCAGTACTAATTCGATGGGTTTGACAATTTACTTCCCGCAATATTTTTGACAAAGGGCTTATTAATAAAAGGACTGGTTTATTTGGTACCTACCTATTCCTTGATATACAGGGTGACGCACACTCTCCTGCATGGAAGGCAAGCGTTCAACCGCTGGGCTCTCGCTGCTTAGCCGTGGTTATTTGTGGCATATTTATCTATAAAACTTAATGACATCTATAGGTATAAACATACATAACATCACGCCTTACATTCCCCGAAGGCTTCGGCAGAGGTGTTTAAGTACACCCTCGTTTCACCAGTTATGTTTAAGTCCCATGTAATAGGGGGCGAGCCTATTGCCATTAACCGGGCACAAATCCAGACTCCAGGCTGCTACTGAGAAATGCCTAATGGAAAAACCCAATAACAGTTTACCCGACCTGGGGATCGACCCCAGAACCCCATGCTCAGCAGTCGCGCTTGCGACCACTAGACCAACAAGGCAGTCATAGGTATATGTTACTCCAAATAAAAATTTAACATCAATACCCCATTTTTCCATTATCAACTTTATGGACCAAGTTAATCAGGCGATGACTTTTCCACCACCCGGTATAATCTGGGAATAAAGGATTTAAATTCTAAACAATGGAAACGCTAATCCATTTGCCAAGAGTGGTGACTTCGTCGATGTTCCTTTTTGCGTCGGTTCCTCACACTAAATGTTCCTAATATTTTTAATGAAAAAAAAAAATAACCGACTACAGCTAAGCCAAAAGAAAGCTGCTATAATTTACGCAACGTTATAGGTTAAAATTTAGACTCTTTTATCTTTACCAATAATGAAGCAAAGACCTTGCTTTGCATAGTAAACCCTCCCATATGAAAGTAACTATCACAGGTAAGATTAGCTTACGAGTCTATTTATATATCCAGTTTAGCAATAAGAAATATTACCAGTGGTAAGCAAAACGATTCGTTTTTATTTATAGAGACCGGGCATAAAAGCGCCTATAATTTACTAACAATTGATTGATTGATTGATACCGACCAATAGGTAACATTATTTCAATGATGATATCAACGATTTATATCCTTTTTAGTAGGATATGAATACAGTAGACAATTGCTTTATTATGACTGTTATGATCTATGCTAGGTTATGCCCTCCAGCACTTCACAAAACAGTCTAAACAGTTTATTACCTACTAGTCATCACTATGAGGTAAACAAAACAATGAAATGATAGTCTGAACCAAGGTGCAGGTGACAAACAAAATAATTATACATACATACATAAACTCACGCCTTTTTCCCATGGGGGTAGGCAGAAATTATAGAACGCTACATGCTACGACCCTTACATACCCATAAGTGTTAAATAAAATATTGTTAAGTTGATGTTAGTCGATTTTGATCAGAATTTGATCATCACTTGCGTTAACGGTGAAGGAAAACATTGTGAGGAAATCTGCACACCTGAGAGAGCTCCATAATGTTCTCGTGTGTAGTCCGCCAACCCGCACCAGGCCAGCGTGGTGGACTAACGCTTAAACCCTTCTCATTCTGAGGAGAGGCCCGTGCCCAGCAGTAGGACAGTACTGAGTACTGATTATGCGAAGTTGATATTTGTTGTTACAACATAACATAACATCACGCCTATATTCCTCGAAGGATTAGGCAGAGGTATATAGTAAAACCCTTCGCTGTTATGTTCAAATCCCATGTAATAGGGGGCGAGCCTATTGCCATCAACCAGGCACAAATCTAAACTCCGGGCTGCTACTGAGGAATTTCATACGGAAATCCAAATAATACTTTGCTCGATCTGCGAATCGAACACAAGACCCCGTGCTCAGCAGTCGCGGTTACGACCACTAGACCAACGAGGCACGAGCAACGAGTCACAAATATAGCGATATTGTGTTGTGTCTACGTGTGCTCCAAATACATATTATTATGATACGATAGCAATAAAATGTATATCCAGAAGCTTTTCTCATTACTTTAAAACTTTGCTACGATATAAATAATATTCTACATTCGTAGAGCCTACGACTAGTTCACTTTGTTGAAATGGCCTACGCCGTAGCACGACAAGGACGCAACAGAAGTGGTTGAAAGAAACAAGCCGAGCTTTATTTGTTATTTAAGCTCTAAATTTTGAAAATAATACTAGGTACCCTATCTAAACTTATTTGAGTGAAAGGTCGAATAATTGCAATTTAAAAGTAAATGGTAATATGTAGATATAAAAATATGTTTGTTCCACAATAAAATTAGCAATGTCAAAATCTCATTGGCAAAGATTTTCTTGTTGACATTGTACTAGTGATTAGTGATACATAATTTTCTATTTAGTAAATAAAAGTTTAAAAATGTTTATTATGCAACATACCCAGTTTCCCATATTTTTCCAGATATCTCGTTAAAAATGGTGTAGATGTAGTGTGATATAATTTATTTCACTTTCATTACCTAAGTTGTGTGCATGCAAAACAACAAACACCACAAAGGCTTCTGTCGGTTAATTAAAGATCACGTCTCGAGTCTCCACTGAGGGGTTTGTCGCGTGAAAGAAAATAACGATAAATCGCGGGAAAAACACATTTCTCGCCAGTTCGCGCGCAAACGCCGAAGAGCGTGTACGCATCCGTCGTCATAAAATGCGCGGGAAATCAATCGAAACTTAGCTCGAATTAAGTGCCTTTAAGTTTTGTTAAAATATAATGTGATAGTAATCAATAAGTGAAATTATTCCCTGTGATATTGTGTACAGATATTTTATGTTTTAATTAGTAAAAGTGCTATTTTAACATTATGGCGGACGAGAAGTAAGTATTATTAATATTTTATTTTGATAATGATAATGATACTAAACCGGTTCTGTAGCCCAGCGACTAGTTCCTACTTAAATATTTCTACTTGTTTTTGAACCAGATCTACGAATAATTCAAATGATGAATATAAAAAAAATTGGCAAGCACGTGCACTATAAATTCGAATGACAGGTAAAATATTTTCTATAATAATGTGTTTTGATTCTCTTGTCGCTAAATGTGGGTAGGTATACGATATGCATAGACTCACGTATCTTTAGCGACGATAACACAGTCATATAAATAAATTATAGGTATGTTCCGAGTTGGTACTGCCATTTAAATAATAATAAATATGTCTACTTGTTTATTTTCATAGCATAGGTAGAATAATTAGCACATCAATGTCCCATTGCTGGACATGGGCCTCTTTTTAGAATGAGACGGGTTTAGGCCTTAGTCCACCACGCTGACTTGCTTCAACAACTTTTGTGCCTTCTCAAGTGTGTAAGTTTCCTCACGATGTTTTCCTTCACTGTTAACTCAAGTGATAATCTAATTGAATCGCACATACATTCAAATAGTCAGAGGCGCGGGTCAGAATCGAGTTCAGACCCTCCTGGATGGAAGGCAAGCGTTCAACGACTAGGCTATCAGTACTTCAAGTTTATAATTCGTTCCCTTTTAATTCATTTATTCATACTATTAAAAATTAAAGTACCGTATTATTTAAATCAAATCAAATTTATTTCCAACTGTATTCTACGTTTGTACCTATTTTTAAACACGTGACTTATTAAATACTTATTTATATAATAAACTAGCTGTGTCCTCACGGCTTCGTCCGCGTAAGAAGTTTTATTCCAGTAATAAATATAGCCTATGTTACTCAGTGATAATGTAGCTTTCTAACGGAAAAATCTTTTTTGAAATCGGTCCAGTAGTTTTTAAGTTTATTCGTTACATACAAAAATACAAATCTTACCTCTTTATAATATTATAGTATAGAAGTATAGATAAAAATAATAAATAACAGTGGTGGTAAGCGTGACTGCCAATCGTGAGGTCCTGGGTTCGATCCCCAGGTCGGACAAAGTGTTATTGGGTTTTTTCGTGTGGAATTCCTCATTAGCAGCCCGGAGTTTGGATTTGTGCCCGGTTGATGGCAACGGGCTCGCCCCCTATATGGGACTTTAAAAACATAACGGCGAAATTATGGTGTTACTATAGGTATACACCTCTGCCCAATCCTTCCGAGAATACAGGCGTGATCTTATGTTATGTTATGTTTGTTTAATAAATTAACAAAATATTGATATTGGTATAAAATATTTGGTTTAAGTATAATGTATTGATCGGTAATAAAATACCTTTTTATCAAATTGGTTTGGGCCTGAATGTACCAGGTTAGTATAAGGTCATTGAGCAATCCACAAACTAAATAATTAGGGCTCTTCGAATCTAAATACAACATAGCGGCTATCCTCGTTATCTAAGTAGGCAAGTGAGTACGAGGACTATCCAAATACACTCATACGCGTCCGCAACGACAGCATTCTTGCACATTAAGTATTACTAAACTAACTCTTGTACATTTGTGGACTAAATAGTAGGATGTACGCGTTATAAAACGTTCTGCGAATTATACTAAATGTAGATCCCATATTTAGACTAAGGATTGCACTACACTACCGAATTTAGAGCGTCACCACACTATAGTCCAACCGGATAACTCGGTCCTCGCCCGCGACGTTACAGGGACGCGGGGGATGACGACTAAAAGATGATTTCCAACAAACGGCTCGCATCGCATCGGATCGGAAAGGATACGGACGGATACGAGCCGTTTGTTGGAAATCATCTTTTAGTCGTTATCCCCCGCGTCCCTGTAACATCGCGGGCGAGGACTGAGTTATCCGGTCGGACTATAGTTCCTTCTTATAACTCTTTTAGGGCCTAACGTTTAACATGTTAATTTAAGACGCGAAACAGTCGTGTTAATGTTTAAATCAACTGGCGAAACTACACATTATAAATAAAAATCGAGATCTGTTATCGATATCTAGCCAACGTGGTGTAGTTTTGCTAATTAATTAGAAGTATCGTAGAATGGGGTTACTTTGATCAATTTCAAAATTGGAATGTATTTATTTTTCTCTTGAAATATGAGAGCAAATAAATAAAAATAAAAGTGGAAATATCGATCTTGTTTATTTTGTCTATTTCTTGAATAAAATTATAATTTTTCTTATTACTTTTTGAGAAATGAAATAAAATATTCGTGATAAATGTTAAACTGTGGTACTTTGATACCTCCTTTTTTCTAAGGAATTTAAAAGTAACCCCAATAAGGAATAAATAATTACACAAAACTATTACCGACATATTTTTAATATTTTTTCATCAACCGGCAAAGATCCACCCACTACGTAACCCTAATTAATCCTATATATATAATGTGACTTTCAACTCTGGTCGAAATTGCGTTTTTGCTATTGCGCTATTATAGTGCACCAGTGCAATAGTTGAACAAATTAAATTATTATCAGTCATTATCACTAAACATTATAGAAATAAAACTGTTTGCGACTGCACTATTTGTTTGTGACGACATCTACTAAGATAGCGATAATTTTCGTGCATAAGCAAATATACCTATAATAATATTATGTATTTTGTAATATTTTTGACAGACGATTATCAAAAAATGAGGTGAGATTTATGATTTTCTCTAAGACTTTCAGTTTTTATTTCGAAATAATTGCTTTATTTATTTTAATTATTCAGGTAGGTAGATAACGATAGATATTCGACAATAGCCTTAAAGAAAAATAGAGAAATTAAAAATTTGAACATACACATCTGTGTAAAGAAGTTATTTACTTACTTATATTTATTTAGTTAATTGCAAATTGTTCACTAGGCGAGTGGCGACACTATATTGTTAAAATATCAGTAGTGTAAATTTCCAATACAAATGTAAAAATGTAAATTTACAATATTTACGTAATTAACGCACATCCTGAAAGTAGTTTGTTCAGAATCGTTTACTGAATCGATTTCTATCAGTTTTAATATAGGTATTTTTTCCCAAAAATAATTAAAACTACGGAAATTAGTCACATTAGGTACCCCTGTAAAGTCAAAACAAGCTGAAATGGACCGTAAATCAAGGCAAAAAGACTTTTAAAAGTGATTTTTTATTTGTATTAATACAAATTCCGTCATTCAATACAAAATAAAGAAAAATAAACCTTATTTTAAGAACGTTAATTTAGTAAATAACAATGCATATACATGTTAAACTAAAATTTTAGTGTATGTATTATGATTATAACATAATATTCTAATTGGGGTGTTTGAGGGTGTGCGTTAATTACGTTACATGTTGTATACTTAGGTAATTATCGTTTCCCTTCTGTTTAATAATGCACAAGATAATAATTATAATATTTTGGTATTGAAATTCAGCATCGAAAGATGTTAGCCTCATGAGCCTCATCCCTGTTTGAGATTCCCCATATGCCATAACAGATGATAACGTGGAGGGTAATTAAGATTAAAATAAACTACTAATAATAGACATGATTAAAACCAGTCTAGTCATTGTAGTGAAATTTTACGATTACAAATCGTTGAATTATGATCATTAATGAGACAACACTTGATTAATACTCGATTAATTTGACGACACGTTTGGTGCAATGGCTGAGCGATCGGCTTCTGCGCTACGGGTCGTGGGTTCGATTCCCGCACGGAACAAATATTTGTATGGCCTACAGATAGTTGTTCCGGGTCTGGATTGTGCGTGTGAAGATTTGTGTCTGTAAACGCACCCACGATACAGGAGAAATCCAAGTGTGGGGCAATGTTTATTATAAAATAAAAAATATAAAAACGGCAGCAGATTGTTTGTATTACCGCCCGTTCATGCAGTGGATCCGTTTTAACGGATCCGTCGGTACTGGATGTGTCGTTCACATCTGTACCGACGGATCAGTTAAACAAATGGCAGCTGCGTCGCATCTGGCAGGCAGGATACGATAAAAATAACGGATCCAATATTTTTTACTGGATTCGGAATACTGTCGTGTATAATTATGTACTCGCTCATACAACTACAGGCGCCATCACCTAATAAAATGGATCCGCTAAAACGGGTCCTGTAAACAGTTTCTGTGTGAACTAGTTGTTATTTGTTAATAAGATAATGCATAAATATAACGTAAAGTATTTTTAAATGGTTATAATTGTCTTCACTTCGTATATTTGTTTGTTTGATTTAAATTTTCCGACAGATTTTTCAACTAGGTAACCGATTCTCCTGAAACTTCGTACAGAAATTCAATTCTCATGACAATACAATATTATAATAATTTCAACCTTCAATCCTCAAATCCTGATGCTGCAAGATACTGCAAGATAAAACCGTTTAACTTAAAAGTTTTTTGAAGGGATTATTATCAGTCAGTTTCTCAGTTTGTGACCTGTTTTATACCTTCAATGTTGTCTACTAATTTAAGTATTTCATTGTGTTTCTTATCATGACATAAGAAGCGCCTAATAGCGTGTTTATAACACATAAAAGTTTTCTTAATTCACGTGATCTTAAAGTTCCATAAACGAGAACTTTTTTATAACAGTTTTCATTTTGTCATCATCTCCCTTCCCTTATCCCACACTAGGTGGGGTCGGCACAACATGTATTTCGTAAATCCAGGTTTTGTCTTATTGTTTTATGACCGGCCGCCTGCCTGACATCAGCTCCCCTTGTGAATACTCGTTTTTATTCAGTACTTTTATCAATTTTCTTCTTTATCCTCGTTTCGCCATTTACTGTAGCACTTGCACATTTATCAATACTATTGAAGTATACAAATATTTATGTATATACACGTTTCTGCATATACAACATGTATTAAAAGGAAAAATAACAAGCGTAGTCTAGGTCTAGTGGTGACAAACGCGACTGCTGATCGTGAGGTCCTGGGTTCGATCGCCAGGTCGGGCAAAGTGTTATTGGGTTTCTCCGTGTGGAATTCCTCAGTAGCAGCCCGGAGTTTGGACTTGTGCCCGATTGATGGCAATAGGTTTGCAGGTAAAATGGGACTTAAACATAACGGCGAAAAGAGTGTTACTATACACCTCTGCCGAACCCTTTGGGGAATACAGGCGTAATGATATGTTATGTCAAATGTGTTGTTTTCCTGTTTTCAAAAACAAACTTGGGAGAACAGCAGGGGCGGCGTGCGTGATAACAAGTCATAGACCTTTAGTGTTCTCTGATAACTACCACAATCATCAAGGTCCAGCTATTTTGAACTATTGTATTGTGAATGAAGTACCTAAGTATCAAGTCTTTGCTTATGGAAATATGTATATACTAGCGGATCCGGCAGACGATGTCCTACTCGGAAAAGCAGCGCCGCCTACCGGTTCCAAGTGTGTTTTCATACCATCAAGTATATATTACATACTAGCGACCCGTCCCGGCTTCACACGGGTGCAATGTAGATCCTAATATAGGGCATATAAACCTTCCTCTTGAATCACTCTATCTATTAAAAAAAACCGCATCAAAATCCGTTGCATAGCTTTAAAGATCTAAGCATACATAGGGACAGACAGACAACGGGAGCGACTTTGTTTTATAGTATGTAAAGAAGATACACCTATACTCACCACGACTCAGTTCATGCCGATTTCCGCTCCAGCGACAGTATTCCATGGCTTTCTATGGCCTGTCATGAGGACCAACGACCAGGTAGAGGGCTGCAATGTGCAGTAAGCCTAGAACAAATGCTGTCGACTTACTAATGTGTAGCGTTAATATGAGCGAATATTGAATCAGAAGTCACCACGATCGATGATAGGGTGTCCGCTTCCTCAGCAGGAGTCGGGAAGCTCTGAAAATAGTAGTAGTAGTCGGCAACAGGTACCACCATCAGTAACAGCAGCCGAGCCCAGAAGTCAGCGAGTGAGGAGGCCAGTAGTTAGATACCCTTTGTAATGTAGTTTTTTATGTTTCTTTAGTTAAGTGGTAGGGTGTAATATATGTTGTAGGTAATTTTATATATGTCAATCTTTGTGTGTTCGTGGATGAAGTAAACTCATTAGTCTGTTTAATACCGCACGCTAACGAGTTTCATTTGATTCTGGTTCCCTAAAGATCCGAGTACACACCAAAATACTCGTTTCGCACATACTATTTAATTAAATTGATAACTTTATTCATATCTATGTATGATACATAACAAACCATAGACAAATGATGTGGATGGAAGGGTCGAGCGGCTGGCTCGTCCGGAAATGCTTAAGTTTATTTTATATTTATTTTCTCTGGAATGACATTTGACATTAATTTATTTAATAACTATGTATAATTATAATTTTATTGACTATTTCACACACACACGTAACACTAAGTTTATAATAAACTATTTATTGCTTTTATTTAGTAGTATTCTAATTTAATATTTACGTAACATGTTTATTTATTTATTTGTGTCGTTATTGCCCGTGGCATCACTATGGTCCTATCTGAAAACCAGCGTTGCGACATTTTGTTTTTTTTTTAAATGTCGCAGCATTATGCTGAGATAGGATCCCTTTTTGGCCTCGTGCAGGTAGTATAAATTCTTATCCTTTCTTTTTTTTTTGTAAATATTGTTTTTGTTTTTGTAACTGCCTGTGTGAGTCCAAAATAAATAATTTTCTTTCTTTCTTTTTCTTTCTTTTATACAAATTGAGCATGTCGCAAAAAAAATAACTAAAATTTTATAGGACAGTTGTATTTTCGATTCAAAATTCGCTTACATTAGCGGTAATTATACGATACTATACTTCAAACGATCATGTTAGGCCTACTGTTATCTCATCAGATCTATACTAATATTATAAAGCTGAAGAGTTTGTTTGTTTGAACGCGCTAATCTCAGGAACTACTGGTTGGAATTGATAAATCATTTTTGTTTTGGATAGCCCATTTATCGAGGAAGGTTATAGGCTATATAACATCACACTACGATCAATAGGAGCGGAGCATAAATGAAAAATGTAGCAAAAACGGGAAAAATGTCCACCCGTGTGAAGCCGGGACGGGCCGCTAGTATACTTCTTCTTTTCGTGTGGTTAGTGACTAATCTGGTGTCCGAGTTTATGCCGCCCATGGGCCTCTGACTTGGCTTCACATGCCGTCGAGAAATATCTCTCAGGCATGCCGGTTTCCTCACGATGTTTTTCATCACCGTTTTTAAGCAAGTGATAATTATACAAATACGCAAATGAATCCGAAAAGTCAGAGGTGCGTGCCTTGGGTTCGAACTCGAGACCTATGACTTGGCAGTTCGACGGTCACACCACTAGGCTATTATACTTATAATATGATTATTATCCAAGGGAGGTATCATAAAACTTAAGTACTTCTTATTCAGCATTTGAGGGTTTAGTCCAAAAAGTTTCTTTGTGTCGGAAATGTCAGACGGGTTGTCGACCGTCTCACGTGCTTGTGCGCCGGTGAACGATTGCTGGCTCCAAGCCCACTGCCCTTCACCTTGCATCACTTTCTTGGCACCGGCGCTATGCTACAGAAAACCGCAATCACGTGTTTGCAAAAAAAAACTGAATGTGGGTAGTTCAGTAAATGCGTGGTCGTAGATATTAATATTGTGTGGAGTAATGTATTAGATAAATGTGCATGTCGGGTTGGATGAAATTTATGTGACTGTCGGTTCTAAATCTGGGTTTTCGAAGACTGTAACGTATTTTACTTATGCTAACAGTAATAACTAGTTGCTAGCTCAAAAAAACGAAAACAACAAAGAATATCTGCGAAGAATTATTATCAAAGAGTTTATATTCCTGTGTTTTAATTCTTATTTAGCAGCGATAGCTTAGTGGTGTGACTGTCGGACTGCCAAGTCATAGGTCTCGAGTTCATACCCAAGGCACGCACCTCTGACTGTTCAGATTCATTTGCGTATTGTATAATTATCACTAGCTTAAAAACTGTGAAGGAAAACATCGTGAGGAAACCGGCAAGCCTGAGAGATATTTCTCGACGGCATGTGAAACCAAGTCAGAGGCCCATGGGCGGCATAAACTCTGACACCGGCTTATTCACTAACCAAACGAAAAGGAGAAGAAGAACATTCTTATAAAAATACCAATTCGGGTCTAATCGCGTAGAAAATTTATAAGGCAGAAAAATACCTAACAATTATATGCAGCAACACTAGAATGATATCCTGAAAAAAAATAACTGAAAATCTTTAATTAAATAAATAGCTTCTAGAGATTTCAATTTTCATCGATGTGTGAGGACCGATTTAGAGGAGGAGACAGGCGCATAAACGCCATATTCTAGGAGATTTATATATAAGGCGCAGTTAATACAGACGAGACGTCTCCAGGCGACGTGGTGCGGACGGAATAATCAAAGAAACAAAGTAAGCTCAATAGTTAGGGAGCATAGGGTCGTTTTTCCCGAAGGAGAAGCGCGCCCGCGTCTCCAGGCGACGGCGACGTGTCTTCTGTACACGGTGTAAACGGAATCATGTATTGTAATTCCTTCAAACCTCGTGATGTACTGCTGACATAGATTAACCCTGCACGGGACACATAATATGGATCCAATAAAAAAATACAACAAGAAGTAATAATGACTGTTCTAACCGTGAGGCATTTTAGCGCCACGAGTTAAATGACCGCGCGGTGAGCGATAGCCGCGCAATTTGCTCGGGCGCTAAAATGCCTCACGTTAAGAACACATGTTTACTTCTTGTATTTTTTATTATTGAATTCCTATGTATCCCTCGCTGGGTTAATCTATGTCAGCAGTACATCACGAGGTTTGAAGGAATTACATGATTTCGTTTACACCCTGTATATGACATTTTGGAAACCAAGGAGAATCGAATTGTTATTCAGTTGTTTACACCCTGTATAAATCGCGCCTTATTGTAGAAAAAACGGGGTAATTTTACCATGGAATTGTACTGACTCAAAAATTCTAATTTTACCTCGCACACCATGTAGTACGTCTGATCTGTTATCGCTATCTAGCTAACGCATACACGTAAGTAAATATTATTAATCACAATAGACACTATGTAATATACATCTAGTAACCGATTACCTAGTCGACCGACAGCCGTAGATTGATTAATGGTGAGACGATTATGAATACGTTCAAGTGGTCGAAACTGATGGGAACATTTGGGAATGACGTCAGTGGGCGATTGGAATTACAGACCATCCCATCGACATCGTGTATCGATTTTTATATTCTACTAGCTGCCCGGACAGACTTCGTCCTATCAAAAGTTATTGGCCTGTACTGGGAAAAGAAAAGTGTTGTTTTTACTATTTTCCATGCAATTTTTATGTTTTTTCTCTCCATAAGAACCTTCCTTGCGCCTTAAGGAATATATATTTAAAAAAATAGCCGAATTGGTCGAGCCGTTCTCAAGTTTTGCGCTTAGCAACACATTTGGCGATTCATTTTTATTTATATAGATAGATTGCGTTTGGTAATGAAGCAGTTTACTTATTCTGCCTAACCTTTTTACATACATAACATCACGCCTTACATTCCCCGAAGGGTTCGGCAGAGGTGTTTTTAGTACATCATCGTTTCGCCAGTTATGTTTATGTCTCATGTAATAAGGGGCGAGCCTATTGCCACTAACCGGGTAAAAATTCAGACTCCAGGCTGCTACTGAGAAATCCCTAATGGAAAAACCCAATAACACTTTACCCGACCTTGGGATTGAACCCAGAACCCCATGCTCAGTAGTCGCACTGGCGACCACTAGACCAACAAGGCAGACAGCCATTTTACAAATTCCTTATGTTGGGGTCAGTTTCCAGACTAACCAGATGCGGCTGAATACCAGTATTTTACACGGAGCGACTGCCATCAGACCTCCGCAACTGGGCAATGCCGAAATGTTACATTCATCAGACTTTCGGGCTTCTGACTACACGTAACTACTGTCAGATAATCGTATGACACGCGGTACCGACTGTTCAACGTGCTATCTGAGGCACGGAGGGGTCTCGATGTGTTACAAACGGGAATCTCTTCGACGGACTAGCATGTCATACGATTTGCGCGATTATTAATTACCCACGAGCCCTTTAAAACCTGTGCCCACTCAATCAACTCGGCCTATAGCAGTCCACAGCTGGACATAGGCGTCTCCCAAGTTGCGCCACAACACTCAGTCCTCCACCTTCCGTATCCAGCCTACCCCAGATACTTTTATTAGTCCATCTAGCTGGGGCACGTCAAAGTGTGTCGTTATTTGGGTGTCATGTCCATAAGTTATTAGGTACTTCCAATAGTGTTTGAAGACGATCAAGAACCTGGAAAACGGCCCTGTTATGTCTGATCTTCTGACATTTTAAAAGTCAGAACAAATTACGTGTGTTCATCTAAGATTAAATGGTTACTTGATTAGCACCTACTTCAATTCACAACATTTGGTTAGTTTCATTGATATGTTGAATGCATACGATTAACCTGTGTGTCAATCCTCGTTAATTGTGAATCTTCTATTTAACGTATTTTAACACTTGTGTATAGTTAAAATTAATCAAATCGTATGGAAATTTACCGCGTAATAATGCTGAAGTACTTAAATGTTTTTTAATATTGTACTTACGAGTAATGTAGGTAATGTTATTAGGATTGTTAATTCCGACAAGCTACATCAGTGATGATGAACTTGCTTTTCGAAATCATAATTAGTCAACTAAAATATTCTCATAGAACAGTTTATGGCAGTTATGATGTGATACTATAATAATGTCTATGTTAATAACGACAGTCATTTTGGGACCCAGTGCATAATATCAGCAAGCACACTGGGTCATCCGCGCGACGGCGCAACTAGTATTCCCAAGGAGGGTTGACGTCAGGCAGGCGGCTGGTCATAAATAAATAAGCCAAAACCTCTAACAACATGGATTTTTGAAAGATTTATTTTTGTGCCGTTCCCACCTAGTGTGGGATAAGGGAAGGAAGAAGAAGAAGTTAATAACGAAAACACGATCAGACAAGCAGAATTTCATACATCGTGGAGAAGCCTGCAGACCTGAGAGGGGTCCAAAGTTCTCGATGGTGTGTAGTCCTCTAACCCGCACCAGGCCAGCATGGTGGACTAAGGCCTACAACCCATTTATTCTGAGAAGAGGCCCGTACCCAGCAAAAGGACAGATGGGCTGATTATGTCGGACAAAACTTTTTGACTCACGCAATATCATGCGGATACAGGAATGCCTTGCGGTTTTGTTTTTCTGCAGTTGGTAAGCGTTAGAATGTTCTCGAAACAGTTCACTAAACATCGACAACAACTTCCGTAGTCTTTTGATATATCACTGTAATCCATAAATCTTGGTTCTCAAGAATCACGCCAGCTTGCGTAAAATCGCGCCAATTCCTTTGTACAAAGCCCATTCCATACGTTCATCGAGTAGGCTGCCAAATATCAAAACGAGAAAATGAAAAAACCTATATTTCCGTGATACTTTGTAACAGCCTTGTTGGTCTAGTGGTCGCAAACGCGACTGCTGAGCATGGGTTCCGAGGTTCGATCCCCAGGTCGGGCAAAGTGTTATTGAGTTTTTCTATTAGGAATTTCTCAGTAGCAGCCCGGGGTCTGGACTTGTCCCCGGTTAATGGCAATAGGCTCGCCCCCTATTAGATGGAACTTAAACATAACTGGCGTAACGAGGGTGTACTAAAACAGCTCTGCCGAACGCTTCGGGGAGTACGATGGCTGATGCATGCGTGCTGTCAATTAGGACAGGTCAACTCAAACCTGATATGGCACTTTCCTCAAAAGGCCATTCCAGACATTGCCCTACATTGTTACACTCGCATAGTTTTTATACCACAGTGGACCTTGATCTCAGAGTTTGTTTCAGCTTTTCTTCTCAGAGCTATTCAGATAGGAAATGCCAGCGCCATCTAGTTTAAAAAAAAACATTGCATTGACTTGTAAAAGTGTCTGTAAAATATTTGTTTACAGAAATAGAAATAATTTATCATTTGATGTTATATTATGTTACTCGTATGTTACTTTATAACAACACTGAAATCTGAAATCCATAATTCTCGGTGTTCAATCCCGCCAGCTTCCGTATAACGCGCTAATTCCTTATTGTTGTACAAAGTCCATTCCATACGTTCCCTGGGTAGGCTGCCAAACGCCAAAACAAGAAGTTTATTTATATATATATATATTATGTTGTTATCATGCACTGATCTCGTGTCCACTGGCACCACTGTTTGTTTCTGCCAACGTTGTACAGTGGATTACAGTATGATCCAACTAAAATGTTACATCGGCAAATCTCGTAAAACCGATCACTTCCGAACTGAGTGCGACTTAAAGACCACAAATCGCACTGCTAAATTAATAGTGTATCAACTCAAAATGAAGCTTTTTTCAGAATCGACAGAAAACTGATTATTTACTTCCTGTTATAGCAATTGAAGTGAATGAAATGAATTACGTGTGAAGATTTGTGTTTGTAAACGCACCCATGATACAGGAGAAATGCTAGTGTGGCGCAACGTTTTTAAAAAATAAAATAAAAGAGTGATATTAATCTAGCAGTGCGAAATGTTTATTAGTACTGCAGTAAAAAATGATCTTTACACTGACGCATTAAGTGTGTGGCGCGATAATGAGCGTCTGCCATTGATTGCTCGATCAAGCTGCTAATGTGACTTCTTAGTTTTGTCGTACTATAAGACGGGAAATGGAATCATGAGCACTGGAAGTGATGATTTCTTGGCATATTTTCAGTTTGAACTAATATTTTTGTAGATGCGTCATTGTTTCTTTTATTAACCCTCGACGAAAAATGTCGGGTGTTGTTTCGCTTGTAGTAGCTAGAGTCACATGGTACATTAATTTTAAGTAATATTTGTTAGCTATTCTGTCTGTAAAGTGGGTGTTAATGACCCTTTTTATAATTTCCTATTGGAAATACATAATTGCGACAACACCATTGTATTATAAAGTTATGTAATTCTTGCCTGGATGGTCTAGTGGTGGCATACGCGACTGCTAACCGTGAGGTCCTGGGTTCGATCCCCAGGTCGGGCAAAGTGTTATTGGGTTTTTCCGTATGGAATTCCTCAGTAGCAGCCCTAAGCTTGGATTTGTGCTCGGTTGATGGCAATAAATGATAAATGATTTTTATTTCTGTAAATAAATCTGTTACAGACACTTTTACAAGTCAATGTAATGTTTTTTTTAAAACCAGAAGGCGCCGGCATTTCCTATCTGACTAGCTCTGAGAAGAAAAGCCGAAACAAACTCAGAGATCAAGGTCTCTTTTAAAGTCCAGACATTGTGGTATAAAAACTATGCGAGTGTAACAATGTAGGGCAACGTCTGGAATGGCCTTTTTAGGAAAGTGCCATAGCAGGTTTGAGTTGACCTGTCCTAACTGACGGCACGCATGCATCAGTCATCGCGTAGCTTAAACCTTATTTTAGGGAGCTCAACAACCCGTCACAAAAAAAACTCAAAACCGCCAAACAGTTTTAAAATTCGTGTATAAAGCTAGCCTACATGGTACTCACATTCACAATTTGATAATAAAAAAATAAGAACATAATAAAGGAAATATTCAATAATTAATTGAAAAAAAATATTCAATAGATGTCAAAAACATAAAAATAATAGCCTCGCCTCCTATTACATGGGACTTAAACATAACGACGAAATGACGGTGTTACTATACACCTCTGCCCAAACCTTTGGGGAATACAGGCGTGATGTTATGTTTATGTTTTATGTAATTCTTGTTGATTTTACTGTTCGTCAACCATTGAAGACAGTTTATTTTTGGTTCTTAATTAGTTTCGGTATGAGATTGCTACCAAATTCAGAGTTCTATCACGTGACGATATTCTGTTGTCATTAGGTTAATCATTGTCTATAATAAAATTTTAATGAAGAAGGCCTATTAATCTCAGTAGTCATGATGTGTTTTTCGGGACGATTTTTCTTGTAAATACGCCGTCATTTTTGAAACATGTATAATGATGTTAAAATACCTCACGTGCGCGAATCATTTGCGTGGCAGGAATGCATCGGATGTTAAGACTAAGGGCTTACGGGGTGTCCTGCGTAAGCGACGAACGCGACAAACGCGATCAAGACAACGGCATTCCCTACTAGCGGCCTATGTAGCGAGACGCGACGTAACGCGTATTTGTTCCATGTCGTGTCGCGTCGCACCGCGTCGCGTTTGTCGCTTACGCAGGACACCCCGTTAGCTACATCATCGATTTACAGCGCATCTACAAAAGTATGTACTTCAAAATAACTACGCGCATTGTTTTCAAGACTAAATCGTCGGTTTTCTGCAGTCGGGTAATGATTGGCAATTTCTAAAATTGCTTACTCAATTGTCTGTTATTGGTCGTCGCATAGAATAGTTTAATTCGAAAACTACGATGCAATACGTGTGTTTGAAAAATATGCTACGCCTAAAATGTTCAAAGTAAATACATAATTTGACATTGACAGTAAAAATAATAACAAACGCTCCAGACATGAACCAGTGCCAATATTCTCACACCCATTTCTTTTCAGTTCCAACGTTAAAAATGCAATAATTGTCCCAAACACTGGCCCCAACATTTCGAGCCAACATTGGCTCAAACTCAGTTCGTTTGACAGCTGCTCGTTGGCACATTGGCCCAATGGTTGCGTCCAGTGTTTGCAGCCAGGGTAACACGAGACTGAAGTTATATAACCAAAGTAGGTGTGGCAAAGTTATTTTAGTTACAGTACGAAGCAAACCAAAATAATTGCTAATAATGAGAAATGGAATACGGTGCCAAACGTTAAACATAATTAGAGACACGTCAAAATGTTTGACATTGAAATAAAAAACTGTATTCCAGTCTGCCGAACGGTTATGTAATCGTTGCTTTTGTCTTTGACTTAGTGCATTATAAACTAGACTATTACCCGCGGTTTCACCCGCATCCTAGGGGAACTACTTGATGTACCCGGATAAAAAGTATTCTATGTGTTAATCCAGGGCATAGTCTATCTGTGTGCCAAATCTGTTCAGCTGTTTTTGCGTGAAAGAGTAACAAACGTCCGTACATACAAACTTTCACGTTTATAATATTAGTAAGGAAGTAAGGATAAGGATGTTATTTTGTTATTCTTTAATTAAAACTGACTTACTGTAGGCCTAGCAGAAACATTTGATGTATAGTATCGTAAACGTAGATATCGCTGATGTAAGCGAATTTTGAATCGAAAATACAACTGTCCTATAACACTTTACTTTATTTTTTTGCGACATGCACAATTTTTATCATGCACTTGCGGCCCGTCCCGGCTTCGCACGGGTGGACATTTTTCCGAGTTTGGCAACATTTTTCATTTATGCTCCGCTCCTATTGGTCGTAGCGTGATGTTATATAGTCTATAACCTTCATCGATAAATGGACTATCCAACACAAAAATATTTTTTCAATTCCAACCAGTAGTTCCTGAGATTAGCGCGTTCAAACAAACACACTCTTCAGCTTTATAATATTAGTATAGATAGATTATGAATAAAGTTTTTAATTTCATTAAATAGTATTTTCGAAAAGAATATTTCCAAGTCAAAATTCACTCATATTATTAACGTTACTTTTACGATAGTAACTCGACAGAAATCGTGGTGGGCCTACAGATCCCGTCTACATGGTACAGCGTAGAAAATTCGAGTCCCTGGGCTGGTCACTGCCATCGTATAAACCAGCCTTTAAGATTCCTTATACAGTCTTAATAAAAACTCGTACTAAGGGCTTGTACACAAAACTGCGAATCGGCGCGATGCGAATCCGCAACGCAGAAAACTGCGACGCAAATTGCTGCGATGCGATTTCGTGCGGCAAGGCGTCTTCCTTCCAAGGTTCGGATGACCAACCCCTCAATGATCGTCAACCGTATTGAATGTATTATATAATAAGAAGAATATATTTGCGTAAAAAGATTTGCGCACCGCTGTTACTGATAAGAACATATAGGAAAAATCAATTACGCGAATCAATTCGTAACTTCTTGCGATGCGTCGTGCGAGCTCGTATATTTATTTCTACGATGCGACGTCGCATCGCAGTTTTGTGAACAAGCCCTTATTGTAAACTTTAATTACTACACGCGCCATTAGATATCTTACAATTACTCATTCGAAGACAACAGAACGATGAATATCATCATTCTTTACTGTCGCGTTATCTTAACACCGTTGTTATGATATCGGATGAGCAGATATCACCGTCATTCACTGGAGCCATGCCACTCATGTGAAGAAGGAATGTTAATTACTACAATTGTACCTACTCAATCCGTTGTCAATCACGGTTATCTTATCTATGAACGTGAATATTAAAATATAAGATGTTTATGTATCACGTTTGCCGCGGATTTTGTAGTTTATACAAAAACTCGGTTAGTTACTAAGTATATTCTGTTTAGCTTTTTCCCAACTATGTTGGGGTCAGTTTCCAGTCTAACCAGATACGGGTGAATACCAGTAATTTCACTGAGCGACTATCATCAGTCCTCCTCAACTTAGTTACTGGACAATGCCGATATCCTAATGTTGGACCGGTTGTCAGACTTTCGGGCTTCTGACTTACCGTAACGACTGTCACAGGTATTCGTATGGCACCCGGGACCGACAGCTTAACGTGCTTTCTGAGGCACGGAGGGGTCTCGATGTGTAACGAGCGGTCAACCAACCACAGACTGGCCGCGGCAAGCGCAGTTTAACTTCGTAAATCGTATGACCCGCGCGTTAGCCACGAGCCCCTTGGTTAGTTACTAAATGTTTTTAATTAGTAAGAGCGCTTGAGCTGCATTTAATGCTCCATTTACTTTAAGTTTACGCGGAGTGTACAAATTACTACATTACTAGTTGTCGCCCGCGTTTTTACACGCATCCCAGGGGATTACTTCATGTAATCCTTTTTGTTAATCCAAAATATGGTCTACCTGTGTGCCAAATCCGTTTAGCCGTGTAAGCGTTAATGAACAATAAATATCGATCCATATTCACAAACTTTCATATTATCTTGTACTTATAGATATACTAGCGACCAGCCCCGGCTTCGCACAGGTGCAATGTAGATACTAACGTGGGGCATACAAACCTTCCTCTTGAACCACTCTATCTATTAAAAAAAACCGCATCAAAATCCGTTACGTAGTTTTAAAGATTTAAGCATATACATATAGGGACAGACAGACAGCGGGTGCGACTTTGTTTTATACTATGTAAAGAAGTAGATTTGACGCAGCAAATATTAAAAAAGAAAACAGAGGGGAAGTTAAAAAGGAAATCTTTTGTCTGTTTATCTGTTTGTCGATTTGTTTGTGCACGCCGCCCGTAGAAAATACTGAATCAATGCGCTTGACTATTAAATACAAATATTGTACGTATCTCAGAGTAACATTTAGTTTTTGTTTCATCGTAAACGGTTCGCTCAATCAAAATATATTAGAATTTAAAGATTATTATTAGTAGGTAGGATGTTGTAATATTGATTTCAGTTAACTGTTTCGTTAGTCTAGAAGTGGGAAGCGCGACTGCTGATCATGAGGTCCTGGGTTTGATCCCTAGGTCGGACAAAGTATAATTGAGTTTTTCCGTGTGGAATTCCTCAGTAGCAGCCCGGAGTTTGGATTTGTGCCCGGTTGATGGCAATAGGCTCGCCCCCTATTACATGGGACTTAAACATAACGGCGAAATGAGGGTGTTATATACACCTCTGCCCAACCCTTCGGAGAATAAAGATGATGTTATGTGTTATGTTGAAATTCAACTTACCTACCCTATAGAGAAATAAAAACCGTGTTGTTAGTTGTTTTATAAACAAACACAAATAACTCGTGCTTCAGTATACTGGAATTAATCCAGTGTTAAACATTTAATATAATCTTTTACCCAACATATTTACTTTGGACCGGTTTCTATGACTACTGTATAAATAAAGCTTATTCTAATATACACGTGATGGTGCGCACGAGTTCACTATCACAATAAATACAATTCAATACCAACTAATACATAATTGATGATATGGTTTATTTATCGCGATAATTATACTTATACCGTAACGATTATGTATTTATTGGCCAAATAAATACTCGTGATAAGGGACTTTTCCTTCATTTTGTAATGTGATAATTTAAATTAAGATGCGTCAGTCAACTAAGCAGCTTGTTATAATAATCACATGATGATTTTCATTAGGTACTCAAATTATCATAAACTCGAGAATTTCGACTCGATTTATCGACTCATTTTAAACGTATGATTCTAGGGCAGGGGTCGGCAACCTTTTGAGACGGAAGAGCCAAAAGTTGCAATTTATGAAATTTCACAGTTTTTAAAGAGCCACATAAAAAATCGTTTCAATATTATAGTATTTGCTTAAAAAAGGGTGTCCTGTAATTTATGGATAACCTTGAAATGACGTTTAGCAAAAATAATTACTTTAAAAAATAAAAAATAAAATACATTTAGATAATTATAGTTACTATATTTATCTCTCAGTCATAGTCAGTATATTTAAGTCATACTATATTATAGACGTCAGGCAGGCGGCCGGTCATAAAACAATAAGCCAAAACTTCTAACAACATGGATTTATGAAATACATGTTGTGCCGACCCCACCTAGTGTGGGATAAGGGCAGGAAGAAGACTGAAGACTATATTATAGTACTCAATTATGGATCGATTGCACGATTTTAAGGGTTTTGATAGTAAAATAATTATTTTTGAGTATGGAACTGGAGAGCCGCAACTTTACATCGAAAGAGTCGCATGTGGCTCGCGAGCCGCTGGTTGCCGACCCCTGGTCTAGGGCATGGCGCCATAATTAAAACTCGATTGATGAAATTGTTGATAAGATATTTTTAACCTTGGATTCAATAAAGGACAAGTGAAGTATTACCGCGGGACATTTACGTGAATGTCCCGGGGACAATGTCGCGGAACAATTCGCTCGCACACACCCGCGCTCGCTAGAGAAGTGGCGGCGAGCAACATGTCCCGCGTCACGTAGAAATGCCGCACAATGTTGCGGGGTAGTGTGCAACGTTGCAGCGTCATGTAGACTCAATGTGGCGCGTCGTGTTGGGGAACATTTTGTCCCCTAATGAAAATGTGGCGGCATCTATCACGCCACATGCGAACTATCCTCATCGCGATATCAGAGTTTGACACGCAGATAGTATATATACTAGTTCCCAACATCAACCGTTGGGCAGTGGCCCGCCAGGCATAAGACTCCGCCTGGTAGGAGGATCCTCCTTTTCGTAGGCGGAACACAATATCTCGTTCCCCTACATTGGTGACCCCGACGTGATCGTCACAGACAATGTTTCCACATTGGTGACGATTACTAACGCAACCTTCGCAGCCTATAAACATCGGCAGCAACATCATCACTCCCCTCTGCTCAACATTCAAGCAAGCAGCAAGTCACACAGCCAGCCAGCATCCTCGGCTTCATCGTGTCACCACTAGCTTGCAGCGAACGCGCAAGCCTGGTCACACCTTCAGCCCTCTTCAGCAACATGGCACAGCACGCTGCAAATTCGACCGGTCAACTAGCAGAGGCACATCTCTCCTGGTCGACGCCAGCAGCCAGCCACTTCTCACCGCTCACAGTTCCGACTCACCGTGAACGACGCGGCATCCGGTTCCGACTCACTGGGACCCTCACCTGGCCCTGGCAAGCATCTCAACATGCAACGACTTGCTGACTCATCACTACAATCGACCTCCGGTCTTGGGGGGGAGTGATGTGGCGGCATCTATCACGCCACATGCGAACTATCCTCATCGCGATATCAGAGTTTGACACGCAGATAGTATATATACAAGTTTCCAACATCAACCGTTGGGCAGTGGCCCGCCAGGCACAAGACTCCGCCTGGTAGGAGGATCCTCCTTTTCGTAGGCGGAACACAATATCTCGTTCCCCTACAAAAACAAGGCTAAAGTTGAATGTTGCTATCCATCCTGAGGATTTAGAAACAAAGATGAAACATTATATATTTTGATCTTACCCAGTAACTGGCTTGCGGAGGTCTGATGACAGTCGCTCCGTGTAAAAGACTGGTATTCAGCCGCACCTGATTAGTCTGGAAGCCGACCCCAACGTAGTTAGGAAATAGACTAGGCAGAACATTTTCTGCAACCTGTTACCGTATGTTTATTATGCGCACAGACAAAGTGTGGAACTCCATGCCTGCGACTGTGTTCCCTACTACCTATAACACGTCAACCTTCAAAGTAAGAGTGAATAGGCATCTTCTGGATACGCTCGTTCTATCGTAGACCTCATCCATTGCTTTTCATCAAGCCAGATCGAGGTGAAGACAGATTTTTTTATTCAATAATAAAGTAAATAAAAAACTGGTTGCACATTTAGAGAGAAAAAATGAATTTTCATCCACTGCCAGATGTAGATATGCCTTGTTAAGCTAGGGTTGCCATCCGTCCGGGTTTCCCCGGATTTGTCCTAGTTTAGAGGGCATCCGGGGAGCGTTCGGGCGGGGCTTCAATTGTAGTCCGGGTTTAAAAATTTAAAGTCTTGGGCCGCGCGCGACACTTTTGTGTGTCGTGTTTTTTATTACACTGACTATGTTTAAAAAAACCCGTTGACATGTCCGGATTCTGGGCTTTAAAATCCGGGGTTTTCACGCGTCTTTTCCTAGTTGCCAAGTTTTAGAGATGGCAACCTTATGTCAAGCTCGCACCATATTATCATCTGTCTCACTCTTCTCTTCTCCATTCATTTTCCGTTCCTTTCATTAATTATTTGGTGCAAAACACCATAAGTATGGTTTTCTCAATCATGTTTGGCAGTTTGGCATTCGTCTCTAGTACCCGCTTAACGACGTAAAACGTGCCCAAAGTATTGGCCATTTCGCTATTTTTAGTATGCACTTATGTTAAAATGTATTACTAAGGTGCATGTGCATTATTTACATAATAAAATACTAGATAATATCATAGGACTACGTTCAGAAAACCTTGACTTTGTAAATACGCACTTTGTAACACCCTGTGTCGAAGAAGAAATGACAAAATCTTCTTTTCGTATGGTTAGTGACTATTCTGGTGTTAGAGTTTATGCCGCCCATGGGCCTCTGATTTAACTTCATATGCCGTCAAGAAATATCTATCAGGCGTGCCGGTTTCCTCACAATGTTTTCCTTCACCGTTTTTTAAGCAAGTGAAAGTTCAAGTTTTCATTGCGTGGTCCCGCATCGCTGCCAATGCGGTGAAGGTGTCGACTGCCTCGGTCACCATGGCCTATCTTGTAGTAAGAGCGCAGGTCGGATAGCACGGCACGCTAGCATTAATGACATCATCCGTCGTGCTCTTGTCACCGCCGGGGTGCCAGCTGTTTTAGAACCCAATGGCTTGGCGCGCGACGATGGGAAGAGACCAGACGGAATGACGATAATGCCTTGGAAGGGAGGTAGGCCTTTGGTGTGGGATGCAACATGTGTCGACACCCTTGCGCCATCCCATCTTCTTAGCAAAGCGGGCTGTGCTGGGGCGGCTGCTACAGGTGCGGAAAACCTCAAACGGTGCAAATACTCCAATCTTTTTGGGTCTTATATGTTTGAGCCGTTTGGGGTTGAAACACTAGGGCCATGGGGTCCGAGTGCCCACTTAGTTTTTCGCGACATCGCCAAGCGGTTGGTCGACTCTTCACGTGACCATAGGGCTGGCCTATATTTTGGCCAAAGAATCAGCATTGCCATACAACGTGGCAATGCTGCCAGCCTTTTGGGCACTTTTCCTGTTGACAGCGATGCGGACGAATTTTTTGATGCCCTTTGATTGTTTTACTTTATATTTGTATTATAGTAGTTAAGATTTATATTGTATATGTATATTAGGATAATTCTGTAAATAAATGTATTTCAATATATTTAAATACAAATACAGCAAGTGATAATTATACAATACGCACATGAATCTGAAAAGTCAGAGGTGCGTGCCTTGGATTCGAACTGGAGACCTCCGACGGTCACACCACTAGACTATCATTGCTATAACAAGATAATGACTTTATAGTTTATAGAAGCAACACCAAATAATAATTAATCAGAAAAAGTTTATCACTGACGTGCTCCAAACACAAAACAAAAAATAACTCAATGTTGACAATAATTATATATCAAACATAGCTATCTCCAAAAACAGGTGAAATCAATGCCACGTACTTACTATCAGTTTGTTTTGCTAAGTTCACTCGTATGTAGATAAATGTACATCTATTTACAAATACAGAAGGTACTGTCGCAGTATATGTAGGTACTTATCGTAGCTCAGGTACTTTGTTTTGACGTCAACCGCTAAAGCTCTTGCTATTTTGATTTAGGATCGTCTAAACATTACGAGATGAAATTCCTTTGGATGAAATATTAGGTTATTCTGAAATAAAAAGTCGTGATGACGTTTTCTTTATTATCATGAGTAACATATCGTCTCCTGCTATGTCTCTTCTCTACACCACTCCATTTGGTTCTATACTTTCCATACCAGCTCCAGATTTATCTTCAATATTTTCTCTCTAAAAGATTGTTGGTCTACCGATCCATTTTCGTTCAATTCGTTCTAACTATTCCATGTGGAATCTATCGTTTATGGCTTAGAAGTTGGCAAGCAATTGAAAATAATATTGGCTGGTATTGCACGTGAATGACTGAAGTGCCGACGCGTTGATGCTATTTGAAAATTAAATCCATCTCAACTTTTGAGTGCAAGTACTTTAATGTGGGACCTCTTCCAAGATCAATCGTGACTGGATTCATTCTCCTGCTTCACGTCGTGGCTTCGAACTCGAAAGTCACGGTCAGTAATGTCTGCTTCATGCGTGAAAATAACTCTCGACTTTTAAACGCGCGATTCTAAAATTACACATCACTAAATTCGACTTTTGATGGATGGAGAACATCGAAGGTTGGAAAGTAATTGCGAGCGGTGAAGATATAAAATATCTTGGTTGTGTGTGAATGTGGTGGTTAATCTTTACCTACTAGTCAGAGACGTAATAGAAGAAGAATAAGAAAAAAGACAATAGTAAATGTTAAAAAAATGTTTTTTGATTGTTGTAACACTACAATTGCTTCAAGTGTGAAATGGAAAAAATAACATTTTTTTTATTTTTATTTGCTAACTGCCTTGTCTGGTGGTGGCAAGCGCGACTGCTGATCGTGAGATCCTGGATTCAATCCCCAGGTCGGGTAAAGTGTTATTGGGTTTTTTCATGTGGAATTCCTCAGTAGCAGCTCGCAGTTTGGATTTTAGCCCGGTTGATGGCAATAGGCTCGCTCCCATGGCAAAATGAGGGTGATACGGTACATCTCTGCCCAACCCTTCGGGGAATACAGGCGTGATGTTATGTTATGTTGCTAATAGGTACATGCAAACACGTTTGATGATAAAAAAGGCCAACACCCTTATTTAATTTGTCTGTTTACATATAACTTATTCAGTATGTAATAACTTATAAAAACACTTGGTGTAAGTTCAAAAAAAGTCAAATGTAATATCGCAATCAGTCAGCGTGTTGTCATATGATAGCTTTATTTTTTTACCGCAAGTTACAACGGCGTTTGAGTGAAGTGACGTGGTCAACATGGCGTGACATGTTTGTCCTGATGAAATGACATGAACACGGTTCTGAAAACATGGTAATCGCCCTTCAAAAATTAGAATTTATTGACTTTCCGTTACAGTAAAGTATTTCTGTTATTAGAGAACATAGATGATAATGATATTATACAGGGTGTAAACGAAATCATGTAATTCCTTCAAATCTCGTGATGTACTGCTGGGAATACTTTTTGAGTCAATAAAAAAAATTACAAGAAGTTAAAATGTTTTTAACGTGAGACATTTTAGCGCTCCGAGTGAATTGCGCGGTTGTCGCTCGCCGCGCGGTCATTTAACTCGGGGCGCTAAAATGCCTCACGTTAAGATCACATGTTTACTTCTGGTAATTTTTTTGTTTATTTAATCGAAATGTATCCCGTGCAGGGTTAATCTATGTCAGCAGTACATCACGAGGTTTGAAGGAATTACATGATTTCGTTTACACCCTGTATTCTATGGATTTGTAGGTTCAGGCTGGAAAGAAATCCAATAATAAAATCACTGGAATTTGAGTATAGACCTTCGGATTTCGAATATGCAACATTAGTAGAGACATGTAACCCAGAAAAACCAATGATCGAATATTAGGATACCTGTATTCCTTCTGGATTGTGGAAGTCAGAAGGCGTGTGAAGGATTAAGGAGCTCTATCTATACTAATATTATAAAGCTGAATAGTTTGTTTGGTTGTTTGAACGCGCTAATCTCAGAAACTACTGGTTGGAATTGAAAAAATATTTTTGTGTTGGATAGTCCATTTATCGAGGAAGGTTATAAGCTATATAACATCACGCTACGACCAATAGGAGCGGAGCATAAATGAAAAATGTTTTAAAAACGGGAAAAATGTCCACCCGTGCGAAGCCGGCACGGGCCGCTATTCTTAAATGTCTCAATGAAAATACTTGCTGCATCAGGTTTAGAGTTGGGCAAAAGCATAAATACTCAAATAGAAAATACTCGTTAACCAATAAAAATGTATAGCAGTGATAGCCTAGTGGTGTGTCCGTCGGACTGCTAAATCCATAGGTTTCGAGTTCGAACCCAAGGCACGCACCTCTGACTTTTTGGATTCATGTGCGTATTTTATAATTATTACTTGCTTAAAAGCGGTGAAGGAAAACATCGTGAGGAAACAGCAGCCTAAGAGATATTCCTCTACGGCATGTGAAGCCAAGTCAGCCCGTGGGTGGCATAAACTCTGACACCAGGTTAGTCACTAACCACACGAAAAGAAGAAGAATAAAAAGTTGGTAAATATTGGGTTTTACTCTATTGTGTTAATGAGTATTTACTCGACCTTGAGTATTTATCCGAGTAAAAACACGCCCCATCAGGTTAAATTAGAAGCCGTCTCCAACATACCTAACTGGTTAAAGGCTATCATATCATGTGATGATTTGTTTTTGCGAAATCATGAGAAATTCTTATGAAAGTAATTTGCACTCATTAAAATGATTATAGCTTTGAGTATTTACTTCTGTTTGAGTAAGATAAGTGGCGCATGACAGATAAGGATGACGTATTTCTGTCGGTCGTATTGTCTGGTAAATAGTGGGACATTATCTCGTAATGAACTTGTCATTTCTGTCCTTGGGCGCTGTGGGGAGGATCTGAAAAGATGAAGAATGTTCGAAAGGCCTTTAGGGTGTAATCACATCCATCACCATCAATTCGTAAGAAGCTGGATGGTTTTAGACTTTGTGCCCAAAAATTACGATAAGTGTGCTTTTAGTAGCGTAAGCATTGTTATGCATCTCCTATAAGATTTGATCACTTCTGATCAGTTGCGCAAGCATGCCTTCGTCAGCACAGCGTCCGGAAACATTAGCAACACTTATGCGCACATTGCCTTGAATACGAAAGATAAATTGACGGGAAAGGATGAAAGCATGCGTTCACATCTATACTAATATTATAAAGCTGAAGAGTTTGTCTGTTTGTTTGAACGCGCTAACTTCAGGAACTACTGGTTGGAACTGAAAAATTATTTTTGTGTTGGATAGTCCATTTATCAAAGGTTTTAGGCTATATAACATCACGCTACGACCAATAGGAGCGGAGCATAAATGAAAAATGTTGCAAAAACGGGAAAAATGTCCATCCGTGCGAAGCCGGGACGGTCTTCAGATAAAATGACCATTTTCTATGAGTAAAATGCGAATTATTGCTGATAAGTGTGTCTAGATCCCAGTGGTTATTTAGGTGCCATCGGGTGACGTATCTTCAATGACTTCTTTCATGATAGAAAACGTGTTTCACAAAAGCAATAAAAAAAACTGTGATCTTTTATACAATTTTGTGTTTTTTTAAATTCCAACGAACAGTACAGCACATCTACTCTAGTATGAGCTACGAGAATAGCTCATGCCGCCATGCCGTAGTGAAAAGATTAACCAGTCAGGAAGGTTGATAGCGAATCTGACTGCCCAATGTAAGCTGGACCTAATTGAGTGTCGTCACACGTGGAGGCCAGTAAATATAAGACACTTTTATTCAAGTTCGATCCCGTCATGGTTTTCTATGTTTTTTATTCAATCATTTTCAATTCTTTCATTTTCAATTAAATTTATTTAAATTCTCTTTGACCGGGTGCAGCCAGAATTCTACATTTTATACAACTTACCAAGCAGCCTGTTTCTTAAACCGGACCGGTAGTAGATCCCTTCCTCCTAGCTTTTTCTCAATTATGATGGGGTCAGCTTCCAGTCTAACCAGATGCGGCTGAATACTAGTATTTTACACGGAGCAAGTACCATCGGAACTCCGCAACCCAGTTACTGGGCAATGCCGATATCCTAAAGTTAGACAGGTTGTCAGACTTTCGGTCTTCTGACTTCCCGTAACGACTGTCATAGGTATTCATATGACGCCCGGGGCCAATTGTTTAACGTGCTCTCCGAGGCATGCAGGGGTCTCGATGTGTAACGAACGGTCACCCATCCGTTTGCAAATCGTATGTTCCGCGCTTTTGGTAATTACCCATGAACCCCTAATATACCGGTAATTATAGATAAGCAGAGTTTAATCACCCGCACGTTTAAGCTGTAGTATATGTAGTAGTGCTTGATAGATATTAAATTATCAACTATTGAAGTTAATATACAACATAATATCTTAAACAAATAAGCTCATTATCACGTGGGTGTACAACAAAACGGTCGCGTGATTTCGTGCAACACGGTCATACATTAACACATTGTAAATAAATAAACATGGCCAGCAACGTTTTGTTAGATTGGCGCCAATATATCATTGGCACCAACATTTGTATATTTTTAACTTCTGGCGTCACCCATTTTCCAGTACGAAAAATATTTGCGCTCGTCTTTTATTTTTGAAAGGTATACATTATTTGTTTATGCAATGTTTGTTGAATTGATCTTAATGGTTTTTGGGGTTAGGCTGCAAGTCAAAAACATATTTCAGATTGAAATATAAATCATATTGTTGGTTATAATATAAACGTTTAATTATTTCAAAGCTTTGTCGCATCGACTTTTAAATTAAACAGTTCACATTCTTCAAACTCATGTAGGTACTCAAGCCATAACCTAGGACCTAAAAATCTAGACTGCTGGAGCTGAACACCTAGACTTATCACAAAGAAGTTAGGAACAAAATGTCATTATTGTATGAAAAGGCACTTAAAGAGGAAATGCGGTCGGCGTTTAGTCCATACAAAGTATACAAACGCATTCTTCAGTTTCCTCCTTGGATAATGTCACTAGAGCAAATATAGGTATATATCGTCAGTGGAAAGGTAAAAAGACTAAAACTCCAATATACCTACTTTACTGTAGAAAGATTTAACCGACTTCCAAAAAGGAGGAGGTTACTATGTTCGTCTGTATGTATGTTTTTTTTTTTGTATGTTCATCGATATTTTCGCCAATTGTGAACCGATTTTAATGATTATTTTTTTAATAGATAGGGTATATTTCGAAGTTAGTCCCATTTAAATTTGGTGAAGATCTGATGAAGAACTTCGGAGATAGACAATGGAACTCCTCAATGACGAACAGTACGCATATTGTGATGATGTGATTATGTTACGAGCAGCGTCTTTAGTAGGTCCAACCAAGTTTTAATTAAGGCCACTAAAATGAAAAAAATTAAACCTTTTTTACAAAAAATTTAAACCGACTTCAAAAAAGAATAAAATAATTACCATATAAAATTAACAGTTTCAGAAGTCGGTGCCTTCAATTTGGTTCAGCGTGGATCAGCACCGACTTCTGAAACTGTTAATTTTATATGGTAATTATTTTATTCTTTTTTGAAGTCGGTTAAAATTTTTTGTACAAAAGTTTTTTTAAGAAAATAATCATAGTTATTCTTCTTAGAGTATACATGAAATAGATAGTTTAATTATAAATATAATAATATTATAATGTTTTCGCTGTATTCAACGACAATGTTAATCAGGATAGAGTACAAAACTGGATATTAGAGACCTGTGATTGAATATTTTTACAGTCAAAGAAGTTAAGAACTGAAGAAGAACAATTGCGTTATATAAATAATTTAGTAGTATATAGTATATGATAATGAGACGGCTGACAGGGAAGAGTGGAAGAGAAAAACATATTGCGCCGACCCCAAGTAACTTGGGACCAGGGCAGGAAGATGATGATATAGGTATAGGTCCTTATAGAGTTCGTCTGGAGAAATACTACCAGTGTACCTATTTCTACCGCCAAGCAGTATTGCCGTGTTCCGGTTTGAAGGGTATGGCTGCTGATGAAATAACAGTCACATGAGACTTTAATTTGCTTGTCTGTAAGGTTGGCAAACTTCATCGAAATCTTCTTAGTGTTGCTGGTGTATTATAGAAGTTGGGAACCACTGTCCAGGTGGGTCGTCGGCTGGTTCTCCGAAAAATTGTCGTAACATCATACACCTAAAAGTGTGGAGTTGTTTTTTCTAAGCAACCTTCTGTATATTTATTAATATTTTTTACTTAGGAGGAGCTTCACAAGCCAGTATTTGGTGACTGAATCCCATGACAAGTTGACTTATTACGGTACTATGTAAGTTCCTTGATATTATACTTGGGAATCGCTTTTGTTTCCATGGATACGTTGATTTGTATATCAATACATGGGGCTGCATTGACTAACCTCCGAATTTTGAAAGATTGAATTTGTTGTCTAATCTCATGTAAATAAATGTGATTGGTCGACCAGAATACTTGACATGAGACAATACAATCGCAAGACTTGACATGAGATTTGACAGCTGACCATAATTTTTTTTTTGTGTTGTTCTGCCTTTCAGAAGTCTGGGGTAAGTATTTTATATTATTCAGCCTATGCTGTCCTAATGTTGGGCAAAGGCTGTCTTCCCACGTGTCAGCGTTACTTGCTCTGTTGATAATTAAGGTTTTTCGTTTTCTAAAGGTGTACGTATTAGGCATAATATGGAAAGCTTTCGGAATTTTCTCGCACTACTGTAAGTGTAGAGGTAAATATGAAAAAACAATTGGGATTTTATTTCTTTTTTGTATTTTTTGGTGGAAGTTGGGCAAAATTTTCGTCTGAAGCGTGAAGTGACAAGCATTATGAATATTGGGATATTTTATTTATTAGGGTTTCAGTATCATATTACCATGTCTGTTATTGTTTGGTTTGGTGAAGGGTGGTTCTAAATTACCATTGTGTGTATTTTTTTTGCATTGGGAAATAGTATTTCATGGTCCAGGATGTTACTGCTTTTTGTTTTACATTGGTTGTACAAATTGACTAATATGAACTGTTTGGTAATCGGCCGTTCTAGTCACTACTTCGATTCCCCGGTTAGTACTAATTACGACAATTGGTAGCAGTTTCGACAGTCTTGCCGCTTCCGCTCTTTGATGATGATGAAAAATAGGTACATGGATACCTACTGTTGTTTTTTTAATTTGACATTTAGTCAGACTAAATAATGGAAAGGCAAGTTGGAATATGTGATCATTGAACCTTGTTTAAAAGCATAGAGAAGCGTGCAAAGAAATTATGATTACGTTTTATGATTTGTTATGAAAACTGTACCTTATTCCTACCGTTTTTACAAAAAAGCGATATCCAATTAAAGTAATCTCTTGCACCTACTGTTTCCTGTAAGTATTTTGTAAAAACTTCGCCAAAATGTAAATATTTTTCATTGAAGGCGTACAATTCATAGTAGGTAATAAAATAATCTCGTTGTATTAGAGTCATATGTACTTTATTTACTTTAATATCGGAAACTGGAGCGATGTGACGAGGTGGTAAATAATAATAGTGTGCCAGGGCCACAAGCAAGGTAAATAATATAAGTAAACAAAAGAAGAATGCAGAGTTAGAAGAGAGAAGTACTGGATGTGTTGGTACTGGATGTGTTGTTCACATCTGTACCGACGGATCAGTTCAACAAATGGCAGCTGCGTCGCATCTGGCAGACAGGATACAATGAAAATAACGGATCCAGTATTTTTTACTGGATTCGGAATACTGTCGTGTATCTGAACTCACTCATTCAACTATAGGCGCCATCACCAAAATAAAAACGGATCCGCTTATACGGATCCTGTAAACAGTTTCTGTGTGAACTAGCTGTAATTCGTCATTTATTTATTTGCGACTATCAAACGTTATCGTTGTGGGCTTGAAAATTAAATCAAGGAATGTCGTTTACTTTCATTTAGATATAAAATGTATATTATGTATGTTAAGAAATAGATAAAAGTGGCCAAAGGAGCCATGAGCTCAGTTTTGGAGAAAACTAAGTACTGATTTCACAAACATGGGATAACATTATCTCAGGAATATTTGGTAAAAATTTTGACAGAATTTCTGTAAAAAAGCTGTATTTATTTATTTATTTTATTTGTTTATTTATTCATCAACAAATTTACATTTGTGTCGAACAGTGGTTTTGACTAATTTAACAAAAGAGAACTATAATATAACACAAAAATTAAACAATCATAGTAAAGCCAGAAAAAAAAATACACTACATTCCACATTGGTCCCAACATTATTAGTCTTAATATTAATTATAATAATTTAACTTAATTCAAAATCAATATAAATTCAATTCAAAGAAATGTATGTCAATAAAATAGAATGTTGGATATATTACTTATAGTCATTAAAATATAATCACATATTAGTTCGAACTACTATTATCTTTGAGAAACTCTTCTATGCTGTAATAACATTTCCTCAATAACAATGACTTTAATTTGCTCTTAAATTCATTTGAATTCATAGAGTTCTTAAATTGTACAGGCAATTTATTGTATATATTTACTGATTGCACTCCTGAGGCATGTTTAACGACATTAAGCTTAGGTTGTATGAAATTAGGTAGATCCTTCCTTCGCGTTTTCTGTCAAAACGAAATAAAAGTAACTTCGGAGCTATGAGCTCAACTTCGGAGAAAACTAAGGACCGATTTTACTAACATCGGATAACTTTTATCACAGGGATAATTTGGCAAAATTTTTGACAGAATATCTATAAAAAAGCTGTCAAAACGTAATAAAAGTTATCCGAGGTTAGTAAAATCAGCCCTAAAGCTTCTTGTTTAGTTAGCAATCGATCTCGATATTTATTGAAAATAATAACCACCATTTGATGGCAATAGGCTCACCCCGTATTACACGGGACTTAAATATAACGGCGAAATGAGGGTGTTACTATACACCTCTGCCCAACCCTTCGGGGAATACAGACGTGATGTTATGTCATGTTAGCCACCATTTATTACTGCGTCAATAATGTTGCTATAAGAATCAATTTGAACCGTTTAAGTATTTAATTGAAGGAAAAGTTGACAGTAGGAAACTCACACGCACCTGTTAACACTATGCAGACGAATCTAAACGTCGTGTTTAGCATCTTATTAGCTCTCGACATTGGTATTATCACCATTGGTGTGGCAATTGACCTTAGGTATTGATTGGAATCTAGCATCTACTGTAGAGGTCTAGGTCTAACGTTTAGGTTTAGATTTCCTTAATTTACAATGTGTTTGTGCATTTTGTAAAACAATTGTTTTGGAATGTAATCGAGGATATCTATCTATTCGACCTTAATAATAAACTCATTTCTAAATTGTGAGTACTTAGCCTATATATACATAACATATTGGGCACGGGCCTCTTCTCAGAATGAGAAAGGTTCAGGCCCGCCGCTAACTATTTCGTCGCCCGCGTGAAATACCGATTATGCCGCCCAGGTCCGCCGCTAGCTGTTTCGTCGCCCGCGTGCAATAAGTACCGAATGTAAAAGATGAATTCCCAAGCGATACCTGGACGAGTTTTTTAATTTTTTTAGGCGCTCCCCTCGCTCTTTTGATTACTCCTGTATCTTGAGTGACACAAAACCGAAAAAATTGAAATTGGCCTCAATTAGATGAGTCGCTCGATTTGTCGCCTCCTGGGTGTGCCGCCCACTTACGGTGGCCGTGGAAGGGTTTAGACCTTAGTCCACCACGCTGGCCTGATGCGGGTTGGCAGACTACAGACATCATCGAGAACTTTATAGAGCCCACTCAGGTGTGCAGGTTTCCTCACGATGTTTTTTCCTTCACCGTTAACGCAAGTGATACGTTATTCTTCTTGTTCTTATTAAGTAATGATAACATGATGATATTATGTTAAAGTAGGCTTTAATTCAAGACAGTGTCTATAGGGGGACGGAGTGAGAATACCATTCTTCTCTATTCCCAATCAAGAAAGTCGTAAGGGGCGATGAACATGGCGCCATAATTATCCCCGAAAACTGACTGAGATTTTCATGGTATTATCTGATTATGTAGTGTATTTGCGTGGAAGCTAGGTTGATGGCAATAGGCTCGCCCCCTATTAATATGGGACTTAAACATAACGGTGAAATGAGGGATTTACCTTACACCTTTGCCAAACCCTTCGGGGAATACAGGAGTGATGTTTGAGTGGAAGCTTGCCCTGATACCCTCAAGTGGAAATTGTCTGGCCTTTACAACCGTAAACTCACAGACTTTTCCCAACTATATTCAGATCATCTTCCAGTCTAACCAGAATCTTCTCATTAATTGCAATGCACATGCAAAATCATGTTCTCTGACATAAAATAGGTTATCGATATGTAAAACGAATCCATTTACCATCAATGACAGTACTAATACTGCTTACGACTTTCCTACAGCGATGCAGAATAATAATTATTAGTTAAATGGCATTTTAGTGGCCAGCCATTACTATTGGCCTTACCTATTTTATAGAGCAGGATTTAGGCCGTGAATACTTTATAGTCTGCGCACGCGCATTTTTTCCCTAATGATACCGGCATGTTACGTTTTATGAATAAATGCAGTGTAATGAAGTTATTGTGAATTTATTTATTCGGTTATTTTGTTCTGCTAGCCTATTCCCAACTATGTTGGGGTCAGCTTACAGTCTAACCAGATGCGGGTGTATACCGGTATATTACAGGGAACGACTGCCATCAGACCTCCGCAACCCAGTTACTGGGCAATGCCGATATTCTAAGGCTAGACCGGTGCGGTTGTCAGACTTTCGGGCTTCTGACTTCTCATAACGACTGTCATAGGTATTCGTATGACACCCGGGATCGATTGTTTAACGTGCTCTCTGAGGCACGAAGGGGTCTCGATGTGTAACGAACGGTCACCCACCCACAGACTGACCGCGGTAAGTGCAGCTTAATCTCGCTAATCGTATAATCCGCGCGGTTGGTAATTAGCCACTCCGTGTAAAATACTGGTATTCAGCCGCATCTGGTTAGACTGGAAGCTGACCCCAACATAGTTGGGAAAAGACTAGACAGGACAATGATTTTAGAGAATTACAGCAACTTACCTATAGGTATAATGAATAGGGATAACGCTCAGATTATCTACATATCTTGGAGGAAACGTAATATTCAATTGCTCGTACGGTAATATTAATATACTGCTGACGTCATCGCCAAACCCTGCTATGCTCAATAGGTGGTCAATATGATCCCATATTGTATCGTTTATTCGTAAGAACTCATTACACAATTTTATGATATGTTTTTATTTATCACATATCTTATTTGTTTATTTTGCGCGACGTGTCACTGGTTCGTTTTTCGCACGGAACAAGTATTTGGTGTGGAGATTATAGTTCAACAAAATTTGACAGCTCTTATTTAGGTCCGTCTCTTTCTTATTTTTAACCGACTTCCAAAAAAAAGGAGGAGGTTCTCTCGACTATATGTTTTTTTTGTATGTTTATTTCGCGATGTCTTTGCTAATTGTGAACCGATTTTAATGATTCTTCTTTGTTTGAAGGAGTACTCTTTCGAAGTGGTCTCATTTAAATTTGGTGAAGATCTGATGAAGAAGTTCAGAGATAGAAAATTTTAAGTCGGTTTTATTTTTGTTAAAAAGTTTTTATATCAGAGTGAAAACGATGACAATAGTCTAAATGAAGTTTAGTTGGGCATAACAGAATCAGCACTATTGGCGTCGATTCTGTAGCGCACTTTGACAGGACTAAACTAAACTAATACCAGGTTCACACGATTCGATTCTAGTTGATCAACTGACTTGATCAACAAAATTTGAAACGTTTTTGTTGCTTCAATTTGATTGAAAGTCTGTTCAGACGGTTCAAATCGCATGCGATTTAGCAGTTGATCAACTAGAATCGAATCTTGTGAACATGGTGTAAGGGAACGTACCCATACTACGTGACCCGTTCAGGAGGGTGAGGGGGGTCTTCAAAATACCACGCTTGGTCACAGGGGCGGGGGGGGGGGAGGCTTAGGTTTTCTTCACGTAGTCAATATCCTCTAGGGAAATCAATCTCGAGTTTTTTCGAGCTATATTCAAATATGGCGCGCAGAGCGCAGAGTTTAGCGCTTTTTGAAGTCACAGGTGGCAACACTCGCACATATGAGTCAAATATTTCTTTTTTAACTTTCTGTTTGCAAAAATGATTTAAAACCATATTTATATATTACCACGTGAAAACTAGATGGGGAGGGGGGGGGGGGTTGTGGCGTATACTACGGGTGGTCACCGAGAGGGGGGAGGGAGGTAAAAATAGTAAAAAAATGGGTCACGTAGTATGGGTACGTTCCCTAAGGGTGTTTGACTCTTTCTGTTCCAATAAGAAAGTGACAGTTGCGTTTAGTCTAGTTAAGTACTGTCAAAATGTGCTACAGAATCATCACCATTATCTATTTAACAATCACTAACGATTTATATAAGATAAAAGCTATTTAAGATAACCCGACTGATCTTAGTTAACGTTAATTGATTTTGGACATCTAACGAAATGCAGATTATATAATGTTAAACAAACATTATTAGTGTTATCTTTTATGCCTTCTTTCGCGTTATCTAATTTGCACGTTTACAGTCATTCTCAATCTTATGTAGATATTAGACGACCCGGTGCACTTCGTACCACCATTCTTTTTTTAATCTTTCTTAGTTTTCTTTTTTCCACAACCGGGCTAGTATTAAATCGAAAAAAACAACAAAAAAAATCGGTGGAGCCATTTTCGAGTTTTTGCGAGACTATCGCACGGCATTTGATTTTTATATAATTAAATAGATAATCTTACTCACCAAACGCTGGGAATAGACGCGTATTATAAGATTCAACAAAACCCAGCACGCTTGGTGGTAAAATCTATGCGGTCCGCCTGGGTAGCTACCAGTCTCACAATTACCTAAGCAGCCAAGTGGTTTACTGTGTTCCGTCGTGTGTATATGGGAGCCAGAGGGGTGTGGAATCCCTCTATATCTCTGTTCCTTGGATTCGTGTTGTTCATCTTAGACCCTATCTGCACTTACTTTCAGACAGGTGTCAAAAGCGATTAAGAAATGAATGGAAAAAAAGGTCGTCGGGATTTTTTGTCCATATAACTATGATTAGGAATAGTTTTCATGTTGGTATAATGTGTGTAATTTTTTTGTTTAGTAAAAAGCAGTAAAAAAATCGCTCCCTAATGACTCAATTTAATTTGTAGTAGAGTGCGTTTTTATGTTTGCTAAATTGTTGTGACTCGAATCATGTAAATACCCAGTTTATAAATCTATAGTCAGTCTTCGTAGTAACTCCAAGATTTGTCCTTAGGTACTGCAGATATTTTTTAAATCGGATATGAGCAAGAAATAATGTGCTTTTATTTCTTTTGTTTAATTATAATCGATTAGGATATAAAAACAAAAAAAAATCGGTTATTTTACTTGTAGGTTAAACGAACAAACTACAAACTAAAGTTATCATTGGCGCCGATTTTCTTGTTCAACACAAAACAAAAATTGGTATTTTTTACTAACAGACAGCGCGAGAAAAGGACAGTGATAGATAAGAACTAAGTTAGAGGTGTCAAACTACACTCGGCGTCACAAAAATCGCACCTCTTTAAGAATTCCCTTCAAAGTCATTTTAACCCTATTAATCAATGGTAGACATATGACTATAAGGTATCATTGCAAAGGCAATTTATTTAAATTTCAGATTAAATCAATAGATTTGATTTTTTGTGTAGTTTGTGCCTTGAACTTCACCGTGTTTATGGTCGACACGTTCTGACGTGTCGTCTAAATTTATATGGAAATAGTTGAACTAAATTTGAGAGCTCTTATTTACGCCCGTCTCTTTCTTATTTTATCAGAGTGAAAAAGATGGCAATAGCCTCAATTTAGTTTAGTTTGTGCGCAACAGGATCGACACAAATGTTTGAGTTTAATTCGCCATAGTACATAACATCTGTAATTTTCTTGTTATAATGAATTTGAATAACATAATAATTAACTTATTCAACACTAGATGTGTTCTCACGTCTCCGACCGTAGCCTATGTTACGCAGTGATAATGTAGCTTTCTAACGGCAAAAGAATTTATGAAATCGGTCCAGTAGTTTTTAAGTTTATTCGTTACATACAAAAATCCAAAAATACAAATCTTGTCTCTTTATAATATTAGTATAGAAGTATAGATAATAATCTAAGAAAAACCAATACCGAATCTATTAGAATAAATTAAATATTCACATTGACTGAACAGTTAAGTCAAGAATTTCCTCTGTTTAAAACAAGTTGAACGATTATAATTAACATAAAAATATAAATTTAATTACAGGTGATGCATAATATTACCGTTTATAAGCAACTATCACGCAAAACAATATTTACGTTTGTAGTAAAATATTGAGAACCATTTAGTTGAGGGTTAACGTAAGTAGTAAGGCCGAAGAGGCCCCGTTATCACAGAGAGATAACCCTAACACCGTTCAGAGGTCTTGTGAACAATGATCGTATTCTATAGCCGTGTTTAATAACAATTTTCATAATAAGTTAATATTACGCTGAGGGAAATGTATGTAAATAAGATTATCTGTTTGGAGTACCTAGAGTGGAAGATAATATATTATATAAGAGCTGATAGGATGCTGTAAGTGATACTAAAATCTGTAGACACTACAAATAGGGACTAAATTGAATGTTCTGCCTTTCGCAACTATGTTGGGGTCAGCCTGCAGTCTAACCAGATGCGGCTGAATATCAGTATTTTACACGGAGCGACTGGCATCAGACCTCCGCAACCCAGTTACTGGGAAATGCCGATATCCTAAGGTTAGACCAGTTGTGACTTTCGGACTTCGGACACACGCCATCGAGAGGTTTATGGAGCCATCTCAGGTGTACAGGTTTCCTCACGAGGTTTTTTTTTCACCGTTAACCCAAGTGATAATCAAATTCTGATCCGCATATGAATTCGAAAAGTTAGAGGTACTTTGGGCCGGGATCGAACTCAGACCTTCCTGCATGGAAGGCAAGCGTTCAACCGCTAGGCTATCATATAATGTTAGGCTATCAATGCTTGTTAAAAAAAAAATTAAAATAATCATAATAAAATTGTATATCTTATATTCATAATATTACGACTTCTTCCAGTAGTATATATTCACGAAGAATGATCACCATGAGCTACGACCCTTACTACCTTAGGTTATATTTAAAAAAATCTTAACTTTTTATTAAAACGTCACCATCCTTGTTCCAGGAACGACTCTGTGCCATTCATCAAGAATGGAATACCAGCCACCATCACCAAGTCGCCGATCTCCGACAAGGCGTTGGCTAAAGCCGGGCGGGGCAAAGCCCTGCGGCAGGTGATGGCTTCGTTCATCGCCAACCTGGGCACCATCAACACTGGCATGGCTTTCGGCTTCTCTGCCACCTCACTGCCTCAGCTGAAGAGTCCGGATTCCTTTATACATATCGATGATAATCAAGCTAGTTGGATAGGTAAGTTCTTTTTCTCCTATCCTAGGTTGGGGTCGTCTTCCAGTCTAACCAGATGCGGCTGAAAATCAGTATTTTGCACGGAGCAATTGCCACCAGACCTGCAACCGAGTTACTGGGCAATACCGACAATCTTTTTTTTTCTCGTTGGAAAATCCTCATGGATTTCCATCGCCCGGGGAAGACTAGGGCGTCTGCCGGACTCTTACCGGCTAAAAACCAACGGTGTTCCTCCTCCTGACCGTTCGGCCGGGGTCACGGGATTCGCAAAAGCATGCACTGCAACCCCGGCAGAATACCGACAACCTAAGATTAGCCAGTTGTCAGATTTCGGGCTTCTGACTACCCGTAACGACTGTCATAATTAGATATTCGTATGACAACCAAGTACGACTGTTTAACGTGTTCTTCGAGGCACAGAGGGGTCTCGATGTGTACTGTACGGTCGGCTCCACAGACTGATTTGACTTCCATCGAGCCTAAGTGAATATTTACGTGATTTTAAGATGACAGATTATCTTAAAATTCTGATGTATTAAGTAATACCCGGAAGTGTAACTGCGCAATTAGATAATTAGTTAGATTAATCTTATCTCACATATGTACATCCCATCTTCTATTATCGCGAGATTATACTTTGTAAACACTACAAGATAAATTACCATAGACAATTACATGGCGTGCGCGTAATATGCTTTACTTTTACGTGAGATGAATTTTGGAGGCGTGTACTTCCTGAATAGTGTTACGCAATTAGAAGATGCCATTGTCTAGATTCTAGAAGTTAGTTCGTTACATATATGTTACTTATTACAGCTAGTTCACACAGAAACTGTTTACAGGACACGTTTTAGCGGATCCGTTTTTATTGGGGTACCGTACCCAAAGGGTAAAACGGGACCGATAACCGTTGGAGTAGAAGAGTTCTAGAGTGGAGACCGCGAATCGGTAAACGTAGTGTAGGACGTTCTGCGACTAGGTGGAGCGACGATATACGTAGGGTAGCCGGCAGCGACTGGAGAAGGAGAGTCGAAGATCGGGCTCAGTGGCGTGCTTTGGGAGATGCCTATGTCCAGTAGTGGACTGATGAAGGTTGATGATGATGATAAAAACGGGACCCTATTACTAAGACTCCGCTGTCCGACCGTCCGTCCGTCTGTCACCAGGCTGTATCTCATGAACCGTGATAGTTAGACTGTTGAAATTTTTACGGATGATGTATTTCTGTTGCCGCTATAACAACAAATACAAAAAATAGAATAAAATAAATATTTAATGGGGCTCCCATACAACAAACGTGATTTTGGAACCCTTCGTGCGCGAGTCCGACTCGCACTTGGCCAGTTTTTTTGGTGATGGCGCCTGTAGTTGAATGAGCGAGTTCAAATACACAACAGTATTCCGAATCCAGTAAAAAATACTGGGTCCGTTATTTTAATCGTATCCTGCCTATCAGATGCGACGCTGCTGCCATTTGTTTAACTGATCCGCTGTGTGAACGGGCTGTTAGCCGTAATTTCCACTTGATAATTAAAATCCCATTGGTACACACAACGACATCTCAAGCTACATCTTCCATTTTATACTGACCTCCCCATGTACGGAAATTCCCTACAATGAGAGGTCAGCTTATACTGGAAATTATAGCTTGATTTATCTTCGTACACATACTTATGTAATATCACTGTATATTGGGGTTTGGGCCAAGTGCCCATATACATACTGCCCATCCACCTATTGGGGTTTTCACGCTGGGTATTGAATATTAGGCCAGTGAGGCGGTAGTAACGTAACTAGGTAAATAAAGATAAACCGTTTACTCCCAAGAATATTTGCTAATCTTAAAGAATTGGCCAAGAACAAAAGAAAAAAATACGTGGAAGAATTACGTTTTGCCTAGCTTTTTCCAAATTGTGTTGGGGCCAGCTTCCAGTCTAACCAGATGCGGCTGAATACCAGTATTTTACACGGACCGACTGCCATCATACCTCCGCAACCCAGTTACTGGGCACTGCTGATATCCTAAGGTTATACCGGTTGTCAGACATTCAGGCTTTTGATTACCTGTGACGACTGTCATATGTATTCGTATGACACCTGGGACCGACGGTTTTATGTACTATCCAAGGCACGGAGGGGTCTCGATAGAATAGAATAGAATGGAATATTAATTTATTTGCTTAGAAAGTAGGTCCTCTTAGCCTTTTCCCAATTATCTTGAGGTCAGCTTCCAGTCTAACCAGATGCGGCTGAATACCAGTATTTTACATGGAGCGACTGCCATCAGACCTCCGCAACCCAGTAACTGGGCAATGCCGATATCCTAAGGTTAAACCGTTTGTCAGACTTTCGGGCTTCTGACTACCCGTAACGACTATCATAGGTATTCGTATGACACCCGGGACCGACGGCTTAGCGTGCTCTCCGAGGCACGGAGGGGTCTCGATGTGTAACAAATGGTCACCCATCCACGGACTGACCGCGGCAAGCGCAGCTTAACCTCACAAATCGTACGATCGGCACGGTTGTTATTTAGCCACGAGCCCCTCAAATATGTGGTAGAATATGAGAGAGAAAATCACCCAGGAGAAGAACACGATAGATTTAAATTTAGGGCCAAGCTACATCTGATGGAAGATACGTCGCCGATCTTCCGCCAGTACACATAATTTCATATAAACATCTCACACCGTACACATTTGGCCGACGATGCGTTACTAAAATTCCTCGAGTAAATTACAAGACGGAAGATCGGCGACGTATCTTCCGTCAGATGTGGCTTAGCCCTTAATCAATATTTTCGTCATTTCAGCAAGTCTCAGCGCAGCCGGCACGCCTATAGGCTGCATCCTCAGCGGCTACCTGATGGACAACATCGGACGCCGGCGGACGCTCATCATCACAGAGATCCCCCTCATAATCGGCTGGCTCACGGTCGCTTTCGCACAGAACGTTCCCATGCTTTATGTCGGTAAGATGACCTTTATAACCTTAAACTTATACTCAATTCTTACTTCTGCGCTATAAGGTAGAAGCATACGACATCCAATTTCACCAAGTGGAGCTAAAAGCACAGAATCGAAACCTTTCAAAGGTGATGTGGATGAGTGTGTCTAAAAACCATCCAGCTTTGAATTGATGTGAGCAGTCCGTGAATGATGAGTTACGAGGATAGTCAGTATCTTAGTCCTTGTGCGCTTCTTCTTCTTATGGTGACTAACCTGGTATCAGAGTTTATGCCGCCCATTTGACTTGGCTTCACATGCCGTCGAGAAATATCTCTCAGGCATGCCGGTTTCCTCACGATGCTTTCCTTCACTGTATTTAAGCAAGTGATAATTATACAATAAGCACATGAATCCGAAAAGTCAGAGGTGCGTGCCTTAGGTTTGGACTCGAGACCTATGACTTGGTAGTCCGAGGGTCACACCACTAGGCTACCACTGCTAATAGTATGCTAATCCAAACTTAGTATGGTCTTCAATGCTTTTGCAATGGGAGACAGACTTCCTCACGACTCTTTAGTATCATGGTACCTATGACGAGATCCGTATTCAACAGTGGACTTTGACAATCCTAATCTTGTCCTTCCTATAGTTGAAGTTCTAGATTTAAAACTGATTTGATACTGTATATTCCAGGCAGGTTGCTGATCGGTTTCGGCTCGGGTATGGTGGGGGCGCCAGCCAGGGTGTACACGTGTGAGGTCTCGCAGCCACATCTAAGAGGAATGCTTGGCGCTCTCGCGTCTGTTGGAGTCTCTACAGGTGTCTTGATACAGGTATGTACCTAGTAGGGAGTATTATAACATCAGTTTTATGACCCTGGATATAACCGTCTGTTAATCCTAAAAGACAGTGGTGTGTAACTGTACAGTCATAACTACTGTTTGCTAAAAAATATTCAAGTGTTGGGTGCATGATTACCTACTGTGATAAGGCTATCTAGGGGATTGTGTCCAGGTAGGACTTTGGGTTCCCAATTGGCCGAAGAAGCGGCTGTAATACCTGAAATATCAGTAATTCTAAATAAATATGCATTAGTATATACACACGACGACAAATCAAGCTTACGTCCAGTTTATAATGACCTCTCATTGTACGGAAATTTAGAGATTTAGAGGTCAGCATAAACTGGTCATTATAAAATTTTACCATACTCGCACACAGTTTTACCAAACATTCTGATACTTCGTACACGCCTTCTTTGGCGCGTCATTCGCTAATCATGACGGCTTGCACTCTAATTGACTACACATGAACTTTACTAATGAAACCAATCATGTTGAAAATCACATGACTTCTCGATTCCGAAAATAGGACCACCGCATGATTATGTGTGGTCTACCTTCTGGGCTAAGTTTTGAAGGATAAATACAAAAAATGGAGTTTGTGAAGTATCCCCTTTTTTTTCGTTGGAAAATCCTTATGGATGTCCCTCGCCCGGGGAAGGTGAGGAGGTCTGCTGGACTCTTACCGGCTAAAAACCAACGGTGTTCCTTCTCCTGGGTCGCGGTATTCGCAAGACATGCACTGCAACCCCGGCAGGTCCCGGTCCGCCAACCCATGGCGAACCTCTCCTCAGTGGGGCCTTGCCCCACGTCCTCCTGAGAAACCCGCACGGAACACAGTGCGCTGCCTTCCCGGGCCTGTTACTGGTCGGGCGGCGAGTAACCTAACCCGCCGCCCGCAGGCTTGTGAAGTCCCCTACGATATGTGGTTATCTATAAAATAACATCATTTTTAAAGGAATATATAAATATATTTTTTTGCAATACCAACATACAAATTAAGAGCTCATTACGTAATTATTTTCATGTCCGTAATGGAATTTTTTGGAAGCGAAAATTAGTTTCACCTAGCTTTTCTTGTAATAAGTCACGATTTTCACAAGTAGGTATTGATTGCTTATATACTTGCCTAAAATTAACGTCCAATAATAGTACAATAGATGCTAAATTTTTGAAAATCTTGCTAACCGAATCTGGTATTATTGTTACTTCATACAAATTATATGTACGTATAAAAATATTATTAGTCAACCCGGATACTTATGGGCGAACCAAACAAGTCACTATGCCTCGCCTACGGGGTACAGGGGTGCGGGGTTGGCGTCGCGGGCTAGGTATTCACTAGGGCGCACATGCGTTGCAAAAACATCAAGTACTTTTTGAAATAAGAACACGTAGTTTTTAATAATCTTATGGCGGGTAGACTGCTGTAACGTAACATGCAATGTAACATGAAAGGTACGTCGTACACACGCGTAGTGTGCACGTTTCGTGCGCGTAAGGCGTCCACACTGTGGGAATTCTGTTACATTGCATGTTACATTTCGTAAGTCTGTACCCGGCTCTAAGTGCATAGGATCCAGATGGTTTGCTGGTGAACGTTAAGATCTTTCAGTAATAGGGGGTGACCATGTTACCCGTAATAACTCGAAAAAAAATTGTTTCTGGTAATAAATAGTTTTTAGTAATGCCTGACCTATCGATAAAATTAGAACTTTAATGTACGCAGCCGTGCTTGTTACCACAAGAAGTTCATATTGACACTATCAATCATTCTTCAACTCACGCAGTCATGACGGAGTCACGCTGTCATCCATGATAACTATCATAATTGAACACCAACTGTTGGTTTTATATAATTAGATATGTCGCCTATAGGCAAACACGCGACAACAGCCCTGGTATTACATGACATAACTTCACGTGGTGCCACGTAGACATAAATACCTTATCTATGATAAGGTTCTATTTTTCTAGCAATCTTTTATAGTAGGGGGTATGTCTGTATGTTAAATTTTGCAAACTGAAGGTTCAGAATTGAATTTAATCTATTATATCATGGAGAAAAAGGAGGGGCTCCTGGCTCATTAACAACCGTGTATATTTATGATTATGATTGCAAAGTTAGGCTGCCCTTGCCGCGGCCTGTCCATGGATGGGTGACCATTCGAGACCTCTCCGTGCCTCGGAGAGCACGTTAAACCTTGTGTGACACGAATACCTGTGATAGTCATTACGGGTAGTCAGATGCCTGAAAGTCTGACAACCGATCTAACCTTAGGATATCGGCATTGTCCAGTAGGTAACTGGATTGCAGAGGTCTGATGGCAGTCGCTCCGTGTAAAATACTGGTATTCAGCCGCATCTGGTTAGACTGGAAGCTGATTCCAACATAGTTGGGAAAAGGCTAGGCAGAACATATCATGAAGAGAAAAAAGAACAGTTCTAGATGGTGTGTATAATCTGCCAACCCGCACCAGGCCAGCTTGGTGGACTAAAGTCTAAATCCTTTTCATTCTGAGAAGAGGCTCGTGCCCAACAATGAAGACAGTAATGGGCTGATTATCATGATACCATGGAGAAGAGCCAGCAAGAAACACTTTTAGTTGCAAATCTCTTCCTCTTTTTCTTCTTCCTGTCCTTATCCCACACTAGGTGGGGTCGGTACAACATGTATTTCATAAATCCATGTTGTTAGAGGTTTTGGCTTATTGTTTTATGACCGGCCGTCTGCCTGACATCAACCCTTCCTGGGAATACTCGTTGCGCCGTCGCGCGGATGACCCAATGAAGGTTACCCAATAAGTTGAAAATATCTTATAGTGCAATCTCATAATTCTGAATCAACTTCCTTCCAGTACGTGATCGGCAGTGCGACATCGTGGAACATCCTCGCAGGCATCAGCGCAACAATTCCTATCGTCTCTTTACTCGGGATGCTGCTACTCCCGGAGACTCCCAACTACCTCCTCCAACAGGACAAGAGGGAGAGGGCCGAGAGTTCTCTCGCCAAGCTTAGAGGCTCCACCTGCAACTTAGACGATGAGCTACAGAAGATGATTGCTTTCAAAGAAAAGAATCATGTTGACCCGTAAGTTCTTTTTTTTTATCTTGACCTGACATTTTTGGTGGAGTTGCCTCGTTCGTCTAGTAGTGGCGCGACCGCTGATCTTGAGGTCCCAGGTTCGATCCCCAGGTCGGACAAAGTGTTATTGGTTTTTTCCGTGTGTAGTTCCTCAGTAGCCCAGTGTTTGGATTTGTGCCAGGTTAATGGCAATAGGCTCGCCCCCTATTACATGGGAAATGAGGGTGTTACTAAACAACTCTGCCCAATCCTTCGGGGAATGCAGACGTGATGTTATGTTATTTTTTCTCGCGTCTCATGACGAAATGCAGGCTTATGAAGCAAATAAATAAACTGTAACTGATATGGTAGGTAATTAAATTCATAAAATGCTTGATAAAACTCACATGACTTGATGTAAATATGTACCGTGATAAAAAATTACTGATAAAAAAGAAACATATACCTACAGACGAATGAAGAACTTCCTCCTTTTAGAAGAAGTCGGTTAAAAACAGGGCTATTTGGGAACCACGGAGTTGTTGGCATGATCATGGCATAGATTTGCCGACATATTATCTAAACTATCTTCAATTTCAAATATCGAAATATATAACGACATTTAAATTGATACATAACACCTATAGCCGTAAAATTGTTTATGAATCCCGTTAAGAGCCGTGGCTTCCATTAGCCCTATTTTACGGGTACTGAGATTCGATCGTAGAACACAAAAATACGATTCGGAAGCGTGTGGACGTAACACTTTTTTGTCAAAAAACTAGTAAAAAAAAGAAAGAAATAAAAAAAATGAGACAACACCGACGTGCATAAATTCCTTAAGCAAAGCAAGTAACATATAAATTAGTATTCAGCAATAATCATCTCACTGTAGAGCAAAGATCTCCATACCGTTCTTCCACTCCTCTCGATTTAAGGTTTCCTACTAGGTCTGCCGCGACATCGCGAATGCGCCGCTCGCGAGCCGCTTGCGAGCTGCGCGCGTGCTGCTCGCGTGCAGTTACAGCCTACGTTTGGTGCGCCGCTCTAGTGCAACTCCAGCAAGGCTTGAGTGGGGCGCGCGCCGCTCGTGCGCACATAGGTTCTTTCGCGTTTGAACTATGAGCCTCAGTTGTCAATTTGCTTCCGAAGATGTCGGACCATACGACTGCCGTTAGCATAATTGCTGCAGCATCAGCTATTTTATTACTGACAAAAACTAAAAAGAAAAACAGAAGAAGTTAGTGGCAGGTTTCACGAGCGGCACGCGCGCACCACTTGCGCCGCTCGAGTACGGCGCGTAGCTTGCGCGAGAGAGGCGCGCGGACGGCGCGGGAGCTTCGTACGAATATGAAATGCACGCGCGCAATTCGCAAGCGGCTCGCGAGCGGCGCATTCGCGGCGCGTTCATCAGGTTTGGACGCACCATAACGTTATGTGGATTCGACTCACTTAACATATTAACACAAAATATTAATAAAACATAACTTTTGGGAGACACATTCATGTATATGATTGGTGCGTGTTTCTGGATTAGCCTACTACATAGTTTCGGTCTCAATCACATCGAATCACAACACACTATGTAACAATCTCATTTAAAATCACAAGTAACCTTATTTGTACATAGGTAAATGGTCTAAATAATTCTTTAGATAAATATGGAACAGTATTTCCCTGCACTTGTTTGTAAATACTACGTCATATTGCTACGTATTGTGCTAATATAATCTATTACGTTACATACTAAGAAAAACAACGTGGTTTAATGAGAACAAATTGTTTAACAAAATATTATGCCTTATTTTGTCCTAGATAATGTAACGTATTTGAAGTAAACAGATTTTAGCGCAGCTGTACGATGTTATAGTGTAATGGTACGTACACACCGAGCCTACGAACGCCAACGAAGGCCAACGAACGGGGTTTATTACAGCTCATATTCGGATGAAACCGAATTCGTTATATACAAAGTTTGGTCAACTTAACAAATCGTCACTACGCCTGCAAAACCCGCGATGTATTTTTTTTTAATCTGTCTTTGATGTTATTTTATAATACATCTCAAGCCATGTGCGCCTGTAAAATTCGTTTACTAATAATTTATTTTGCTATCTTCTTAACCAAATAAATTATTAGAAAACGGATTTTACAGGTGCACGTGGCTTGAGAACTATTATAAAATAGCAGCAAAGACAGATTTAATAAAAAAATACGTATTGGATTTTGCAGGCGCAGCGACGAAATAATAACGAACTTCCTTGGTGCTCGTTGGGTCGGTTGTATGACATACCATATAACACTAACCTATGGAACGTACACACAAACCCAACGAAGACCACCGAACAGGGTTGATTACAGCTTACATCCGAAAAAACAAGATTCGCTGTACCTAAACAAAGTTTGGTCAAACTCAACAAAATAAATGAAGAACGTTCGTGGGCTTGGTGTGTGCGTACAATTATAGGTAATATTCAATAACATCACCTTGTAACCACTGCTAAACATGCAACTTCTATCAGACAATCGTAAGAAAATATTGTCACAGTTCTTTAACACCCACCCAGTATGGTAAGTGGGTTGTTTATTGCAGTATGTTGGTATTCATTGGCGTACAGAAAGATGGTGCTGCACATCCGCTTGACAAAACCCTTCTTTTTTATATTCTTCTTTTCGTTAGGTTACTAACCTGGTGCCAGAGTTTATGCCGCCCATGGGCCTCTGACTTGGCTTCACATGCCATCGAGAAATATCTCACAGACATCACGGTTTCCTCACGATATTTTACTTCACCGTTTTTAACCAAGTGATAATTATACAATACGCACATGAATCCGAAAAGTCAGAGGTGCGTATCTTGGATTCGGACTCGAGACCTATGACTTGGCAGTCCATCAGGCTATCATCGCTGTTACTTAGAGCCTTTTCTTCACCAGATTTGAATACACTTTATAAAACATAATTACTTTAGCCATGATGTTATAAATATGCAAAATTTTACTTACAATGTAATAGTAGATAATAATAGTAATAGTCACGATCTAAACTCATTTGTCTGGCATAGATAATGGCTGTAAACTAGACAGTTCACTAATGTTTATAAATATAAATGAGATTGTATAAATATGTAGGTATGTTCGGTTGCGTCTTGTTGTGCAATTACTTCCTCGTCTAACATTATAATAAGCATGTATGATGCATTAGAATTCTATCGTAATAGAAATGTGAATAGGTATTCTCTGACGTCACAGAGATCCTTGGATTAATTTCGTATCTTTTCCTTTCTAGTCGGCCCATCGTCCCGCGTAATATGTAGCCGAAACTATAATAATTTTGTGATAAAAGAATTAGTAGTCCCTAACAGGTATTAAACACGCTGGTACCTATATTACCTTCACTTGTACAAAACTAAGTTTGTACAAAAAACTTGGGACTCAGTTTTCATTCACTTCTAACCCCTCGTTTACGCCTAGGTAAACATGTTTTCTGCATATAACTGAGATTTGTTTCAAAAAAATAATTGCTATTGGCAAACAAATATGTAGATCTTTAAAACACTTGTTTTGAATATTCTATACATGCCATGTCCATCCCGTGTTAAAAACAAGAACGTAGGTATTTTTAAAAAGATCTTTGAACAATTTGTTTACAACTTGTATCACAACTTGTTTTTAGGTCTCCTTCTTTTCATGTGGTTAGCGACTACCCTGGTGTCAGAGTTTATGTCGCCCATGGGCCTCTGATTTGGCTTCACATGCCGTCGAGAAATACCTCACAGGCATGCCGGTTTCCTCATGATGTTTTCCTTCACCGTTTTTAAGCAAGTGATATTATACAATACGCACATGAATCCGAAAAGTCAGAGGTGCGTGCCTTGGGTTCGAACTCGAGACCTATGACTTGGTAGTCCGATGGTCCAACCACTAGGCTATCACTGTTTTTAGGTGTAAACGAGGAGTAAGTGTCGCATCGATGTGAAACTTTGCAAATGTATGTAATTCTTATGACCATACAATAATATGGTACCATTGAGGTTATCTCTTGATAGAGCCAGAAAGAGGGTACCTACTGGACCCCTTATGGTTTTTAGTTTACAGTACAATAACAAAAGCGTGTTTTTTAGTTTTTTAAATTAAATAGATAATTTTGAAACCAAAGAGCACCTTTATAATTAGCAATAACGCTTGGATGAAGAGGATGAATTTAAGACAGTGATTCCTATAGCAATAAGTTGCACTACTCAACTTTCTTCTGGGTTTTCTTGAAGATAACAACATAACATCATACCTGTATTCCCCAAAGGGTTGGGCAGAGGTGTATAGTAACACTCATTTCGCCGTTATGTTTAAGTCCCATGTAAAGGGCGAGCCTATTACCACCAACCGAGCACAAATCCAAACTTCGTGTTACTACTGCGAAATTCCACATGCAAAAACCCAAATAACACTGCCCAACCTCGGGATCGAACCCAGGACCTCCTGATCAGCAGTCGCGCCACCACTAGACCAACGAGGCTGTTATGTTTTCTTGAAATATAATAAAACATCACATCATCAATTCATTTGACGAATAATATAACATCATTTCAGATTGAAGGGACCTCGTGAAATAATCAAGGCTCTGTTGTCTCCCTCCACGCTGAAGCCATTCACGATCCTCGCTATCTACTTCTTCGTTTACCAATGGTGTGGCGTGAACACCATCACCTTCTACGCCATCGAAGTATTTGAGGTACGTAGATCTTTGTTCTTTTAAGAGAAACAGTTGTTCTCCAGAAGTTATTGTGAAAAGTTGTGACTTGTGTGTAAAATGGAATAAATTGATTCGAAATAAAAATCGCTTCTCATAAAAGTATGGGTTAAATGGATGGCGAGAACGACACGTTTGGTGCAGTGGCTGAGCGATCGGCGATCGGAGTTGTGGGTTCGATTCCCGCACGGAACAAATATTTGTATGGCCTACAGATAGTTGTTCCGGGTCTGGATGTTTGTGTATGTGAAGATTTGTGTCTGTAAACGCAACCACGATACAGGAGAAATCCTAGTGTGGGTCAATATTTAAATAAAAAAAAAAAGAGAAATGTAAAGTCACCGAACATTGGTACATTGGGGTACATTAAAAGAGTCTCCACGAGTGACGATACTTAAGTGCAGGCCACACCGCGATTGGCGGGTGGGCGAGCTGACTTTTTTATACTTCGGTTCACATCGTTTACATCGTTTGAGTCACTGAAGTAGCTAAGCTCGGTGAAACGTTGCTCGCTTGCCTGCCCGCCAGCTGGCGGTGTGATCTGCGCTTTAAGTAGTACTAGGTACCTACGTCCGGCGCACTCTGGGCCGTCAGCACAGCCGTAACTAGCCTTTTGTGCGCCCAGCGCCAGTTTCTATTACTTTGCCTTTTAAAATGCAGCTCTGCTACCAACCTTTCCGACTAGCTAATCTTTTTACCACTGTATCAGCTATTCTCGTACGGCTCATGATGATACGACAAGACAGAGAGAGATCGAAGCTTACCAGAAGCGTAAATAATCAGAATATCATGTACCTACCTACTCAAAATTAAACAAATCTTTACATAGTATAATATAAAACAAAGTCGCTGCCGCTGTCTGTACGCTTAGATCTTTTAAACTACGCAACGGATTTTAATGCAGTTTTCAACAATAGATAGAGTGATTTAAGAGGAAGGTTTATATGCCCCACATCAGTATCTACATTGCACCCGTGCGAAGCCGGGGCGGGTCGCTAGTGAATAATAAAAGCAGACCTACATCCAGCCACTTTTCTTCTCTTCCTAGAAATTAAGATACAAATGCGTTGTTAAAACTTATTGAAAGTAGCCAAAAGTAACCAAATAATACTGATTCTAGGCGTCTGGTGCGTTAAGTGACAAGTACTGGCTGACGATATCGATGGGCATCATTAGAGTAATATTCACCGTTGTCGGGTGCATACTGTGCAGGAAATGCGGCAGAAGAACACTGACCTTTATCTCTGGTGAGTAAAGCAGCTTTTAGCTTATTTGGGGCCTATGACGAATAGTTCTCTGCCTAGCCTTTTCCCAACTATGTTAGGCAGCTTTTAGTCTAACAAAATGCAGCTGAATACCAGTATTTTACACAAAGCGACTGCCATCAGATCTTGGAAACGCAGTAACTGGGCAATGTCGATATACTAAGGTTAATCCGATAGTCAGGCTTTCTGACTTCCCGTAACGACTGTCATAGGTATCATTATATATGACACCCGGTTCTGAGACACGGAGGTGTCTCGATGATAACGAACGGTCACCCATCCACAGACTGACCGCGGCAAGCGCAGCTTAACCCCGCTAATCTTATGATCCGCGTGGTCGGTAATTAGCCACGAGCTCCTCCGACATAAACCGAGTGTATGACGAAATAGCTGACGATTATAAAAACAAAAAAAAAAAAATCTACAAACGTTTCTCGTATCATGCCTTGGAGAGCACGTTGAACCTTCGGTCCTGGGTGTCATACGAATACCTATGACAGTGTTACGGGAAGTCAGAAGCCAAAAGTCTGACAACCGGTCTAACCTTAGGATATCGGCATTGCCTAGTAACTGGGTTACGGAAATCTGATGGCAGTCTCTCCGTGTAAAATACTGGTATTCAGCCGCATCTAGTTAGACTGGAAGTTGAACCCCACATAATTGGGAAAAGGCTAGGCAGAATGAACCAACGTTTCTCGCGTAATTGAAGACTGACATTCATTTCATGGGCCCTGTTGTGTCCCGAACGAAGCACTAAGTGGTCTTGGTTTTAAAATCGTATGTAAGCAAGAGTGCTTCCAAACTAGAAGCTACTGTGGCTTTGTATTTTGAACCATGTAAAACTATCCCCTAAAACCAGAGCTGACTTGTAGAATCATTCAAGAACCTTTAAATAAAGATGTTGATCTAATTCATCTTTTAACTGCTTCGTTGGTCTAGTGATGGCAAGCGCGACTGCTAATCGTGAGGTCCTGGGTTCGATCACCAGGTCGGACAGTGTTATTAGGTTTTTCCGTGTGGAATTCCTCAGTAGCAACCCGGAGATTTGTGTCCGGTTGATGGCAATAGGCTCGCCCCCTATTACATGGGACTTAAACATAACGGCGAAAATGAGGGTATTACTTACACTTCTGTGATGTTATGTTTCATCTTTTGTTTTACAGCTCTCGGCTGCGGCATCACAATGATAATCCTGTCGGTGTACATGTACTTCGTCAAGTTCTGGAGGGACAACGGCCTTGTGCCGCAGTACTCCTGGATCCCGGTCGCCACCATCTACATCTTCGTCATCTCTTGCACGCTTGGCTATTTGATCATACCCTGGGTTATGATTGGAGAAGTTTATCCGACACAGGTAATTACGTGGGTGGTACAAAACGTCGCGTAGACTTAAATATGTGTAAGCATCGAGTTCTTTTTTGTTGTTACTAATAGCAGTGATAACCTAGTGATGTGAACATCGAGCTGCCAAGTCATAGATCTCGAGTTCAAACCCAAGGCATGCACCTGTGACTTTTCGGATTCATGTGCGTATTGTATACTTATCATTTGACTAAAAACGGCGAAGGAAAACATCGTGAGTAAAACGGCATGCCTGAGAGATATTTCTCGACGCCATGTGAAGCCAAGTCAGAGGCCCATGGGCGGCATAAACTCTGACACCAGGTTAGTCACTAACCACAGGAAAAAAGAAGACTGTTATTACTACAGAACGAGAAATTATCACAAAATACTGTATTGTTTTCTGAGGCGACAACGAATTTGAATCAAAGGACCGTTATCTTATGGTCCACATTCTTTAGCCATCTAAGGCTGATCGCAGTAAATGTGGGCAAATGTTGACTGACTGCTTCTATCCACAGAAATAATTGAAGTAGCTTGTAAGATATGCGTAAAGGGTAGCGATATGGCCCAGTAACTGGGTGACGGAGGTCTGATGACAGTCGCTTCGTTTAAGATACTGGTATTCAGTCGCATCGGAAGCTAATCCCGACATAGTTGGAAAAAGTCTAGGCAGAACTAACTATAAGATATGCGTCATTTTAGCGAGAGAACAAGTACCATTTCGAGCTAATTCAAGACGGTCTAGAAAGGCTATGTCAAAATAGGTTCATGTTCAGCAGAGGACAAAAACTATCCGATTAAAAGAAGTGTTCTATATTTTAAGAATTTTCCTCAATTCCAGGTGCGTGGCATAGTGGGCGGCATGACAACGTGTGTGGCTCACATGTCGGTGTTCTCTGTGGTCAAGACCTTCCCCTACCTCAAGTACGCGCTGAATGACTACGGCGTGTTCGGACTATACGGGACCATGTCTTTGCTAGGTAAGATTTTTATTCTTCCACATATTTATTCTATGACGCTTGGCGTGTCTCTGTGAATCGATATAGATGATTATAGGGATCATCATACATTGCGTAATCGATCTGCGAATGTTAACCGCGCTGACCGCAATCGTGGTTACACATCAAGATAGGTCCCGGTTGTCATATTAATACATGTGACAGTCGTTATAAGCATTCGAAATCCAAACAAACTGTCTGAGTTTAAAATGAGTTTAAAATATCGGCATTCCCTTGTAGTGGAGTTGCGAAGGTCAAATGGAAGTCGCTCTGTGGCCGCATTTGGTTAAACCAGAAAAGCTAAGGCTGATGGTCTTCTTCTCACGTGTCGGCAGGAGCTATATGAGAATAGCTCATGCCGTGGTGAAAAGATTAGCATGTCAACACGGTGGGTAGCGAGGCTAACTGCCCAGGGTGCGCCGGACATACTCAAGTATCGTCACTCGTGGCTCTTTTCATGCATCTAGGCCAGATGTCGGCAACCTGCGGCTCGCGAGCCGCATGTGGCTCTTTCGATGTAAAGTTGCGGCTCTCCAGTTCCATACGCAAAAAATAATTATTTTACTATCAAAGCCCTTAAAATCGTGCAATCGATCCATAATTGATTACTATAATATAGTATGACTGAAATATACTGACTATGACTGAGAAATAGATATAGTTACCATGTATTTTTGTTTTGTATTTTTTTAAAGGTAATTATTTTTGCTAAACGCCATTTTAAGGTTATCCATTAATTACAGGACACCCTGTATAAGTAAATACTATAATATTGAAACGAAATTTTTTGTGGCTCTAAAAACTGTGAAATTTCGTAAATTGCAACTTTTGGCTCTTCCATCTCAAAAGGTTGCCGAACCTCTGATCTAGGCTGATGTTAAAACAATATTAATAAACCATCATTCTTATTACAGCAATAATATTCTTCTACTTCTGCCTACCTGAAACGAAAGGCAAGACGCTACAAGAGATAGAAGACTACTTTAGCGGCAGAACGAAATCTTTGACGCGACGCAACACGCAATGCGAGGGGGCGTGAGTGAGTCTGTTTACGATGTGATGTATCTTATCGATGAGAGGTTGATGCAGTGCATTCATATGAATTGAGGAGGTTCGATTTTGATATTCTACTTGAATGGGTTCTACAAGATTTGCTACCTATATAAATATCAATTGCTGTGCGTTAGTCTCGCAAAAACTTGAAAATGGCTCGACCGATTTATGTTTTTTTTTGTTTTTTGCGCCTTTGTTTTGGGGTGGTTTGTTAAAGAAGAAAACAAGAGTTGAACTCTAAAGACGGTTTTTTTTCTGCTCCTTTCTCTTTTATTCTTTAAACATTTTTTTGGACGAAAGTTCTGAGAGATTATTGGCGTCTTTTATCCACAAAATGCAAAAAAAAACTCGTTGAAAATCATATTTTGGGACTCCTCAATTTATATGAAACAGTCTGCACTTTGTAAGTGTGATGTTTCAAGATAATCGTGTTATTGTACATATTATTCTTCGGAGTTACCTATTACCGTGGAGTTCAGCAAAGCTGCAAAATATTTTATAAAAATAAAGACGAGATTTTTGACTGTTTTTAAATACAATGAGTCGTTGTACTAATGTTATAATAATAATTATGGCGATTAATGTAAACGGGACATAATAATTTTGTTGTAAAAATAATTTTATAGAAGTTAAAACATTTTGAATTTGTTAATTTAATTGTACACGGTTTAATTATAACTCTTGTATAATAATTGTTGTCATTCAAAAATGGATGGAACATTGCATCTGAATACGATTGTCTGACTACAAACTTAAAGATACTGAGAAACTGTGTGCCTTTGAATTTGAGGCATTTCTATTTACTTAACTTGTGTGTAGTGTGATTGATTGATATGGAAGATGTTTTTGTTAAGACCCATTTCTATGTGCGTAGCCTCCCATGAACTCACAAATGTGACCCCAGGAAATATTACCATACGGATCACGCTTGGCAGTATTCATCATTTCTGGTTTTAATTTTTCGGTTCACGTTTTTGCTTATTTACATCCTCAACTTCGTTTTGAAACCCGTGGAATTACAGTCTAGCCCAACCAAATTCGAAAAAAATGTAAATAAACTTTTGGAGATAAAAAAATACGTACCTATTTAAAAATTGTCACGTGTTTTAATGAAAAAGCTACAAACGCAAAATACAATTGGAAATAATTTAAACATAACCTAAATTAATAACAGTTTTAGATAAAAATAATCAAAACGTTTGTTTACGTTTTATTTCAAATTGGTTCGGGCCAGTCTTTACTAGTCTATACATTGGTAGTGTTCCAAAATATGTTTTGTGAGTTTGTGTTTTAACTGTCCATGTACCTACGTACTGTGAAAATGGGTATTAACAGTGTTGTGATTTGTGAAATGTGATGTAATTATGTTGTTGTATATTTTGTGAAAGTATTACACTGTAGTTTTTACTAAGAATAGTCTAAATAATTATATTTTTGTAGACACTGTACGGATAAATGTGCCATTTTATAAACTATGAGTCATAAAAATGTGGTCACAACAAAATAATGTTATGTAAAAGACACAACACTTTTTCTTGTTAAGCATAATAATAAAAATAAAATAGGTACTCTTAAAATTACTTTTACTCTAAGAAGTTACCGTCTTCCTGTTATAAATATGTAACTATTGTAAATAATTATGTTGGATGGTAAGATTTTTATAGTTCAAGTTTCATTTTCCCAGTTTTGTTACAATAGGTCCTAGGTTGATAAAATTAACAAAAATTGTAAAGTAGTAGGTTTTAGTTTGTAAAAAATTGCACAAAAAGTGTTGCTGTCTTTGACACTTTATATTTAATACATAAGTACGTACAATAATTAAAGTTACCATTTTACTTTCTGTCTCCAGCATACAATGCATTTTATTTATTAATTTATTTATTATACCTAATAAACGAAATAGTGAAGCATTTTGTGATAGTGTTTAGAATAGAAATAGATTAAAAATAAAACAAATGTTGAACATATCTGATTTATTGAAAATAAAGAAAATATTTCATGATTTTGTCGTATTATTTCGTTCTGTGGATTTTTATCGTGTCAACATTCTTTGCTTGGTTTTTAAACACTCGCTGCAAAGCAATAAGTGATTGAATGAATCCCCTACCAAAGGTGTTGTATTGTGCTTCATAATGTACCTTTACCTTCATGCGTACACCTTCGAGAATTCAAGAATGATTATTTTGCAGTTGAATTATTTTTTTGAATGAAGAAGAGACGAATTGCATTTAAACAAAACCAGGCCAGGCCTCTTTTGGCTTTGTACTGATTATTTAAATTTTTGTTGTCTTTTTTTGTATTTTGTCAACTTCTGTTACCTACTGCCTGTGCAAGTCTAAAATAAACAATTATTCTTTCTTCTTTCTTTCTTTCTTTGATAACGTTCCTACCCCTATTTTATCCAGATCTCGGTTTGCTCAGTAACCTCCTGCACGCCAAGAAAGCCCCACTGAAAATACCTGCCCGTTGTTACTGCTAGACTGTTTTTTTTAAACGTAGGGTTTCATGTATTGCCCTCCACCCAGAAGAAGGCAGGAGGTTACGGACTCTTACCGACTAAAACCACCACGGTGTTTCTCTGAGGACCCATGGCCGTGATTGCGGGATTCACTATTGCATTCACCGCCACCCCAGCAGACCTTGGTCCACCACTGGGCTTAGCGGAACTTCCTCTTATACTTTAACTAGATACACTATTTTAAGAGTGTATCTATTTACGTAACATTATATATGTATTAGATCAATTACATACCAACTTCGAAATGTAGTTCAAATGCAATCAGACGGATATTAATATAGCAAATTACAAAAGCAACCAGTATTCCGTAGTAAGGGCTAAACCGTTATCGGAATAAATAACACTCGTTAATGACTTCAGTCAGAAATGTGTGTTCATTAAACTAAGTCATGAAATTAGTTCTCTTGCTTTGTCTTATCGTATTGTGTGAGGCGATCCCAAAACGAAACAAAGAGCAAACAGGTTTGTTGAAGACAAAAGTAATTCAAGCCTCAAAGATGATAACATATTGAGCAATTGAAAAAAAAAAAGATTTTTTCAATAATGGTGATACGCAGAGATCGGATAATCGGATGCATATTTGCCTAAAGTTCAGGTGTTGGCTAATATGGAATGCACTTTTGTATCCAAAAAATCCCGCAATTCCAGGATCGTCAAACTTAGTGTTCTGTAGAATGGAATCATATTTACCTAGAATTGTATGCATATTTATTTATTTACATACCTAAAGTTGTACCTTTTTTTAAACTAATACAGACATGCACCCCTCACTTTCTTACACCCTACATACACATATATTTGAAGCGGGGGTTAAAAATTAACTTTTAAGCAATTGCGAGTATATACATTGATTAGTTATGTAATCCTGCAATACCCGTTTTTTTTTCTAATAAATTATTTTCAGAAGCCGTTTCCATACTTTTGTAGCGAAAAATTAACTTTAGGTAAATATGCATCCGATTATCCGATCTCTAGTGATAAGATTCAAAATTTAAGAGATCTATATCAGGATCCGTGGGCCGATTAAGAATACAATTTTCCGTCATCGCTGGGCAAGTGGGTCGTAAGAGGCGACGAACCTGACACCATCATTGTGCACCAAAAGAAAGCAACAGGCTCGCCATTGGGCTTAATAATAGAGGCAAACCGAACAGTACAGACTCCTGTAATAGAACACCCCTGCTTACCTCTTCGGGGATTACAGTCGTGAATTTACATCAGGATATTCCAGTACTTATAAGCACTGGAACACTTATAGCACTTAATATATTAAGTACCACCACAGACTAGGACCGGGCACAAATCCAAACCCCGGGCTGCTACTGAGGAATCCCACACGAAAAACCCAATATAACTTTTAAGTCAGGTTTAAATCATGTTTTCTACATAATTATATCAGATTTTTTTTTTGAAAAAATATATGCTTTTGCTTATTTCAAGTGGCAAATAAGTAGATCTTTAAAACACTTGTTTCAAATATTCTATACTTACATGTTCATTACGTGTTAAAAACAAGTCACTACTTTTAAAAAGACCTTCAAACAATTTGTTTACAACTTGTATCACAACTTATTTTTAAGTGTAAACGAGGGATTAGGCTTTTTATTCAGATATGTTACAAGCGTATCATACCATCGTAGGTTGTGTGCACCTTGAGAAGGAGGTGTCTACTTTTGAGAAAATTTAAACTTCTGAATCTCGTTACCATAAAATACTCCTAGATATCGCTGACAATACCGAATATTAATAATAAAATTATCTTTAGGTCTAAAGAAAAGCCTACTTGCCAATGGCGTGGAGTTTAACAAAATATCCAGATCGACTCTTCTGAAAATTCTATCGGCTTTTGAAGAAAACATTCACGCCAAGTTGAAGAGGAGGAATCTGACGCCAGTATTCAGAGCAGAGTTCGCCAATAACCAGTATACGAGACCGTACATATATCCAAATGTCTACAAGTAAACAAAAGGAGAATCCTTTTAACAAATTACCTAACATATCTGATTATTTAATTCCATTAAAGTAACAAAGATTCTTTTACTTCTGTGACTCAAGCTCGGCGAGCTTATAATTGGGTACGATTTTTTTTGATAATATGAAAATATCATTCATTTAGTTTTTGTATAGCACGTAAACAATCTCAAATATTCAATAAACTACAAAAAAGTTAGTTATTTTACGTAAAGTAAACGTTTAATTTAGTTTTATTGATAACCAGCTGACGCCCGCGGCTTCGGGATATGTTGATAAAAACACACTATATCCTTTTTCGGGTATCTCTGCGCCAAATTTTATCAGAATTGATTCTGGTCAGTCAAGTCACTTCTCCTTTCCGTTTTCTTAAATTGATTCTCTTCAAGTAATTCTTGAATAATGGCTTCTCGAACAATTTCAATGGCAATACGCAGTGCGATTGTTCTGGTCGACATTTTGATGTAAAATGAATAAGTCACCTGCGATTTTATCGACCTGTGTAAATGGGGTGACCAGCCGTACGGCGAAAATCGACCTAGTGTAAATCCCTCTCGCGTATTCCGTGTTTTTCGGGATAAAAGTAGCCTATGTTCTATGGAAAAGAAGGTTCTGAACACAGGTAGCGTTCAGAACAAAAAGATTAATTATAATAAAATTATATATATACCTATATAATATAATACATCGGAATGTCTTTGGTTCAGAATTTTTTCAAAGTTGTAGCATATAGAGCGACGCGGCCACCGGTGACTCGGAGTCGTCGGTGGCCGGGGTGCTCTTGTAGCACAGAGCCTGAGGGTCTATCACGAACTCTTATTTCCAAGCAGTTTACGCCGTAAACAGAACTGCCTTGCAATTTTGTATTACGCACTCGTCAAACAAGCCAGACCTTAGTCAAATCGTTAGCTCTGGTCCTGGTTGACAAAGAGCATGTTGACATATGAAAAAAATTGACGGCAAGTTTATTGTCAATTTTCCGTAATAGCTCATTGTGGTAAATAGTAAATAATTAATATGATGTAAACTGTAAACCACATATACGGATGTGAACCCATATGTAAATAGTTGTAGTTTCTCTATGTAATTTAAAATGTATAAATCAGATTTTTATTGTAATGTAGAAACATTAACATTACACATTGAGTACTGAGTATTTGAATTCTAAGAAGTCTTGTAAGAAGATATTATGGGTAAGTTACAAAGAGATTAAAATAATAACTACTCTTTACGTACTATTGAATTTCTTTTGTATGTTATCAACAAAACATAAAATTTATTTCAATAAATACAAATAAAACAATGATCGCTCATAAGGTAAGTTTTACTATAAAATACTTAATCTCATTCGTCTCATCTAGTTTAATCACCAAAGTAATTCGTTCTGCCTAGCCTTTTCCAACTATGTTGGGGTCAGCTTCCAGTCTAACCAGATACGGCTGAATACCAGTACATTACACGGGGAGACTGCCATCAGACCTTTGCAACCCAGTTACTGAGCCTGTATCCTAAGGTTAGACCGGTTGTCAGACTTTTAGTCTTCTAACTACAGGGGTCACTCCCTATTACATGAGATTTCAACATAACTGGCGAAACGAGGGTGTACTAACACACCTCTACCGGATCCTTCGGGGATTTTTTTTTTGTTTTTTATTTATTCTGAACAAAAATACATTTGTGTCGAATACAAGATTAATACAATAATAATAATCAATAAAAGTTACAATCAATAATATGGATAAAATGTCAAAAATAAAATAAGTAATATCAAGAACTTAGTTAAATTAAAAACATACAATACAAGTATTGATGCTATGTTATGACTTATGTAATATCAAAAAATCAAAAACAGTCGTTAGTTTCACGTTCGAGTCTTCCTCGATCGTGCGTTTCGGGAGTAAGCCTCTTGACTAGAAAAATATTTAAAATAAGTATGTCCCAATGGATTGGGTTCATGCAGTCTTGTTTTTTCTTCCACAGACACAAAAAGTATAGTCAGTAAAAAGAAGATGGCTGGTGTAGCAATAATATTGAAGCTGCGCAGGGTCGCGTGCGCATCCTCAATTCATAGAATAAGCCTGTTTTTTGTTATTGTTTTATTATTAGGTAAGTGATCTACGGCATTAATAATAATTTAATTGTAGTAATTTCGAACATGGGAATATTGTGAAAATTACGAATTACTACTAAACCAGGAAATATTTATTGATCTGGCAACATTACATGACACCGCATTACACATTCTAACATTATTACTGGTTTAGTAGAAATTCGTTTTCGGAATATTCCCATGTTCGTAATTACCCTAAAGTTATATTTATGTTTCTTGGAGAAAGTAAAGAAAAATATTTACTTATCGCTTTTAATTGCATATCTATGCACAACGTTTAGAAGTTCCATGATGGATAAGGGCACTTTATAAACTATTATTAGAGTAAAAATAGTAGATAATTTACTATTAAATTAATATAGCTATAAAATCTTTTTATGTTTTATAATTAGGTAGGTACTTTAATTTTGATGCATTAATACCACAAGTTGCAACACAGTACAGATAGTGCCATCTAAGAAACCGCGCCCCACTCTTTGTTTACATCGTGTGTTCTCTCTCGCTCTTCATCTTATGGTGCGTCCAGATCTGACGAATGCGCCGCTCGCGAGCCGCTTGCGAACTGCGCGCGTGCTGCTCGCGTGAAGTTACAGCGTACGTTTGGTGCGCCGCTCTAGTGCAACTCCGGGAAGGCTCGAGTGGGGCGCGCGAGCAGCGCGCGCGCGGGTGTCTCGCGCCGCTCGTGCGCATATAGCTTCTTTCGCGTTTGAACTATCAGCCTCAGTTGTGAATTTGCTTCCGAAGATGTCGGACCATACGACTGCCGTTAGCATAATTGCTGCAGCATCGGCTATTTTATTACTGACAAAAACTAAAAGGAAAAACAGAAGACGTTGGTGGCAGGTTCCACGAGCGGCACGCGCGCACCACCCGCGCCGCTCGAGTACGGCGCGTAGCTTGCGCGCGAGCGGCACGCGGACGGCGCGGGAGCTTCGTACGAACATGAAATGCACGCGCGCAGTTCGCGAACGGCACATTCGCGGTGCGTTCGTCAGGTTTGGACGCACTATTAGAGTAAGAGAGAACACGCGATTTAGAGGAAGAGTGGGACGCGTCTTCGTGGTTACACTATCTGTACCGTAGTGTTCTAGAGTTCCATGTCGAAACCTACTAAAGAATCTCTTATTAAGATCACACGATTGCCTGACCGTCCGTCCGATTGTATTTTCTATAGTTCCAGGTATTCCAAGTGTACCTTTTCAAAATAATATGCATGTAGCCGAGAGCAACATCTACGTTCGCGTGCAAAACAGCTATCTAGTCCAGCTGATACAAATGTAAGTACCCGTACCTACCTAACTAATGTCTTATTATTATTCAGTAACTGCCTCGATAGTGGGGGCAAGCGCGACTGCTGATCGTGAGGTCCTGGGTTGGACTGATTTCTAACTGTAGTGAGGTGTAGAGCGAAAAATCACACGTTAAGTTTTATATATTTATTAAACCTACCACAGTACCTACAATAGTACTACAATCATCGGTCTGTTTGTTACGTTTTCAGGTAATAACTCAGCAACAAATCTCAACAACAAATCTGTGTATGTGGGTTATTACATTAATGGAAAGTCAAAATTAAAATCACGACCTGCTTAAATGAGATCCACTATCGTGGACCCCCGTTTACATCTCACGGTCCCCCAATTATTTTTTCACCCTCGTGGACCCCCATTTATTATTTTCGCCCAAATGGACCCCCCGTAGGCCGTCGTCGACCTCTGTGGGTCGTTATATACCACTTTGGGTACCACTGATTTAGATGCACATGAAACAGGTACTTGCGTCACTATAATTTCTCTTACTATCTTCAGCGGGCAATACATCACGACCCTGACGGTGACAGTTCACGTCCAGCACCCTGAAATCGTCGAGTTCAATCCTAAAAGGATTGTAATCCCTCGGGCCTTCACACCCAGTAACACTCTGAAATTTACTCACATTTTATACGCGTTCGGAAAGATGCCCGGACATTCTGATGTCACCTTCGGTGCCATTCCTGAAGGGTTCGTCGAGTAAGTTTCAAGCGTTTTAAGTGTCTGTGTACATTTTAAGATTAGGTTTCTATATTATGGACATCACCTGGCCTCAAAATGGAGAAACCCCTGGGCATTATGAATTCACTTAAAATCATTCGATAGGCAACGGGCTTTACCTCCTACTTTTATCTACCTACTTCGTGAAAGAGGAGAGCCAGGATGATATCTATTTCCGGAGGGCGCGCGTACGCGATGACCTCCAGCCACCCTAGTGTGTGGCCTGCGGGCAACGAGTTACCCGCCGCCCGACCAGTAACAGGCCCTAGAAGGCGGCGCGCAGTGTTCCGTGCGCGCTTCTCAGGAGGACGTGGGGCTAGGCCCCTCAGAGGAGAGGTCCGCCGAGGGTTGGCGGACCGGGACCTGCCGGGGTTGCGGTGCATGGTTTTGCGAATCCCGCTACCCCGGCTAAACGGTCAGGAGGAGGAACACCGTTGGTTTTTAGCCGGTAAGAGTCCGGTAGACCCCCTCGCTATCCCCAGGCGAGGGATATCCTAGAGGATTTTCAAACGCAAAAAAAAATGAAAAAGGATGATACCTATTTACAATTTCTGTGTCGTGGTCGTGGTGGTATCTACTTAGTGAATTTATTATAGTTATTAATTATAATTATGTATGTATAACTGCCTCGTTGGTCTAGTGGTGGTAAGCGCGACTTCTGATCGTGAGGTCCTGGGTTCGATCCCAAAGTCGGGCAAAGTGTTATTGGGTTTTTCCGGGTGGAATTCCTCAGTAGCAGCCCAGAGTTTGGATATGTGCCCGGTTGATGGCAATAGGCTCGCCCCCTATTACACGGGACTTAAACATAACGACGAAATGAGGGTCTTACTATACACCTCTGCAAAACCCTTCAGGGAATACAGGGGTGAGGTTATGTTAAATTTGAAGTTTTCCGAGTGACATACAAGTTGTATCTTACAAACCTTTCCAGCATGGACGAAGCATGGCTTCGTGTAACAGTGATGCAATCCGGCATGGTCAAAACATTCTCTGACATAATAGGCTGGATGTACTTCGGGTTGTGGTCCGTCTCGTTCTACCCTCAGATTTATACCAATTATAACCGGAAGAGCGTTGTGGGACTTAACTTCGACTACTTGGCTTATAATATCGTGGGGTACTCCATGTATTCCTTATTTAACTGCGGACTATACTTCAACAGACAGATACAGGTATGTTTAAAAAAATAGTTTAATTTTCGCAGAATTCTTAACATTGGTGTCGATTGTTGCGCACTTTGGCAGGACTAAACTAAACTAAGGGTGCTTGTCTCTTTCTGTTTCAATAGAAAAAGAAAGTGACAGTTGCGTTTAGTGTGGTTTAGTACTGTCGAAATGCGCAACAGAATCGACGCCATTGATAAATTAATGGAGTCAGGCGTTACTTTGCGGAAATCCATCACATACAAATATACAATAACAATCACCTTGCGCGATAAGACCGCCCATTGTGCATTTTTGTATTTAAATAGTTTTTTGTGTTATATTAACCTGGTGTACAATAAAGAGTATATAAATAAATAAATAAATAACAATCATCATCATCATCATCAACCTACATCAGTCCACTGCTGGACATAGGCTTCTCCCAAAGCATGCCACTGACCCCGATCTTCGGCTCTCCTTCTCCAGTCGCTGCCAGCTACCCTACGTATATCGTCGCTCCACCTAGTCGCAGGACGTCCTACACTACGTTTGCCGATTCGCGGTCTCCACTCTAGAACTATGCTTGGTATTTCTCTGAGGGATCGATTCCGGAACGAAGTCATTTGCCAGAGAACGAAAGTTACCGACATAGCTCGGCGGTTTAGCAAACTGAAGTGGCAGTGGGCTGGTCATATTTTGCGCAGAACCGATAACCCTTGGGATAGACGAGTTCTAGAGTGGAGACAATAACAATATTTAGTGTTGATTACCCCAAGCGGTCGACGGCGACGGGTCAACATCTTCTGAGGATGCCCCGTGGAGGGGCTAAACACGTGTCGTATCGGTTTGATTTGTTTGTGTGTTGCATATTATTAATCGTATCTTCTGAATTTACATATATTTGCGGGCGGGAGGGCGGTGCTGCATACTGCATTCAGACTTGGTCAACTGTTTGGCGGAATTGACACTTAATATTGTTATTGTATATTTGTATTAATAAACATATTTATCATAATAAACCATAGTTTGATTATTATGCGAAAATGAATGAGTTATAAATTGGTTTCTGGTTAAGCGTACGTTTTATCAAGGACGCAATCGGTCGGTGTTTTTACAGCTTGAGTGGAAAGTTTGAGGGGCTGCTTTCTTTATAAGAAATGAACATATAATGTAATTGCATTTCCAGATGCAGTACATCAGACATTACCCCTATGGCCAGAACCCGGTGCTTCTCAACGACGTGTTTTTCTCTCTCCACGCCACCTTCGCCACCTTTATCACCATTACACAATCTTGGATGTTTGAGGTAGCTATGTTCATGTGTATAAACATTTTAGATAATAGGTTGACTAGGTACTTTAAAAAGTTAATGAGAATTTATTATTATTTCCAAGATAGCATAATTATACAAGGTTAGACGGAAATGGGTACTAAGGCGAAAAGGGTGTAAGTACCCATAATAATGGATAATTTTTTTTCTAAAACTTTCATCAAAAGTCTTTAGTTTAAGAGAAATAGCTCTTCAAAGATTTTATAATTAATACGCTAAACTCTATCTATCCTCAGCTATGATCAACTGTGTTTACATTTTAGGTCATATTTGGGGTCACGGATTAGAAGCTCCATTTTCTGAATTCGTAACAAAAGCAGGGCTGAAGAATTTTTTTAAAAATAAATTAAAAATCATTTCGCATGGTATTTTTTTTTGAATTTTGAAATTTTGACACATTCTTTAAAACAATCATCAGTGATACATTAAGTGGTCCGCGACTTAGTACCCCCTTTCCGACTAACCTTGTGTATAGGACACGATTGTTAAAAATATAAAAAAAAACGATCAAAAAATGGAAGAGATACGTGCTTTTCAAGTTTTGGAGGGGGTATTTTCTATCCTTGTCGCGTTAAACCGACATTGTACGGAGCATAGTTATAATAAAACAAGGTAGTAGAGATGGACAGAGGCCCGTGACAGCTAGGTTACGTGACTATACCTATCTACGTCATAGCTGCTGATGAACGAATAAACTTCGGCTTCGGTTGTCAAACTTTGTTGTTATTGGTGGGAAAATATCACAAGTGGGTCATTACGGGTCATCCTCGGGAGACATACTAGAGTTATAAGTAAATAGAGACCCGCCCCGGCTTCGCACGAGTGCAATGTAAATACAAATATGGGACATATAAACCTTCCTCTCGAATCACTGTATCTATTGCTGAAAACTGCATTAAAATCCGTTGCGTAGTTTAAAAGATCTAAGCGTACAGACAGCGGGACCGACTTTGTTTTATACTATGTAAAGATTTGAAATAACTAGACAGCGACCGCACTCCTGAAACATGTTCAAAAATTTTATAGTAACTTGACATTACTCTGTGCCATTGTGTAATACAAGGTATTTTATTAAATACTAGCGGCCCGTTCCGGCTTCGCACGGGTGGACACTTTTCCCGTTTTTGCAACATTTTCCATTTTTGCAACATTATCCACTCCTATTGGTCGTAGCGTGATGTTATATAGCCTATAACCTTCCTAGATAAATGGCTATCCAGCACAAAAATAATTTTTCAATTTCAACCAGTAGTTCCTGAGATTATCGCGTTCAAACAAACAAACTCTTCGGCTTTATAATATTAATATAGATTTAATTCGTTTTTTCACTGTTGCCTATGTTTTTTGTAAAAGTTTCGAGATATCTCTAATAAAGAAAAGGAAGCAGCTATTCGGTAGCGCCTTAATAATTTTGAATTAGAAATCTGCCTGATAAAAGCTTGGCCACACTGCATTCACTATGGCCAAGCTTTTATCGGCTACGTGCAAAAGCACGTAGCTTTTTTTACGTGCTACATTTAGCACAACGCATTTAGCAAGTCTGCAACGCAGCAAGTGTGCAACAACGCTTTAGGGCCTGCGCGCATAGTCGGCACGGCATGGCAAAGGAATTTTTAAGCTGAAATAATTTTAAACCTTGTTGTAATACCCTTTAGGACTCGTATTTAACGTACCGCGGAATGCTTCGCAATGCCGCGGCACGACGAAGCATCCCGCGGTATGCTAAGCAAATATGAGTGCCAATAGTATTAACATAAGGTTTAAAATGATTTTAGTAAAAAAAAACTTTTGCCATGCCGTGCCACCTGTGGGCGGAGGCCCTTCGTTATTGCGTAGACGTCCGCTAAAGAAGCGTTGCAAATGTATTGGATTTAGTGTGACATGTTATTTTTTGCGATACTATTGTGACTGTACGTCGTTACTCCAAGCTGATAAAATTTTCATTTTTCTAATATTTAGGGAAAGGTAGTGATTACAACGGTTTCCCCCCGAAGGGGGAAAGGGCTGTGCTCCGCCAGTTCCGCACAGCCCTGTAGAGCTCGCCCCCGACTGGTCACTCTCCCACCGATTGGAGGACATCAAATTATAATAAGTCGTTATATGTCTTGATTATGTACGTTAAAAGACAATGAAAGGGATGCAAGAGACATATAAGTTGTAGTGATAAGATAATGGCAAAGGGAGGAATACAAGGGACCTATAAATGATACGTAACGCTTGCGTTCAGAAACACATTTGTGTTATATTAACTAATTGCATTATAATCGAACCCCATGTCGTGACACGGGACGGCTTTGCAGCAGCTGACGTGTCGTACGTGTACCGCTAAACTCTAGGATCAGCAATTCAACGGGCCACGTTCCCTAAGCTCTCATGTCCTTCTGAATCCTAAGGCAGAGTTCTGCTAAGTCCAACTGCCATTCAGCAAGACATGTCTCCAGCAATACTGGGCGACCGGTATTAAATAACCCCACGAGTAACGCCCGCTCCTCTACTAGATAAGTTATTTGAACTAGCGCAAGCGCAGTGTATTGTCAGTCGGTTGCATGATACCTCACGGTTACACCTGGTTTACGTTCGAGTGGTATTATTTGTCGTCACTTCACACTTCCTTAATCTACCCAGGTTGTGGTCGGCATAGCGGGTTGTGAGGCCGCTTTCCGTCCTATACGTGTCTCGCTAAGTGCTAATTTGTCGATTCAGTAATAGGCCTGTTATGGCCGGGGGTATAACGAGACACGCTCCCTAGCGTCCTTTAGAACGACTATTCATCCAGTTTAGGGTACTTGGTGATGCCTACCCCCGCTCCCTGGAAGTGTACGTAAAACAAGTAAACATGCGCAAAGCATACGCCGGGGTCAGTCGGTCAATAGGAAATAGCCATCACTATCGTTTGGTTGCTCATGTCCTGGTTGTTGTTAGTTGGCATTGTAGCCTAGATTATTCCAATGGAGTGATTAATATGTAATACGGTTCTGCCTCCCATGGCTGGTGTGGTTGCGTAGTGTCGGTATATAATAATTCATATAAGTCCAAGTGTGAGTCAAACGTAGGGTGTTTGGTATATGATTGTCAATCGTATACCATACAAGGTTAAGGGGAGGCCTTCCCCGCTTCCCTAAGAGCCAAACGTAAGTGTAGGATAATTCGGTCTAATCAGATATAAGGTATAAGGTACATACACGATGTTAAATTATACATACAGTTTTTGTACATGAAGAATAATAATCAGCTTGGAATAATTATAGTAAGGCACTCACCCACTCGCTCACTCACGCACTCATGAAGATTCACACTTGCACACTTTATTATTACTAATTAAGTCTAACGCTATACTTAAGCTAAACTATAATTATTATTAATTAAGTCGCCTCTCGCTGTTACGACTCCTTAGCTGAGTCCTTTCAAGGTCTAACACCAACCCTCCTGTAATTCTAGCCTAACTAGCCCTCGGCACTCATGAGTCTCATGACCGTGCGCTCTCGGGGTCTAACAACCACTGTCTTTCCTTCAGTTCTCGATATTGCAATTCACGTCGCTAAGACAATATTCCCATGCTTTTGCGCAATAGATTTATTGCCTTTTTTGTGTAGTTTCTCAATTGTTTTAAAGGGTCGTTTTGGACCTGTTAAACAGATGTTGCACTGGTATTGTGCGTTGCACTCGGGGATTTGCTATTTCATCCATTTCTTTAGAATTTGTTATAATATATTATCTTAACTGACGGCTGGCACTTGTCCCTAGTTCGTTTCCCACAATCTTAAGAGTTAATGTGTTCCTAAGAGGCCCGATATCGTGTTACGCTTTTAAAATAAATAATATATTTTGTTATTAATTAGGAGTACGTGACAGACCGTCACACTATCTTTGCTGCCACACACAAGTACCTACTGCACGCGCCTGTAGCTGCACTCAAGGCGGGCTAGACTTCCACTTTTTTATAAGTTTTTAGTAAAAAATCCATTATCTTCTAGAGTGAACATCAGCGAGTATCAACCCTGGCTCGCTGCGTCTTGGGCGTAATGGTGACCATAGTGATAGTGTTGGGGTCATTTTGCTTGGCCGGCAAGATGGTCTGGTTGGATTTCTTGTCCTACTGCAGTTATCTCAAACTGGCTACTAGCCTCATTAAATACGTTCCGCAGGTGCGTGTTCTATTGCCAAGTTTAACTAGACCCTAGAAAATCGTCGGAATATACTAAGAAGGGCACGACATCCAGCTACATCAGTCTTTTACAATGTCTTTCTTTTATTCTTCGGGCACTGTATTTGTAGCGAACCAGAGAAACTATCACGCTTTGATATACGGTATCTAGCGGTTATTTTTGGGAGGTGAAAGAAACAAAAAGGTGCAAAAAAGCATAATGCTCGCGACGAGCATCTATCGACTATTAAACGTTTGGTAAATTGTACCAAACTCCATCCATAAGGTCTCCCGAGGACTGGGTTGCGTTGCATCACGGATTAATGATGTTCCATCTAAAATCAGCCAGTCCCTTGCTGCGGAACTCTTATTGGAGTCAGTTCTGCCTAGCTTTTTCCCAACTATGTTGAGTTCAGCTTCCAGTCTAACCAGATGCGGCTGAATACCAGTATTTTACACGTAGCGACTGCCATCAGACCTCTGCAATCCAGTTACTGGGAAATGCCGATATCCTAAGGTTAGGCTAGTTGTCAGACTTTTCGGATTTCTGACTTCCTGTAACGATGGTCATAGGTATTCGTATGACACCCGGGGCCGACTGTTTAACTCTTCGAGACACGGAGGGGTCTCGATGTTGTAACGAACGGTCATCCATCTACAGAGTGACCGCGGCAAGCGCAGCTTAGACTCGCAAATCGTATGATCTGCGCGGTTCGTACGAGCCACGAGCCTCGGTACTCTTGTTGAACTAAATGAGCTAAACTATTCTTTGAAGAGAACACAATTAAATCCTGGGACTTTATCAGCATTACAACGCCTCATCACATTGTCTTGCTTGTTGCATGGCAACGCGTTGATAGTAGTGGCCGACACGGTGCTGATAAGTGTGCATGGCTCCATAGAACTTCGTTCCGGCTGTCGCTGAAAACCAGCGCTGTGGCTTTGTCTCGCATGTGAGACACAGCATTATGCTGAGCGATGGCCGTTTTGCGCGTATGTGACGCATATTTTTCCCCAAGTTTCTTTTCAGTTTTGTTTACTTTTTTATATTTTGTGCGTCATGTTGGTGCGAATAAATAACTTTTGTTTCTTTCTTTCTTTCTGTATAAAGAAATCGGGACAGTTCGAATTGAGGCTGTTACGGTCCCTGTTAGACCAGGTGATATTTCGCTTTAAGCCTGAACAAAAAGCACTCGTAACCTACATTATTTACTTTACAGGCAGTCATGAACTACAGGCGCAAATCAACAGTCGGCTGGAGTATCGGCAACATTTTGCTGGACTTCAGCGGCGGCATCATGTCCATACTGCAGATGTTACTGAACGGATGGAACTACGCCAACTGGGACTTATTATTAGGCGACGTGGTCAAACTTGGCCTCGGCTTGATCAGTTTCGTCTTCGATTTATTCTTCATGCTACAACACTATGTGCTCTATAGGTACTCATATTACATGTCCTAATATTCAAACCTTGCAATCTACGTCATGTTTACAGTTCTCTCTTGCTTATCGTGGCAATGGTTCATCCAATAGTTTTTAAATAGTGCGTGGCCGTCTCTATAGTGTTACGGGTGGCCGCGCAGAGATTGTTCCTCGTGCAGGTGTTCGGGGCTAAGGCACAAGGGACACACCAGCAAGCGTAACATGGATTGCTCTGGATTACCTCAGTCACATTGAGCAAGATCGAGATCTCTGAACTTGCACTTTTACCCCCTTACTAATAAACGCTGTATAAAGTTAACCTATGTCATGAATAATGTCAGTATAACCATTTTTTTATATATAACCTTGTCATAACTTTATTCAACGTTTATTAGTAAGGGAGTAAGTTTACAGCGAGCAACCTGCGTGCGAAGTCAATAGTAGTCGTAGTTTACCGTTGAATGTCAGTTGTATTGAGTTGTATTAAGTTATTTTCTCTAACTTTCTAGTGGTTCTAGTGTTAGGCGAATGCTAAACGCTCAATAAATATCACGATCCAAGATCGCGATCCAAATACCGTGATATTTATTGAGTATTTGGATATTTATTGAGTATTAACGGATTAAACGCGTAATACTTATCACCATCCAGGATCACGATACGAATATCGAATCATGAGCGTGTAGCATACCTACGCCTCAAGTTAAAATCCGAAAAATTTACTACAAGTCATTCACAATAACATAAGTTTTGTGTGAAACATAACCACTCGAATTTACAAAGAAATAACTACTTATTGTCAAAATATGCACCTCGTGTTAAGCCAAGTCTGTTGCGACAAAAATCTAACAAAACATGTTTAGCGAACACTTGGACCAATTACAACACAGTAAACAGAGAATATGTTAGGGGCTATTTCTAACAAAAATGTTGTCGCAGTAGAGTAGCTTTAAGTAAAATATATAAATTCTGTTTGATTGTTCCTATAGCAAAGCGAGTCAGACAGCGGCTACCAACATCGCTACCGCCTACGCCACCTCCGCCGCTTTAGCCGGCTACGCCACCCTCGCCTCCCCCGTCGCCTCCAAGACTTTTATAGCCACCCTCGCCTCCCCCGCTACCCCCCGCGTCTCCCTCGCTACCTCCAACGCTTCTACCGCTTCCACTGCCTACGCCGCCCCCGCCGACTTCGATGCCGCCCCCGGCGCCCCCGTCGCCCACGACGCCGCTGCCGCCGCCCCCGCCGACCTCGCAGCTCCCGTCGATACCGAGGCCTCCACCGCCCCCGCCGATCCCGCTGGCCCAGCAGCTACCGAAGATCCCGACGCCCTCGTTGCCCCCACCGATCTCGCAGGCTCAGCAGCTCCCGACGATCCCAACGTCTCCGTCACCCACGACGCCCATACTAACCCCACAGGCACAGCAGCTCCCGAAGATCACGACGCCCCCGTTGCGCACGACGCCGCTGACGCAGCTGACGCCACCCCCGCCGTCCCCGCAGCTCCCGTCGATACCGAGGCCTCCACCGCCCCCGCCGATCTCGCAGACCCAATAGCTCCCGACGATCCCAACGTCCTCGCCATCCACGACGCCCATACCGACCCCACAGGCACAGCAGCTCCCGAAGATCCCGACGCTCCAATCGCCCCCGCAGATCTCGCAAGCCCAGCAGCTCCCAACGATCCCAACGCCCCCGCCACTACAGACACCCCCGCCACTACCGATGCCCCCGTCGACTCCACAGTCCCAGCAGCTCCCGACGTCTCCAACGCCCCCGCCGCCCCTGACGCTAACACCGCCCCCGCCGACATCGCAGCTTCCGACGATCCCAACGTCCCCGCCACACACGAGGCCCATACCGATCCCACAGGCACAGCAGCTCCCGAAGATCCCGATGCCCCCGTCGCCCCCGCCGATCTCGCAGGCCCAGCAGCTCCCGATGATCCCAACGTCCCCGCCACACACGAGGCCCATACCGACCCCACAGGCACAGCAGTTCCCGAAGATCCCGATGCCCCCGTCGCCCCCGCCGATCTCGCAGGCCCAGCAGCTCCCGATGATCCCGACGCCCCCGTCGCCCACGACGCCACCGCCGCCCCCGTCGTCCCCGATGGCAACGCCGCACCCGCTGGCTTCACAGGCCCAGCAGCTCCCGACGGTCCCAACGTCCCCACCACCCACGACGCCCATACCAACCCCACAGACACAGCAGCTCCCGAAGACACCGACGCCCCCGTCGCCCCCGCAGATCCCGCAAGCCCAGCGGCTCCAGACGATCCCAACGCCCCCACCACCACCGACTCCACAGTCCCAGCAGCTCCCGACGTCTCTGACGCCTCCGCCGCCCCTGACGTTAACACCGCCCCCGCCGACATCGCAGCTCCCGACGATCCCGACGTCCCCGCCACACACGACGCCACCGCCGCCCCCACCGACCCCGCCGCCCCCGATGATCTCGACGCCCCCTTTGTTCCCGCTGATCCCACAGGCCCAGCAATTCCCGAAGATCCCGACGCCCCCGTCGCCAACGACGCCACCGCCGCCCCCGCCGACCCCGCCGCCCCCGACGCCAACGCCGCCCCCGCTGGCTTCGCAGCTCCTGACGATCCCAACGTCCCCGCAACCCACGACGCCCCCGGCACCCCCACCGACCACGCAGCTCCCGACGCCCCCACCGACACCCCGCCCCCGCCGCGCCTATAAAGACAAAGAGCAGGTGAATTAGTTATGCGATAAGAACAGTCCAGAGGCCGCTGTGCACGCGTCGGCCAGCTACAATATGTTGCGATTTACGGACTCGAAAAATAGTGTTATGCTTTATTGTGCTATAGTTTATAGCACAAAAAGGTATTCTTCTAGAAAAAGGGGTCTTGTATCAGTTTCGTACATAAAGAATATTGTTACTTCTAGCTCTGAAAGATGAATTTGCAACCAGGCTGCTAACAAGAAAACGGAAATACTGTCCGTCTCTTTCACATTCAATTGAGTCGAGGTGCGAGAGAAAAGGAAGTTTATGGGGTTGATCATAAGACGGTGAACATCAAACCAAACGACGATAGTGATGTGTCGTGTGTGTTGGAAAGAAAGTCATCTCATAATCATGATAAATTAATAAAGGACGGTATTGGATTGCAATTTAACTGTACGGTGCAGCGGGGAAAGAACCTTTGAAAAATGTTTAAGAGGAAACGCGGGCTGCAAAATATTAATAATTTGAATAGGTTTTTGCGATAATTTCCGTTTCACCCCTCCCGTAATCCTTTCCAATTGAGCGCGAAAGAGACACCTGCATCTCGGACTGATTTCTCCTGTGCAATATTAGCGAAAACGTACTTTCGTATTTCCCTGTTTCCTACTTCAAATCTGGACCGATTTTAATATTTATTTCTGTAATAATTTAAAAAAGACTTTGGTTATGTCTCTATGTTTTTCTTTTATTTTTTATATTCGTCAAATTTGTTTGCCAGATGTTTGAAAACGGTGGTAAAACCGGACGATTTTTGTAAAATTTAAACGTTTCTAGTTCTTTTGATGATTAATTTATTGACAAAAACAAAACATAGAATAGAGTGGTAGAATATCATATGGTAAAAAATATTTGCTTTAGTGACATTATTCCAAGGAGGAAACTGAGGAATACGTTTGTATGGACTAAATGCCAACTGCATTTCCTCTTAAGCAGTCCAAAGTCAATACAATTGCAACATAGGTGTATTTACGTGATAAGCGGGTGAATTGTGGAGTGATAACAGACAATTAAAATGTGTATATTATATTTAATTATTTTAATTATAATAAAACGCCATTGCAGTATTTTTTCGGTTTTAACTAGTTCATAATATCCACTCATCATGAATAGACCTTATAGATTTACAATAGCCGTTAGTTTTACAACAACCTGCGTAGCCATATAAGACTCAAAAAACCCGTACCTATGTCAAGGCTCGCTTTGACACTCCATAACTGCACGAGCTGTATGGGGCTTATGGGAGTTTTTCTAGTGCTCTCAGTGCTTTAGTCATTGTTCTGAGTTCCATTTTATCAAACCCCCTCCTGTTGGTTGGCCATACAGGATTTTATTGTATTGATTTTATGCAAGATGTATTTGTCCTCACTCGTCCTACTATTCTGCCGCGCGATTCATAAACGCAGTAAGTAACATGTTGGTCAAAAATGAGTTAAATATATTATATTCGTAATCACTATCCTATGGTGATTACGAATATATATTTTACTCATTTTTGACCAATATGTTATAGGTCAACCAGAATCTCATGGCATTAAAAATTAATAACAAACAGTGGTTTTCATATGGCAATGTTAACATGTCACTTGTCAAAACGAGTATGACTAGTTGATACATTTTCCAGTTCTGATTATTAATGTTTTCTTGTTCAAACATTTTTAATAAACATACTTATTTTAACAAGGTTTCCTTTTCCATTACAATAAAATTGCAAAAAACCATATATCAGCATATTATATCATTTTGGGACCCAGTGCATAATATCAGCAAGCACATTGGGTCACATAAAACAATAAGCCAAAACCTCTAACAACATGGATTTATGAAATACATGCTGTGCCGACCCCATCTGGTGTGGGATAAGGGCAGAAAGAAGATCGAGAAGAAATTAAAGAAAAAAAATTACAAGTATCAAGACTTTTTATTCAAATTACCCTTGTGTTACCCACAAAAATATTTAATTTTCCTATTTGCCATCAGATTCTGGTAGACTTATACTTACTGCGTTTATGAATCGCGCGGCAGTATTGCTTTGAGGTACTGTTCGATCAACTCTTCTGTGAAAGGGCAAATTAACGAAACTTGTGACATTGACAGTTTAATTCAGCTGCCAGGCTGACAGAAATCTTTTCCATGCATTTATTAAATATTTAATAGGGAATTTGTGCCTTTACAATAATGCTCGAAAATTATATTATCTCAACAAACGGGAAAAAATTGGCTTCAATGTGTGTAGTCGGCTTTATCAATGCCTATCTTGTCAAAATGTCCCGTACCGTATTTGGCAACAAACGATGATTTTGTTACTATTTGCGAATGCAGTGTAAGGAAAGAGCTACCAGTACCAAGTCATCTGTAAAGTAACAGAAAATGGGATAGTGTAAAATGTGTGTCATGTCAGATTAGATATTCCTCATAATGGATCATTATTCACAGAATGGCAACACAGGAGCGACTGTTCGCGACGAGCGACGCTCTTCAATTCACAGAGAACTTTGTCCTAGAGTGCGCGCAAGATAACTCTGCGCGTGACGGAGAGCCTGCTAAATGTTGCCATAATCGCAAAAATACAAAGTCCTACTTTTTAAGGAAAGTAATAAATATATTCGCCAGCATTAAAATTGGGCAGCCCTCTTTTGCGGTTTATTATATTTTAATTGAGCTAAGTTAAGTACTTTAAAATTTACTAACTACCAATTAAACAAATTAGTATTTTTACGTAATTTGCAAAGGAAAAGAACTAAGCTTATAAATGTGCCGTTAATGAATAAGAATGCATTATGATTATTATTGTCTGATGAGGTCTACTATAATCTTTGTTATTATTTTTTGTTTTATTCCTAAAATCAGGTAGATCTTGTGACAAAGTTAATAAAACAGCAACATTGTGGTGGACCATGATTAGTTCCGATATTGACCGCGCGCAGACTTATCTTGCGCGCACTCTATCTCGGTATATTGTACTATTTGCCTCTACTATAATTCCTTGAGCTATTCCTTGGTCTTTGGTCATATTTTATTTTATACAAATAGGTACTCTTTGGTTATATTTCCAATGTTGTCACCAAAGATGTCACCGTGTCCGCAATGTTCTTACGATTTGAGAGAAATAAAATAGAATGACGAGATTGACAAGTAAAAATATAGAGCTTGACCCAGGCTTCTGGACGAAAACCTCTTTGATTCAGTTATTTTACGGAGTTTGGGTGAATCTGGCACACCTTGGAATCGGCCTGGCCTTTGGGCTCCCGGCCGTTCAGGTATCGCAACTGTCGAGCTCTGACTCGGCTATTAAAATCACACGGAATGAAGCCTCCTGGATAGGTAAGTATCATCTCGGAATATTTTCATTCACAATACTAAGTATAAACCTTTGCTTATCAATGCTTCAGTGCTAGATCTCACTCTAACCATAATATGAATGAATTTCATCTATGTAGGCCCAATTTTCATATTGGATATCATCATCAGCCTTGCTTATTCTCAACACGTTGGGGCGGTAAAGTAGACTACCTATTTCTGTAAATAGTGTCTGTGCACTTTGGAGATTCATAAGACTCGTCCGCATCGGACACATGCCGCGATTCATGTGCTACAAATTGTTTCAGTGATATTGCGATTCACGTGCCGCAAACGCTCAGCGACATTGCGATACATGTGCCGCAATATGTTTCAGTGACATTGCGATACTCATGTTCCGCAACATGTTCAGTGACATTGCGATACATGTTCCGCAACATGTTTCAGTGACATTGCGATACATGTGCTGCAACATTTTACTCGGGCACTAGGTGCGATTCATTTTGCTCAACACTCGTCCATACACACATGTCGCAATACTTGTGTCCCAACTTGTATCAGTTCTTCTTCTTCTCTCCTGTCTCCTGACTCATACCGTGGTTGGAAAATTTGCCAGTCAGCAAGATTTGTATGGGGGCTGACTGCCCAGGATGCGCCGAGCGTAGGTACTTAAGTAATGTTAGAGGAGGCTAAACATGTATAGATGTCGTGCGGTGTCCCACAGGGTTCGGTCCTAGGGCCGCTCCTGTGGAATATCGGTTACGACTGGGTACTGCGCGGTGCGTTCCTCTCCGGTGTCAGCGTGACCTGCTACGCCGACGACACGCTGGTCACAGCGCGGGGAGGGACACACCGGCAAGCGGCCATTTTGGCCACAGCTGGGGTTGCGCAAGTCGTCGATAGGATCCGACGATTGGGTCTCGAGGTGGCCCTGCGGAAGTCCGAGACCCTGTGTTTCCACGGGCCCCGGAAGGGACCACCCTCGGGATCCCACATTGTCGTGGGAGGCGTCCGCATCGGTGTCGAGTCGACGATGAAGTACCTGGGACTCGTCCTCGACAGCCGATGGGACTTTGGGCCGCATTTTCGGCAGTTGACCCCCAAACTTATGGGAGCACGGCTGCGCTTTCGCGGCTGCTGCCCAATTTGGGGGGGCCCAATGCCTCCTGCCGGAGACTCTACTCGGGGATCGTACGATCCATGGCCCTCTACGGGTCGCCGATTTGGGCGGACACCCTGACGGCCCACAACGTCGCTATCCTGCGGAGACCGCAGCGGGCGATGGCCGTCAGGGTGATAAGGGGGTACCGTACGATCTCCTTCGAGGCGGCGAGTCTTTTGGCCGGATCCGTGCCCTGGGATCTGGAGGCGAGAGCCCTCGCGCTGAGATATCGTCAGCGCGAGGAGGCGCCTGAGCGGAGCGAGCTCCGCCAGATCCTGGTGGCCGAGTGGAGGGAACGACTTGCGCAACCCAGCGCGGGGCACGCCGCGATAGTGGCGGTAAGACCCGTGATGGAGGAGTGGCTGGAGAGGCGTCACGGCGCCCTCAGCTTCCGGCTGACGCAGGTACTCTCGGGACACGGCTGTTTCGGGAAGTACCTGTGTCGTATAGGCCGGGAGCAGACGCCCGGTTGTCACCACTGCGACTGCCCCGAGGACACGGCGCTGCACACTTTGCAGGCGTGTCCAGCATGGGGGTCGCAGCGCCGCGAGCTAGTCGCGGCGATCGGCGGTGACCTCTCGCTTCCAGCCGTGGTTCTGTCCATGGTCGGGAGCGAGACTGCGTGGGAAGCCATCGCCTCCTTTTGCGAGGGGGTGATGGCGACCAAGGAGGTAGCGGAGAGGGAGAGGGAGGCCGCTTCTTCTCTCCCTTCTCGCGCTAGACGCACCGGGCGCCGGAGGGCGCGCGATGATCTCCGGCCACCCTAGTGAGTGGCCTGCGGGCGGCGGGTTGGGGAACCCGTCGCCCGACCAGTAACGGGCCCAGGGAGGATGGCGCGTCATGTCCTGCGCGCGCCTCTCGGATGTATGTGGGTCAGGGGAGCTACTGCCCCACCACAGGAGAGGTCCACCATAAGAAGCTGGTGGACCGAGACCTGCCGGGGTCGCGGTGCATGCAACAGCGAATCCCGTAACCCCGGCCTTAGGTCAGAAGAAGGGACACCGTGGGGTTTTAGCCAGTAAGAGTCTGGCACACCCTCTCGTCTTCCCCAGACGGGGGATAGTCCATGGGGATTACCCCACGTGAGAAAAAATAAAAAAAACGGCTAAACATGTATCCGGGGGGGGTTGGGTTCCCGCATTGTCGTTGCGGGGGGGCTTAGTAGCCGTGGCATTGATCCCCTACCGTGCCACGGTGAAGCGAAGAGGTACCCAAGGAGGGGCCGCTCGTCGGGGCTTGGGTTTGGTAGCCCTCGACGTAGCGGCCAAGTAGGTTGCGGTGTCGCTTGGGCGACATCGCAACTGAGGCGGGCCGCGATGTCGTTTGGAACGCATCGCGGCTGAGTGCGGGAGGCCGCGGCAGGAGAGGAGTGCCGGTATTACGGTGCGCCGTTCTCCCTACCTTCCGCGGCCTTGACGAGGCCACTACCGTCAGATGGCGGACGCGGTGGGGCCGCAGGGGAAGAGGAGTGGCGGTGTGTACCTGGCCGCCCTTTCTATCCTCTGCGGCCGAAAAGTGGTAGGCGGCGGGGCCACTAATTTGACCCGTCGCAGGGGGACCAGGGGTGTCCAGACACGGGGTAGTCTGGTGCCCATGTATTTGTTTGGTCCCCGGGGTGGTCACGGCGTACCATGTGTTCTGGTGCGCCGGTGATGCGGGGTGCCCCACGCGCCTCTCAGGAGGTCGTGGGGTGGGGCCCTACAGTGGAGAGGTCCACCAGCAATTGGTGGACCAAGACCTGCCGGGGTTGCGGTGCATGCTTAGGCGAATCCCGCGACCCCGGCCGACGGTCAGAAGGAGGAACACCGTTGGTTTTTAGCCGGTAAGAGTCCGGCAGACCCCCTCGCCTTCCCCGGGCGAGGGACATCCATGAGGATTTTCCAACGCAAAAAAAAAACAAAGGCTAAACATGTATCAGTTACATGTTGCGATATATGTGCCGCAACATTTTACTCGGACACAAGTTGCGATATGTGTATCTGGCACATGGCATTCTCATCGACATATGCGAAAACAATGTTGCGATATCGTGTGCCGCGACAAATGTGACTGGTGTGGACTAGGCATTAAATACTACGTTCCAAATGTATGTGTGTATTCTTATGGAGAGACTGCCCTTAACGACTATCATAATAGTTAACTAGGACTGAAAACTGAGAATTCCAAGCCACGTCCGATGGGATCTTTTTACTCCTACACCCATATTCTAAGACGTTCCTCCAAAACTTACTCGACTCGAGATTTTTCCTCACTTGAGGTAAGGAATCATCTGTCAAACTCAAGGTACCTCGGAACCTACCTTAAGGAAGCAAGTGTCAAAGTTCGTATGTAACAAAAATGAATTTTGAAGACTTTATCGAATATGCTTAAGATAATCCTTACAACTATTTATCGCGGCGTTATTTGCGCCATGCAGATAATTCAAATTATGACGTAATGACTTCTCGAGGAACCTCGAAGTTCACTCGAAATTGCGACTAAGAATACAAGGTGTTTTCGAGGCCGTTCTGAGTCGAGTATGAGTCGAGTAAGTTTTGGAGGAACATCTTAGAATATGGGTGTTAATTTTGATTGCATGTTTCAGCTAGTGTGATGACCTTATTTTGTCCTATCGGGTGTTTAATTAGTGGCTACGTGATGGACAAATATGGTCGTAGAATTATGCTCATTATGTGTCAAGGTCCAATGTGTATTGGATGGCTATACACCGGGTTAGCTATAAATTCGAAACATATTATTATAGGTATGTAATTTAATTTTTTTTGTAGTTCTGAAATCTTTGAAATTGGTTTTTTGTTAGAAATAATGTTTAAAGCAGTTTTCATATTATTGAAATTTGCTATGAATCAACCTCTAGAAGTTATTGACGAAAATTACGGAAGCTTACGGGACTAAACACATTTATCATCATCCATTCGCATTTCACTCATGGAGAATGACCTTTTTGTATGAAAATGAAAGTACGCAACCTTTCCCCTTTTCACATCGGTCAGCTTCAGCTAGTTAACACCCTTACGCAGCCGATCGAAATAAAACACATGTAATGCTAGTTCCACACTCTCGATGAGTGAACGCGTTTGCTCATGAGCGCAGGAAACGTGGCCCGCTCGTTTGGCCTCGCTTCGCGTCCCCCGCGCTCACTTTCTCATAGTTATTTTGTACAAAGATCAAAGAAGTGAGCTGTTGTGTTTTGGTAATCAGATTTTTACGAAATGCTAATTGACGTAATAAGTCCCAAAGTGAGTCTGAAACTTACCAGAATTTTTGCTTACTGCCCAATCTGAAATTTCAACTCTGAACTTTAATATTCTCTTTTTGTCAGATGTGTATTAAAATAATGTGTATAACATAAACATAACATCACGCTTTTATTCCCCGAAGGGTTGGGCAGAGGTGTATAGTAACACCTTCGTTTCGCCGTTATGTTTAAAGTCCCATGTAATAGGGGACGAGCCTATTGCCATCAACCCGGCACAAATGCAAACTCCGGGCTGTTACTGAGGAATTCCACTCGGAAAAACCCAATAACACTTTGCCCGACCTGGGGATCAAACCCAGGACCTCACGATCAGCAGTCGCGATTGCCACCACTAGACCAAGCAACGAGGCAGTTAAATGATAAAGAAATAATGTGTATCTTTATCTTTACATAGTATAAAACAAAGTCGATCCCGCTGTTTGTACGCTTAGATCTTTTAAACTACGCAACGGATTTTAATCGGGGGGCACGGCAGTGCCCCCGCCAAGTCGAGCGCGAAGCAAACACTGTCGTACCATCCTTTACTGGAACCTTTTCGCCGCATTTTCAGGCCCCTATTTGAGAACTTCTGGATAAGACCAGAACGCAGAAATTTTCGTCATCCAGTAAGCTATAATCACATACTTAAAATCCAAAATTTCAAGTCTGTAGGTCATTTAGTTCCGAAGTTAAGCGAAAGCAAAGTTTCACATTTATGACACTCACTCACTCATGATCATCAGAATAGAACTAGTACTTCCCATAAACTCAGAGAGCTGAAATTTGGTACAGAGTTAGGGTTTAATGGCCACATAAAGGGAAAACTATAAAAACTAGGATAATCGAAGATCTGGAGTACCTGGTGACCCTGATTAGAAAACACAAGAGCCCAACCAAACTATTAGAGATCGACATACCGCCTTTACAAATAATATTCAACTTGTTAGGCCGCTTCATTTGATGTCAAAAATCGAAGGTCTGAAATAACTGAGGAAGAACCCTCAGCTGGTCTCAGCTGTATTAGAGATATGGTAATGCCCCCTTCTACTATTGGTAGGTACATAAAAAAATCGACTGTCATTGCAAAAATCCAGCGTAGTGGGACACATCTTCTAATCTAATTTAATTTAGCCTATAGCGTCCCACTGCTGGGCGAATGCCTCCCCTTCTGCTTTTAATAAGCATATAAATAAAATTAAAGGAAAACTCTGGATAAGACTAGACTGGCTTTTATACTTATACTTACAAGTTTACAAGAAGAAATAGTCGAACGATTAACTTTATTCTACTCGAACATTACACAAATTAAATAAACAAATTACACTAAAATATTAATTTCGCTCAAAATTTGGTCAAAATATAATGCATTGGACTAAGAGTGGCGGTGATACCCACAAACGTCTCTAGATAGCGCTGACTGTATTTTAAAACGCGCTTAAGTTTGTTTTTCCGATAACCTTATATGGCGAAGTGGCAACCGGCCGCGTTACAGTCCTTTACGACATTCTTCTACTGCGCTTGAAAACGTTTGCTAGGGATTAGGAGGGATTATTTGCATTTCGTTGATTTCGCTTATTATTTCGTGAGGTTTGCTAAGGTTAATTAGCAGGTTGTTATTATAACTATTCGAAGATTTGAATAGGTTAGGAATTTTATGATTAGTGGCGGATTACTAATTATTACTTAATTATTAGATTTAAAAGAAGTTTTAATTGAATACTTTATTTAATTATGGAGAGTCCACTTAACTATTTTTTCTGATTCTAATCTATCTTCAAGTTTAGTTGTAAGAACTCTAGTGATTGTTTCTGTGTTTCCCTTAAACTTTAGTTTGTCAGTAGATCTCTTTCGCGCTAAGTTTTGTCTGTTTACTTCCGGATGTGAAGCACGGTAGCGAGATACTGCGGCCTGATTGACTTCCGGATGTAAAGCACGGTAGCGAGATACAGCAGCCTGATCAATATACGTTTCTACAAAAAGAAGTGAAATCCCACCAAAAACATTCTGTAAAAAACTAGCCAAGTCTCGATGGAGCTGCTTCTTTATGTCTAAAAATTAATGGAATCTAGACAAAGTCGTGCCAAGTCTAAGGTTCCTTACTGCGATTTCTTTATTATTATAGTTAATGTTGTGTGACTTGGCCGTTGAAGGGTACACAAGGGTACAAAACCAGGTGCTCCATGACACCATTGCACCAATCTGTCGCCAGAACCGCTACCCATTGACGATGGAAAATTGCCACTCGGAAAACGTTGATTCAATAACCAGTCAATTGTAGGCTTGATAAAGCTGCGTATTTCAATAATACTTATGTATAGGCGAGCCTAAAACAAACAGTATAAAAAAAAACCAGTACAGACGGACTTCTAATCATTGATAGAAGTCCGTCTGTACCTGTCCCGTTGACTTGTACTAACGTATAAAGAATGTTCAACGGCCAAGTCACACAACATTAACTAATAAAGAAATCGCAGTAAGGAACCTTAGACTTGGCACGACTTTGTCTAGATTTCATTAATTTTTAGAGATAAACAAGCAGCTCCATCGAGACTTGGCTAGTTTTTTACAGAATGTTTTTGATGGGATGCAGTTTTCAGCAATAGATAGAGTGATTCAAGAGGAAGGTTTATATGCCCCACGTTAGTATCTACATAGCAGCAGTGCGAAGCCGGGGCGGGTCACTAGTATTTATATAAACATTCAAATTACTTTATCAGGAAGAGCAATAACAGGCATTGGATGTGGCATGGCTATGGGTGCTCCAAGGATATACAGCTCCGAAATATCACTGCCAAACATGCGAGGAGTGATTGGGGCATTTCCCGGTGTCGCTTTGTCCATTGGAATTTTTTTTCAGGTACCTGTATTATCTAGTTTTTACTACATTATCATTAACCCCCAATACCTGTCAATTGACTAACAATGAACAGTTGTTAAGGAACATTGAAGCGTTTATTCACTACCCGATTTTTTTATTACCGAAGACCGAAGAGACCAGACGTCCTATCTATTATTACACTACACTGAAAAAGAGCTAGGGACACTAAAAATCTGATAATGTAATAAGCCCTTACTACGATGTTACAGTACCCGGCAATAAATATTACACATCGACCTTTAGAAAGAGATAATCGGCTAGCTTCGGCTTTCGTAGAGCTTCGTCTCTGTCACTCATACCTATGTGACGTTTTGTCGCCTCGTGCGACAGAGATGAGGCTCTATAAAGCCGAAGCTTGCCAATGTCTGTTTCTAAAGCTCCATGTGTAATATTTACTGCCAGGTACTGTACTTTTCTATTAAACGATTAGGAATACCCCTAAACGTGGACGCGCACCTGTCCTCATCGTACGTGCCGCAGTCGCCGCTTTTTAATTCTTTGTACGAACTTCTGTGCAACCTCGCACACCTATTCGAGCCGCGCCCCCTGCAGTACCCGAGCGGCCAAATTCTCACAGGCGCAGCTGATGACGTCAAGCTTCGGCGCGCGCGTTCCCCCGGCTACTCACATGCGCGCAAACATTCGTACATTGTACGAATGTTTTACGTTTTGTATGGAAAATGTTCACATAGTCATAACGAATGTCAGTCCCACGTTTGTGGGTTCACGTATTCGTGCGAATGTGAGTGAACCCGCATTCTATGCACCCGCAGCGGACGCTGCGGATGACGTCATCATTTGCAGTCACCGGGCGGCTGAATGAATGTAATTCGATTCGGTGTGTGCGACGACTGCAGATTTTAAAGACGGAAAAGTAATTTAAAAATCGAACTAATATGTTCTTTATACTCTGCCTACATATTCATGATTATTTTTTACTTACAGTTTGGGCTCGTTTGTGAATCTTCATAATCTGACGACACGTTTGGTGCAGTGGCTGAGCGATCGGCTTCTGCGCAACGGGTCGTGGGTTCGATTCCCGCACGGAACAAATATTTGTATGGCCTACAGATAATTGTTCCGGGTCTGGATGTTTGTGCGTGTGAAGATTTGTGTCTGTAAACGCACCCACGACACAGGAGAAATCCTAGTGTGGGGCAACGTTTTTTAAAAAAAAAAAAAAAAAAAAAAAAAAAAAAAAAAAAAAAAAATCTAAATTAACCTTAATGAAAGAATGAGTTTCCCCGTCTCAAACGACTTTAATCCCAGATTAAAAAATGAAAAATCTAAAAAACACGCAAAAGTAAAAAATAATGGTTGCATATAGCTGTGTCCTTACGGCTCCGTCCGTAGCCTATGTTACTCAGTGATAATGTAGCTTACTAACGGCAAAATAATTTTTGAAATCGGTCCAGTAGTTTTTAAGTTTATTCGTTACATACAAAAATACAAATCTTTCCTCTTTATAATATTATAGTATAGAAAACATTTGTTCTGATAGGTATAAATAAATTCTGCTCACTTTTATACCGCCATTGTACCCTTTAATGTTTGTTATTGTATAAGAGCTGTGTTACAATTCTGGTGTACAATAAAGTATATTCTATTCTATTTTATTTAAAAAATTAAATATAACGGGGTATCCTAAAATAATTTAATGCGTATTCATAAATTTTAATGACTTATGAAATTCATAATTCATTGCTTTTTCTTTTTTATTGTCTGTGGAAGACCAGAATTCATAAAAAAATCTATATTACTTTAATTCTGTTTCCCCTATTTTCAGGCGGGTCTTGGCGCTATATTCCATTGGAAGATCCTTTGCTATATGTGTAGTGCCTACACATTGTTCAACCTTTTTGCATTTCATTTATTACCTGAAACACCTTACTTCATCTTGAAAACAGAGACCGTAGAACGTGCGCGAGTCGCTCTCGCGAAATTCAGAGATTCAAAATACGACATCGATGCAGAAATGATTCAACTTATGGAATTCAAGATGGATAACGACATTCGTAAGTAGGTTGTGTTTTGTTATCACATAATTAGTACCATAAAATGGGGTGACTTTGATTCCTGGGGGTTACTTTCATCAAAACTTCGTTTCGTAATATTACTCAAATTGTACGAATTCTTCCGATTATTTTTTTATGGTTGGCAGCATTGAACGTCATTGTAAAGGTGGACGCACACTTATCAGAGCCGAAAGAAGCGAAAGAGCCGAAAGAATCGAATTTTAGAATTACTTGTATGAAATCCTATGAAACCCCGCACACCTATCCGAATCGGCTGAATCGGACGATTCGGCGCGGATAAGTGTGCGAGGTTTCATAGGATTTCATACAAGTAATTCTAAAATTCGATTCTTTCGGCTCTTTCGCTTCTTTCGGCTCTGATAAGTGTGCGTTCACCGTAGTTGGTGGATCATTGCCGGTTGATGAAAAAATATTTAAAATATGTCGGTAATAGTTTTGTGTAATTATTTATTCCTTATTGAGGTTACTTTTAAATTCCTTAAAAAAAGGGAGGTATCTAAGTACTATAGTTTAATATTTATCACGTATATTTTAATTTTTGTCTCAAAAAGTAATAAGAGAAATTATAATTTTATTCAAGAAATAGACAAAATAAACAAAATCGATATTTGCACTTTTATTTTATTTATTTTTGTTCTCATATTTCCAGAAAAAATAAATTTCAATGTTGAAATTGATCAAAGTCACCCCATTCTAACGTACTTAATAAACAATCACTAAATTATCATGAAAGGCCGACTGGACTTCAATAAGTGTTTTGTGGTATTAATTATGACATAAAATATAATATTTTTTCTAACAAAGTTGTGCTAAATGGCGTTTTAAATTTATTAAATAAGGAAAACTGTTTTTATTTATCGGGTTTACATTTTCTTAGTCCCCGTTTTCCAAACTTTTAATAGTGTCAGCCTAATATATGTGTCTATACACTTGCAAACTTGCTTTTAATTGCTCGCCAAAGCCTGTAGCTACGAGGCTGTAACCCTTCGGCCTAGCTGGACGGCGCAGAGCGTAGCGCGTGTTGCGTTTTGCGTCGCGAAAATAACAAGCAGTATGCTTTCTATACTAGTGTCCTATGTGAGCAGTGCATCTATTACCAGGTTCACACGATTAGATTCTAGTTGATCAACTGCCAAATCGCATGCGATTTGAACCGTGTGAACAGACTTTCAATCAATTTGAAGGAACAAAACGTTTCAACTTTTGTTGATCAACTAAAATCGAACCGTGTGAACCCGCTATAATAGAGCAGCGTGTATAATTTGTTTGAACCCTTTATAAGGCAGAAGATTTTAGGAAAAGTAAATAATAAATTAAAATCTCAAAAAAAATAAGGGAAATTTTTATATTTTATTAAAAAAATGTAAAAACAATTGCATACAGCTAGGTTTAAAAATAAAAATAAAACAAGGAGCCTTACGCGACATCTGCCAAAAAAGTCGGTGGCAAACATATTGCCACTGCCTTATAAAAGGTTAAGTGAATGGCGATGGCGCGGACGCTGTGCGGGGGGTGTGCGGGGCGTTCCCGGGGTCCACGACTCACCTCATACCCGATTGCCATGTAGACCTGTCGCGGGCTGTACATATTTTCTGTATTCGATCCGGAAACTGTTTTGCTTTCCTACTACGTCCTCTCAATCCGAAGGTGTAGTCTTTTATGAATCATCTCGTGGAGCTAGGAGAGATAAACAATCATCCTCTGGAATAGACCGAGTTTCATTACGTATGGCTTGTCCCAAAGATGTGGTTTTACATTGTAATCTTCTCTTACAGGTTAACTGGGAAGGACAGTTTGAAAGCATTGTTCACGCGTGCCGCGTGTTTGCCTTTCTTCTTCATTAATATTTACATTATCTTCACACATTTGTCGGGCCCCTCCTGCATTCTGATGTGGGCCATCGAAATATTGACGGTAAACGTATTTTTAAGGTACAGATAGATATGCAAAATATAAATCGGACGAATGAATGTGGAACGGTAAAGGCTGAATTGATTTACACGAGTTTCTCGAAGCGAGACTCGTTCTCTCTTTGTCTTTTTAACCGACTTCCAAAAAGGAGGTTCTCAATTCGACTGTATGTTTTTTTTTGTATGTTTGTTCCGCGATATCTTTGCTAATTGTGAACCGATTTTAATGATTCTTTTTTTGTCTGAAAGAGTATTTTTTCGAAGTGGTCCCATTTAAATTTGATGAAGATCTGATAAAGAACTTCGGAGATAGACAATTTGAAGTCGGTTTTTTTTGTTAAAAAATTAACGTTTTTTGTACGATGAAAACAGAGATAGCATGAAACTCGCTTCGAGAAACTATCTCCGTGTAAATGAGCCTTTACGGTGTAAAGTTCGCTCGATATCTTGCAACCCCCTTACAATACTGTATTGGTGCACTAAACTGCATAATGTAAAGAGCTTTAGTTAGCTTGTACATATAAATAGCGACAACATTGGGATTTGTAATTAAATATACCTACAATGAGTTATTCAAATAACGCAAAACCTCAGACACCTCAACGGATTTTTATTGTAATAAATTTGATCCAGCTAAAAATTACTTATTTTCAAAATTATTATTGATGATATTTGTATTTTTTTTTGGACGGAATATTCTGATTAAAATTTTCCGATTTCCCCTTTAGACAAAATCTAAGCAAATATCATTTGCATACAATTTAATCTTTTGTGCAGGCGTTTAGCGTTAGCTTAGGTTAAGTATTTTACTTCGTCCTGGCTGGAAGGCTGGGCTGGAGACCCTTCAGGTCTCGCCAATAACTGCCCGGTTACGTGAAAACAGTCCACAAAGGCCATCTACAAGAAGCCCAAAAGAAAAAAAGACTTTTGGGCAGTGGCCCGCCAGCCATAAGGCCCCGACTCGACGAGATGTCTCGTAAACAACCAATAGGATTTCGTTTTGAGTTGAAGTTAAGCGGAGAGTTGTGAAAATAACACGATCGTGTTGGTTGATCGAGACATCTCCTCTCCTCTCCGCTTTGGTGGAGTCCGGGCCTAAGACCCGCCTGGTTGGAGGATCCTCCCTTTTCGTTGGATAATACTTCGTTCCTCCACATACTTTCAGGTTTTGTGTTCACAAACGTTGTATAAATATCTAGCTTGCTTTTCACTTCATTCTATTTCTGTATAGTTGGCTGGCTCATCTTTCAACGTATACACTGGTAACTTCCTACTGGCCTTAACAAGACTGGTCGTATGCATTTTCACTTCTATACTCCTTTTTAGCGTGGGCAAGAAGCCACTGGCTATAACTTCAGGTTATTTTTAATTGCTATTTATTATTCCGATTAGTCTTTTTCTTTTCATGTGGTTAGTGACTGACCTAGCGTCAGAGTTTATGCCGCCCATTGGCCTCTGACTTGGCGTCACATGCTTTCGAGAAATATCTCTCAGGCATGCCAGTTTCCTCACGATGTTTTTCATCACCGTTTTTAAGCAAGTGATAATTATACAATACGCACATGAACCCGAAAAGTCAGAGGTGCCTGCCTTGGATTCGAACTCGAGGCCTATGACTTAGCAGTTCGTCGGAAACACAGCAGTGATAACCTAGTGAGGTTATCACTGCTGTAAATTATTAATTAGATTAGTTAATAGTCGGAATACTTTAGGCTGGAGACGAGCGTCTATCAGTGGTGTGAGAATTTTTAATACAAATGTTGTCCATGCAGCGTGAGTATGGCCACTAATACTTTCCTTATTGGGAGAGGTCTATATTATGCATAGCTACAAATAATGTAAGTCATCATCAACACTGTTTTGAACGTGGAAAAATCCCTCCGGGTACCACTTCGTTGGGGCATGACGAGGTACTTATGTCCGACTTGCACGGACAAAAACCCCACGGATTCGAGATTCGCTCGCTCCCTCCGGCGCCAGGTGCGTCTTCTGCGGGAGGGTAGGGAGGTAGTAGCCTCGTATCTTCCTATCCACCGCCGTGAAAAAAGGTTTTAGGCTTCGAAGTTCATGAAGTTTTGGCAAGGTCACGATACGACGACGCTACCTCTTCGCGCGATTCTCCAAGAATTTTAAGCTACATATCGATGGCAGCAAAGTAAAAGAAGACATCTACAAAATCGCAATTTTACAGGAGAGCACATTTAATAAAAAAACAGCGGCCATTTTGGTGCGAAGTTTCTTAGAAATCGAGTGTAGATGTCTTCATATTTACATGCCAGAATTTCTTCATTATTTTAAAATTTGAAATTATTTTAATACAGACTTGTAGATAGGGTTAATTTAAGCTCATTTTTTGTAAAAAAAGCATTTTGGTAAAAATGTAGATGTCCGTATCTAGAGTAGATAGCTACCATCGATAATTATGTTGCGATAGCTTGGTATTAACTGCTGTATATCTATGCTTGACGACACGTTTGGTGCAGTGGCTGAGCGATCGGCTTCTGCGCTACGGGTTGTGGGTTCGATTCCCGCACGGAACAAATATTTGTATGGCCTACAGATAGTTGTTCCGGGTCTGGATGTTTGTGCGTGTGAAGATTTGTGTCTGTAAACGCACTCACGATACAGGAGAAATCCTAATGTGGGGCAACGTTTTTATTAAAAAATAAATAAATATATCTTCACAATCATGTGAACATAGACAGTGGATTAATATTTTACCTGCACATTAGCCACTAGGCACTGCACATTAGCTAACCGAAATTACACAGCCGTCTGTTTAATATCTTAAGGCTCTCACAAACGCTGCTGATACTATAAGATATCAGCATCTGCATTGTATATATTACGATATGCTTCTTCATAGAAATCAATGGACACGGTGTGTTCCGCTTAGCCTTTTTCCAACTATGTTGGGATCAGCTCCAAGTCTAACCAGATGCGGTTGAATACCAGTATTTTACACGGAGTGAGTGCCATCACAGCTCTGCAACCCAGTTACTGGGCATTTCCAGTATCCTAAGGTTAGACTGGTTGTCACACTTTTGGGCTTCTGACTACCCGTAACGACTGTCATAGATATTCATATGACATCTGGGACCGACGGCTTAACGTGTTCTCCGAGACACGGAAATCTCTCGATGTGTAACGAAAGGTCACTCATTCACGGACTGACCGTAGCAAGCGCAGCTTAACCTTGCTAATCGTATGATCTGCTAGGTTGTTAGTTAGCCACGAGCCCCTCGGTGCAGGTAATATAAGTAGATATTATATTTTATCGATAAGTATCTGCAGAAACCGACCGATATCAAATAAATTCAGTCAGATACAAAATACCTAAAGAAAATATCTTTCTTTTTCTTTTTTTTTTCTCGTTGGAAAATCCTCATGGATGTCCCTCGCCCGGGGAAGGCGAGGGGGTCTGCCGGACTCTTACTAGCTAAAAACCAACGGTGTTCCTTCTCCTGACCGTACGGCCGGAGTCGCGGGATTCGCAAAAGCATGCACCGCAACCCCGGCAGACCTAAAGAAAATACCTGCCTAAGTATAATTCTTTTGAATTGAGTGTATCGTTTTTTTTAATATTATCGTAACCGTTCCGAGGAGGAGGTCGTGGCTATTAACAACCGTGCGGATCATATGATTTGCAAGATTAAGCTACGCTTGCCACGGTCAGTCCGTGAATGGGTGACCATTCTTTACACATCGAGACCCCTCCGTGCCACGAAGAGCACGTTAAACAGTTGGTCTTGGGTGTCATATGAATACCTATGACAGTCGTTATGGGTAGTCAGAAGCCCGAAAGTGAATTGTCACTTTCGGGCTCCGCAACTCCGACCGGTTGCGGTCTAACCTTAATATATCGGCATTGCACCATAATTGAGTTGCGGAGGTCTGATGGCAGTCGCTCCGTGTAAAATACTGGTATTCAGCCGCATCTGATTAGACTGGAAGCTGACCCCAACTAAGTTGGGAAAAGGATACGCAGATCGAACGTATCTGTTCCGTGCGTGATACCTTCAGATAATAATAGTTTCTATGTGCAGATACTCGCAGATAATATAATAGTGTCAGCACCGTGTGTGATAGCCTTTATACGTTTTTCAGCGGTTGGAGTGAGCTTTATCAGCCTCAGTATAGGATTGTTTATTAAATACAATGACGGACCCAGTCTGGTCCCGCAAGTTTGTTTCATGACGTACATGGCGTTCGCCAGCTTAGGGTATACCGCCATACCATTTATTTTGGCGTCCGAATTATACCCGTTACAAGTAAGTCTAACAAGTAATTTTTTGCTCTTTTTAGGGTTCCGTACCAAAAGGGTGCCTACAGGACCCTATTACTATGTCTGCGCCGTCTGTCTGTCTTTCTGTCTTTCTGTCCGTGTATATTTTTAACCATAATAGGTAGCTAATTGAAATTTTCATGGAATATGTGTTACTGTGTATACAAGGTTAGTCGGAAAGGGGGTACTAAGCCGAAAGGGTGTTGTACCCATAATAATGGATAACTTTTGTTCTACAACTTTCTCCAAAAATCATTAGTTTAAGAGAGCTGTCCAAAGATTTCATAAAAAATGCGCTAAATTCTATCTATCCTCAACTATGTTTATATTTTAGATCAAATTTGGGGTCACGGATTAGAAACTCCATTTTCTGAATTCGTAACTAAAGTAAATAAATGAAGAATTTTTGACAAAACTAAAATAAAAATTATTTTGCATGCAATTTTTTTTCATCGAATTTTGACATTTTAACACTTTCTTTAAAACAATCATCAGTGATACATTAAGTGGCTCGCGGCTTAGTACCCCATTCCGACTAACCTTGTATAATATGTCTACAGTTACTATGGCTACTATCATGGCAAATAGTTTTTAAAAATAATAAAAAGTGTAAACCAAAACAGGGATACAAGAAATCTCGAAAAAAAACCCGCACTTTTTCAGTTTTTTGTTCCTGCTCTATCTTAAAAACGGTAATACATACTAGAGTGAAACTTGGTATGATAGTAGTGCATACTCTATAATTAAACAAAAAAATAATAAAAATAGTTATTTCACATAATATGTGTGGTTGTACGGAACCCTTAGTACGCGATTCCGACTCGCACTTAGCCGGTTTTATTTCTTCTAGTTTTCTTCCCAAGCTTCGGCAAAACTATGCCTATTGCAAATAAATTTACGATGTGCTAAGAGTGTGTTATTTCTGGGATACAAGAATATATAAATAAGTTATTTAGTTGTGCCTCTCTTCTCGTTGCTTCGTTGGTCTAGTGGTGGCAAGTGCGACTGCTGATCGTGAGGTCTTGGGTTCAATCCCCAGGTCGGGCAAAGTGTTATTGAGTTTTTCGTGTGGAATTTTTCAGTAGCAGCCCGGAGTTTGGATTTGTGCCCGGTTGATGGCAATCGGCTCGCCCCCTATTACATGGGAATTAAACATGACGGCGAAATGAACGTGTTACTATACACCTCTGCCCAACCCCTCGGGGAATACTGGCGGGATGTTACGTTATGTGTGCCTCTCTTCTCTCTAAGATTCTGATACCTACCATACGTATACCATACCTGAAAAATTCTTAACTTTATTTACTAACAGGCAACACAATAGGTAGGTACTTATTTTATTGAAGCATTATTTCACTGGATATGAAACGTACATGACAAAATAATGGCATCATTGTTTTTTTCTTGAATCATATGAAGTGGAAGATAATTTTATTATTTATTTCAGGTGCGAGGAATGCTGAGTGGCATAACAGTTGGTGTCACCTGCTCTCTTATATTTTTGAGTACTAAATTCTTTCCGTTATTGTTGGATAATGTGGGCTTAGCTTATACGATGGTGTTTTTTGGAGTGTGCTCCCTTTTAGGTAAGTAACCAAGAAGCTGGAGGAACACGAGTTTACTATAAGGCCGTGACCGCACTGATACGGCGACAGCGACGCGACGGCGATTTCGTGATCAAATTAATTTCGCTTGTCGCTTCTGCAGTGCGGCCACGGACATATGTTTATGAGTTTGTTTTCACGAAATCGCCGTCACGTCGCTGTCGCCGTAACAGTGCGGCCCCGGCCTAAGTGCTTAGGCAAGCTTCTGAATAAATATTAATAATTTTGTAAGGTCAGTGCCGTAATTAGGACGGTGTAATTGGTCATTCCTATGTTAGAGGTTAAGGTATAATTCCGTGCATCGCAGTCGATCGCAGCCGTGCGCGATCAATCGCGTGCGGCAGACGCGCGCGGCTGATGCGAGAATAGTCAGAGTATGACGGGGTGTCCTGCGTAAGCGACAAACGCGACGCGGTGCGATGCGACGCGACACGACGTGGAACAAATACGCGTTACGTCGCGTCTCGCTACATAGGCCGCTAGTAGGGAATGCCGTTGTCTTGATCGCGTTTGTCGCGGTCGTCGCCTACGCAGGACACCCCGTGAGAATGTATGGCGCCGTTTCCGAGGTCTGCGACAGATGGGCGCGGCCGAGGACTGACGTAAGCCATTTTCATAGTCTGACTATTGCCGCATCAGCCGCGTGTGTCAGCCGCACGCGATCGTCCGCGCGCGGCTGTGATCGGCCGCGATGCACGGAATTGTACCTTTAGAGCATTTTAGAGGGCGCAGTAATAGAAATTCGCATATCGGGCGCACAAAAGCCTTGTTACGGTACTGTGTAAGAGTCAGTTTCCACCAAGCGGAAAAATCATCTTGCACTTTTATAACGTCACTGAATAAAGAACTGTATCGGTATTGCTTTTAAATATAAAATTCGATATCTACATCGAATTTTATACTTTAAATCAATATTGATACATTTACTTATTCAGTAAAAATTAAAGAGTGCTCGTGCACCCGCCACGGCTTTTCCGTTTGGTGGAACAGTTTCCACCAGTGGGTACCCTAAGGTACTGACCGCATCTATAGTTATTGTAGTCTATCTGCCTATCCTTTTCCCAACTACGTTGGGGTGAGCTACCAGTCGAACCAGATGCGGCTGCATATCAGTATTTTACACGGAGCGACTGCTATCAGACCTCCATTACCCAGTTACTGGGCAATGCCGATACTGCAAGGTTAGGACGGTTTTCAGACTTTCGGGCTTCTGACTACCCGTAATGACTGTTAGTTATTCGTATGACACCCGGGACCGACTGTTTAACACGGTCACCGAGGCTCGGAGGGGTCTCGATGCGTAACGAACGGTCAGCCATCCACAGACTGACCGCGGTAAGCGTAGCTTAACCTGGCAAATCGTATGATCCGTGGGGTTGGTCATTAGCCATGAGCCCCTTCCTTCCCCTTCCTTATTGTAGTAGTTTCTTGATTCGACGCTCCAACATATTGCATACATGGTAGTCCTGCGGCCTGTAGTGCCAGGCTCGATCGCATAGCCACTGTGCCAATATGCAACCTAACTCTAGCTTCCCTAGTTAGTTTTTTTTATTAAACTTTCACTAGCTGAATGTCGTCGTTATTTCTAGGTGCCTTATTCCTCTACATATTCATGCCAGAAACAAAAGAATTGACGTTGCAGGAAATAGAAGAGTATTACAACTCGCGACGGGCTACGCTGGTTTCTCACAGGCGTCTTAACTTGCTGCAGCGATATAATATCAGTCAGATGAATGTTAAATCCAAAACGAAATCAATCGAAAAACAGACTACCGGACAACATAAAGGTTTGAAAATGGACTCGGGTATGTCAGAAGTCACGCTCAAAAAAGACGAACTGAAAAAAATATCTTCGCATAAGCAAGGCGATCACGGTAGTAACGATTCTTTGAAAAAAGATTCAAAAGTACAATTTGACGATACTATAATTTCCAAAGACAGTAAAGAATCTGTGCAGAATAAAGAAACTGTGCAGAATAAAGAACCTGTGCAGAATAAAGAATCTGAGCAGAATAAAGAATCTATTCAGAATAAAGAATCTGTGGAGAATCAAGAATCTATGCAGAATAAAGAATCTGTGGAGAATAAAGAATCGGTGCAGAATAAAGAATCTGTGCAGAATAAAGAATCTGTGCAGAATAAAGAATATGTGCAGAATAAAGAATCTGTGCAGAGCAAAGAATCCGTGCAAGGCAAAGAATCTGTGCAGAGCGAAGAATCTGTGCAGAGCAAAGAATCTGTAAACGCTGAAAAAGAAACTGACCATAAAGCTAAAGTAAGTTCTCCTAGTTCTGGTACTGAAGCAGATGACGAAGCTGAAATTGAAAATCAACCAAGTACAAGTAAGAAAAAAACTAAATAGATACGAGGTATATTATGCCCAAGGACTTCTCTGTCACTAAAGACAAGAAGCAGCATTCTACTGTGTATCTACTTATTGCATCTGCAATTATGATCTGCCAATGGTGGTTTCATGGTGTTGATTCCCTACTCTTTGGAAGAAGTCCATGTTCCACTGTCGATATTTACAGTCTGTGAGCAAGATTAAAAGGATAATCTCTTTAGGAACCGGCATTATGATTGAATATTGATCAAGATGATTTTGGATTAGATCAATGGTGCATACCTAGCAGCTTTCATGGTCTATTTGAAAAAGATTTTTAAACTACAAAACTTCCGCTATGAAGGCTTCGAGTGATGTCCATTGTGAACATACATAATCAGCCTATTACTGTCCCACTGCCGGGCACAGGCCTCTTCTCAGAATAAGAAGGGTTTAGTTCATCACGCTGGCCCGGTACGGGTTTGGCAGACTACACACACCATCGAGAAAACGAAAATCCTTGAGGCTCTCTCCGTTTTGCAGGTTTCCTCGCGATGATTTCCTTCACCTTTAAATGATAATCAAATTCTGATCCGCACATGAATTTCGATAAGTCAGAAGTGCTGGGTCTAACTAAGGCATTCTTACATAGAAGACAAGCGTTCACCCGGTACCACACTTAATTGTTAATAGATGTACATAAATTGATGAAAAAAAAAGTGAATAGTTATTTATTGAATTTTCATATTGTAGTATTTTCAACGACTTGAAAACTATTCCTATTCGCTGAAAATACTACAATATCTAATTATCAGAAATTATTAATCAAGGTAAAAAAGTGATCAATTTCCTGAATAATCCCCGAGTGATTCGTGTGTTCGAATACTTACTATAAAGTTTGTGTGATATGACTTTTTAAATTACTTTAACTTGGGTATTTTTATCTTCTATATCACATAGTATAAAACAAAGTCGCTCTCGCTATCTGTAGGCTTAGATCTTTTAAACTACGCAACGGATTTTAATGCAGTTTTCAGCAATAGATAGAGTGATTCAAAAGGAAGGTTTATATGCCCTACATTAGTATCTACATTGCACCCGTGCGAAGCCGGGGCGGGTCGCTAGTTAATTATATAGGGTGTTACAAAATTAACTCTAAGAATTTTGCAGGGTTACTCGGTATCGGAAATTGAACAACTTTCATGGAACAACTTTTCAAAATTCGTTTATTTTTTTTATTACTTTCCATACAAATTAAAAAATAATTATATTTGATTTGTATGGAAACGATTAAAATGGTAAGTATTATTACTTTTTAACAGCCTGTATTTCATTGGTTTTCCACTGTTACCTATGATTTTCTGCAAAAGGTCTGAGTTCTGTAATTTAAAGAAATAGTCACATTACTTATCAGCTATCTGAAGGTTTAGCTGGCCGTGGTTGCCGGAGTATTATAACCGTAGAAGCAAACGATGTGCTTGAATGAAGACCGCGGATCGGCAAACTAAGTTTACCTAGTGGGTAGTTTTTATTTAAGCGATAGGTCAAAAATCGCAACGTTTGCAGAACTCTCAACTTCAGCTAATCAAATTCAACACCGACAATGATAATATTTTAAATGATGTATAAAACTTGACTGCCTTGTTGGTCTAATGGTGCGTCCAGACCTGACGAACGCGCCGCGAATGCGCCGCTCGCGAGCCGCTCGTGAACTGCGCGCGTTCATTTCATGTTCGTACGAAGCTCTCGCGCCGTCCGCGCACCACTCGCGCGCAAGCTACGCGTCGTACTCGAGCGGCGCAGGTGGTGCGCGCGTGCCGCTCCGCTCGTGGGACCTGCCACCAACGTCTTCTGTTTTTCCTTTTAGTTTTTGTCAGTAATAAAATAGCCGATGCTGCAGCAATTATGCTAACGGCAGTCGTATAGTCCGACATCTTCGGAAGCAAATTCACAACTGAGGGCTTATAGTTCAAACGCGAAAGAAGCTATGTACGCACGGGAGGTGCGCGAGCGGTGCGCGCGCAACACGCGCGCCCCACTCAAGCCTTGCCGGAGTTGCACTAGAGCGGCGCACCAAACGTACGCTGTAACTGCACGCGAGCAGCACGTGCGCAGTTCGCAAGCGGCTCAAGAGCGGCGCATTCGACAGGTCTGGACGCACCATAATAGTCGCACGCGCGACTGCTGAGCATGGGGTAATTTTTTTTTAAACCTTGAGAAATCCTCATGGATGTCCCTTGCCCGGGGAAGGCGAGGGGGTCTACCGGACTCTTACCGGCTAAAAACCAACGGTGTCCCTCCTTCTGACCTAAGGCCGGGGTCACGGGATTCGCTAGTGCATGCACCGCAACCCCGGCAGAAGCATGGGGTCCTGAGTTCGATCCCCGGATCGGTCAGTGTTATTGGGTTTTTCCATCAAGAATTTCTCAGTACCAGCAGGATTTGTGCCCAGTTAATCAATAGGCTCGTCCCCTATTACATGGGACTTGAACATAACTGGCAAAACGAGGGTAAGGAATAAAAACACCTCTGCCGTACCGTTCGAGGAATACAAAGCGTGATGTTATTTGTATGTATAAAACTAGTGGTTTTAATTCAATATTATAATTTTGCTATAATTATCAAATCCACCAATCCAGTCTTACGGGGTGTCCTGCGTAAGCGACAAACGCGACGCGGTGTGACGCGACGCGACACGACGTGGAACAAATACGCGTTACGTCGCGTCTTGCTACATAGGACGCTAGTAGGGAATGCCGTTGCCTTGATCGCGTTTGTCGCTTACGCAAGACACCCCGTTAGTTTTTTATGCTACACATTAGCAACAGCTTCGATCACTTTCTCAATAATATCAATTCCTTTCATATAGGCGTCTATGTGAATTTTCTCATTGTGGCAATGGAGTAACATCTCGGAGTTCGGAAGAGGGGAAAAGTTAATCGCTGGTATGCCTTGACGACGTATGTAACGGGCGTCCGTTGCGCCTGGGCAGGTCACGAATCTGATTGAGAAGCCCCTGGAAAATTAAAAATCGAAATAAAATACCTATTTACTTACCGGTAAAATGGGGTGAATAGGGATGCAGAGGTGAATCGGGACGAAACTTTAAAATTGATTTTAACGTTGAAATAATACAGGGCGTAAACAAAATCATGTAATTCCTCCAAACCTCATGATGTACTGATGATGCACTGACATAGATTAACCATGCACGGGTTACTTTTGGATTCAATAAAAAAAAACTACAGGAAGCAAACATGTGTTCTTAACGTGAGGCATTTTAGTGCCCCGAGTGAATTGCGCAGCTATCGCTCGCCGCGCGGTTATCGCTCGCCGCGCGGTCATTTAACTCGGGGCTCTAAAATGCCTCACGTTAAGAACACCTGTTTACTTCTTGTAGTTTTTTTTTATTGAATTCAAAGGTATCCCGTGCATGGTTAATCTATGTCGCCAGTAACATCATGAGGTTTGAAGGAATTACATGATTTCGTTTACACCCTGTATAGTTTGTTGCCAACAAGGACACTTAATCATTAATTATAATACAGTAAACACATTAGAATCCTTTTTGGCAACAAAATATATTATTTCAATGTTAAAATCCCTTTGAAAGTTTCGTCCAGATTCGCCCCTGCATCCCTATTTACCACGCCATTTTACAGTACTGGATCGGTCTAGTAATTTCTGCGATAAACATCCACGTATTAAAAAAATATAGTTACGTTTTTTCTTTTAGTTCAGTTCTGTCTAGCATTATAGTTAATAGCTGCCTCACACGGACTGATTTATAATGTCTCCAAGAGTGAATATATGATCTTTAAGGCCGCCGGTAAGTGTCCGGATTCTGTTCCGGAAATAATAAGATTGAATGGGCTCCCGTTAAACAGAGTGTCAAAATTTAAGTATCTTGGACATTTCATCACCGACGACCTTATGGGTGATATTGACATTGAGAGGGAGCGTAGGGCACTAGCGGTCAGAGGTAACATGTTGGCCCGTAGATTTTCTCGGTGTTCTGACCAAGTAAAAATTACTCTGTTCAAGACCTACTGTCAGAGCTTTTACACGAGCAATCTATGGGTCCACTACACCAAGAGATCGCTAGATACCTTGCGCGTTCAATACAACAATGCTCTCAGGATGTTGTTGCGACTGCCCCGTTTCTGCAGCGCCTCAGAAATGTTTACCAATACCCACACAGATGGCTTTCAAGCCATAATTCGTAAAAAAACCGCGTCGCTGCTGAACGGAGTACGAAGTAGTCGCAACTATATCTTGAGAGTTGTGCCGGAGAGCTATACTCCAAATATGAGGCATTTTATGCGGAGATTGATCAGGTAGGAAACATGTTTTCTTGTCTGATCGTCCTCTGTGTAGAATGTGCATTATTTTAAATATTATACCAGTACTACTATCACTAGAATATAAGTTGTTTTATAATACTAACACAATATGGATCACTGTTGTCCGAAATAAATGAATTTGAATTATCCCAACTATGTTGGCGTCAGCTTCCAGTCTAATCAGATGCGGCTGAATACCAGTACTTTACACGGAGCAACTGCCATCAGACCTCCGCAACTCAGTTACAGGGTAATGCCGATATTCTAAGGCGAGACCGGTTGTCAGACTTTCGGGATTCTGACTCCCCGTAACGACTGGCATAGGTATTCGTATAACACTCGGGACCGACTGTTTAATGTGCTCTCCGAGGCACGGAAGGGTGTCCATGTGTAACGAACGATCACCACATCCACAGACTGACCGCGGCAAACGCAGCTTAACCTCGAAAATCGTATGGTCCGCGTGGTTGGTAATTAGCCACGAGCCACTTCTTCCACGTTCTTTCTATTAATACTAGTATTTACTATTTATAATGTAGCTGTGGCACATAAAAGAAAAAGTTGTAACCAAACTGAAATCAAGTATAACTTACATGTCTGCGACTACTTTCTGCATAACGGTCCAGAATGGCAGGTTTCCATCTACCCTCGTGCTCTGAACTTGAGGGTTTTTGACTATGTATTCGAAATTGACGCCTTCACCCGCCTCCTTGCACCACTTCAATATCTAAAGACACTCAACGTGAACATTTAGTTGTCAAAACCAAGACCGTTTGTGCGAAATTGTGTAAGTAGATAATAAACTTAATACTTAAGTTGTTTTTCTTAAACTGCCTCGTTGGTCTAGTGTTGGCGAGCAACTGCTGATCGTGAGGTCCTGGGTTTGACCCCCAGGTCGAGCAAAGTTTTATTGGGTTTTTCCGTGTGGAATTCCTCAATACCAGCTCAGAGTTTGGATTTGTGCCTGATTAATGGAAATAAGCTCGCTCTTTCGCTGTTACTATACATATCCGCCCAACCCTTCGGGGAATACAGGCTTTTCTTAAAAAGTTATTTCTCGATGTTGTAGAAAAATAGTTGTTTGTTGAAAATGATGTACAAACTTGAAAACTTTTCTAACCGCTAAAAATGTACGACGAATCGGTGTATAGAAATAAATAAAGGACATATTGTTACTCAGATCCGATTTAAAAAGTTTACATTACATAGTAGCCTATCAATTTATGGATAAACTACTTACATTTCTTTCAAACTCATCATGGTCCACGTCTGGAGCGATTCTTATGTCAAATGATGCTGTTAGGGTCTCTGGTAACACGTTTATTTGGACTCCACCCTAAAAAGAACATTGTTTTAGTATTTTCTTCTCTTATGTCAGCACGATCTAGTCAGGAATAGCTCATGTTGTGGTGAGAAGTCTAGTCAGAAAGCAAGGTTGGTCGCAAGGCTGGCTGCCCAGTGCTCCGGAAGTACGCATCATCTCTATTGGAAGCTCTTTTAATGAACGGTGCATTGAAAAAGCTTAGATGATACATTGGTTTGTTGAATCTACACGATCCAGCTAGCTGCATCTCACAGGCAGTCCTAAAAAGAATTGTTGGACTAAATCTGGCAGTAGCATCATACGCACAAGAATAACCTGGCACAGCATTGAAGAACCCAGTTATCCAGCGTGATGACTAAGTACGTACAATTTTCCTTTTTGGGAATAGTAGGTAATGAATATTCATAATATCTGATTACTTAGTGATTAGAAATTATTACTTTTATCCCGTGTGGGGACGGGTTGGAATATAAAACTCCATCACCGCACGCTGGGAATTGACGCGTGTTGTAAAATTCAACAAATCCCGCCGCCTGGCTAGCTACCACCCTTACATTAAAGTCTAAGCTCTAAGCCTAGCAGTTTACTGTATTCCGTCATGTGTATGTGAGAGCCATAGAGTATAGGGGAATCCCTCTATATCTCTGTTCCTTGGAATCGTGTGCTCCATATTTGACCCTGTCTGCGCTTACCATCGGTTGAGACCAGGGGCAAAAACGACCAAGTCAAAATAAAAAAATGGCGTATCTACTATTTCTACTCCGCTATCAGAGAACGTGCGTGAGCAAGACAACAATAGCGCCGCCATTTTTAATCACATTCTTTTATGCAAGCGAGTGGTAATCTAATGCTGAGATTAATGATAGCTAGCTTACCGAAATTTGCGTCAAATTTATGGTAGTGACGTCACCGTACCAGATACCTCCGTCTGCCTTATTCTTCTCCTCAGCGCGGAGAGTCATAAACTTGTCGATTATGTAATTTAACTGGAGAAATAAATGAAGGTAAAATAAAGATAGTACACATATCGTAAGTACCTACCTATACAACGAATAAATATATTGTGCTCTTGTAAACATGAATTGTTCTTGAAATATAATTTGGCCGTTTCTTAAGGCCAAGAGATTGCTAAGAAAAACGAACTGGCGTAAAATACATATAAATTGAATTTGGCGGGCCGAACAATAGCTTTTGTCTTATAGTCCGCGCGCGAGGGTTTAGTCACCGCCTGCGGTATGTGAGCGGCGAGAGGGGGGAGCGAAACAATAGGACGCGCTCTGTCAGTTTGCTTTGTCTCGTCTACCGCGCGCACCGCCCTCTCGCCGCTCACATACTGCAAGCGGTGACTAGACCTTACGAGCGGACTATAACTTAAAGATTTGTTTATGGAGACGCGGAGCTTAGCGCGGGGCGTGAGGCTAGGCGTAAAGCGGACGATTCGAAGGTGAATATTCGAATTACCTTAACATTTTTGTAACTAATCATTATTGTTCTGGGTTGTTAACATTATAGTAGTTTAAGATTGTTTTTATTCTTGTCTCATCGCTTGATGGTAGTAGTATAGTTTTGGGTTTACATCGGCTAATTTAGAGTTTTAAACTTCCCAAGGAGGGTTGATGTCAGGTCATAAAACAATAAGCCAAAACCTCTAACAACATGGATTTACGAAATACATGTTGTGCCGACCTGTCATGTTGTGCTAGTGTGGGATAAGGGCAGAAATAAGAAGAAACTTCCGTATTTTTAACTTTGGGATGATCGAATATTCACCAACATTCAAACATATTTATAACGATGTATTAAAGCGTTGATGAAGACGCATTTTTCCGTGTATATTTTTTGAGTTGAAGTCATATATATATGACAGCAGAAAAGATGGCGGACTGTGCCGCGGATTCTGAGTCCCTATAAACGTCAGGTACAATAAGTGTGAGAACTGTATGAAAAAAAGTTAAATAATCAAACAAAAATTTAAAGAATATAATTAGACTAATGAGGACTATGTAAGTAGTTTAATATACTAACCTTTTCCCCAGCAGTGCCGGGTACGAGCAGTGAGCCGTGTCCGGGCTCGCCCTGACATGTCACTATGATTTCTATAACACCAGAGAAAATAATTCTAAAATAGTTTTGCAATAAGCTAATCTATCCTATTTTTTTAAACCTGTCATTCTATCGCATTTCACTTCTGCTTATACGCAGGTATCCGCTGGGCAAATAATTTGTGATCTGAGAGTCTTTTTAAAGTTCTGTAGTCAAATGGCAAAAACGGAACTCTTATACGGGACCCAACTGCCTCGTGGGTCTAGTGGTCGCAAGCGCGACTGCTGATCGTGAGGTCCTGGGTCCGATCCCCAGGTCGGGAAAACTGTTATTGGGATTTTCCGTGTGGAATTCCTTAGTAGCAGCCCGGAGTTTGTATTTCTGCCCGGTTAATGACAATAGGCTTTACGGCGAAATGAGGGTGTTACTATACACCTCTGCCCAACCCTTCGAAGCAATACAGGCGTGATGTTATGTTATGTGGAACCCTTTTAATTCGTCATGACCGTCAGTCCATCCATCCGTAGGTATGTCACAGGCTTGTAGCTCCACCACCGGACAATGCCGATATCCTAGTTAGACCAGTTGTCAGACTTTCGGCTTTCTGACTACCTATAATGACTGTCATATGTATTTGACACCCGGGACCGACGGTCTCTCAGAGGCACGGAGGTGTCTCGATGTGTAACGAAAGGTCACTCATCCACGGACTGACCGCGGCAAGGTTGCTTAATCTTGCAAATCGTATGACTCGCGCGGTTATCTAATAATATTCTTAAAGTAACAAAATTGTTCGTTACTATATTTTGTCCTAGTCATACGTGGTTGCCTACTATGCTAGCATACTTATATTGTGTAACTTTTACATTTATATGACAATTAACTGAATCATACGAGTAGTTACAAAACGAACAGTTTCTCACAAACGATGCACGGTTTAACTTAGTTTCACAAGCAGGAAACGTGTGTACGGGATTTATGAGTCTGTTTCACAGTTGCTACACAGATGTTATCTTGACTAATTATTTCATAAACTTAGGCCATTTACATGGATTCATACAGAACATAAATACTACTGATAGTAATCTAGGAAAAGAGTACAATGTGTTAACGCGAAGAATTGAATAACCTCACACCTTTTTGAAGTTGATAAAACATCTGATAGAAGTGGTAAGTACGAACGTACCTCCCATCTGGGATCCCGTCTATACTTCCTCTTAGCCTTTTACCAATTATTTTGGGGTCAGCTTCCAGTCTTACCAGATGCGGCTGAATACCAGTATTTAGTATTTTACACGGAGCGACTGTCATCAGACTTTCGCAACCCAGTAACTGGGATCCCGTCTATACCGAACAATTAGATATTTAACAGCAATGATAGCCTAGTGGTGAGACCGTCTGACTGCCAAGTCATAGGTCTCGAGTTCAAACCTAACGCATCTCTGACTTTTCGGATTCATGTGCGTATTGTATAATTATCACGAGCTTAAAAACGGTGAAGTAAAACATGAGGAAACCGGCGATGCCTGAGAGATATTTCTCGACGGCATGTGAAGCCAAGTCAGAGGCCTATGGGCGGCATAAACTCTGATACCAGGTTAGTCACTAACCACACGAAAAGAAGAAGAAGAATGAAATACTTTATGGCTGACTACACAAGGGCCACCTTATTGTGCCTTGAAACAGAATTTAGGGTCTGTACACAAAACTGCGATGCGACGTCGCATCGTAGAAATATACGAGCTCGCACGACGCATCGCAAGAACTTACGAATTGATTCGCGTAATTGGTTTTTCCTATATCTTTCTATCAGTAACAGCAGTGCGCAATTATTTTTTTTACGCAATTTTATTCTACCTAGTATAAAAAAACGTTCAATACGGTTGACGATCGCCGAAGGATTGGTCACCCGAACCTTGGAAGGCAGACGCCTTGCCGCACGAAATCGCATCGCAGCAATTTGCGTCGCAGTTTTCTGCGTTGCGAATTCGCATCGCGTCGATTCGCAGTTTTGTGTACAGGCCTTAGTTTCAAGGCACAACTGTGTCTGCAGACGTAGTGTACCCACCAACCATCAACCCTATTATTAAGGCTGCCAATGGTCGATGGTCAGTAAATACTTTCGGCTGACTATAAATTAGAAAGGAAACAAGAACTTACGCCTGGAGGTCCGTTCGCCGCAGAAAGCTATGATCTCTGTAGGATGAGGATTGGGCACACTCTCATCCAATGCAAAACCAACGTTCAATTTCTTAAACTCAGATGATTCTGAGAATGCTCGCATTCCATTCACACCACCGATTTCTTCGTCTGAAAAGGAAAAAGAGATTACCTACATTACTTTGATAGATAGGTAAACAATGTTGGTCGGAAAGGGTAAGGTATTAATATAAAGAAGTACCGAAGTACCCATAATAATGAATAACTTTTGTTCTAATCCTTTCCCCAAAAAACAATAGTTTTAGAAAAATAGCTACCATATCAATAGTCCTGTTTACATTTTAGGTCATTATTGGGGTCACGGATTATAGTTTAATTTTCTGAATTCGTAACTAAAGCAGGGTTGACGATGTTTTTAAACAATTATCATATTTTTATTTTTTATTGGTTTGAGTATGTATAAAGTTTTTGTAAATTTTTACGCTTGTTGTAAAACAGTCATCAATCATACCTTAGTACCGTTGCAGACTAACCTTGTATAATGTTATTCTAGAAAGGTGTAAAACAAGATTGCTATTATACATGTGGTAACTAGGGTTGCCATCCGTACTATAATACATAGTATCGTACTGTATTTCAGTCAATTGTACAATATATTATTGAAAAATAATAAAGTACTTAAAATACTATATTTTTATCCCTAATTTAACTGTCGCGCTTTTTTTTGTTAACTGCAAAAACGGAAAGAAGAAATAAATAGAGCAAATATTAATTTAATTAAAAATGATTTAAAAAAATGAATCTAAAAGTACCTTATTGCGTCAATGCATTTGGCACATATTGCCTATACGAGATAGCGTTTCTATTTATTTCAACGTCGTTGCATGTGAAAAGTTTAAGTGCCAAAAGTCTTAAGGGGGTGATCCATTAACGAGCCGGTGAGCTACAGTATAAACTGTTGGCTTTTCAAGCATGCACGGAGAGCCAACCGTCCATACCGAGGTATTTTAAAACCGCGGTTTTAGGGTAATCCATTGCCGGCCTATACCTCCGGCTCGCCGCCGGTTCGCTGGCCAGCCAGTGGTTTAGGTCGCCAATGGATCAGCGTAGAGCATCGGAGAATTGCATAGCAATGACAATGAAGGGCTTTCAGTTCGCCGAAGGTCAGTCAGTCAAATAAGTAAGGCGAGGTTTGTTTACGTTCATTTTAAATCAACACAAGTTTATTATGCTGTTATATAAGGCGATCACTAATTAATTTGTGTAGTATAAACATTATTACGTATGCCCTAGTTTTTCGACATCTTATCATATTTAGCATACAGTAACAATAATTATCTAATCTATCTCTATAAGTAATTATATAAGATCTACTGATTATTTATTTTGTCTCATACTATGTGTATCTTCTATATATATACATAATTATATAATTACTTATCCTGACTGACTGATTCATCAACGCAGAGCCTAAACCGCTGAAGCAGGAAACATGAAATTTGGACAGTGTAGGTTTCTTTTGTGACGTAGGCATCCACTAAGAAAGGATTTTTGGAGGTTCTACCCCTAAGGGGGTAAAATAGGGGATGGAATTTTGTATGAAAATTCACGCGGTACGAAGTCGCGAGCTAAATGCTAGTTAATTATATGTAGTTATGATTGCAGTTTTGTTGAAACAGTTATCTGTCTCGCGAAACTTGTTTTCTGTGTTTGTCTTGTGAAGTTTTTTTACAATATTAATTTCTTTCTAGATTATACCTACACAAATATAACATAACATAATTAGCCCATTATTTATCACACTGCTGGACACAGGCCTCTTCTCAGAATGAGAACGGTTTAGGCCTTAGTCCACCACGCTGGCCTGGTGCGGGTTGGCGGACTACACACACAGTCTAGAACTACCTACATATCGTTAATTAAAAATAATTCTTTAATACATTACATTTATGTTGAAATTTCAAGCATGTGTACTCAGTAAGGAAACTGTAAATTAGTTGTTACTTAGTTAAAAACTATTAAATTAACTTGGCTTGCAAAATGGCGACCCCTGAGATGATGTTAATTAAAATGTTAACTGAACGCGATTTTGTCCTAAAAATATCTCTTGCGGAACCACCTGGCCGAAGTTCAGGGCAGTCTAGATTATTGCAGCCGTGTTGGACGTACTTCATGACTTACCAGGAACAAAAGAGATGTTTACAGTTCTCTTTAGCCTAACTCCAGCATCTTTCAGATTTTTGATGGCTTCTAGGTACATCATAGCGATGCATTTCATGTCTTGGGTGCCTCGAGCGTAGATGTACCCATCATCTGATATTACTGCGTCAAATGGAGGATACGTCCAATGTTCCTGAAAGTTTAACACAATTTTGTATTCGTTTACTATTCTACACATACGCTGAGTGGTAGGAGGATTGTAAAAATAATAATTGAGTACTTAGATAAATCTGTAGACTAGTATTTATTGTCACACTTCGATACCCCTCTGTGCCTCGGAAAGCATGTTTTGCCGTCGGTACCGGGTGTCATACGAATACCTATGACAGTCGTTACGGGTAGTCAGAAGCCAGAAAATCTACCAACCGGTCTAACCTCAGGATATCGGTATTGCCCAGTAACTGGGTTGTGGAGGTCTGATGGTAGTCGCAAAGTACCGGTATTCAGCCGCATTTGGTTAGACTGGAAGCTGCATAGTTGGAAAACGGTTAGGCAAAACAGTATTTATTGTCAAAGAATAACGATCGGTTTCTACTACAATATTTAATTACAAAATAGTAAAATATTCATCGACTTTTAATGTTGTCGGTACCTTACTGAAGTGTGAAAAGAGTAACAAAACTATTGGTAAACTTTCATAGAAATTGGTCATTGGACATAATTAGGGTCGATTTAAAACCCTGAAGGCTGTATTCGATATTCTCACAATTTAGGTAGCAGAGGTATGGCGGTAGTTGCTTGAATATCTCATTATTTACATTTCTTTACATAGTATCTATTCTATCTATTACAATACTTTTACATAATATTTATCTTTATAGAATTAATGATACTGTGAATGTAATGTTTATTCCACTGATAATTTGTTAATTATATTATTTTGTATATCCCTCATGTTATCTCGCTTTATCAACATAATTTACGAGCTAGTATCATTAGGATTACTATGTCGCGATAAAAGAGGGCTATTGTAGTACCGCATAGGTAGAAATTAACTATTGATCTCCTCTGCACTCCAACTCAGCGAAGACCAATCATTAATCTAAGTAGAAAATATGTCACTTCACACTTCTAAAAGGCCTGGTCAAATAGAGAGCGTGGCTGGGTGTGATATTCACGTCGCGTGTTGATCGCGTGCTCTTTTCGTGCGAGTTACTATGACAATGTATGGAAGACGTCACACAGAAACTGCCACACCACGCCAAGCTTCGCGTGTCAGTTTCTGTGTGGCGTCATCATTACCCAGCCACGCTCTCTGTTTGACCAGGCCTTTGCCTAACCTAACCTAACCGGCTCCTGATTTTTGTCGCTGACCAAATATTAAGTTTGCTAATCAATTAGTTCCTAATTATATGTGGTCAACGAGTGATTATAAGAGGAACAAGATCTTATAGCAAACTAAAGCATGTCTCATCTGATGGAACGGCACAACTATCACCGTTTCTGGGTAAAAATCTAGTCTCGAGTTTACTGAGAATTTTTATATAAAAAATTCTAACACACGACCTCCGGTTCCAACCTAGTGAAACCTCGATCCACGGCCGAAAACAAACACCTAGGTTTATTTTTTTTACCTACTTCATATACAGGTACCACATCCATATGGCTGTTCAACAGTATGGAGGTTAGTTCTGGTTGCAGACCCTCCCATGTCATCACCACCACTGGTTTATTGGGCACAAACTCATAAACGACTATTGGCAAATCTAATAGGCTTGCTTGTTTCTTCAAGAACTTAACACAATCGCCTGAAAAACATAAGGTGTTGATTATCTTATAATGCTTAGTGCTTGTATTAGGATAAATGGAGCGTTCACAGACTGGTTTGGCATCTCCAGAGGTGTTAGACAGGGTTGTGTAGCGTCTCCATGGCTGTTCAACCTATACATGGATAGTTGTTTGACAGATTTAAAAGGGAGTGAGTGGGGATTGAAAATGAATGAGTTGCCTGTCAAATGTCTTCTCTACGCAGATGATCAAGTTTTGCTTGCATCGTCGGCGGAAGAGTTGCAAGACATGGTAACTATGATGAATGGAGCATATAATATGAAAGGGATGAAAATTAATGTAAGCAAGACGAAAGTAATGGTTTTTGAAAGAGATGCAGATGTATCTGAGTGTAAAGTAAAGATAGGACATGAAAGTATTGAACAGGTGAATGAGTTTGTTTATTTGGGAAGCATGTTTACAAGAGATGGTAAGATTGACGAAGATGTGGAAATAAAGTAAATGGTGCTTTGCATGCGGTTGTGGCTAGCCGGTCGATGTCCAAAAAGGCACGACTGGCTGTCCATAATGGTGTGTACATACCTACGCTTATGTATGGAAGTGAATGTTGGTCGTGGCAGAAGAGGCATGAGTAGAATAAATGCCGTGGAAATGCGTTCCTTGCGAAGTATGTGCGGTGTAACTTTGAATGATAGATTGAGAAATGAAGAGATTAGACAAAGTTGCGGTTCAAAAGATGATGTAGTGACAAAAATTGAAAGGAGTATGCTTAGGTGGTTTGGCCATGTTGAGAGAATGAGTGAACGGCGATTAACAAAAGGAATTTATAAGGCGGATGTTAATGGGAACGCTGGTAGAGGACGTCCTAGAAGGACATACATCGATGTTATTGGTGATGTTCTTCACAAAGGTCAGGTGCGTAGTACTCTCAACCGGCGTGCGTGTATGACAAGATGTATGAATGTGGATGAAGCGAAAGGGGTATGTAAGAGTCGTAGCATGTGGCGTTCTATAGTTTCTGCCTACCCCCATGGGAAAAAGGCGTGAGTTTATGTATGTATGTATGCTTATTAAACTATATAATTGCTGCTAAGCCGAAACTGCTAATCTGACTACGAATGGTAGAATGGTTTGTCAATGGCTGCAAATAAGACGATTTGCGGAACTCATAAAGCCTATCCAGATGAGGCGTTTTACGCGCGAGTCGAGTCTCGCGTAGCGAATCGATGAACGGAATGTATCGGAATTAAAATCATTCGATTGGCTACGCAGGACTCACTCGCGCGTAAAACGCCACTACTGAACGTAATATTAGACTCAAGTTCCACCTCACTTGCATGCAGGGTTACTATCCCGGGCCAAGCTACTAACAAGGAAAGCTCCCCCGGTGTCCGGCTCCAATTTGATTCATTTTAAGATATTTTGCAGAACATTAAAAAATAACCGAAATGTATTTTTTTTATGTGTCCAATTTCATTTTTAGTGAGTGAAATCGCCTTTCCAAATAGATATTTTTAGAAGGGGACACCTGAGGGCTTTTCCTTGTAAGCCTCGTAGGTTTTGACGCCCGACAAATGGCTCGATAATTTTGGCATTTAACTACCTTATTTGCCTAAATAGGCCATGCATGGTATGTGGCGATGTTAAGAGACTTGTGACTAATTAAGAACTGTACGAATCGTACGATCTGCCAGGTTAAGCTGCTCTTGTCGTCACTACGTGGATGGGCGACTCATTGATTACACATCAAGACCCCTCTGTGACTCGACAAAGCATGTTAAACCATAGGTCACGGATTTTATACAAATACCTATGACAGTCGCTTCAGGTAGTTAAATGCCCGAAATTCTGACAACCAGTCTAACCTTAGGATATCGGCATAGTCCAGAAAATGGGCTGTGGAGTCTGATAGCAGTCACTCCCGCATAAAATACTAGTATTTAGCCGCATCTGGAAGCCGACCTCAACATAGTTGGAGAAGGTTAGGCAGAACACAACGATAAGCGATGCATAGAAGCGTTACCCGCAAATAACTGCATTTTCCCTGCTCAATCCACCAGAAACCAGATTCAGGCAGAGCTGTATTCGTCATCATCTCCCTGCCCTTATCCCACACTAGGCGGGGTCGGCACAACATATATATATTCCTCTTCCATTCTCCTCTATTAACCGTCATCTCAGTACTCACCCCTTTCTTATCCATATCATCCTTCACACAATCCATCCATCATTTCTTTGGCCTATCTCTTCTTATATATCCACCCACATTCATATTTAATACTCTTCTAGCGTCATGACATTCTTCCCTCCGCATAACTTAAGTACCGTACATATATCCATTGATTGTAGTATCGTGGTTTATTTACATACAGATTGTTTTGTTTACTCGTTTCCCCCCTAAAACTCACCATAGTCAATATCAGGATGGACACTCGGAATTTTCAAATATTCTCTAAACCTTTGTATGACCTCATTGTTATCCCATTTAGTACTCATGATAACGTCACACGTTCTGTTTTTAAAATTCACTTTTGTAATATCTATATTATTTGAAGATTTTTTTTATTTGATAGGCACTACACGCGTGACATTCGTCCCATTTATAAAATGATACTAAATTACTAAACGTGTTTGTAATTTTATTTATCTGTGGTTTTATTTGTATCCCGCAGTTAGATTAGTTGTTTTATCGTGCGTGTACTACGAGTAGAATATCACATACACATTTTGCACTCTATGTATATATTTTCCTAAGGATGCTGTTATATCACTAATTTAATTTAAGATTGCCGCGTTGGTCTGTTGGTGGCAAGCGAGACTGTTGATCGTGAGGTCCTGGGTTCGATTCCCAGATCGGGCAAAGTGTTATTGGGTTTTTCCATGTGGAATTCCTCAGTAGCAGCCCGGTGTCATGGGACAGGTGTTACCGTACAGGTCTACCAAACCCTTCGGGGAATACAGGCGTGATGTTATATTAGGTTGTTTATTGAAGATAATTTGTAATTTTATAGTTGCAATTACATACATTTTCATTCTGATATTTATGTGTTGTTTGACGACATGTTTGGTGCAGTGGCTGAGCGATCGGCTTCTGCGCAACGGGTCGTGGGTTCGATTCCCGCACGGAACAAATATTTGTATGGCCTACAGATAATTGTTTCGGGTCTGGATGTTTGTGCGTGTGAAGATTTGTGTCTGTAAACGCACCCACGACACAGGAGAAATCCTAGTGTGGGGCAACGTTTTTGTTTGAAAAAAAAAACCATGTATACAATATAAACGTAAGTACATATTATATCAATGAATATAAATCTAAAGTACTTACATAACTTACTGTACCTATGTTCAAAACATATACAAGGTTAGTCGGAAAGGAGGTACTAACCTGAAGGGTATTAAAGTACCCATAATAAGGGATAAATTTTGTTCTACAACTTTCCCCAAAACTCAATAACTAGTTTAAGAGAAATAGTTTTGCAAAGATTTCGTAAAAAATATGCTAAAATCTATCTGTCCATAGCTATGATCAGCTGTTTTCATAATTTAGGTCATATTTGGGGTCACGAATTATAAAATTAACTTTATAAATTCATAACTAAAGCAGGTATGTTTTTTTTTTTGCAAAAACTAAATTAAAAATCTTTTTTTATGCAAATAAAAATTTACGAAATTTGAAATTTTAACACTTTCTTTAAAATAGTCATCAGTGATACTTTACATGGCCCGCGGCTTAGTACCCCATTTGGTTCCGACTAACCTTGTATATATACTGGCCTGCAAAAATAAGTATCACACTTTTAAAATTGCAATAACTTTTTAGGTACACAAGATATATTTTCGAAACAAAAAGGACTCAAAAAAGAGTTTAACTTTGTTACTATAGTTTCAAAGAAAGCTGATAAAAATTGCTATAAAACGTTTTTTATTTTAAATCTCTAACTTCTATAGTTTAGAAAAAATTTAAATTTTAAAAGTGTGATACTTATTTTTGCAGGCCAGTGTATAAAATATAACACCCCTCTTTATTGTCGGGGGTTAAAAACACGTGCCTGGAACAGTGGGGATATCTTACCGGGATATCCAGCGCTGCGGCTGGTTGGCTGCTGGCATTGTTTTTATATTGGTATAAAAACTTACATAAACTAACTATAGATTAATAAAAGCTTACATAATATAAGAACAAATATAAATAAATAATAATAAAATAGCATTGAATGCGAATTATTGTTCTGTGATGCGTGTGATTCACTCATATTGACAATCATTGACCAAATCATTGACATAAGTTTACACGCGCTCGCGCACCAGACCGTATTTCTACCAATGATACTGACCTTTATTATAAGTCTAATAGAGGTTAGTGACCAATCAGTACTTCTACTGCTGTAGGTCGTGGCAACCTTTGCTCGGGTGATGGGCGTCGCGTCACATCGACAGCAATCAACATATTTTTGCCACCTCTCGTCGGTCGAAACGCAGAATCCACCCGCAATACCTTGCATATTTAAAATGTACAATATATCTGCCTAGCTTTTTCCCAACTATGTTGGGGTCAGCTTCCAGTCTAACCAGATGCGGCTGAATAGCAGTACTTTACACGAAGCGACTGCCATCAGACCTCCGCAACCCAGGTACTGGGTAATGCCGATATCCTATGGTTAAACCAGTTGTCACTTTTGGGCTTCTGACTTCCCGTAACGACTGTCATAGGTATTCGTATAACACACGGGACCGACTGTTTAACGTGCTCTCCGAGGCACGGAGGGGTCTCGATGTGTAACGAACGGTCACCCATTCACGGACTAACCGCGGCAAGCGCAGCTTAACCTCGAAAATTGTATGATCCGCGCGGTTGTTGCGGATAAGCCACGTGCCCCTCATATCAAAAAAATAAATATATTTATATATTTAAAATGTACAATAGGTACGTTACCATTTTTAGTACTGCCAGTTTTGATGAGAGACTTTTGTATGAGATTAGAGATTAGTATGAATATGAAGGACATAAAAATAACAAAACATCACATCACGCCTGTATTCCCCAAAGGGTTGGTGATAGGTGTATAGTAACACCCTCATTTCGCCGTTATGTTTAAGTCAAGGCTCCGGGTTGCTTTTGAGGAATTCCACGCGGAAAACCCCAATAGTACTTTACCCAACCTGGGGATCGAATCCAGGACCTCACGATCAGCAGTCGCGCTTACCACCACTAGATCAACGAGGAAGTATTTTTGGGGACCACCAACAACACCACCTGGGGATCACATCATCGGGATAGACATAGTGGGTATTCGTTGCGTTACACGAATACCTGTCTAAAGACTCATTTACACGGAACAAGTTTCGGAACAAGCAAGTCTCATGCTATCTCTGTTTTTGTCGGAGAGAAAGACAAAGGCAGATTGAGTCTTGCTTCGAGAAACTATCCTCGTGTAAATCAGCCTTCATGTTGCAGCTATTTTTTTTTACAACTTTCCCCCACACTTGGATTTCTTCTGTATCGTGTGTGCTTTTACAGACACAAATCTTCAGTTGCACAAACGCCCAGACCCGGAACAACTATATGTAGGCAATACAAATATTCGTAACGTGTGGCAGAAACCAATCGCTCAGCCACTGCACCAAACATGTCGTCAGAATTTTAATTTGATCCTTAACCTCATATACCTAAACGCATAATATTTACATTTGTTTCGCCGCTCAACCATATTTACGTAAACCAAAACACAAATATTATGTTATACTTAACTCAATCATACACTTTCAACCGTCAACGTTAGCAATATTGATTAGTAACGTGCTAAGTTCATTAACCTCTTGTGTAGTCTTGCAAGCAAAGGAACGTTCTAGACTACAGCATATACTTAGCACACTTCATGTTATGTACTTATGAATAAAGTTTACTTAGGGTATCTTGTAGATATTTTAGTGACAAAATGTTGACTTATTACAGTACAGTAAGTAAACGAATAAAATACATAAGTATCTACATACATACCTACCCACATATAACATAACATAACATCACGCCTGTATTCCCCGAAGGGTTGGGCAGAGATGCAGAGGTAATATAGTAACATCCTCATTTCGCTGTTATGTTTAAGTCCCATGTAATAGGGGGCGAGCCGATTGCCATAAACCGGGGACAAATCCAAACTCCGGGCTCATACTGAGGAATTCTTCACGGAAAAACCCAACCTACATATTATTATTATAATTGCCTTACAATCACCGAAGGCATAGGTACATAGGTGGTTTCCTATTGCAGAAGTCTCTACACCCACGTTTCGCCTCTTGTATTAAGTCCCACGTAATAGGTTGCGAGATTATTGCCATTTTCCGGGCACAATTATGGTGCCATTTCCTGCTATGACTCGTTTACCCGGCGACGGAGGAGGATTGTATTCTTAATCCATCCCCCCACTGACTAAAATACGTTAATTTACCTACTAACTACTAACGGCCGCCGCTGCTGTGGGTGCCGCCCGCTCGCACCAACCTGCTGCAGCACGCGCCGCTAACGCGAGCGCTGCTTACACTCAATATGCTGTCACAACAGATTGACTGCTTCAACTGTACTCTGAGTGAATTCACACGGGCCGCATTTTGTAAAATCACTCTTGATTCATTGTAAATTAATTAATTGTTGTATGCTATTATAACTACACTATTGTATTAGGTAAGCCTGTGATGATAGTTGTACTTGTTTAAATAAATAAATAAAAATAAATAAAACTTACTTCAAGCCTATAACTTACACAGCGCGACAATTTTGTCGTCGCATTATGTCGTGCTGAGGCGAGGTGATGTACGGCTTATCTCGTCTGTGTCGGAATAAGTGAAGAAGGTGATTATGAGACGAGGAGCACCACCATTCTCCTACTGATAATAAAATATTGCGATCACCAAATCAATTTGCAAAATGATTACCTAAGTTCATATTCCCTTCAAATCGTTCAATGTAGCGGTGCACGCGGTCTGTGAATGATGATCATCGCTACTTTAACGGGGTGGGCAGCATGCCAGCCAAGTTGTGCCAATACAAACTTTGTTGGCACCATTTATTATGGTTCGCAGAACCTGAGGAGCCTGGGAAAATTATGATACTTAGAAAATTATAGCGTTATGGTGCGTCCAGACCTGACGAACGCGCCGCGAATGCGTCGCTCGCGCGCAGCTCGCGCGCGGCGCGCAGAGCTTTGTACGAACATGAAATGCACGCGCGCCGCTCGCGAGCGGCTCGCGAGCGGCGCGTGAGAAGCGCGCAAGCGGCGCATTCGCGGCGCGTTCGTCAGGTCTGGACGCACCATTAGGATGCTTTTTAATTTTCAAAGCGTGCTTACGTGTATGTTCTGCTGATAATTTGCCGGCATTTGATTGGGGTAGTGTAGCTCAAATAGGGTTGAGTTGCATGATCAGTCGGGAAGGGTCAGTTCAAAACCCTTAACATAACTCTACACCGTACACACAGCTGAAAAATGAGTTGTCCGGACGTTTAAAACTATATCGTCGCTTAAGTTCTAACACCGCGTAACTCAAAATAGTTAACTTTTCAGGAGAGCAAAAAATAGATTTTTTCTACTTATCATATACCTAATTGTTTTTAATCTAAAATATTCTTGTTTATTTTGTTTTTTTTGACGGAGCATTTTCGCAACACGATCCAGTATGTAACTCACCTGACTTACACGCTGTTTTAGCTGTTTACATAGCTTGATGGAAAAAATATTACATATGCGTTGGATTTTGTTTTTGGAATAACGCGTTGCTATTGGATCTAACCATTGATTGTGATTGGTCAAACGATGCGTTTTTCAATTACCTAGCGAATGACGTGCGTAACTCAAAACTACTATTTCTCGAGTTACGCGGTGTTAGAACTTAAGCGACGATATAAAACAATGAGGCAATGACTTTAAGTTTGTAGCTACCTAGGTAACGCCGAAGTCAACTAGTATAGTGACTTGTATAATTATTGAAATGCAACCTATTTACAAATTCAATATTTCCGTGCCGTTGAAAAATATTGGTCACACATTTTTCATAATCCCATTATAGTCCTCAAAGCTCTGAAAGTGTGTTTCGGGCATACGGGAATATCAACAAGCTTCTCAAAATTTTATCTGAAATTTCCAGACTGATCTGATTCATCATAAAATACCACGATGGAAAAGAAACGTGTACCGTAGTTATAATAAAAATAACTGATCTATGGTAAAACAAAAGCAAGCGCAAGCGCCTATAAAATAGTTAAGAGCTCAACTTACGTTTACGCGATATGCGGAGCAGAAAAAAATCGGCGCTATTATCAATGTTATAAATGAAATATAAAAAAAGAAAGGCGCTACTGCAAAAACGAAGCTCATACGAACTTCAAAACTAAAAAAATAAACAAAAGAACATGTATTTTTTAAACAAAACGGTACTTTTCTGTACACAGGCAATACCAGTTTAAGAAAAAAAATGAGAGAAGAGGCTTTATTCAACCAGCAGCGGTATTATACGCTTGTTAATAACATCAATAATGTCACGCAAATATTCATACATAATTGATTTTCCTTACATTACTGTAAACCAGTAAGCAGGCGTTCAATTTTACGTTCATGCTGAGTTAATTGTTGAATAATAATAAAAACAGTTTGGTGCGTTTATTATCTAATATTTTATCAACATACAAAACAGTAGGTATTTACATGATGACGTAGTTTTTTCATGTTCCACTGACATTTTATACAATATAATAAACACTAGAAAAGTCAATCTGCAGTGCAGGAACTGGAAACATTTACTAAGAATTATTTTTCTATTCAAACAATTAAATAAATTTAAATTAAATAGAAAAAAATGTATGCTTTAATATTTTCCATGGCCCTACCATGACATCTGAGCACTAGCATGAATGAAACGGAACGTATAGATACAGAAATCGGCGCGAAACCCTCCTACGCGGGCCTTTCAAAAATCGTCACATTCGCGAGTTACGTTCCATACCGCGATCGGCCGCGCACCTTTCGCCGCACGCCGTCAACACTGATTTAAAAAAATAACAATTTAAATTTCGAACAAACAAAAGAGAAGCTTGCATTAAGAAAATTCTTATTTTTTTGGCTAAATCGATTGTATTCTCGACCGTTTTATTAGTATTGTTTATTTTGATTTAAAAAGAAATAAGTGTTTGTGAAAATGGTTCGCAAAATCAGTGGACTCCTGTGTTGCCTCTGCGTTTTCGGCATTTCATTGAGTGACAGCGCTATATCAGCTGATAGCGTAAGTACATAACAACCCTTGCATACAATAGCAAATTTTGGTGTAAGTTTGCCATCCATTGAACTAGTGAAACGAATAAATCCGATGTGTAAACGTCTTTAATTTTTTTTATTCGCAATAATAACTAATTAAATTGGCTGCCAGTAAATTCAATTATAACAAACACAGGAACTTATTTTTTCAATTGCATAGGATGCAGTTTGATTACGCACAGCAATTTAATTATGAACTTACTTTCGATTGTCCGTGATTTACAGTTAAACAGACAATAAATCCTGTAAATGAAATCAATGAATGTACATTATAAGTGTCTGTAAATGCATTTTATGTACGTGGTATTCATATGTAGTATGGAAAAAAGAGGTTTTATTGGTAACCAGCATCAAACCAAATCATTTTACTGTACTAAAACCAAAATTATATAAAAATCAAGAGCCGTGCGTTAGTCTCGCTAAAACTCGAAAATGGCTCGACCGATTTGAATTTTTGTTTTGTTCGCATCAATACTAGGATTGTATAGAAAAAAAGAAATAAAGAAAAATTTAAAAAACGTTAAGTTCTACAACCTCTGACTTATTTTAAAATAAAACTTATTCCTAAAATTATTTTTCATAGCTTTGTATCTAAATAGTTTTTAATCTTATTTTAATTATAAAACTCGCAGTAAAACTTGTATGACCTCAGTTTGGCACATAATACTGCTCTAGTTTCTAGCTCGGCCTTGAGTATTGAATGTAACTTGTCATACTGGTGGACACTATTATTACGAACGACATATCTATAGGTACTATGTAATAATAAAAATACTGTATGTACAGAGTTTTTGTTCCTTGTAAGTATGTAGCTACTTTTATAATCCTGTTTTGTATAGAGCCTTGTAAATTTTGCTGTCTTCATGTAGAATGCTCTATAAGAGGAAATAGGGCGAAAATAAATATCTATATTGATTAAACGTACCTTTTTCTAATACCTACCTAAGTATTAATTAAATATAGAATAAAAAAGGTCTTATGAAAAGCCAGATTCATAAAATATATAGGCCAAAAATATCAAAGAAGATCTACTTCCTAAGCTTTTCTAATAAAATTTAATAAAATTAATTTATGTGTTCCAAAATGATCGAAATAGGTAGATAAATAAAATTAAGTAATGATACAATAATAATATTTCTATTAAAGAAGTTTCTACTTCATGTTTAGATACGCCGTCAATCCAAAGAAAACCGGTGTCACATACTACATGATACATATTCAAAGGTACTTAGTACCATGCAGGTAAAGCGTATAGTACCTAACATGAACCTTGAATGGGTGAGACCTGATTAGTTTTACAATTAAAAGCACAACATCTAACTCTTTAAATAAAATAAAACATTCAATTGCACGTTGATACTTTTTTGACACTAATGGCCAAATACTCAAACGCTACTCAATTTTAAGTTGTAGTTAAGTCTAGTGCTGTCGCTGTCATCTTAAGGCAAGTGACAAGGACAGCACGAGTCTTACGGGCAACTTAAAATTGAGTAGCGTTTGAGTATTTGGCCATAAATCATTAAAAAACTTAAATACCTGCTACAGCGCAAACAATAGCATTTTATCTAGATCAATACATAATGTATCTAATAGTATTTTGTTCTGAGAAATACCCATGCTGTGTTAAACGTATGAGCGAAATATAATTGTTTTTTTCTTCAATACAATCAATTGATCTTATAGTCTTGAGACATGCTTGAGATGTCAGAACTAGATTACCAACCACAAAAAACAGTTCTACAATAATATTTCCAACAGTCACAGATTAATAGTTTTTTAAGCTACGAACAGTTGTAGTACTAGCTATCCTGCTCTAAATAATCTACTTAATAAATCTCTAAGGCTGGACATCTACCAGAGCTGTGCGAGGAAAATGTGCGCTGCGAAAATGTGTATCGAGGATGTGTAAAGGCGTGACCCTTTCCACCAGAGCTGTGCGAGGAATAGGTAATGTGTAATGCGTAATGTGTTAATGTGTACAAATGAGCCGTGCGAGGATAGCATTCCTCGTAACACATTCCTCGCAACACATTCCTAGCAACAAATTCCTCGCAACACATTCCTCGCAACACATTTCTCGCTTGTTTTGTATGAACAAAAACCTCGCACTACTAGACCCATATCCACCAGAGCTGCGCAGAGCGAAGCTAGGTAAATGAAGTGAATCTATTGGTGCTTACAAAACACATTCCTCGCTACGCAGCTTAGCACAGCTCTGGTGGATGCTCAGCCTAATTCTCGGACTTACGGACAACGTACAGCTTAAAATGTTGGGTCTACAACCATGAAATTTTGCACATGAGTTCCGTAGACAAGGTTAGTCGGAAAAGGGGTATTAAGCCGCCGGCCACTTAATGTATCACTGATGATTGTTTTAAAGAATGTGTTAAAATTTCAAAATTCGATTAGAAAAATCCCATTCAAAATGATTTTTAATTTTGGGTTTTTCTAAAATTCTTCAGCCCTGCTTTAGTTACGAATTCAGAAAATGAAGCTTCTAATCCGTGATCCCAAATATGATCTAAAATGTAAACACAGCTGATCATAGCTGAGGATAGATAGATTTTGCGTATTTTTATGAAATTTTTGAACAGCTATTTTTCTTAAACTAATGACTTTTGAGGAAAGTTGAGGAACAAAAGTTATCCATTAGTATAAGTACTGTAACACCCTTTGGGCTTAGTACCCCCTTTCCGACTAACCTTGTATAACGTAGGTGAGCACTAAGAAAGGATTTTTTTTATTTATTCATCCCCTATGGAGGTTAAATATCCGGTAACCAATAACGTACCATACATAGCCAGCTTAGGGTTGCCTAAAATACTATCCAACCCATAATGGCAAGCCACAGTTACGCTAAATACTATTTAAATGAATGAATAGTATTATATGGAATGGCGATTTTCCCCACAAAATTTTAATATAGGCCGATAAAAAATACGTGTCGGTTATTTTTCAATGCTCTGTAATATATACTAAAACGAATCAAATCGGAGCCGGACACCTGGAGACATTTCCTTGTTAGTTTAATTCAGGTTTACGGCGAAATATACCTAACCTTTTTTGTACAAAAATAATATTTTATTTATTTCTAAAGTTCCAAGACGAACGAACTTTTTCCGATGATATTTGCTAAACATTGTTTTTTCTTTTTATATCTGTATTTGAAATCACAAATTATTCTAATATATTCAGAGACCCGTTTAATTAACAATGAAACCGAAGGAAACACGCATAATGCAACGTTTATGCAAACTTAACCAATATCAGGTGTCGTCAACAATTGGTGCATGGAAGTGAAACAAGGTGAAAGTGTTCAGTCAACGCACTCAAACTGTTATGGCATATGCTAATTATGGAGTACTCATTACTCATTTTGAAAGCAAGGCAATTAGAAATGTAGGTAATGAGTTATCTGGTAAGGTAATATTCTGAAGAAACAATAGATATTGTTATAGATACTATTGTAAGAAAGTAATGGCTTTTGTTATGCTTTCACGATAAAATGGATTAACCGGTTACGATAATTTTTGTTTTGGCTGTAAAGGCGACTTTCTTGGTTACGGTGAATAAAGTAAAAGGTGTTTCAGTAAGAAATCATGAATCTGAATAAAAATATGCAAATATTCGGAAAACGACAGAGTTCTTATATTTGAATTATTATAATACCGTGTTATTTCGATTACCTACTTATTTGACCGTCCCTTCACTTGTCGTTGGTTGGTATTTGTTTGAAGGTTTTATCAGAATTGTAGGTACCAATATAATTTACAGTTGTAACTATGATAATACATATACCGTGTGTAAACGAAATTATGTAGTTCCTTCAAACCTCGTGATATACTGCTGGCATAAATTCACCCTGCACGGGATACATTTGGATTCAACAAACAAAAAATTACAAGAACTAAACATGTGCTCTTAACGTGAGGCATTTTAGCGCCCCGAGTTAAATGACCGCGCGGCGAGCGATAGCAGCAGAATTCACTCGAGGCGCTAAAATGCCTCACTTTAAGAACACATGATTACTTCTAGTAATATTTTTTTTATTGAATCCAAAAGTATCCCGTGCGTGTTTAATCTATGTCAGCAGTACACTGTACATCACGAAGTTTGAAGGAATTATAATTATGATTTCGTTACACCCTGTATAATAATAACACACCGAATCGTAAAATTATGGTTCACAGTTTCACACAATCGTTTCAGAAAAATATAGGAGAGTTGATTTATACTGACTGATATAAATGTAATAAATTGACCTGCTTATAACTTGATCATGTTACACACATTTCTCGGCATAATTACTCTATAAACAGATTCAGAGTTTCCCTTTAAAAAGTACGACGTACGGTTAGTTATATAATGATGTTGCCCCAATGCCGGCTGTGGCCTCCTTATTACCGTGGTAATCTCCAAACCGCGCTACAAATCAATTACATTACACCACAGACTAAATAGCTGCAGAAGATTTAAACAGTTTGCTAATAGAGGCTTACACACACATTATGTGCACAGGGGTTCATAGTCTAAACTGCACTTGCAAGAATACACGCACTCTTTCGCTTAGCATCGTAACTGAGTCAGTTAGTTCTCCTGCATTATACAGGGTTTAAACGAAATCATGCAATTCCTTTAAACTTCGTGATGTACCTACTGCTGACGTAGATTAACCCTGAACGGAATACATTAGGATTCAATATTTTTTTTTACAAAAAGTAACCATGTGTTCTTAACGTGAGGCATTTTAGCGGCCCGAGCATATTGCGCTGCTATTTGCCGCGCGGTCATTTGTCTCGGGGCGCTAAAATGTCTCACGTTAATAAAACATGTTTACTTTTTGGTCATTTTTTTTGTTGAATCCAAATGTATCCCTTGCATGGTTAATCTATGTCAGCATTACATCACGAGGTTTGAAGGAATTACACGATTTCGTTTACACCCTGCATAAATTGGATGTACTCAGTCGTTTTAACTTGGTATATATATATACGTGACATAATTTCGCTGGCGACAACCGAAGGTTTGACATCTCTGACGCAACAAGACAGCCAATAGAATATTATAATGTCAGTTTGTTTACAATTTCCAGGTTATTATTAATATATTTTATTAAAGGAAATGATTGTATGATTATGTACTTTGATTATATATGTCTAGTAGAAGGGACCAGGCTTGTATAGAGTTGTTCGTATTATTGGATCTAGGTTTATGCTTAGAATAGTACTACTCGATCGAATAAAATAAGAGTCATTTTCCGGTGAAATCAAGTGCAGCTGGATATCAGTAAATATCTTATACGGAGCTGAATACCGGTATTCTATTAAATAATACGCAAATTATTACCAATTTATTTGCCCGGAATTCATCGTAAAACAATAATAACAAATTGCTGACACCGTTAATCGATTAAAATCTCGCTTTTACGTCAGTCAAATCGATTTTATGTTCCATGGCTATTGGCGAAATTATTAAATCAATCAAATGTTATTCCTAGAGCATTTCTTATTAGATTGCCTTAATTGAGAGAAGATAAAAGTCTGACCTTGATGGTTTATGTTACACAAGTAATCGGAGATCAATAGACTTTGTAATTTATTTCTCAATTTTGTCATATTATGCCAAGAATAATATGAAAAAAAAACGAATACTTCCAAAGTGGTCCACCAAACAAAAAACACACTCACGTGTCAGGACATGAGTGTGGACTTTGGTGAATCTTCTTTACATAGTATAAAACAAAGTCGCTCCCGCTGTCTGTACGCTTAGATCTTTTAAAATACGCAAAGGATTTTAATGCAGTTTTCAGCAATAGATAGAGTGATTCAAAAGGAAGGTTTATATGCCCCACATTAGTATCTACATTGCACCTGTATACATTGCACCGCGGCGGGTCGCTAGTCTTGAATAAATGAATGATTGTGTGGCCTGCAAATCAGACAATATTTTATGCAACTAGGCTTGATAATTATGCTAGCAACGACTCCCTTGTTGGTCTAGTGGTGGCAAGCGCGACTGCTGTTCGTGACGTCCTGGGTTCGATCCCCAGGTCGGACAAAGTGTTATTGGGTTTTTCCGTGTGGAATTCCTCAGTAGCAGCCCGGAGTTTGGATTTGTGCCCGGTTAGTGGCAATAGGCTCGCCTCCTATTACATGGGACTTAAACATAACGGCGAAATGAGGGTGTTACTATACACCTCTGCCCAACCCTTTCGGGGAATATAGGCGTGATATTATGTATGTAAGTAGGCTTGATAACTATGCTAGCAATGATCACCATTCATAAGTCAAACACGTCAAGACAAATAAGGAACTGCAAAGGTCGTCACTGCAAGTGATGGGCCAATCAGCTGCCAGTCCTTTAACAATATACGATAACCAATATAAAATATGTAGGTAAGTAGGAAAGACAGCAGTGATAGCCTAGTGGTGTGACCGTCGGACTGTCAAGTCATAGGTCTCGAGTTCGAACCCAAGACACACACCTCTGACTTTTCGGATTCATATGCGTATTACTTAATTAGCATTTGCTTAAAAACGGCGAAGGAATACATCGTGAGGAAACCGGCATGCCTGAGAGATATTTCTCGACGGCATGTGAAGCCAAGTCAGAGACCCATGGGCGACATAAACTCTGACACCAGGTTAGTCACTAACCACACGAAAAGAAGAAGAGTAGGAATCTAAATCTAGGCTAGCCAAAGAATACGACGGCTCTTCACGGCATTTTCATGTCCAAATCCTAAAAAATATCGAAGTCAACATTAAATCTGATACCGAATCTTATTCAAATACCGTTTATGAGTAACCTGAGGTTTAAAAATGTCTTGTAAGTCCGTCACCGCAGCCCACACAATGCCTTATAAAGCGTGCAGATAGTCTACTTAGCAAGGCCGCACCCACTCGGCCCGAGGTGACTGATTCACATACGCCTTTTGTTAGAGAATTTATACGAAAATGTAATTTAAGTACAATTGCCTGTTAGTTTACAATTTTAAGGATTTCAGCCTTAGTACAAGATCATAAGATCTAGAAGATTTTTTTGGAAATTGTAGAATCTGCCTCGATCTGCCTCGTTGGTCTTGTGGTGCCAAGCGCGACTGCTGATCGTGAGATCCTCGGTGTGATCCCCAGGTCAGGCTGTTATTGGGTTTTTCCGTGTGGAATTCCTCATTAGCAGCCCGGAGTTTGGATTTATGCCCGGTTGATGCCAATAGGGTCGCCCCTATACGCCTCTGCCCAACCTTTCGGGGAATACAGGCGTGATGTTATGTAGAATCCGTCATATATTGTAAATAGAATGATGGGATTCAAATCGTTTTGAGACACCAAGAACAACTCGGCGCAATTTATGATATGAAACTTATCTCCATTCAGTCTGCCCAAATGTATCATTCAAAAAATTACTACAAATAAGTAAAACAAATAACCAGTCATTTAGTAACGCCTTGAATACGCAAAAAGGGTAAATTATCTATAGACCGTCATCCGGAAATTTTTGCAGGAAACAATCTTAAGACAATGTAAGTTGCATATTGACAGTGCATTACTAACAATAGAGGTGCCCTCACCAGGGCCATAATCAGCAGTCGACTTCTAGGTGCTGATAATGATTTATTTATTTATTTAACTAAATATGATTAATGATCCTATCACACCTTAACTTCAATTCTGAATAATGATGATGTTAAACGTAGTTAAGCTATACTTAGATTACAAAACTACAATTAGCATAAACAACGTGCGTGTGAACTGAGGGACCACGCTGGTATTTCGCAAAATAAAAATCGTAGGATTTAGTAGTAGACTTAAAACAATTGTAGAACAAATATGGGAATTTGTAAACAAATATATTAAAAACTACAGCCCTTAAAGTGCGGTCCTTCAGTCCTCACAAACCATCAGCCACATCTCGGAAAGTATCTGAAAAAAAATTAAGGTATTGTGGCTACAGATATTTAGTAAAGAATTTGTAATGATATTTACTGAATAACAGACCAAAAAGCATCAAAGATAATAATTAACTTTTTAACAAAAAAAACCGACTTCAAATTGTCTATCTCCGAAGTTCTTTATCAGATCTTCACCAAATTTAAATGGGACCACTTCGAAAGAATACTCTTTCAGACAAAAAATAATCATTAAAATCGGTTCACAATTAGCAAAGATATAGCGGAACAAACATACAAAAAAAAAAAAACGTACACTCGAATTGAGAACCTCCTCCTTTTTGGAAGTCGGTTAAAAATATACAAATACAAATTCCCATATTTGTTCTACAATTTTTTTAAATCTACTACTTAAATCCTACGATTTTTATTTTGCGAAATACCAGGGTGGTCCCTCAGTTCACACGCACGTGCATAAACATATTAATTCATAACTTGTCTCAAATCCATAAAAAGATAGTTGATATTGCCATTTGCACCGATGTTCCGCTAGTTACATAAGTAGTCGTTCACGCCAGAGTTGCGCGCGCGCCGGCTATTGATCTTAAGTTGAACTTATTGGCTAAGAGCTAGAGTTCAGTCTCTTGCACCACGAGACTCGATAGCTATAATGTATTAGGCAATTAGGATTTAGGATTGGTACAGGTGACACTAGATGTTGTAAACTGGAAAGAGTTATCTAATCAAGACATAATAATAATATAATTGTAATGTTTACCGACAGTCTATAAGCTTCTTACGTCCATTTTGAGACCCAAAATTAATACCCATACTATAAATAATTCTATAATGTCTGCTTCTCAAAATGGTTGTTAGAATGAGTCCCGCGGTACTAAGGAGTTACTTCTCACTGATATGGCCATTAGCCAACAAGTTCGCCGATCCCGAAAGGATCTGTCGACATGTTGGATAGATTATAAGAAGGCCTTAATAGCCAAGAGCCTCGACCAACATCTGATGAAGCTCTCGTTGGGCAGACGGGTCAAGGGCCTGATACAGAAAGCGATACTTCTGGACACGGCCCGTATTGTCAGAAAGTTCCTCTCTCTGAGGCCCTGACCGCCTGTAGCTTGGACCCTGTTCCCGAAGCCGGTGGGCTACTATTTTTTATATTTTTGAATGTTCTTATAATTTTATAGAAATATTTAAAAATGTAATTAGTATGTAAGATCATGAATAAACGGAATAATAATTGTAATATCTTCCTTCTAGCCTTTTATTATCTTGGGGTCAGATTCCAGTCTATCCAAATGCGGCTGAATACAAGTATTTTAGACGGAACGACTGTCATCAGACCTCCGCAACCCAGTTACTTGGCAATGCCGATATCCTAAGGTTAGACCGGTTGTCAGACTTTCGGACTCCTGACTACCCGTAACAACTGTCATAGGTATTCTTATGACACCCGGGACCGACCATCCACGGATTGACCGCAACAACCGCAACTTTACCTCGCAAATCGTATGACCGGCACTGTTCTTAATTAGTCACAAGGCCCTCTATACAGGGTGTAAACCAAATCATGTAATTCCTTCAAATCTCGTGATGTACTTTTGGAGACAATAAAAATAAAATTAAAAGTAGTAAACGTGTGTTATTAACGTGAGGCATTTTAACGCCCCAAGTTAAATGACCGCGCTGCGAGCGACAGCCGCGCAATTCACTCGGGGCGCTAAAATGCCTCACGTTAAGAACACATGTTCACCTCTTGTAATTTTTTTTTTTATTGAATCCTAAAGTTTTCCTTGCGGGTTAGTCTATGTCAGCAATACATCACGAGGTTTGAAGGAATTACATGATTTCGTTTACACCCTGTATAATATGCAATATACCTTCAATCAATCAAGGGTGTTTGTGCATGTGAGATGTATTTCTGATAAAGGAGAAATTAGGGCAGCGTTTAAAAAAAACTGGTAACGTAATCTTAGTTGTCTTTACATAGTCTGCTTAGTTGTCGGCAATAAGATTGACAAGCATATCATTTTGGGACCCAGTGCATAATATCAGCAAGCACATTGGATCACCCGCGCGACGGCACAACCAGTATTCCCAAGGAGGGTTGATTTCAGGCAGGCGGCCTGTCATAAAACAATAAGCCAAACTTCTAACAACATGGATTTATGAAATACATGTTGTGCCGACCCCACCTAGTGTGGGATAAGGGTAGGGAGAAGAAGAAGAATTTTGTTAAGTTAATTATGTTCTCTTTACCTGGCCTATGGGAGTAAAACCATGGCTTATATACTCGTATATCTTAATTAACTGAGGTTTAAAAACACTATATCTGTTGCAATAGTATGTGCGATGAAATAACTCAAAAGATGGAGACGTTCTCAATATTATGCAGGTTACAATGATCAGTAAATCTATACTAATATTATAAAGCTTAAGAGTTTGTTTGTTTGTTTGAACGCGCTAATCTCAGGAACTACTGGTTGGAATTGAAAAAATCTTTTTGTGTTGGATAGTCCATTTATCGAGGGAGGTTATAGGCTATATAACATCACGCTACGACTAATAGCAGCGGAGCATATATGAAAAATGTTGCAAAAACGGGAAAAATGTCCACCCGTGCGAAGCCGGGACGGGACGTTATCAAAGTATCCAATTTAATCGAAGGAAACCGTAGTTTTGTTTCTCTAGACTTAGTTTGCCAACGTCATCAATAACTACACTGGCCTGCAAAAATAAGTATCACACTTTTAAAATTGCAATAACTTTTAAGTACACAAGATATATTTTCGAAACAAAAAGGGCTCAAAAAAGAGTTTAACTTTGTTACTATAATTTCAAAGAAAGCTGATAAAAATTGCTATAAAACGTTTTTTATTTTAAATCTCTAACTTATATAGTTTAGAAAAAATTGAAATTTTAAAAGTGTGATACTTATTTTTGCAGGCCAGTGTAGATGCACTGTTTCGAACAAAATACACGCTTCGCGTCCAGTTTATAAAATTTATATATTATGATGATGATGTTATGTTTCAACAACATTTAATGTTGTTGAAACGCAACATCACGCTTGTATTCCCCGAAGGGCTAGGCAGAGGTGTAAGTAACACCTTCATTTCACCGTTATTTAAGTCCCATGTAATAGGGGCGAGCCTATTGCCATCAACCAGGCACAAATCCAAACTCCGGGCTGCTACTGAGGAATTCCACACGCAAAAACCTAATAACAATTTTCCCGACCTAGGGATCGAACCCAGGACCTCACGATCGCGCTTGCCACCACTAGATCTACGAGGCAGTTATTGAAAGTAGCTAATAATACTGTATTTAAACAATCATGAAAAACAAATTGCCAGTTCATGTTTCCAGCTTGCGTGAAAACATAATTACCTACACACTAATCAAGTTTTCCCTCGATTCCCAGATTTAAACTTTCTACCGGTGCGGTAGTAACTATTTGTATCGCTAAATGCATCCGTTATTTGATAGCAGAAACGTCACTTTATAAAATCAAACAACTTTCTACCTTCGACACATATAAAGGCTGGCTCAGATTGAACCAGTAATCGTCAATGTTTTGTGATTTCACATCGTCGATATCTCGCCTACATACGTCTAACGCCTTGAATATTCATAAGGCGTTGATGGTCATGTAAGAATGAATATTTCATACTAAGTTTTAGTGGCGTTAGGAGTAATGATTCTACAATCTGACCTTACAGCAAGATGTTTATTTAGCAGGAGTGTCTTTTAATTGAAGTTATTTTCTTTGGTAATATTAGTTTCTTCCTTCCATATTATTGTAAGATACTAAACTTAATTGTCTTAACTGACACTGTTATTTTTAACATTGAAACACATCCCATAAAGAAAGAATAAAATATTTTGTAAAATAAATACTATTATCTTCAAGCAACAATTAGTAATTGCTGATTTGTTACGATCATTGTTCAAAAGGTTACAAGCTACATAACAAAAGCATACCTATTGTTTATACAAAAATTGGAGGACACTTATCATACAACTCAGATCTTAAGAAAATTCTTTAAAAACCATAACCAAATTTCTCACAAAATCCATTAAAATGTTGACTAAAATCTGTATCCATTCATAACCAGGCTCTCACGCTTTGCACACAATGTGATCTATTCGTTAGCAACAATCGTTTATGTTTACTATGATGCAACTGGTTGGCCAAACGGGCAATGTCCTAGACCTCTATGCAGTCTAAGTTTACTAACAATTTCAAAATGTATCATTTGCATCCTAATCGTATTATAATTGTTGACTTTATTACTATGTGGAGTAACTTCTAATTTTGTTTCGTCATTATTTCAGCTTACGAAAAAGTTTGCATTACGATACAAATTACCTTTTTTTTTAAATCACTGTAGATATGGATTGCTTGATATGCTTTGGAAATATTTCGAGATTTGGCAAACCAGTCGTTGGCTCATCTGATGGTAAGTGGTTACTGCCGTCTGACCTACCACTCCAAGACGATTGGTGATGCGTTGCCAACCCTAGAAACAAAGTTGAAGCGTCTCATGTGCCTGTAATTTCACCGGCACCTTTCACCCCTCAAACTGGAACACGGTAATGCTTCTTGGCGGTAGAAATAGGTATGCTGCTAATACTTCGCCGGAAAAACTCATTCACAAGGAGTTATACTACTGTTAACACCAAGGTCGATTGCTTATGTGCCATGGTTTCTTTATTAAGTACACAGAGCTAACAGATTTAAGGTAGGGTCATATGACCCGCCGCCCGACTATTAACAGGCCCGAGAAGGCGGTGCGCAGTGTTCCGTGCGCTCCTCAGGAGGACGTGGGGCTAGGCCTCACAGAGGAGAGGTCCGCCGAGGGTTGGCGGACCAGGACCTGCCGGGGTTGCGGTGCATGCTTTTGCGAATCCCGCGACCCCGGCCGAACGGTCAGGAGGAGGAACACCGTTGGTTTTTAGCCGGTAAGAGTCCGGTAGACCCCCTCGCCTTCCCCGGGCGAGGGACATCCATGAGGATTTGCCAACGAAAAAATAGAAATAAGGGTCATCGATATGAGAAAAAAAACACGTATTGGGTAGAGTGCTTTTTGGGTTTCCTAATTATTACTTTCTTCACCCCACGGTGCCTTATCTACAATACTTCTCAATTCTTTGAATAATCGGGTTCATTCAATAATGGCATTAATGTAGCACTTGTCAGCTGTTCCGTCTTATGAATTAATATATTTAAACGTAGTTAGTTATGATATAAAATTATTAACCAATAATATGGTAGGTAAGCAACTACCGTTTACGCATCAACAGTTATTAAGTGACATTGATGCCTTGCACAGTGTGACGACGTTATTATATTTTATACTCGACAAACCGACATTGAAGATTCCACTCTAATAATTTTTGAATGCTAACTTATTTCAGAAATACATACTCACGTGATAGTTATCGTTTTCTCAGGTTTATTTAAATATAACGGTCATTTAAATTAATATTTACGTTAATTAAAGTCCTGTTAATTCAATACTATGGATTTTCATATCGTTTAGAAACTTGATCAATCATTGTTGATAAACTTACAGCCAATATTAACATCACACATACATTTTAAAATAACGAAACGAATGTTAAAGATGAAAACAACTCAAATTTTTAACTGACTTCAAAAAAAAAGAGGAGGATCTCTATTCGAATATGTTTTTTTTTGTATGTTTGTTCCGCGATATATTTGCTAATTGCGAACCGATTTTAAGGATTTTTTTTTTTAAAGAGTATTCTTTCAAGGTGGTCTCATTTAAATTTGGTGAAGATCTGATGAAGAACTTCGGAGGTACACAATGGAACTCTTCAATAGATAACAGCAAATCACATCAAATCACAGAAATAACAAGTAATATTTTTTAGAATTTTCTTCATACTTACAAAAAAATTAAAAAAATCAAGCAATAACCTCGCTTATCCGTCTAACGAAACTGACAGTTAGGAAAAGGTTAATGCAGAAGATGATAGTCCCACGCTCTATGCACCCACATAAAACAATCCTTGACATACCACACCACTGGCGTAGCAAACGGTCATTCAATATCCGATTATTACCTATAATCTTTTGTTTTCCGATTGGTAAAACAATGGACAAAAAGCTGAGGTTGTTTCATTACATTGTGGCACGAGCACTCAATGACCATGTCTAATCTCCTGTATCAGTGCCAAAAATGTACACTGTGTAGATTTTTATTTATTAAAAGAGAAATGTCGCTCGAATGCACCCGGCTAGGTGGGCAAAGATCGTCACTCACTGGACGCCTGAAGGAGGACGTCGTCTTCGAGGTCGGCCGCGGCGTAGGTGGCGTGACGATCTAAACGTGTTTTCGGGGTTAGCATGGATAGAAATGGCACAAAATCGGTTTAGAAGGCAAAAGCGGAGGCCTTTGCTCAGCAGTGGGACATTAAAAAAATAGGGAAATGAGAGAGCACTACGCTCTATTTGATTTCGCTCAGATATGAATATATTTCACGAAGACAGTGTAATTTAACAAAACACCATACGAGTACAGATCAGTTGTCATATCGAAAAAACACAGAATCAAAAAAAAATAGAATATAATAGTATAACGAGTATTCCCAAAACGGGTTGATGTCAGACAGGCGGCCGGTCATAAAAAGCCAAAACCTCTAACAACATGGATTTATGAAATACATGTTGTGCCGACCCCACCTAGTGTGGGAGAAGGGCAGGGAGATGATGACGATGACTGAATAAAAAATTGTACTATGGACACAGTACAAGTACCTACTAAAAAAAACTTGTTATCAAGCCTATATTTCCTGAAGGTTAGGCAGATGTATTGTGATACACCCACAGTCAACCAAAGGTTCTTGGCATGCCAGACTGATCCGTATCCAGTTTTACGTTTTTTTTTCAACCGAAGAACCAGTACCATCTTTTACAATATCACCGTTACTAGTGCGTGCTTTCATAACATTCCGTCTTATGCTTTCTGTTAATGAAAACGAGAAAGTGTAACAAAACCATTTAAAGAATCTCTTTGTTTTGCCTTTACGCATTGGAGTGCGTTTGATGGTGTTAACTAAATCAACTTTCTATTAAGATTATGGCAATTTTTTTAGATTTGGATCATAGGTCCACTGTTATCTCTATTTTATTTAGCATTCAACATTACCAGGCTAATGCGTATTGGAAAGTTTTTTTTTATTCCATCACTAGCGACCCGCCCCGGCTTCGTACGGGTGCAATGTAGATACTAATGTGGGGCATATAAACCTTCCTCTTGAATCATTTTATCTATTGCTGAAAACCGCATTAAAATCTGTTGCGTAGTTTAAAAGATCTAAGCGTACAGACAGCGGGAGAGTCTTTGTTTTATACTATGTAAAAATAAATAATAAATATAAGTAAATTTAAAAAATCGAATATTCCGACTGCGTAAAAAGTGAACTTCAAATAAAAATTGAAAAGAAAACAAACAAGTAAGTAACAAATAATAAATTCGAATACCGAAGATAGCGGCTTTAACAGTCGGGACCCATTATTGGGAAGATTTAAGGCGGTTTAGATTTTTAAAGTATCGATTTTGTAATTAGATTTTTATCTACCATAGTTACTATCGTATGAGAGGATGCTAAACTATGGGGTCTTTGCTTCTTTATTGGCAATGTGCTAATTTTAACCAATAACGCCCACCAGTAAACCATTAGAATCGGTAATTAGGTTTTTCATTTTTGTTCAGTATTTAAAATTAAAAAAGTAAAGTGCTTTACCATGAAAAGTGCGTCTCTACTAGATACTGTGCACAGAAACCTCTATTGTTTCTATGCAAGATTTTCTGCCGAGAGAAAGTGAAATTTTCCCATGCGTAGACACAACTTGTACTGTGTACTACACTACAATACTGACAATACTAACATTTTGTACTTGCAAGTGTTAACAATTTTATCTATTGTCTGTTTATGTTGCATTGAATTGAAACTTAGTACAAAACAACTAACTCCATAAGGCTGTGAATTTTGTGTCTTGTACATTTTGATTCATGCAATTGTATCTATGGCGAATGCAACAACCGGATTGATGGTCATGCAAAATATATTATTTTCTAAAAGAATATTTAACAGCATGTCCGGCTCGACTTTGTGTCGATGTTATTGGAAAATAAAAAATAAAAATCGATATACAATCTTTTTTTAAATTAAACCTTAATCTACAACTAGTAAGAATTTGATTTTTTAGGACTTAGTTTAACTTTAGGTTGATTAATAAATATCATATCCTAACCAGGGGGCCTATTCCAAAACATAAACGTTGAGGTTTCGGATCGAAACGAAACAACGATGAACTTTGAACTTATAAAGATACGATTAAAGTACATTTATTTTAAAATATTGTTAATTAGCTGTGTCCTCACGGCTCCGTCCGTAACCTATATTACTCAGTGATAATGTAGCTTTCTAACGGCAAAAGAATTTTTAAAATCGGTGCAGTAGTTTTTAAGTTTATTCGTTACATACAAAAATACAAATCTTTCCTCTTTATAATATTATATTGTTAATTTACATTTGGGAGAAGGGTGAACGAAAGTCACAATGTCTAATTGCGAAAATCGAATCGATCTACGGATCTGAAACACTTTCGTGGTTGGAAAACGTACAATCTGTCAGCCGATACTTCGTAGTTTTTTTTTCGATTAGGCCCCCATCTCCCAATCCCAAGAACGGAACTCTGGCCGATAAATAGTAATAGAGTTCTTATGAAGAATGCATATAGAACAGCATTATAGTTTATAGCTGTGTCCTCACGGCTCCGCCTATGTTACTCAGTGATAATGTAGCTTTCTAACGACAAAAGAATTTTCGGAATCGGTTTTTAAGTTTATTCGTTACATACAAAAAATCAAAAATACAAATCTTTCCTCTTTATAATATTAGTATAGATGTGTAGATAAGGTCTAAACTATTAACAATACCTTAGTAACGAGACAGAGAACCAGTTTATCACAATGCCAATGAATTAAATTAATGTGACCTCTAGTATTCAAAAATAAATATCCTTAATCTAGGATACACTCATTCCATTGTCCATAAATGTCATGTCTTCGTTATCAAGTTATTGTTATCTTAATTAGAAACTTGTTTTACTAACAAAATTTAGAGTAACATTAGCTTATAGGTTTTTTACAAGCGAAAAAATGATCTCAACTCTGTTAAAAAGAAAATTAGATCCTATATCAGACGACGTATTATTTTTATTTACATTCTTGATGTTTTGCTCTCTTCAAAAAACTGGCGCTAATTATAATTAGCAAGTAGTTCTGATCAAGCAACATAACACTGTGAGCTTTTATTAAAAAAAAACTTAGTTAATAATTAAAAATTAAGTAAAGACTAATTATTGAATACATGTGAATAGATTTTTTTGTGTAACATGGAGTTCAAAAACGTCGCTAAGGAACTATGGTTGTTACGAAAAATATCTTTTCTTGTTACTGATTCTTCAAAAATCTCAGCTGTTTCTTGTGTACTTCTTCTTCTTTTCGTGTGGTTAGTGACTAACCCGGTGTCAGAGTGCCTCTGACTTGGCTTTGACATGCCGTCAAGAAATATCTCTCATGCATGCCGGTTTCCTCACGATGTTTTCCTTCACCGTTTTTAAGCATGTGATAATTATACAATACGTACATGAATCCGAAAAGTCAGAAGTGCGTGCCTTAGGTTCGAACTCGAGATCTATGACTTATCGGTCCGACGGTCACACCACTAGGTTATCACTGCCGGTATACTGATCTTCCTTCTTTCTGTTTCTAGGAGTCGAGATGCCGCAACCCGCCCACCGCGCCGCAAAAGATAGAACGAGTCATAACTCTGTGTCAGGACGAAATTAAACTCTCCATACTTAGAGGTGAGATCTTAGTTCATACTATAATAGGTAGATTTATTTTGCCTACGCATGTAACCTTATTTAGACATCATCAATTATTCCTTATAAAATCTTTATAACAATTAATTAGGTAGGCTATATCTATTTTGAGAGGGGTTTGTGGGTAAGTAACAACCACGCGGATCATATGATTTGCAAGGTTAAACTGCGTTTGCAGTGGTTAGTCCGTTGATGGGTAACCATTCCTTACACAAGGAGACATCGCTCCGTGCCTTGGAGAGCACGATAAACTGTCGGTCCCGGGTGTCAAATGAATAACGAATACCTATGACAGTCGTTAAGGGTAGTCAAAAGCCCGAAAGTCTGACAACCGGTATAATCTTAGGATATCGGCATTGCCCAATAACTGGGTTGCGGAGGTCTGATGGCAGTCGCTCCGTGTACAATACTGGTATTCAGCCGCATCTGGTTAGACTGGAAGCGGACCCCAACATAGTTTGGATAAGGCTAGACAGAACGATCTTTAAAAAAAACTTGCATTTAGTTTTGTTTTAGCAAAATGTTTATCTGTTACCCTAAATAAAAGAAAAAAACTAAATCACAAGAAAAAAACTAGGATCAAACCATTGATTCCAAAACCTTTACATGATCGTTATAACATCCCCATGTACACGAACGTTAAAATAACAAACCGTGTTTACAAATTGTTATTTTAAATGGTAATGTATATTTAAAATGGTAGCTTGTCTTCATACTACCATTTAAAATAGCAATGAAGTTTACACTTAACAATTAAAAGTCTTTTTCTCAGCTTTAGAGGAACCTTGTACATATTGCTCTCGTAACAACTTTTGTAAAGCCTTTACGTAGTTCGAGTGAAGGGAAGATCAGTAATCGTAATACCACTGTCTTACTGAATAATACATACATTCTCACCTCTGCTCTTTTGTTTTAGTTTTACCGAGATATTGAAATTTATGCCAGATTATTTGATACTAGCTGTGTCCTCACGTCTCCGCCCGCGTAAGAAGTTTTATTCCAGTAATAAATATAGCCTATGTTACTCAGTGATATAACGGCAAAATAATTTTTGAAATCGGTCCAGAAGTTTTTAAGTTTACATACAAAAGTACAAATCTTTCCTCTTTATAATATTAGTATAGACTTGAGTATTTTCTGAATATAACATAACATCACACCATTGATTTTCCGATGGATTCGGCAGATGTCTTTTAGTACTACCTTGTTTTGCCAGTTATGTTTTAAATCCCATGTAATAGGGGCTGAGTCTATTGCCATTAACCGGGCAGAAATCCAGACATTGGGCTGCTATTGAGAAATTCCTAATAGTAAAATCCAACAACACTTTGTCTGACCTGGGGATCGAACCCAGGACCGCATGCCCAGCAGTGGCGCTTGTGACGACTAGACCAACAAGGCATTTTTCTGAATATTACAGAGCAAATAATAAGTATTAGTTCTGTGTTTTTAAATTTATTGCTGTTGGTACTTACATGCACAATGCAATTTATTGAACCACTATTTTTTAAAAGAATCATAACATTACAATTCATTTTAATAATTATTAATTGTCGCCAAGCACAATTTACATAACAAACATTTGTGCTTCTTTTATAGTATACGAGACCCATAGTAGATTCAAGGCACTATCACAACTCGATCAGTCGCGGTCACGCGTTGTCAAGGTCGGCGCATACGCAGTGAAAGTAAACGCTGACTATACGTAACGAGACGTACTCGACGAACAGTTCTACATTCATACTACCAATTACCTACGTAGGATCTTTAATAATACCTACTTTAATTCTTATCTTTAAAAAATGTAAACACAGATATACTTCTTCAAAATCCTATCGCAGTCTACTGCTGGACATAGGCATTCCCCAAAAAGATTTTGGCCATACATTTGCATCACAATTGTTGGCCTTTTAGATAAAAACCTGTCCCGAAATCGATGCGACAAGGACCTTGACTGTATTCGAAGACAATTTGTACCTTGAGAGTTACAAATCCTACTTTATTTTTATATCGTTGGGAAATCCTCATGGATGTCCCTCGCCCGAGGAAGGCGAGAGGGTCTGAACAAACGGTGTTCCTTCACCTGATCGTTCGGCCGGGGTCGCGGGTTTCGCAAAAGCATGCAGCGCAAACCCGGCAGGTCCCGGTTCGCTATTTTTCTTTGTCAATATTTTATTAAGTATAATACTTATGGACAATGAAAATTTTATAATTATTACTGTACCAAAACGGTAGAGGACGTCCTAGAAGGACATACATCGATGTTATTGATGATGTTCTTCACAAAAGTCAGATGCGTAGTACTCTCAACCGGCATGCGTGTATAACAAGATGTATAAATGTGGATGAAGCGAAAGGAGTATGTAAGGATCGTAGCATGTGGCCTTCTATAGTTTCTGCCTACCCCCATGGGATAAAGGCGTGAGTTTATGTATATATGTACCAAAACAACCCTTGTACCGCTATATTGACAAATAAATACATTCCGTTTCTGATTCGACTAAATTAAATCAAAACAAAAAGATCTTCTTACATAGGTACTGCCAGAAAGCTAGTTCTACTAACAAAATTGTTAAAAATCGCAATTGAACCATAGCTCTACCATAGTTATTTGAAAATACGTTTAAAAATACCTACCTACTATGTCAAATATCGCTATGTATAAAATAATTTACCTATGCAGAATAAAATAGAATAGAATATTGGTTTATTTGCATAGAGTGTAGGTACATAAAATAGAGGAGTTAACAAAAAAAATTGATCCTTGTACAATCTACCTTTTTAGGCATGGAAACATTAGCGAGAATTTAAATTAAATCAAATTTAAATTATTTATAGTTGTGCAAATAAGTAAATGTCAAATACAGAGCAAAGTCTACTATTTATCATGTAAATCGCCCATTCAATCTAATTTTAATGTGATGATAATTTTCCTAATAATTTATAAGTAAGTACTATTCATTGTATGCGTTGCAACACCCTTACAGGGTCTGTGTATGTTTGGGATAACTTCTTTAAGTTCTCAGTAAACCACATTGTGCAATAAATAAACTAAATAAATATTTTACTTTTTCCTTATAAAGGTGAAACGGCCGCGGTTTGAATACGATTTTAAACTATTTTGTTAACAGAATCGGTATCCAGTTGTAATCACGTAGGTATATGTATTCAGAGATGCAACGGAATGAAAAGACGAATGCTAAGAAACTTTCTAGTTTTATTCTCTTGAATGCTCTTTTGTGCAAGTCGACGCTTGCTGACTGCTAATGACTTTGTTCAATTATCTCTTTCAACTAATACTGCTTGTCGTAAAGAGTGGCCTCGGTGTTAGACTGTTAGGGCTTGTACACAAAACTGCGAATCGACGCGATGCGAATTCGCAACACAGAAGACTGCGACGCAAATTGCTGCGATGTGATTTCGTGCGGCAAGGCGTCTTCCTTCCAAGGTTCGGGTGACCAATCCCTCGACAATCGTCAACCCTATTGAACGTATTTTACACTAGGTAAAATAAATTTGCGGAAAAAGATTTGCGCATTGCTGTTACTGATAAGAAGATATAGGAAAAATCAATTACGCGAATCAATTCGTAAGTTCTTGCGATGCGTCGTGCGAGCTCGTATATTTCTACGATGCGACGTCGCATCGCAGTTTTGTGTACAAGCCCTTAGTATCTGTGTTTGAGCGTGTAGTACCTCTTTGGTATATCTAGCTGAAAAGGAGGTATTGAGAAGTTTGAAAACTGCTTTAAAATTCGTACCGCATTGCATTGTCGGAATTGCAGCTTTGAATATACCATCACTAGCTTTTTGATGTGAAACATCTAATGCGGCGGTAAGGGCATCAGAGTGGCTGCTGCGTGGCGACGCTCGCGATGGCAGACACACGACGGCAGACTTTCGTAACTCGTCGGCTCTCTTCGGTTTGAATCGGCCAGTTTTTTTTACAAAATGAGTTTCATTTTTCACATTGCCATGCGTACCGCGTCGGTTTAATTTTTAACCAACTTCCAAAAAAGGAGGAGATTCTCAATTCGTCTGTATGTTTTTTTTTTTTTTAATGTTTGTTACATCATAACTCCGCCATTTATAAACCGATTTAGATAAAAATAAAGTTATTTGAAAGGATATACTTCCAGATTGGTCCCATTTAAATTTGGTGAAGATCTGATGAAGAACTTCGGAGATAGACAATAGAACTCCTCAATGACGAACAGTACGCATAATGTGATGATGTGATTATGTTACGAGCAGCGTCTTTAGTAGGTCCAACCATATTTTAATTAAGGCCACTAAAACGAAAAAAATAAAAAATATTTTAACAAAAATAAAACCGACTTCAAAAAAAAAACGCTGAAAAGAATAAAATAATTACCATATTATAAAATTAACAGTTTCAGAAGTCGGTGCCTTCAATTTGGTTCAGCGTGGATTAGCACCGACTTCTAAAACTGTTAATTTTATAATAGGTATGGTAATTATTTTATTCTTTTCATCGTTTTTTTTTTAAACATTTGGGTCGACTTCTAGTACAACAAAATGTACTGAATACCAGTATTTGAGTGACTGCCAATTGAATTCTGCTACTCAAATACAGGATGTAAACGAAATTATGTAATTCCTTCAAACCTCGTGATGTACCTACTGCTAACATAAATTAATCGAGCATGGTATACTTTTGGTTTCACAAAACTAATTACAAGAAGTAAACATATATTGTGTTTTAACGTGAGGCATTTTAGCGCTCCGAGCGAATTGCGCGGCTATCGCTCGCCGCGCGGTCATTTAACTCGGGTCGCTAAAATGTCTCACGTTGAGAACACATGTTTACTTCATGTTTTTTTTATTGAGTCCAAAGGTATACCGTGCTGGGTTAATCTATGTCAGCAGTACATTACGAGGTTTAAAGGAACTACATGATTTCGTTTACACCCTGTACATTGGACAAACTATTTTAATTTTAAATATAACCTTATCTATAAAACAGCTATAGTATTAACACGATTTGTTATTGGCCCGTTTTGTTGACTGCGGAAATAAAATTAATTAATGAAAGGACACTGATCTGAATTATAGATAGATCTACATTATAACGACCAAATTATCATAAACACTGAACTCAAAATAGATCAAATTAAATTCGTTCACAAGTGACCTTATCTGAAATTATCGGATATGTTCTAAAGGTCATATATTCAAGATCGAATGTAATGCATGTACTAGGAAGCCTTGATATTTATCTTGTACAATAATAATATGTACCTAGATGCTTAGATGCTATCAATTTGGTATTTTAGATAATTATCTAAATTTTTACGGACACGGGTCGTTACTTCTTATCCTACCTTGCTTATTTACGATTTCAGTTTTTTTTTGTAATTTTTCGGGTTCCGTATGTACCTCAAAAGAAAAAAAAAGAACCCTGATAGCATCACTTCGTTGTTATTTAAAGCTTAGGAAATATCCATTCATGTTTCCAGGTTAGGCATTGTTATTGGGTTTTTCCATGTGGGATTCCTCAGTAGCGGCCCGGAGTTTGGATTTGTGCCCGGTTGATGGCAATAGGCTCGCCCCCTAACATGGGACTTAAAAACATAACGGTGAAATGAGGGTGTTACTATACACCTCTGCCTAACCCTTCGGGGAATACAGGCGTGATGTTATGTTTCCGAGTTAATCTTGGATGTAATTGGCAAAATAATAATCCAGGAAAATGTAAGGAATAAATTCGTTTACCATGTCTAACGAACGGAACTTGCAAATCATTGCATCAAAGATTTATTAGCTAATAACAATCGCATTGCAGTTTTAATTACAATTTACGAGTTCAGCCTGTAGACTTTACCGTACACATGAATCATTTTCCAACAAATATAGTTTCTCATTATCCAACTGGTTTTAATATTGAACCAAGAACATAACACCACGGCTGTATTCCCCGAAGGGTTAGGCAGAGGTGTATAGCATCACCCTCATTTCGCCGTTAGAGCCTATTGTCATCAACCGAGCACAAATCCAAACTCCGACTTGCTACTGAAGAATTCCACACGGATAAACCCAATAACAACGCCTGGCTTGGCGATCGAGACCAGGAGCTCACGATCAGCAGTCGCACTTGCCACCACTAGATCAACGAGGCAGTTGAACCAAGAAGTAAACACTACAACAATCCTCAATCCACCAAAATCTTTTCTGAAGAATAGTGGCGACAGATGCAATAAGGCGGATCAGATAAGTATCAGACTTCAGAAATTTTATTGTTTTTTTTTTTCTTTTTTAAAAATACGTTGCCCTACTCTTGGATTTCTCCTGTGTCGTGGGTGCGTTTATAGACACAAATCTTTACATGCACAAACACCCAGACCCGGAACATCTATCTGTAGGCCATACAAATATTTGTTCCATACGGGAATCGAACCCACGACCCGCAGCGTAGACGCCAATCGCTCAACCACTGAAACGTGTCGTCAAACTCTCAATTTTAACTCGCCAATACGATCCAAAAGCAAGCAAAGAAATTTACTACCAGTTTTTACTCTGTAATATACAAGGTTAGTCGGAAAGGGGGTACTAATCCGAAAGGGTGTTAAAGTACCCATAATAAGGAATAACTTTTGTTCTACAACTTTCCCCAAAACTCAATAGTTTAAGAGAAATAGCTTTTCAAAGATTTCGTAAAAAATATGCTAAAATCTATCTGTCCATAGCTATGATCAGCTGTTTTTACAATTTAGGTCACATTCGGGGTCACGGATTAGAAAATTAATTTTCTGAATTCATAACTAAAGCAGGTATGATTTTATTTAAAAAAAACTAAAATAAAAATCTTTTTGCATGCAAATAAAAATTATCGAATTTTGAAATTTTAATACTTGCTTTAGAATAGTCACCAGTGATACTTTAGGTGGCCCGCGGCTTAGTGCCCCCTTTCCGACTAACCTTGTATGTATATTTACTTGCCAATACATCCTTGCCTTGAAGCAATAAAGCCTGAACATTACTCGTACCAAATACCAAAAGCCATTGTTTAATACAAAGTAAGTAAAACTGGTCTAATACCCCATACCAATGAGGTCGAATATAACGGTAGATGGTTGAAGTCTGTGAGGCCGCTTACGTTAGGTACATGAAGCGTCCTCGATGCATATTGACAAGTATTGCATTAGAAACAAATGAGAAATCAGTATGACAACATGAACAGGTACTGAAACTTACGTAAATAAGGCTGCGGCGTAAGAGTCTGAGAATATTTGGAAAGACTAACACCCATATTCTAAGACGTTCCTCCAAAACTTACTCGACTCGACTCCACCTCGACTTACTACCATCAGTAGTTATAGTTGATATAAACGTCCTCGACTCGAGATTATTCCTCAGTCGAGGTAATGAATCATCTGTCAAACTCAAGGTACCTCGGAATCTACCTTAAGGAAGGAAGTGTCAAAGTTCGTATGTAACAAAAATGAATTTTGAAGACTATCAAATATGCTTACGATAATCCTTACAACTATTTATCGCGGCGTTATTTGCGCGATGCAGATAAACAAAATTATGACGTAATGATTCCACTCTACCTCGACTCATTTGAAGACCCCTCAGTCGAGGAACCTCAAAATTCACTGCGACTGTGACTGCGAATAAATTGCGACTAAGAATACAGTTTTGAAGGTGTTTTCGAGTCCGTCCTGAGTCGAGTATGAGTCGAGTAAGTTTTGGAGGAACGTCTTAGAATATGGGTGTAAGAGTATCTTCTTCTTCTTCCTGCCCTTATCCCACACTAGGTGGGGTCGGCACAACATGTATTTCATAAACCCATGTTGTTAGAGGTTTTGGCTTATTGTGTTATGACCGACCGCCTGCCTGACATCAACCTTCCTTGAGAATATCAACATCATTTACATGAAACACCATACGTAATAAATTTTGAATGATTAATGGCCGATTCTTATAATTTACAGAGCGTTATTGGTTAAAATTTAGACTGTTGTATCTTTACCAATAATGAAGCAAAGATCTCATAGCTTTGCATATGGACCCTCCCATATGGAAGTAGCTATCACAGGTAAAATTAGCTTACGAGTCTATTTATATACCCAGTTTGGCAATAAAATTTACTACCATATTGGTAAGAAAAACGATTCGATTTTATTCATAAGAATTGTCGGTAAATGGTGGGACCAAGGAGGCGAGCCCCCAGATTCAGACCTGTTCTACATAAGTCGATTATCGACGTATTCGATTTATTATTTCGTCTTGGAAAAACGAGATGTTATACCGAATTAGTCAACAACTGAGTTATCGAAATACTTCTGAATTAAGTCAGCTTTTCACTATGAGATATAATATATATTATATCACGAAATATAAATGAAATCCCACGACGAATATAATATATTTATATCTAAGTGGTGGGTTCTATTAAAAACTAGCTGCCCGGACAGACTTCGTTCTGTCAAAAGTTATTGGCCTGTTGTGGGAAAAGAAAAGTGTTGTTTTTACTATTTTCCACGCAATTTTTATGTTTTTTCTCTCCATAAGAACCTTCCTTGTGCCTTAAGGAATATATTTAAAAAAAGCCGAATTGGTCGAGCCGTTCTCAAGTTTTGAGCTTACCAACACATTTGGCGATTCATTTTTATTTATATAGATTACGATGAGCGATATTAATTTATATCCCGGGATGTAATATATATCCCATAGTGAAAAGCCGGCTTTAGGGGTCTGGACAGGGAATCAGAAGACAATGATGAGCTTGATAATAGCTAGATAGAATTACGGGTAGACAAGATTCTATGGGGATGGACATTCACCTGAAGATATTAGCATGACTGCCTTGTTGGTCTAGTAGTCGCAAGCGCGACTGCTGAGCATAGGGTTCTGGGTTCGTTCCCCAGGTCGGGCAAAGTGATATTGTGTTTTTCCATTAGGAATTTCTCAGTAGCAGCCCGGCGTTTGCATTTAGGCCCGGTTGATGGCAATAGGCTCGCCCCCTATTACATGGGACTTAAACATATCTGGCGAAACGAGGGTGTTGCTAAAACACCTCTGCTGAACCCCCCGAGGAATAAAAGGCGTGATGTTATTTATTTATTTATGTTATATGTTATGTTATATTAGCATCATTAGGCAAATACTAATTTGTACCAAGCGTGAATATTACAACAATTGGACTGTTCGTCATGGTGTTATAGAGATGGCCTGTTTTGTGTTATCCGTCTTTGTCTATTTTGTTTTTATTTTAGGTATTTCTAACAACCGTATCTAAGTTAACTAATGCCCGGTTCATATGAAGAAATATGAATCGTTTTGCTTATCAATGGTAGCATTTCTTATGGCTACTTCCATATGGGTGGCTCTACTATGCAAAGCTATGAGGCCTTTGCTTCATTAATGGTAATGATACAAGCAATGATATCATAAGTAAAAAGGTGTAGATAGGTTACCTACACAACATTCGATTTCAAAAACGGCACACTAACGCACACATAAATAACCAAATATTGCAATAGCACACTACATTACGATTAGACGTCAAAATAGGATGGCATGATTCGATTATCGCGAACGAAAAAGAGACAAATGTAATTTGCGACAGTGGGTCGTCTAACTTAGTAGAAACGCAACACTGAGGTCAAGTCTGCCAAATTAGCCACATTTTGACGTGTTGCTTGCTGAGCGCTTATAACCTATCTACACCTTTTTACTTATAATATCATTGGATAGAAGAGTCTCAATTTTAACCAATAACGCTTCGTAAATTATAGGAATCGGCCATAAAAGAATTTGTGGCGGCATCTATCACGCCACATGAGAATTACGCAGCATGACGATTGTCTAGCAGACTACAGCGACAACAATGACAGCTGTCAAATGAAACGTCACAAATCCTGCATCGCGGTGTCAAAATTTGACACGCAGATAGTATAATACAACTTCCCATCATCAACCGTTGGGCAGTGGCCCGCCAGGCATAAGACTCCTGGTTGGATGATCCTCCCTGTTCGTTGGAGGAACACCTTACCTCGTTTTTCCACAAATTTACGTATACGTTGCTCACGTAGAAGGTCCTTACTAAACACAGGTCCTCCCAATAGACCATTTCATTGGTCGTGAAGGGAGAATTAGAATCACCAAAAGTTAAGCCGACGGTTTTTAAACGCAGTCATAAATATAGGAACACGAAAAGTAATCAGTGAAAGAGATGAGTGATGAAAAGCGAACGAACTAGTTTATTTAAATTAGTTTAAATTAAGAAGGGACAATTTCTTTTATTAAAGACTTGTAATTTTGTTTTTGGAAAATAAACGATAATATAATATTTAAATAAGTTTAAATTACGAAGGGACAATGTTCTTTTATTAAAGACTTGTAATTCTATTTTTGGAAAATAAACGATATTATAATATTTCAATAAGTTCAAATTAAGAAGGGACAATGTTCTTTTATTAAAAACTTGTAATTTTGTTTTTCGAAAATAAACAATATACGGAGTTGGACGGTCACGGCGATCAGTTGCTTTTTATTTTCTCTGGGCTAATCCCACATGCATACATTATTACGATAAGGGTGATACGGTTGACCTTTCGCCTAACATTTGGTTAAGGAAAACCTCACGGAACTCACAGTCAGAGCCAATTATCAATAACCAGATTCAAAGTACGCCCAAACATCTTAATTAAAATAAAATAAATCTACGAATCTTCAAAACTTTGCTTCTGGCATTTATCTGTGGTACAAACCATGTTGGCACGTCACCAGTCGCCTATAAGGAAGGTTGAACCTCTTTAACTGTATTGACTGAGATCATTTTCTGACTCATGTGTCCGTTCTGAACGAAAAATAACCATACTCAACTAATAATTACTGGTTTTATGACATATTGTCTGCAGATATGAGAATTTTAAATCACCTGAACTAATACTTCGGTTCAAGAATATGGCATAAACAAAGTAAAGGAAATTGAGTCATTTGTACACAATGTAATTATTGTTTATGATTTTGCATTAATTTTCAATGCCTTGTTCTACATTTATAATTCATACATGTCATTGACAGTCAACTCCATTGGTGTTTTTCTATAGATATTCACCGTCGGTCTGCCAAGTCCTAGATCTCGAGTTCGAACCTAGGTACGCATCTCTGAATTTTCGGATTCATGTCAGTATTGTATAATTATCACTTGCTTAAAAACGGTGAAGGGAAACATCGTGAGGAAACCGGCATGCCTGAGAGATATTTCTCGACGGCATGTGAAGTCAAGTCAGAGGTACCATAGGCGGCATAAACTCTGACACCAGGTTAGTCACTAACCACACGAAAGAAGATGATAATATCTTCAGGTGAATGTCCATCCCCATAGAATCTTGTCTATCCGTAACTCTATCGAGCTATTACCAAGCTTATCATTCCCTTCTGCTTCCCTGTCTAGACCCCTAATTCAGAACTATTTCGACAAGTCAGTTGACGACTGATTCGGTCGAGCTCGGTCTGGTTCGGCTGAGGGGCTCGTGGCTAAATAACAACCACGCCGATCGTACGATTTGCGAGGTTAAGCTGCGCTTGCCGCGGTCAGTCCGTGGATGGGTGACCATTTGTTACACATCGAGACCCCTCCGTGCCTCGAAGAGCACGTTAAGCCGTCGATCCCGGGTGTCATACGAATACCTATGACAGTCGTTACGGGTAGTCAGAAGCCTGAAAGTCTGACAAACGGGTTAACCTTAGGATATCGGCATTGCCCAATTACTGGGTTGCGGAGGTCTGATGGCAGTCGCTCTGTGTAAAATACTGGTATTCAGCCGCATCTGGTTAGACTGGAAGCTGACCCCAAGATAATTGGGAAAAGGCTAAGAGGAAGTTGACGACTGATTCGGTATAATATCTCGTTTTTCTAAGACGAAATAATAAATTGAATAATACGTCGACAATCGACTTATCGAAAAGGTCCGAGTTGGGAACTCGCCTTCTTGGTTCCATGATTTACCGACGATTCCTTTAAACAAAAACGAATCGTAATGCTTACCAATACTAGCATTTTTATTGCCAAACTGGGCATATATATAGACTCTTAAGCTAATTTTAACTGTGATAGCTAATTCCATATTGGGAGGGTCTACTATGCAAAGCTATGAGGTACTTGCTTCATTATTGATAAAGATTCAAGTCTCAAATTTAACCAATAACGATCCGTAAATTATAGGAACCGACCATTAGGAGATCTAACACTAGGTGAACAAGGTTGGCTGAGAAAGAAGATTGATTTTTACTAAGTAGAAGTTAGTACTTATCGTAGATTTCATCGATTGTTCCAGAATATAAAAGCCGATAATTATGAATGACGATAAAAAAAAATTGCGAAAATATTTTTGTAATCTAGGTATACTAATATTATAAAGCAGAAGAGTTTGTTTGAACGCGCTAATCTCAGGAACTACTGATTGGAATTGAAAAAATATTTTTGTCTTGGATAGTGCATTTATCAAGGAAGGTTATAGGCTATATGATATCACGCTACGACCAATAGGAGTGGAGCATAAATGAAAAATGTTGCAAAAACCTAAACCTAAGGTACCTAATATTTATTGTTTTGATTAACAAATCAAATCAATTTTATGGATGATTTAAATTAATTGAAACATCAATTTTACTATCTCAACTTACAAAACCAACATGTCGCAATTTTTCGTGAAGTGACTCGGAATGTACGCTTGAGGTCAAACTAAAGTGTACACGTCGATGGCCAAAAATGGTGCGATGGTCGTCCGCTCGCCTCTTACGGAACACCAAACTTTTTCGCATGATTTCGCGTTATTAGCGTGTAATTAGCTTGTGTAATACACTCTTAATATTGTGTTATTAACATTACTGAAAAGTCTCGGTCAGTGTATGAAAAAACCGGCCAAGTGCGAGTCGGACTCGCGCACGAAGGGTTCCGTACCATTATCTATAAAAACGGCAAAAAATCATGTCTGTTGTATGGGAACCACCTTAAATATTTATTTTATTCTGTTTTTTTTAGTATTTGTTGTTATAGCGGCAACAGAAATACATCATCTGTGAAAATTTCAACTGTCTAACTATCACGGTTCATAAGATACAGCCTGGTGACGGACGGACGGACAGCGGAGTCTTAGTAGTAGGGTCCCGTTTTACCCTTTGGGTACGAAACCCTAAAAAGAATGCCATAACAAAACGTAACTGCTTTTTCTTAATAATACTTGTGTTGCTGGTTTATGCAACGTCTCTTTAAGAGGAAAACGTTTATTTAAACTTGTTTCCTGTATCTTCCTGTTATTATTGTACATATATATTTTTATGTTAACTATTTACTTTCATATTTACAATCTTTATCAGCAATCTAAATTCAAATTTCATAGACTGGTTACAAGTTTGCAACATAAGCTAAAAGAAAACTAAAAGGTTTTTTTTGGAGTTGCATAGCAACATTTATATAATAATAATGTATATCTAGTACAAACATCAACATAATGCTTGACCTTCGTCCACTTACATATATTATTATTTTTAATATTACATTCGTTTGTAAATCTCGTTTAACTCACGATGTTAGTAGTGTTGAGTTTAGTAGTAAATATTTTGAATGTAATACGTAATACGCTTTGTAACCATACTACGTACAGTCAGCTGTAAAAAGATGTGTACACTTAGCAAAATTAAAAAAAGAATATTAAGAAAAAATAGAGAAGAGGATTTTTTTAATTTCACAAACCAAGTGTTCTAATGTGTTGACAAATGATTATTACGTGTATCATCATCATCAGCCTACAATGTTCCCACTGCTGGGTCACAAGCCTCCTCTCTGTGAAAGGGAATGAGCCGTAATCTACCACGCGGACCCAATGCGGGTTGGTAGATGTCACATGTCTTCGAATTATTGGTTCTAGGACATACCGGTTTCCTCACGATATTTTGTGTATAATACCATAATATTTCGATCACTATTTCTTCTTAAATTCATCGTTTACTTTCACCAAGTATATAGATCTTTTTGCAGCTGACTGTACATAAAACGAAGACGCACGTCCTTTAGACTGTATAGTTAGTTAATGGGGAAATGTAGAAATATGCAAGTAATTTTCACCTTCGCAAAAGATCATTCAATCGATTCATTTCCTCGTTAATTTCCATAACCAATCACCAAAGATCCTTCAACAACTCTCCTCTATTGACCCATAAACAGCAAACAACATTCTAAAGTATCGGAATGTATTAGCAACAGCTGACCCATATACAGGTGGTTGCGTCACGTTGCATAAGTCGCAGGTTGCTGCACCGCGACTGGGACATGCGATGTGCACTCGACTGTACCTGCTTGTTGCGGATTTGCGAAATTGTGCTATTGCTAAGTGTACCTTCATTTATTTGCTGGAACTAACGATAGTTAAAATTGAAAATTTATATTTCGTATTCTTCTTCTTTTCGTGTGGTTAGTAACTAACCTGGTGTCAGAGTTTATGCCGCTCACTGACTTGGCTTCACATATCGTCGAGAAATTGAAAATATCTCTCAGGCTTCCTCACGATGTTTTCCTTCACCGTTTTTAAGCAAGTGAATACGCACATGAATCCGGAAAGTCAGAGGTGCGTGCCTAGGGTTCGAACTTGAGACCTATGACTTTGCAGTCTTACGTTCACTCCACTAGACTGTCATTGCTGCAATCTCGTATTGATTTGTCATGTTGGTTATTACGGTAAAGTTGGCATTATGTCATATAACTTACTATGAATTATTGGTAGTCATACTAGCGAGTATTGGGCTAGTTTTTAAGTAGTAACAGTTAATATCATGGGCAAAGAAGTAAGGCACACAGGCATGCTGCGTTTTAAATGTATTAAAGCATATTATATTTAACTAGGGGCCCTTCCCGGGTTCGCACGGTTGGACAGTTTTCCCGTTTTTGCAACATTTTTCATTTATGCTCCGCTCCTGTTAGTCGTAGCGTGATGTTATATAGCCTATAACCTTCCTCGATAAATGGACTATCCAACACAAAAATATTTTTTTCAATTCCAACCAGTAGTTCCTGAGATTATCGCGTTCAAACAAACAAACAAACTTCAGTTTTAATAGTATAGATTAATGTCCCTTATCTGAAATTACGAAAACCCACAAAAAAATAATCTATTCTTACACCATAGCGCAAGACACGACCGCAAATATTCAGCCATATTACTTACGAAAGGTACATTATAGCCCTTATGATCACAACATGTTGTAAGACTTACTACAGTATCAGGTAAAAGGTACCTATTTGGAGTCTATTACTACGTGCACTTACAGCGACCTTTAGACCCGATACGTGGCCGGCCTATAAATTGCAACTATTAAACATTCTGTTGTAATCGATAAAAGATCTAAAGATATCCCAACAATCTTGAATTCGGATTAGCCAACATCAAGTTTTATAAAGCTATAGAAATATTTTCCAAAGTTCTAGTTTACGAAATCTGTGCCTAACATTGGTACAAGACTTTATGACTGCCAAGTTATATATATTTACTCAATACTCAATTCTTTATTGCGTTCCATATGTATTACATAGATGGTATATCAAATAAAATATCAATTAAAGATCCCTGTCGGGCACAGAAAAATTAGGAGAGAGGAAGAAGGCTAAGTAGCAATCCAAGCAATTCAATATTAATATATAAACTAGCGGCCCGTCCCGGCTTCGCACGAGTGGACATTTTTTCCGTTTTTGCAACATTTTTCATTTATGCTCCGCTCCTATTGGTCGTCGCGTGACGTTATATAGCCTTTAGCGTTATTTACCTTAATCGATAAATGAACGATCCAACAAAAACATTTTTTTTAAATTCCAACCAGTAGTTTCTGAGATCAGCGCGTTCAAACAAACAAACTCTCCAGCTTTATAATATTAGTATAGATTTATATGATGTGTTCAGTTGGGTGTATATTATTAGGTCCGTGTATATAGGTATAGTATATTAGTTATTTTGATTTGATGTATTTATATAGGTAGATAACTATTATAATTGGTAGGAAGGTTCCTCTCTCTATGTAACAATCAGTTAATAAAAATACATATTCGTGTCGATTCTATTACACATTTTATTAAACTACACTAAACGCAACTGTCACTTTCTTTTTCTATTGAAACAGAAAGAGACAAACACCCTTAGTTAAGTTTATTCCTGTCAAAGTCTGCAACAGAATCGACACCATTTATTTTCCAAACAATTTTTTGTTGAATGCGGAGTGCATGTTGTCAGCTTTAGATACAATTTGGTTTCTTTAACTGATGTTGACAAAACTAATTCTTACATTATTAATATCAAGGCCTTATTGATATGTCAAATAAGACATAGCACCTGACACAAATGCATATATTAATATATCTATTATATTGCACCTTGTCCATCTTCTATATGCACCGGCGCCACTTAAAAATTCATTAAAGCTAATCCGAAACTATTAATTTTTGTTGTAATCGCCCATTTTATTAGTCGTCGTTCTACATATTTTTAATTTGCAGTTGACCTCAAAGATTGACGGTATAACATATTATGATGATCCGCGATAACTGGTTTGTACCGCTAAATTGCATTATATGGTCAATGGTTACATTCTAGGACTCCACACAGATATTTCACAAACGTGTGTACTGTGTGTGTGAACATAGATGCACAATATGCTGATGATACTTGCTTCAAGTTTTTTTCATCAAACATTGATTATTCGACTTTCTTGACAAAATTCTACCTCAGCTAATATTAAAAACACTTAATAAATTCTGCCTCGTTGGTTTAGTGGTGGCAAGCGCAACTGCTGATCGTGAGGTCCTGGGTTCGATCCCCAGGTCGCAAAAAGTGTTATTGGGTTTTCCGTGTGGAATTCCTCAGTAGCAGTCCGGAGTTTGGGTTTGTGTCCAGTTGATGGAGGGTCACCTCCTATTACATGGGACGTAAACATAACGGCGAAATGAGGGTGTTACTTTGCTCATCTGCCCAACCCTTCGGGGAATACAGACAATGATGTTATGTTATAAATTATCCACGTTAACCTTCCCGACAATCAATCTATTTAATCGTGAAAACTGGAACAAAATACATTCAGTAGTTGCGGAGAAAATCGCGCTCAGACAAGCAGACAGACGCAGCGGGGGACTTAATCATATCGATGATCTAGTAATCAACCGATATTCATGATCTTTGTCAAAGGTACCTTGATACTTGGAGAAGGACCTATGTCCTTCTCCAAGTATCAAGGTAGTAATCCCTATGGATTACTACTTTCCTGGGATGTTAACTACGAAAAATATTCAAAAAAAATCGGTAACTTTTCACGACTCGGGATTCAAATCTAGGATCTCACTATGACCACAGTTGCGCTACATAAAAACTGGTCGGTATACCAGAAGGAAGCTTGCGGTAATTGAGTTTCCTGCAATTTGGCAGAAGGATATTGTAACACACATAATTGTCCAATCATTATTGGTTTACTAACATTTGATAGGTGGCTCATTACCATTATGATTGCTCAACCTAATTGCTTAATTGGTCGGTTTTGCTGCTGTAGATCTTATAGATGATAGTTAGATTACAAAGTCAAGCGAAAAATCTATTAGGAAACAATTTAAAAACTACAAAAAACAGGTTTAAAAAGGCAACGCAATGAACACTTAATCTTAATCTTCTTATCTATAAAATAACTAGCTGTGTCCTCACGGCTCTGTCCGTAGCCTGTTACTCAGTAGCTTTCTAACGACAAAATAATATTTGAAATCGGTCCAGTAGTTTTTAAGTGTATTCCTTACATACAAAAATATAGAAAAACAAATCTTTCCGCTTTATAATATTAGTATATAGGTAGATGTAGATTATCCACAACTCTCTCCTAGCCTTTTCCCAATTATGTTGGGGTCAGCTTCCAGATGCGGTTGAATACCAGTATTTTACACGAAGCGACTGCCATCAGACCTCCGCAACCCAGTTACCGATATTAAGGTTAGACCGGTTGTCAGGCTTTCGGGCTTCTGACTACCCATAACGACTGTCATGGGTATTCGTATGATATCCGGGACCGAGGCTCGTGCTCTCCGAGGCATGAACAACTATATCAATCATCCACACCTATTTTTGTAAATAAAAACTAAAAAGTTTAAGGATTTGTCTTGTTAGAAGTTAATACTGCCGTCGTAAGAAAAAGGGGCACAACTGACCTTTTTTTCAAAATTTAGTTAAATACATATTTGGAATCAGCTTTTTACGCTGAATCCAAATATGTATTTAACTCAATTTTGCAAAAAATGTCAGTTGTGCCCTTTTGTATTACGACGGCAGAATAGTTATGTGCATTCCTCGTAGCTTAGAAAACGCCTTATTAATGTTTAGGGACAATTTAGACCTTCCTTCACACGATAGTTATGTTACTCAACCTAGATATTACTCATGTAGCTAAGAGCTACATGTAATACCTAGTCCCTTACGAGGTTTTAATTAGGTATTCAAGTTTCCAGTTAATGATTGCAACAGCGGGTTTGTGATAGATTGCTAGCCAATTACTTTACGCGCTTTACGCTGATGTGAGGCATATTTCTTACTGGCACGAAAAAATAACTTTATAATTCTTTTGGGAATATTTCTTGATGATATATTCTCGCATTTATAATGGGTCTGGGTGTTACTGTATTGTTATTACGAGTGAACATAGTGCACTCTTTAAAAAATAGATTGAATTTAAGATTACCTTAACTAATTCAAACTATTTTTTTTTCTTTTTTTTTGACTTTTTTGACTGCCTTGTTGGTCTATTGGGCGCAAGCGTGACTGCTGAGCATAGGGTCCTGGGTTCGATCCCCAGGTCGGGCAAAGTGATATTGGGTTTTTTCATTAGGAATTTCTCAGTAGCAGCCCGGAGTTTGGGTTTGTGCCCGGTTAATAGCAATCGGCTCGCCCCTTAAAAATAACTGGCGAAACGAGGGTGTTACTAAAACACCTCTGCCTAACCCTTCGGGGAATACAAGGCGTGATGTTATGTTAATTCAACCTTTATTAATGAATCCAGCCGAAAGGCTACGATATTATCGAAGTGGGCCTCTCCACGATACACTCTCCACACATGCTACTGTGAGAAGCAAGCAGGTAGGTGAACGCGACAATCCTTGCAACCTTTCAAATGAACAATTAACCCTGATATCGTAACATAAGATTACTTACGCTACGTAGGTACATAAAAAAAAAACATTATGTACATTTAAAAAATAAACATTTTTTAATATTTTTATGAATCTGCGAAAAATATAGGTATTATCACTATTATGGTTAAATATACTTATAGGCATTATTTATTATTATATGTATAGAATGTCATGTTAAGTAAAAGCTTCCTCTGTCCTACTATTTTACTATTGCTGCTGTACCCGATCCATAACGATCACATCATTATAAGTTTACCACCTATGTGCACATTGTGGAATACAATATATAGAGTGTAAACGAAATCATATAATTCCTTCAAATCTCATGAAGTACTGCTGACATAGATAAACCCTACAAGGGATACATTCGGATTCAATAAAAAAAATTACAAGAAGTAAACATGTGTTCTTAACGTGAGGCATTTTAGCGCCCCGAGTTAAATAGCCACGGCATTAGCTCGGGGCGCTAAAATATCTCACTTTAAGAACACATGTTTACTTCTTGTAATAATTTTTTTATTGAATTCAAATTTATCCCGTGCAGTGTTAATCTATGTCAGCGAGGTTTGAAGGAATTACATAATTTCGTTTACACCATGCATGATTGAATATTGAGTATACAATCAAAAGAAAAAAAATTGAACAGCAAGCATAATAACCTACTCTGTATTTCATCAATAAAACACTGCAACCAAAATTCGTACAATTCACGCTATATCTCTATATCCAGAAACATCGCAGTACTTAGCTATCGAAAGTGAGCGTTGGCTGCAACTTGTGGCTGGATCGTGACCCGCGCGGCCTACATACTACCTACTAAATAAATACTAACGCAGACAATTTACGAGCTCCACGGTTGTGACGAGTTTCTTCCTTATGAAGCAAGATGGACTCTTGGTGGCATTTGCTCTTATCTGTGTGGCTGGGCAAAATGCCAGATGCATTTGCTAGGTTATAAAAATATGTAAATGCTTTTGCGAGATGACCTGGGTGTGTATCATGTCTGGTTTGAGGTGGTGCAAGAAAATAGTACATGGAAGGATTTGGGGGAGGTCTTGCCCAGCAGAGCCACGATACAGAATAATATAAAAAAATTCCTCGTCCATACCGGGAACATTTGTTGCGGCACACGATAACAGTGTTTCGGCACATGTTGCAGAGCTTGCAGTGTGCCCGATACAAGAGCCGATACTTTTGGGATTTACAACTATTAAGTAATACGTGACGATACTTTTGACGCCGCACATTTGTCACGGCACACAGTATAGTTATAAATGCCAAATGTATCCAGAAACATGTCGCGCGACATGTATTGCAACTGGTGCCCAAGTAAAAAGTTGCGGGACATGGAATGCGACTTATTGTGACCGCGAGGCGTATTCGTGGCGTTCTACAGAATATGTGTGAGGTGGTTCACGTCGTTCTTTAAAAACACCACATTGCCAGTTGCACGCGCCGCGATCACTACCTACGCGAGCTCCTGTGCTTACTCATTAGACCTTGTTGGACACACTACTAAAGCATTGTGGTATTTAATAGAAAATATTAAGGCTTTTAGACAGTCTTCTTCTTTTAGTGTGGTTAGTAACTAACCTGGTGTCAGAGTTTATACCGCCCATGGGCCTCTGACTTGACTTCACATTCACATGCCATCGAAAAATATCTCTCAGGCATGCCGGTTTCCTCACGATGATTTCCTTCGCCGTTTTTAAGCAAGTGATAATTATACAATACGCACATGAATCCGAAAAGTCAGAGGTGCGTGCCTTGGGTTTGATCCGAGACCTACGACTTGGCAGTCCGACGGTCACACAACTACTGCTACACAGTAGCAGGTAACCTAATTTTCCTCGTTCAGCACAGTCCCATCTGAAATTATAAAATACTAGCTGTGTCCTCACGGCTCCGCCCGTAGCCTATGTTACTCAGTGATAATGTAGCTTTCTAACGGTAAAAGAATTTTTGAAATCGGTCCAGTAGTTTTTAAGTTTATTCGTTACATACAAATAATACAAATAAAAAATCCAAAAATACAAATCTTTCCTCTTTATAATATTAGTAGAGATAACTGTGTACTTATTTCCATTAAAATAAACGCTATAAAACATACACAAACAAACAAACATCCTTCTTTTAATTCTGCAAAGCGATCGTTTATTGTGCAAAATAATCGTACACCACTTTACTCTGGCCGTTGGTAAAGCGATTATGGTCTCCATCGTTACTCGCTAATTTGATTTAAACGAGTGCCTACCCGCATTCATCTTGAAATACATTATAATATAATCAAAGTAATGAATGAAGAAATATAAGGGTTGCGCCAGATGCAAATATTGTTAAACTTATATCTGTAAAAAACATACAACAGAATGTTGTAGGGGTGAATCTATCATTACAGTTATAGCTAATATCAGTATGTCAGGATTGGGAGCATGGTAAATAAAGTAAATTAAACCAACAAAGACTCTCCACCATTACGAGTACTTTTAATTGGATTAGTGATTAGTTACAGAAGCTAGTTCACAATATATAACAATATAATAATTTACACAGAACAGAAGATAAGGACAAGCAAATCAGATATAAAGGGTCAGACTTCTTCGGCGGTTCGACATGGGTCCTTCGTCCGTCGAATGACCAGTGTTTTTATAACTTCGGGTACGTTGATTCATCTTGACAGTTACCCTCCTATTTCAACATTGTCCAGTGTTACCAGCTACCGATAACATATCGAGTCTAAGAAAACAAACCGATGGTAGAAACGCAATAATACCTCAAATGGATACAAAGCTTATACAACCAACCGACAAAAAAAAATTGAACAATTTACATGTTCTGCCTAGCATTTTCCCAACTATGTTGGGCTCAGCTTCCAGTCTAACCAGACGGCTGAATACCAGTATTTTACACGGAGCGACTGCCATCAGACCTCTGCAACCCAGTTACTGGGCAATGCCGATATCCTAAGGTTAGACCAGTTGTCAGACTTTTCGGACTTCTAACTTCCCGTAACGACTGACATAGGTATTCGTATGACACCCAGGACCGACTGTTTAATGTGCTCTCCGAGGCACGGAGGGCTCTCGATGTGTAATGAACCGTCACCCATCCAAGGACTGACCGTGACAAGAATCGTATGATCCGCACGGTTGGTTGGCACGAGCCCAATGAACAATTTACATAATGTTTGAATTTCAAAGTTGTGATGGTCTTTTTAAATAATATAAGCAGCAGTTATCTGGAAGCACGGCAGTGTCTCCGTCAAGTTATTGTTTGTTTTTCGTTGAGTATCAGAACAAGTGAGAAATAATTTAATAATTTCTTTCCCACACTATTACGAGTAGACTTGTCTGCCTTATTTTTTATTTAACCGACTTTCAAAAAAGGAGGAGGTTCTCAATTCGATTGTATGTTTTTTTTTGTATGTTTGTTCCGCGATATCTTTGCTAATTGTGAACCGATTTTAATGATTCTATTTTTGTTTGAAAGAGTATTCTTTCGAAGTGGTCCCATTTAAATTTGGTGAAGATCTGATGAAGAACTTCGGAGATAGACAATTTGAAGTCGGTTTTGTTAAAAAGTGATTATTATGCCACAGTTTTCACACATTAAACACGTTTTATGTGAAATTCCAGAGGCGCTGGATGTGATAAAGGAAGAGCACACAATGCCTGCTCAGAGGCGGCGTGACAAGAGAGAGGTGCCCTTCACGCACGATGAGAAGAGGATCGCTGGGGTGAGTTTATAATTTAACTTAGACTAATTCACTCTTCATTTAGCTTTTAGTAGTCCAGTTTATATCAAAAACAAAATGCCCGTTTTCAGAGAATTGCAGAGTCCGAGCTGCCTATCACCCCTTGTCTTTGAGTATTTTGGTAGTGGCTGGTTAGATTGTTATCCTGCTACCTTTCGGTTTAATCCAGGCATGCACAGACCGCGGTCCGCGGGCCGCTTGCGGCCCTTCGTCAATATGCATGCGGCCCTTCGTCAGTATGCATGCGGCCCTTCGTCAGTATACATGCGGCCCTTCGTCAGTATGCATGCGGCCCTTCGTCAGTATGCATGCGGCCCTTCGTCAGTATGCATGCGGCCCTTCGTCAGTATGCATGCGGCCCTTCGTCAATATGCATGCGGCCCTTCGTCAGTATGCATGCGGCCCTTCGGCAGTATGCATACGGCCCTTCGTCAGTATGCATGCGGCCCTTCGTCAATATGCATGCGGCCCTTCGTCAGTATGCATGCGGCCCTTCGTCAGTATGCATGCGGCCCTTCGTCAGTATGCATGCGGCCCTTCGTCAGTATGCATGCGGCCCTTCGTCAATATGCATGCGGCCCTTCGTCAGTATGCATGCGGCCCTTCATCAGTATGCATGCGGCCCTTCGTCAGTATGCATGCGGCCCTTCGTCAGTATGCATGAGGCCCTTCGTCAGTATGCATGAGGCCCTTCGTCAGTATGCATGCGGCCCTTCGTCAGTATGCATGAGGCCCTTCGTCAATATGCATGCGGCCCTTCGTCAATATGCATGCGGCCCTTCGTCAGTATGCATGAGGCCCTTCGTCAGTATGCATGCGGCCCTTCGCCAGTATGCATGCGGCCCTTCGTCAGTATGCATGCGGCCCTTCGTCAGTATGCATGCGGCCCTTCGTCAGTATGCATGAGGCCCTTCGTCAGTATGCATGCGGCCCTTCGTCAATATGCATGCGGCCCGCCCTTGAATTAATCTCTTTTTTGCATTCGTATGAAAATACTGTAATATTTTAACAATAGGGGTCAGCTTAAAATGTCTGAATATTTTTTTTTAAATGCCCAGACTATTTATTTTTTCATTAAACTTTATTTCAACTTTTTTGGTTGATTTAATTGTGGTGGCCCGCTTTTAGATGGTAGTCTGCCCGGTTGGCCCCTAGTCCTAATAAGCCTGTGCATCCCTGGTCTAAACACAGTTAGTGACAGGGTACACTCAAAATCCGTTTATGGAAAAATAAATCAATATAATGTGGATGAGAATACGAATTGTCGTAAAAGACTGTTACAATTATCGACTTTCCATACATTTATTCATAGCGCTAATAAGAAGGTACTTACTGAGTAGTGGGTCAGATGTGTATCTAACCTCGATGAAAGACAATAATTTTTGAAAAGATATGGCCAGTAGGGATGGGCCGAATATTCGTTTTATGTTCGGTATTCGGCATATTCGGCAGTTTTACCGAACATTCGTATTCGGCCGATTATTCGGCAAAAATGCCGAACATTCTACCGAATAATCTTGCGTTAAATATTGCCTCTATGCTTGTATGAAGTAGTATAATTGCATAATTGTATCCATATCAAGTGTATCTTATCATTTATCGTCAGTTTCACAGAAAAAATCCAAATGTTCGACCTCTTCCCTCCACTCATTTCATCGATTTTTTGGCAATTTAATGAGTTTTAACGATATTGTACACAAAAAAAAAATGCATGTGCTAATGTTTTGTCGCTAACTAGATAACGCCACAACAGTCCGGGGATAACAGCGCCAACGGTCGAAAGGGTCGCGCGATTCAATGCGTTCGACAAGTACAGACTTGAGTTTTTGCAATGCACGATAAAGCGCCTCAAATCCTGCCGAATATTCGGCCGAATGTTCACTTCGGTAAACTTTTAACCGAACATTCGGCCGATTATTCGTATTCGGTGAAACCCTTATTCGGCCCATCACTGATGGCCAGTCACTAAAATATTTCACCAAAAGCCCTTTCTTGTTTTTGTAATCACACAAGACGGAAATAAGATAAAGTGAACGTATTTAATATATCTTTTTTTATCTCCTTTTACTTACAACTTGTTTCTGTCCTAAATATAACTTGTCTTCACTTCACTTTCGTTATTCGACATTATTTGTCGTTAGCCTTAATCTTTCTTTTATCTGTGTTCAATTAATAACATAACATAATTAACCCATTACTGTCCCACTGCTGGACACGGGCTTCTTCTCAGAATGTGAAGGGTTTAAAACCTTAGTCCAACACGCTGGCCTGGTGCGGGTTGACAGACTACATACACCAGGGGTCACCAATTAGTTTCGTTCGGGGTCCGTTTTAAGAAATTAAATGACCATCGCGGTCCGCACAACATTTTATAGAAAAAAAAATATTAACAAAAATAATAAATAATGCGGGGGATACATTTTTATTAAATTACGTACTCTGTAGTGCAAGTTGCTGTGTTCTCGCGGTCCGCACAAAATGGGTCGGCGGGCGGTCCGGATGCGGATCGCGGTCCGCCATTTGGCGACCCCTGCCGTACACCATCGAGAACTTTTTTATGGAGCCCTCTCAGGTGTACAGATTTCTTCACGATCTTTTTCCTTCACCGTTAACGCAAGTGATAATCAAATTCTGATCCGCACATGAATTCCAAAAGTCAGAGGTATGAGCCGGGTTCGAGCTGAGACCCTCCTGCATGGAAGGCAAGCGTTCAACCGCTAAGCTATCACTACTGTGTTCAATTAACTAATCAAATGTTATTTTCTCGTTTCCAGTGCCTGTTGCAGTGTGTGTACCGGAAAGTGAAAGCTGTAAGTATTAACCCACTGTCCCACTACATCTATTTCATCTAAGTAACTGCTAACTCGGTTTACACCGGTTAAACTGATAATACGTAGGGCTGTCGATAAAAAAATGTAATCTCGTAAAATAACATAAAACCTCTTTTGGGTGTTGCACCTCCTTATACTGCTGTTGATAGTATTTACTGTTTACCATTAATTATTGACAGTATAATTTAACAGATTTTTCACATATCACCATATAAAATAAAAATATGAAGCTTTAATACTTTATCAATATAAACGGCTGGTTTAGTACGGTCAAATTTTAGTAAACTATAACTTAACTACTTCTTATTTATAATTGAGTTATAAATAAGAAGTAGGTGCTTCAAATCTAAAAATTACAACATACTTAAAAATACGAGTTAACTTTGCGGAACTGTCACTGCTCATTTTCTGAATAAAATATAAAACCTCCTCGCCGCACGCTGGGAATAGACGCCTGTTGTAAGATTCAATAAAACTCAGCACTCTTGGTGGTAGAATCTATACGGTCCACCTGGGCTATCACCCTCACATTGAAGTCCGGCGCCAAGCAGTTTACTGTGTTCCGTCGTGTGTATGTGAGAGCCAGAAGGGTACAGAGGAATCTCTCTATATCTTTATCCTTGGATACGTGTGCTCCATCTTAGACCCTGTCTGCGCTTACCATCAGGTGAGATTAGAATCAAACGCGACCAAGTCAAGAATAAAATAAATAATAAAAAATAAATAAAAGACAACGCTAAAATTCGCCTAACGCCAGAATTTCAAAACAAAATTGGTTGCATCTCAACCCTGACTGTCATCGATGCAATTCACTTTTTGTAGAGCAACAAGTGATCAAATGAACTTTCTGCTACACGGTGTATAAAATAGTTTTTATCTTCCACGATGTGTAGAGAAACTTCATATTGCTTTTCATATACGTAAGTATAAGACAAAAAGTACTCTAATACCCCATTACACAAAGACATATGTTCTCTAAACCCAGAACCCACGACACAGTAATGTGTCGTGGGTTCTGGGTTTAGAGAACATATGTCTTTGTGTAATGGGGTATTAGAGTACTTTTTGTCTTATAAACAATCATGTTATGGTGATAGTCCGCGTTCCCACTTTGTCGTGACGACAGATAATCGTGTAGTTTTAAGTGTCGTGGATTATAAATGGAGGTGTTCACATATAAGACGATACGATTAACTGTCGTTCACGACTTGTTTTTGCAGTGACGACAGATTGTCAAGTCAATGAAAACCGCTAGCACGACAGTCGTAAAACGATAATAAAACGTCACGACGTCGTGACGGCAAATCGAGTGTCGTTGTTACGACTATCTGTCGTGGCCACAATAAAAATATCGTCTCGTAGCTTGCTACTGATGTTCAAACGACAAAGCGACTGCCGTGAAACGATAAAAATATGTCGTCGCGATCCAATGGGAACAGATAGAGACGATAGTCGTCCAACAATAAATTAATCGTCACGACATAGTGGGAACGCGCCCTTAGAGCCTATTCATTGCTTTCTGTAACAGATAAATGTATAGAAAGTTTGTTTTCGTTGGAGTAGTGGTGGCAAGCGCGACTGCTGATCGTGAGGTCCTGGGTTCGATACCCGGGTCGGGCAGTGTTCTTGGGTTTTTCCGTGTGTAATTCCTCAGTAGCAACCAGTTTGGATTTGTGCCCGATTGATGGCGATAGGCTCGCCCCCTATTACATGGGACTTGAACATAATGGCGAAATGAGGGTGTTACTACACACCTCTGCCCAACCCTACGCGGATTACAGGCGTGATGTTATATTAAGATTGTTTTGTTTACCATTTTGTGTTTTGGAACATGTTCAATAAACACCTGCGATATTCACTTCAAGTTTTTAACAATTGAAGCGAGATTGCTTCGTTGAAATTTATTATTGGTCAATTAGCCTTTAAACTGCTCGTTCAAGTGAACTTTTCGCCTATAGGTAATTTAAAAAATCAAACAATGTTGTAAAATGCACCTACGTGCTCGCTGGAACTCATCAAAGCGATTACCTTTATGTTAAACACAACGGCATCAACGAGAATACATTAAAACATATGAAAATCTCCGGTTAATGTTAGGCGGCTATTCCCATTACGTCGGGCGAGGTCAACCCTACCCATAAACGAAAAATAAAATAATATTAAATCGAGTTTTAATGCTTTATAGTTCTGTCACGAACTGATTGCTCCAATTTGTTAACTATAAAACATGAGGGTTAACGTCGTAAATCTGAAAAAGAAAAATTTGATCCTTTATTTATTATACTTCAAATCCTTTGAACAAGAATATTACAGTCATAAAAGATCTTCGGTACACGCAGTAATTTGTATTTTATTTGTGTTATATTCAAAAAGCGGTATTCAATTTAATAGTCGGGCCCCATCAGTTGAAGCTTGTCATATAATTTTTTTTATATAAATTTCTTTTGTATGAAATATTTTATTGCAAGTATTACACTAGTTAAGAACGTACAATAAAATCTCGAACGACTTGCTATGAATTGGATTCAATAAATGTTATTTTTATCCTCGCAGTCATAATCGTAATTTTATTACTTAAGTGGGCTAGGTTTTCGCTTGGATTTTTCGATTTCGGCTTCATGAGATAATTGGCTTGTGTTGAAATAAGAAATAAAACTGGGCCTTGTTGCAGCGTGGTCTGCATTACAGAATGCATTGTTAATTTATACATATACAATATTTAATTTTATTTGATCGCGACGTTCAGTAGTTTTACTATATATTAAAGCTTACTATTACGATGGTGTGGGAGTATAAGGTTTAGAAATATGTGTTTTTTAGGTTCCATACCTCAAAAGGAAAAAATGAACTTTTATAGGATCACTTCGTTGTCCGTCGGTCTGTTTGTCAGAACCCTTTTTCTCAAGAACGCGTGGGGGTATCAAGTTGAAATTAATATCACATGCTCAAGCCTACAATCACTTGGAGCTGTGAAAAAATCAAACTTCTAAGTCAACGCAATCAAAAGGCCGTATATTTTGACACTTGCAAGGGAATCAAAACCTATAGGGTACTTCTCGTTGACCTAGAATCATGAAATTTGGCAAGAAGCAATGTCTTATAGCACAAGTAAAGGGAAAAACAGAAAACCGTAAATTTGTAGTTACGTCACGAAAAAAACTGTACGGATCCCTCGTTGCGTGTCCGACTCGCACTAGGCCGGTTTTTTTTATTAAGACATTAATAAATAAGTACTTACTAATATTTACCAAAATATGTACTTTTTCAGGTGGACGGCTATGGTTTCCCGACGCTGGAGGGTTTGGTGGGCTTGTATTCTGACGGCGTAAACGAGCGCGGCTACTTCATGGCGGTCCTTGAGGCATCGCGCGAGTGTCTCATGAAGAACCACGACAAGTTCTCTAGAAGCGTGCCTATGGGTAAGACTTTTGATTAGTTGAAAATATCATTGTCCTAGAAGGACATAAATTTATGTTACTGGTGATGTTCTTCACATGTGTATGACAAGATGTATGAAAAGCGTGTAAGACAAGATGTATGAATGTGGATGAAGCGAAAGGAGTCGGTATGTAAGGGTCGTAGCATATGGCGTCCTATAGGTTCTGCCTACCGCCATGGGACAAAGGCGTGAGTTTATGTATGCATAAATATATGTATATCATTGTTCTACGAAGATGGTCCCTCGTGATATCTCTTAAGTATATCATGGGTTTCATCAATATCCAACTGCTAGTTCTTGATGCCTTGGTTACCGAGATGGGAAAGTTTCTGGTGATTCGGTTATTGAAGAACTGTGACCAATTAACGATGATGAGCTCATCACTTGTCATCTTCTTCTTTTCGTGTGGTTAGTGACTAACCTGGTGCCGGAGTCTATGCCACCCATGGGCCTCTGACTTGGCTTCACATGCCGCCGAGATATATCTCTCAGGCAAGCTGGTTTTCTTACGATATTTACCTTCACCGTTTTTAAGCAAGTGACAATTATACAACACGCACATGAATCCTAAAAGTCAGAGATGCGTGCCTTGGGTTGGAACTCGAGTCCTATGATTGGCAGTCAGACGGTCACACCACTAGGCTATCACTGCTACACTCCTCATAATAATGCCCTTGTGGTCTCCATTATATTGATTTAATTTTACAAGTAACAGTATACCTTCAGATGCTGTGAGCAGATTTCGTTTGAAATTGTTCTCAGGATATCTGTAATTATCATGAATTAATTTTAAATAATCATTTTCTGTTTCCAGACAACGGTCGCAACTGCGATATATCCTTCGACATATTTGAATGCATATCGGACCGCATTGGCGAGTACTGCGGCAACTCAGGTCTTTGAGCAAAGAGCAAACATCGATGCACCAACACATTGCCTTCTGAACGTTGTTCTAATAAAACTGTCGATGTAGAATTAACATGATGCAAATTAACTTTTAAATTAATTAAAATTGATAGAAAATCTTTGCTGCTGATGAAATTACGTTTTTTTGACGGACTTGGCGGTGCATCGCCGTGCGTCCAGATCGATAATTTATTATAGTGCTTTAAGGGTAATTCCGAACATGGGGATATTGCGAAAATTACGAATTACTACTAAACCGGGCAATGTTTTTTGCTCTGGCAACATTACATTACATTGCATTACACATTCTGGTATTATAACGATGCCAGAGCATAAAATATTGCCTGGTTTAGTAGAAATTCGTAATTTTCGGAATATTTCCATATTCATAACTACTTACTTTATACCCTAAGGCACTATATTAAAAAATCCTTTTATTGGTAAATACTTTTGAAAAAGTGAATAAGTAGATACCTATATATTGATAGTGTTTACCTTAATCTGGCTCTTTTTATTAACCTCTTAAGTATTTAGATTTATGCAGTTTTAAAAATACATTCAAAACATACAATTAATTCTCGTTCTAATTAATCATGTTACAGAATTACCTAGCTACAATATCTAATAATTTTTATTTTTTATCCATACATTAGATTCTACATAAGTTACCAACACGAAACAAACCACTAGAATTAAGCTATGTGTACATAGATTGTAATTAACTATACTAAAATGTGATGCTCAATAATTTTAGTTGTAAGGTAGCTTAGGTAGCTCCATAGATTTTACAAGAATTATGTTTTAAAAATATCAACAACAGTGCCAATTCAGTTGCGCAATAATTAAACGTCACTAAAAAAAGTTCATAAATATTGCTATCTTCTATTAACAAGCAAAACAAGAAAGATAATGTTTTTTGGACTGTCAAACTTGTTTTCTTATTGAATATCAGCGTATTTTAAGTGACATATATTATGTTGAAGTGTCGTCTAAATCTGTTTGAAAATTGTAGTTCTATCTAATTTGATAGCTCTAAAGGCGGGTACAGACTGCTGTAACGTAACATGAAATGTAACATGAAAGGAACGTAGTAGGTACGCACGTGTAGTGTGCACCGTGCGTGCGCGCAAAGCGTCCACACTATGGGAATTCTGTTACATTGCATGATACATTACGACAATGTGGACGCAAATTCTTTCATTGCGTGTTACATTGTATGTTACATTTCGTAAGTCTGTACCCGGCTTAATATTCTTCCACCTCTTTTTTGTTTTATGTGCAAGTAAAGGATAGCAATATTTTTACTAATGTTTAGTCAGTGTTCAACAGAATTGGGGCCAATAGCTGTTTCACACTAAAATGAGGCCAACTTATGATTTTTTATACGTTGATAGGTACAAGCTTAATATTTTTATAAATTCTAGGATACCTACCTACTATATTTTATGTTTCTTTGTATAAAATAGTAAAACAGTTTCCTACAAGAACTTCATCAAATTTTGACTCCTTTAATAAACAAAAATTGATTAAATTGAAGGCAATAACAAAGTCTGCTTAATGTTTTTGTCAAAACTTTATTCAGGTTTTATTACGGTTAGATACGTACTGCCTATGACTATTTTTATTTCTTAAATTAGCTGATCCTTAACGAACTGATAGATTTAACATAGCTGTAAGTTGTATGTAATAAAGATCTGTATATATCTACGTTTTGTTTTATTAATAATACCTAACAAGGAAACAAATCTGTGGAGTTATAGAAGACGTGCATCACATCCTGTCGGAGTGTGTACGTGTTGGAGTCCAAAGACGTCAAGCTTTTGTCAATAGCTCTAATGTCGGCTTCTATAATAGCATTCTAGCCACACCATTATCGGATGAGGCTAGAACACTTTATCATATTATTATTATGTGTTGTAGGTTGTATGTTGTTATAGGTTGCGGGTAGGCTAGTTTATAATATTTTTATTTTCAATCATCGGGGTAACATATTCTTTATAGAAAAAACCCTGTAAATAAATAAAGATTTAAAAAAAAAAAAGGAAACAAAATTTATAGGTACCTAGTAAATAGACGCTGGTTGAGAGTTCCACTTTAGCTGTGCGCATAATGAAAGACGAGGAGAATAGCGGAGTACGACACGTTGAGATAACAACCAAATGCGAAGTACCTAGTAGTAGTAACCTGTAGTGCGTGAACTTAATAACTATATTAATAAACAGCTCTCATTTGAGATATCTTCCAACAATAGCTAATTTAGGGTCCGTACACAAAACTGCGATGCGACGTCGCATCGTAGAAAAATACGAGCTCGTACGACGCATCGCAAGAACTTTAGAATTGATTCGCGTAATTGATTTTTCCTATATCTTCTTATAAGTAACAGCAATGCGCAAATCTTTTTACGCAAATTTATTCTACCTAGTATAAAATACGGTTAATACGGTTGACTATCGTCGAGGGATTGATCACCCGAACCTTGGAAGGAAGACGCCTTGCCGCACGAAATCTCATCGCAACAATTTGCGCCGCAGTTTTCTGCGTTGCGGATTCGCATCGCGTCGATTCGCAGTTATGTGTTTAGACCCATAAAGAAGAATTTCATACCATTTGACATCTTTTTTTTAAAACATAACATAGGTACAGATAACATAGGTGCACCTCCTTAGAGCTTTGAGCATAAATACGGTCATTTTGTTTGTTAAAATGTTGCTCAATTATAAAGATTTTCTCATCCGTAAACAATTTTTTTCTGTGACCTCCCTTTGCGTACCACTTCAGTAGTTGTTTCGATTTTACCACCCTATTCTTTCTTAAATTATCAGTTAAAAAATGACCAGTGCGTCTCTTATAGGCTGCAAATCCTAAGTCATCTTTTAAAATACGCGACATGGTTCTGGGTGCTGTCTTCATCTCCCGAGATAAAATCTTTTGCTTTCGGACAGGATTTCTTCGAATTCTTTCCCTTACTGCTTTGACCACCTTTTTCGTACGAACACTACGTGGACGGCCAGATCTTTTTCTGTCACAAACAAAGGAGGTCTCATTGTACCTATTAATAGCTCGGTACATTTGACTAATACCAAGCGTATGGAAAGTTTTAAAAATTGCATTTGGCTCTATACCAACTTTGTGTAATGCAATCACAGCGATTCGGTTCTCTTTATCACCCCACTCCATTTTAATATCGCAAAATATTGTACAATGTATTGGCGCCAAAATTAAAAACCTCAATGAACAATCGTATAAAAATGACAGATTCCAAATTCAAATGTAATATCTTTCTTATTTTTAATTGTAACAGTATTTATGGCCAGACTAGGTACACTCAAGAGGGATCTCTCAAATGAGAACTGTTTATTAATACAAGGTTAATACAACGCGGTCGATGAGATTCATCGCTAGCCGCGTTGCTCGATGATCTGGAAGTCCGATGGTAGAAGCGAGACTAGATCGTGTAATATTTAATGTTAATAAATTGTACAATAAAATACCTACCTACAATTTATTATAGTGCCAATCATCGCTGAACAAATTTTTATGGTAGATTAAATACTCTGATGTTGATGAACAAAACACTGAAAGTAAACTTACTGCTATGCCTTTACACCAAGGCGTCGGAGAGTATACGTACAAATAACAACATCATAAATATGCACTTAGGTAATACTCAGACCCGCCGCTAGCTGTTTCGCCGCCCGCGTGTGAGCTTTTTTTTTAGACTCTCTCCTCACTCTTTCGATTACTCCTGTATCTTGAGTGTCACAAAACCAATTAGATGAGACGCTCGATTTGCCGCCCGCGTGCGGTGCACGCGTTGCACGCCCGCTTACGGCAGCCCTAGTAATACTCATCTGAAACATATTGTGTTCATGGAAATCTTGTTTCCAGAAAATATTGTGAAACATTCTAATTTTATTACCTACATACCTGCATTTAAGAAGCAAGTTTAATTATTTTGTTAGATGGTTAAAGTTCCTACATTACTGTAAGCACAAGAACAACAAAAAAAGAATAAATAATAATATTAATCATACAAAGCTAATGTGTATCTACTCCATAATTTCAAACTGATAGGGGTTTTGTAAGCGCTATTGAGTAAGAAAAAAAATTGAAACAATTCGCCTGATGAAAGTCTCTTAGTAAATTGTAATAGCAACACTCACTAGAATTGGTTGCCTGCCAATATAAGACAGGCAAAATAGCGTAAGCTTTAAAAGGTAAAAGCTTAAAAAACTTAAGAAAATAGCTAATTGTGAAACTAAGCTTATAAAGCCGTTTTACAATTATTGTCAAGCAGTTGACTTACAAGAAAGAGATATAGATAGATATATATACTTAGAAAGAGATATTTTAGGAGATAATCTAGTTAAACAGACACATCCACCATCTTTAACCTAACCTTTTTTTTTTTTTTTAATTTGTTACTAGTCCTGCGTTTGGCCGCCATCTCGCCTGATGTTAAGCGATGATGCGGTCTACGATGGAGCACGCTTGCCCAGAAGAAACCGATTCACTCGTGACTTTAAGGCACCCAGATTGTAACTGTCGGGGAACACCCACTCGGGCAGCGCATTCCACTGTTTGGTGGTTTTCACAATGAAAGTGGAATCAAAACGCTTCGTTCGGGTTTTTGGTATATCAACCATAAAACGATGGCGCTTTTTCGTGCTTCTGGCCGTCCGATAGAAAAAAGGGCAGGGGGGTATTAGATCATGCAGATCTGAAGCACACTCTCCGAAATGTGTCCGATAAAAAACCGATAGACTAGCAACTTTGCGCCGATGCTCAAGACTTTGGAGCTTAGTCTGAACAAGGAAGTCGTTGCTGAGGGGCTTCTTGGCACGCTTCTCAATGGACTCCAACGCCTCAAGCTGGTATTTGGCTGAGCCATCCCAAAGGTGCGAGCAGTACTCCATGCACGAACGAACCTGGGCTTTGTATAGTTGAAGCAACTGTTCCAACGTGAAGTACCGCCGCACCTTCGAGAGGACACCTAGCTTTTTAGCAGCCAATTGAGCTTTGGACTCAATATAGGAGCCAAAGTTGAGGGTCGACGTCAGAGTAACGCCCAAGAGCTCAAGATGCTCAGTTATCGGTATAGAACCATCTCGAAAAGTAGGAGCCAGCTGGAATGGCCTTCTTTTAACCTAAAACAATTAAAACACCTTGTTTCACGAGAAGGACATAGCACCCGTGGATATCACACTACTAATATTGTTAAATGAGAAAGTTAGTAAAGATGGATGTTTGGTAGGTACTCAATGATGAGCATTAACGGCAAAACGGACTTCGTTGGAATGTAGCACACAGATAAACCATGTCTTGGATATAAAAGGATATTTTTTTATCCGTATACATGAAGTGGTTCTACTAGGATGCGAGTGGAACCACGGGCTACAGCTATTAACGCTATATATTCTTTCGATATTGTTGTGGTGGTGCTGAATAAATGTGGGCTTTTGGTAAAATACTTAAGTAAAATATGGGCCCCGTCGGCCAACCCTCTTTCTATTACAACTAACTAACTAACTTGGTTCAAAAAGATAACTACAAAAGAATTCTCCTGAAAAAATAAAACATATTTTGATTACCGTTCATGTAGATTAATAATTAATTATGGTAATATGGAGCGTTCATTGTAACGGTGTATGAAAAGAGCCACCAAGATACCATACTTCACTACATCCGGCGCACCCTGGGCAGTCAGCCCCGCTATTAACCTTGCTGACTGGCTAATCTTTTCACCAAGGCATGAGCTATTCTCATAATCTATACTAATATACAAGGTTAGTCAGAAAGGGGGTACTAAGCCGCGGTCCACCTAAAGTATCACTGATGACCATTTGAAAGCAAGAATGAAAATTTTGAAAATTCGGTAATTTTTATTTTCATGCAAATAGAATTTTATTTTATTAAAAAAAAAAACCTGCTTTAGTTATGAATTCAGAAAATTAATTTTCTAATTCGTGGCCTCAAATATGACCTAAATTGTAAAAACAGCTGATCATAGCTAAGAACAGTTAGATTTTAGCATATTTTTTAAGAAATCTTTGAAAAGCTCTTAAACTATTGAGTTTTGGAGAAAATTGTAGAACAAAAGTTATCCCTTATTATGGGTACTTTAACACCCTTTCGGCTTAGTACCCCCTTTCCGACTAACCTTGTATAAAGCTGAAGAGTTTGTTTGTTTGATTGTTTGAACGCGCTAATCTCAGGAACTGCTGGTTGGAATTGAAAAAATATTTTTGTGTTGGATAGTCCATTTATCGGAAAGGTAAACTATATAACATCACGCTACGACCAATAGGAGCGGAGCATAAATGAAAAAGTTGCAAAAACGGGAAAAATGTCCACTCATGCGAAGCCGGGACGGGCCGCTATTGTTAAATATGGCTGATCATGTATCCTCTTTTATGTCACCACATTTGTTTGTACCACCCATATTTGCAAAATAAATAGCTTTATCTTATATCTTTATCTTTTACCTTTATCTTATACCCTTATTTTTTAGCTTTTGTCTTTATCTTTATCTTTTACCTTTATCTTTTATATTTGTCTTTATCTTTTATCTTTATCTCCTTGTGTAAAAGTTCTTTCGGGAAAATACTACCACCACTATTACTGAAGACAAGCAGCGTTGTTGAGTTTCCAGTATGAAAGGATGCCGCTGAGTTACAGGACATGGTGACTTTGCAACTTTATAATAATGTGTATAATCTGGCCATTTGAATCTTTACATAGTATAAAACAAAGTCGCTCCCGCTGTCTGACTGTCCCTATGTATGCTTAGATCTTTAAAACTACGCAACGGATTTTGATGCGGTTTTTTTTAATAGATAGGGTGATTCAAGAGGAAGGTTTATATGCACCACATTAGTATCTACATTGCACCCGCGCGAAACCGGGGCGGGTCGCTAGTTATAGAAATAAAGAAGAAGAAGAATTGTAGCGGTTTATTAAGACACCCATGTTAAGCAGTGGTCATTGTCATAAGGGCTGAATAGTGTGACGTATACAAGAAGAATTTCCTCGCCCGGGGAAGGCGGACTCTTACCAGCTAAAAACCAACGGTGTTCCTCCTCCTGACCGTTCGGCCGGGGTCACGAGATTCGCAAGAGCATGCACCGCAACCGACACTAATGTATCCTCACATCGCTGAAGGTAAAGCAATCAAGTTTTACGTAACTAGTATATCACCTTTAATTCGAATTAAGATAATATTTCGAAACAAGCCACTAATAACCATAATTCGTCTCCCACGAGTTTTTGTTTCCTGATTCAATAAAATTTGACTTTATCTGCCTCGAAATATCTATTGCGTGTTAAAAATATAAATTATTGTTAGGCTACGAACGGTTGGATCGTGAGAGATCTGCGACCAATTAATTAGCTAGGTAAGCAGTATGGCCAATTTTGTACAATGACAATTTATTACTAAAACTGTAGAAGCAGAAAGGACTGTTTGCGCAAGAGTCGGATCGGTCTCAAAGGGTAAAACTAAAAAGTCTGCTCCCAGAGGTTCTTTCTTAATTTCATTAATTTAATTTTTATTTTCCATTTTTTATTCTGTGCTCTCAGGTAACTGTTATTCAAAATAGTATTATTACGAAAATAAAAAAGCAATAAGATGAATTGCTTATATTCTTATTGTTTCTCATGAAGGTTAAATAACTACTGGTACCAGCCAAAAATGAGGTGCAATGAAGTATAGGTACCTACCGTAAGGCAACGTAAATTTAAAAAAAAACTTATAACTAACGAAACTTTGTCTATTTATTACACAGAGGACAAGAGTTGATAAAACTATCACTAAAATTAATTAGAGTTACGAATAGATTATAATAGCTTTATATTTTTATTTAATTTTTATTTATTATTTTATGTTAGAAAAAACGTTGCCCCACACTAGGATTTCTCCTGTATCGTGGGTGCGTTTACAGACACAAATCTTCACACGTACAATCATCCAGACCCGGAACAACTATCTGTAGGCCATACAAATATTTGTTCCGTGCGGAAATCGAACCCGCGACCCAGCCACTGCACCAAACGTGTCGTTAAGACCACATGTTTTAAACAAAACATCAACAGCGATATATACAAGCATTTAAATTCCCAAAAAGCCAAGCACAGCCATTTATACCTCATAAAACCAACGCTAATTACTGATAACCTCAACAAGAATGAACGAAAACTGAATTTTTCCCGTCATCATCATAAATAAAACAAATTCCTGTTTGAAGTTATATGTACTCAATCAGTATACATAATAATATATGTTTCCTAGTCATAATGCCTCGTAGAAGACAAAGCTTGAGCAAAATTGATGATCACAATCTCTTTATTGTGTGTCTGTTTGTCCCACGACCTCAGTTGGATCTGCTTAACTACAAAATTCAATTGTACAAGCGTGATAAGGTCCACCTTTTGCGTTTGTTAATTATCATAAATGTAGGTTTTTCCTACATATAAATGTGGCTTCTAAAACAGTTTTAAGGGAGCTGGTCGTAACGTTGGACGAGAAAGTCTTGATTTTAGGGTTTGCGGTGCATGCAATAGCGAATCCGGTGACCCCGGCCTTAGGTCAGAAGGGGGGGACACCGTTGGTTTTTAGCCGGTAAGAGTCCGGCAGACCCCCGGGCGAGAGACATCACTGAGAATTTTCCAAAGAGTAAAAAAAAAATGTGTTTCGACTACGAAGCTCAAAATGTGTCTACAAAAGTGTATATGCTATGGGTCAAACTTATCTATTTATTACATGCCCATAATTACGCATCTAATTAACTAAAAACAAACAATTCGTCTGTCCCTATTAACAAGGTCGGATATGCAATTTTCTTGATTTTGGTTTTATTGAACTATTGACCTAATAAAAGCACTGTCTTGCAGTAGCTTTAACAAAAAGTTATTTTTTTCTCATAGTTTTTGTAATAGTCATGTTAACAAAGTCGTATATATTTAAAAAATATAAGCAATTTAAACTTTGACGTGCTCTCCGGTAAAATCACTATTTTGCAGAACCTACATTGTTAATAGGGACAGGCGAATTATTAATGAGACTAGTGATGGAGGTGAAATATCCTACTGCCTACAACATGTGTTTTCACCCTACTGCTGACCAACTAGGTATTGACGACTGACCAGTTTAGTCTAGAGATATTATAGTTGTAGATATATCGGGTGTAAAAATATCCTTAACGAAACCGAAAGCCACGTATTCTTCCCATCATTACGAAGGTTTTTTACTATTGGGCCATACCTGGGAACCGACTGGTTATGGAGATATTGAAGATCAAAGTTACCATATTTTTGTACGTTTTTCACGAAAACTAAGTTTAAATGTTATTACTAAACATTCTTCTATAAAAACATTATCAACATTTTTGAAATGTAGGCACAGAGTGCTGCGCGCGCGCTTCCATTACGCGCTACAATTAAAAGCTGTTTTTTAATACTCAAAAATAAAAATCGGTTCCCAGCAATTACTTTTGCTGTACGTTACTTAGTTTTATGTACAGTATGCGTAGACTTCGGCTTCGTTAAGACTATTTTTACAGCCTGTATATAGTTGAATAATTATTGTTGTAGATATACTTATATAGTTCAATAATTATTCAACTACTAGATATCGCTGTCCCCGGAGAATAATAGGTATAATGGCATTCGCAAAAACACAACTTTTTCAGAACAAAATAAAAACAGATTTTTGACGACTGCTTGCCCGTTACAAGCAGTACTTGGCACTGTTAAAAGCACTGGTTGCCAGTTATAAGCAGTACTTGGCAAGCAGTCGTCAAAAATCGGTTTTTATTTTGTTTTGAAAAAGTTGTGTTTTTGCGAATGCCATTATATTCTCCGGGGACGGCGATATTATAACTGGCTTTCATCCCATCTATTTGCTCTTCCAGCTACGAGTAGATGACGGATCTTTTTGGAAAATAAGTACCTAATCTACATAAGAAACAGAATGGTAGGTACCTGAAATATATATATAGATAGGAACACTGATTAATTATTGTGTTGGTACCTACTTTATGTGTTTTTATGCTTACCGTACACGTGAAACTAATTATGAAGATATATTTTTTACAGTTTATTCAACAAGGATCTACATATTAGCAACATAATTATGTTATCTGTAAAGGAAGCTGAGATGAAGAACATTCATTTTTATCACGCGAACAATGTCTCGTCCCGGACACAGATGCCTTGATATAAAAAAACAAAACGATTATTATCTTACTTATTTCAAATAACTGCGTCGTTGGCCTAGTGGCGGCAAGTGCGACTGCTGCTCGTGAGGTCCTGGGTTCGATCCCCAGGTCGGGCAAAGTGTTATTGGGTTTTTCCGTGTGGAATTCCTCTGTAGTAGCTTGGAGTTTGGATTTGTGCCCGGTTGATGGAAATAAACTCGCCCCCTATTACATGGGACTTGAACACAACGGCGAAATGAGGGTGTTACTATACACCTCTGCCCAACCCTTTCGGAATACAGGCGTGATGTTATGTTATTTCAAATAATAATGCATATTAAACAGAGAAGTATGTTCTTACCTGTTAATGTACAATCCCATTTTGCTATTCATCACACGAATGGCTGCGGACCGTAAGCATGACCCAAAATATGAGTCAATAGGATTTTTTATTACAAAAAAATACAGTTGCATCTAAGTGAAAATGTACTTATAACAGCTATAAGCTGGCCATATATCTATCATACAAGTGATCTAAATACTAGTTATAATCGACCTATGGGTATTTTTAGAAATAGTATCTACCTACCAGCGAGCGTATCATGAACATTGCAGACAAGGGTTTTGTCGACGGAAGAATAGACAAAATGATATAATAGGTACGAGCATTGTGAATATGTCATTCTGTCTATTTTTCCGCCGGCAAAATCCTTGTCTATGGTTGTCATGCTACGCTCAGATACACAATACATGCTATACCCGCAGGATGTGTATACATCAGTATGTTAAATAACAGAGGGCGTTCCTTTAAACTCGTTAATCTATATCAATAATAATAGATTAAAATATCAGCATAGAAGAATAAGTATTAAAAAAAAATAACGACATTGCCGTACTTCCACGTTGAAAGACAAGTGCGTGTGTACAGTGTTCCATTTACGAATAAATTAAATAAAAATGTTAATATTTTATTATGTAAAAAAAAAAACATTTTGTTTTTCAATGGTAATATTAGGTCCCCACCTATGAAATTGGCGTTTTTTTCTCACAAATAGAGATCCTCGTCACTTCTATGATTTAAAATATTCATCAATTGCTTGATATTACATCGAATAATGACCATCATAGCCAACTACCAATAGTAAAAAAACCTTATTACTTATAGTTTTCTAAACATAAAAAATACCTTAAAAATGACTCCTCTTTTTGTTAGCAGAAATTACCAATATTTTTGTTTTAACTTAGTCAAAACTTATTTTTGTCGCATAATCTAAGTGGCATACGTTATCCTAGTTTTTAAACATTAGTGCATAAAAGTTTTAAAACATTAGTGTTCATGGTTGTTAAATAAATTAAGAAAATGTTAGTATGAAAAATGCAACTTCTTTAAAACTCTCCATACAAAACGCTGATTTCATAGGTGGGGACCTAATATTTTTATTAGCATGCATGAACACATCGATGCTATACTATTGCGTGTTAACTGGAATACCTTTCGTTAGTTAACATACTATACAACGTGTTACAAAAATACTCCTAAAGCCGAAAGGGGATTAAAAGGTCCCTTGTAAAGCGTCTATTGGCAATATTTGAAAACCGTAACATGACCCAAAAAAAAAGAATTTGGATAAAACTTAAAATAATCATCATTGAAACGCAACCCTGAAAACATAAAACTAAAGAGTAGACTACCCAGAAAGTTACATTATTACCTAATTTCCTCTGAGAGGTAAATGACAACAACCATAAAATACTACTTGATTTTTTTCATTTTTCATGGGAATTATGTAACACGTTGTATAGTCCTTCAGTGGTCAGTAACGAGACTGCTATGCTAACGTTCAATCCATGTACCAGAATTCCCTCCCAACATCAGAATTCGTTTTGACAACTACCGGTGGACGCTTAAAGTGGCGCCGGTGCGCGCCCACCGTGAAGATGTGAGATGCCCTTCGAGACCGGCCATTGTGCCCTACGACCTCCGTCCTCCCCGCAGCCGATATTCAATCACGTTGGGAAATTTTGTTAGACCTTGAGGTTATGTTGAAGACTTGGAGCATCGAAAGTGGATTAGTTTTGAAGTAACATAAACATCATCACGCCTTGTATTACCCGAAGGGTACGGCAGAGGTGTTTTTAGTACACCCTCGTTTCGCCAGTTATGTTTAAGTCCCATGTAATAGGGGGCGAGCGTATTGCCATTAACCGGGCACAAATCCAGACAGATTGTAGTAAAAGCTTAAAAGGGCTTTGCTAACCATTCCAGTAGTTCTGAAAGACTTGATACCACTAGAAACAATATCATATACATAATACAATATACAGCAACAAAATAATATGGTTAATTTACTTGCACAGTGAACTTAAAAGTAGGTGCAAGTCACACAAAAGGCACGTATAAACTACGAAAAATCACTAGTAACTTTCAATTGGAATGACAGGTGAGACGTAAATCAATGTAACCTTACGAAAATTGCAAATATTAATTTAAATATCCGAAAATTACGAGGTGGTTCCAGAATAAATATAATAATAAGTCACAGTCACAAAATACAGAAAGAAAGAGGTTTGAAGAAGTCATGTAGGTACATAGGTGCTCACATGAGCAAGCACGAGATTGGTTTCGTCGCTGTGCAGTGAAAACCTCGTAAAGCACAAATTAATTGTGTTTTTTTGTTATTTATTAGTTTTCACTGCACAGCGACGGTTAGTTAAGCGGGAACAGATATATGATGTTAAACAAAAGAACATAAAACCAAGAATGCAATTAAAAAATAAAACATGGTAAATACAAATATAGTGTTTCTTACTCGAGACGAGTAGCAAGAGAATTCAGGTCAAAAGGTTATTCCAACAAATTTCAATATCAGGTATATAAGAGAAGCACCGAAGCGTTTAGCAGTTGGTTTAACATTGAATGGAGGGTAGGAACGGTAGGATGTTGCCAAACCGCTCCGAATATGATGCTGATACATTAGTGATAAATTCAGGCTGGCTGCCATTGTGTGAAGTCACGCATTGTTTTTTGTTAAATACAAGATGTTGAATATTATAATTGTGATGAATATACGTATAATTAGTTTATCCTGCAGGCCTAGAACCGAACGTTTGAGTATCGTAAACGAATCGCTAATGCAAGCGAATTTTGAATCGAAAATACAACTGTCTTATAAAATGTTGGTTAAATTTTTAGCGACGTGCACAATTTGTATCATACATAGATATGAATTAAGTTTTCAATTTAATTAAATAGTATTTGTGCGAAATACGTATTCCTGATTCAAAATTCACTTACATTAACGTTGGGTGAATCGACAGCGTTCGTGCTAGGCCTAAGCTGTATTCAAATTCGAACAGACTGCGCCCTTCTTAGGCATAAAATAGATTGGTAATTAAATGAAAATTTAATATCAGTTGATGAGCAGATCATGGATGAGAAATGCAAATGATTTCTAGTAGTATACATGGCTGTTGCTTTGAGGTAATACGATTTTCAGTAGAGACTATACAGTCCTATCGATGACACCATAGAGGTTTCCTGTTGGATTATATTTCAGTAGGTAGTTATCTTACGGCATTGAAATGGTTCACCAAAGGCTTCTAATTACGTATGTATATACGACAAATTGATTCCTCTGTCTCATACTATAGAAAGACACTGTGCCATGGAACACCATACTGACCATATTAGTGATATCTAGTTGGGTGCATAACTGCTGTGCCTTCTCATAACTACTGTTCATTTATTTGTATAAAACATGTATTTATATGGAAGAAACAATGTAGAATTACAAGACCTCCAAGTGTTATTTTTTTCAGTGTAGCTTCAGCTGACTAACCAACCATCAAAGCTTCCACCTTAATTATCGCAACTGACCAGCAAATCGCTATTGTGTTGCTACCTATCATTATAAATCTTCGGTGCAAACCAAACTTATATATCGCACAAAACAATAGTACGGGTGGAAGGACACATGCAAATGCGCCACAAAGGACCAGTATATCTTGAACTGTGTTATTAAAAGAAGCTAGAGCAATTAGGTGTAGCATGTGAGGTCAAGTTAGATGTTCGCTTCACAAGTCAGCGAGTACAATTCGACACTATAATCCGAGATGATCGCACCGGAACGAGCATCAGAGGTGCTGTTTTCATTGTATCACGATAAGTTTGATGATGATGATCTGAATCTGAACAGCGTAAGTTGAACTGCTTATTATATCAAAAAATATTGAAGTCTATTTAACCAATGTTTAGTTTTGGATGCCATAGATCCGGGACTTATCGCTACAAATAAATAAACTGAAAGTTGCTACTTAGTTAAACTCTATTAATCTAACTACACCCTGTACCTCACCACAGTTTGCAGGATATAGATACTCAACAAAACTTTAAGATTATGTCATTCTTGTTTTTGACCATACATTTCCCTACTTACCGAATCAAACGTGCCATTCAATATCTCGTGGTACCATGAAACCGCTCTTAACAAAGGTCTCTCATCAGAATTAGACATTTATTACAGCATTGTGCTACATCCACAAGGCTCGTCGGACAGGGAAGTGAAACAAACGCCGGACGCTAATATTAATTAAGTCGATAATGAATGGAGACCATTGGCGATGGTCCTAGTTTACGTCCTTGAGGTATGCGCAAAAAATGGCCGCCTGTGGGAAACAATAATTGGAGGAAATATGTTATTAATTATTTTATCGGTAATTATGAAGCTGTAAGCTTAATTATAAAGCTTTATCATCACACATATTATGTTTAAATAACTTGATTAATAAAAAAATCATGTATCAACATGATCAAATGCATTTCATAAGCTTATAACTGTCTAGCATTTTTTTTTAAATAAATCTCTATAAGGCTTATCTAATATGAACAAATTTTATATTACGTTATTATTTTAATTCCTAGAAAATAATATAAGCGTGGTTTATGATAGTTTCTGCACCAAGCTCTGGGCTTGTATCGCAGACACCACAGCTGTCTTTAATTAACTAAAATGTTAATAATGTTCATTGTTAGCATACGTCAAGTTATTGTCTGAATGAATGCCAGTCCGTAAAAACATTTAAAGCTTGAGAACTTATGTTATTCCAGCAGTTATTCTGGATACGTATATGTCGGTGCATCAAGTATTTATTATCTGCCAATTATAAGCCAAACTATGTTCTAAAGTCGTGATAATTCATTAATGTATAGACATCTAGAACTTAGTTCTTAATCAAAATTCTTTAGTTTAAAAATACCTACATTGCTAAATATTATCTACCTACTAAGTACGTCCTCATTGTTATGTGAAACCCCACTTTTTGTTAAAGCCTGATATTAAAATAAAAACATGAAAAAAGGTATTTATGTTAGCTCCTTATTCCCTCGAGAATTTAAATGGGTAATTGTAATTAAGAATAAGTAAGCTAGTTTAGCAAAGAATCTGCGTTCATCACGTAAATAAGCTCAAAACATTATACAAGGTTAGTCGGAAAGGGCCAAGTACCAAGCCGCGGGCCACGTAAAGTATCACTGGTGACTATTTGAAAGCAAGTGTTAAAATTTCAAAATTCGATAATTTTTATTTGGATGCAAAACGATTTGTATACCTATTAAATTAAAAAAAAAACCTGCTTTAGTTATGAATTCAGAAAATTAATTTTCTAATCCGTGACCTCAAATATGACCTAAATTGTAAAAACAGCTGATCATATCTATGGACAAATAGATATTAGCATGATTTTTACGAAAACTTTGAAAGGCTATTTCTCTTAAACTATCGAGTTTTGGGGAAAGTTGTAGAACAAAAGTTATCTCTTATTATGGGTACTTTAACTCCCTTTCGGATTAGTACCCCCTTTCCGACTAACCTTGTATAAAGCCGATGGTTATGATAAGATGAATGATTGCACCAATGACTCAATATTGTTTTTTTTATTATAGTAAAGGAATTTTAAATTCTGTCAATATTCAACAGAATAGGCAAACTTACCTATTCTTTTTCAGGTCATCAAGTGCCGACCTCAATCTAGTCTGGAAAAAGATAAATCTTTAATGAGTTTTTGTTTCAGTTGCACTTTTGTGTTCGTTACAGAATTTAACTACCTATTATGAATTTATATTACACGAATTATAAAATCATTAGTGCATTGTGTGGTTCGTATGATTTTAGTGGACGAAATGGCTTTGAACACAGTCCGGATCGGTTAGGAATTGTAAAAATAAAATATAACATAATGAAGTTTTATTAATAACTACCTCGTTGGTCTAGTGGTGGCAAGCGCGACTGCTGATCGGTGAGGTCCTGGGTTCGATCCCCAGGTCGGGCAAAGTTTTATTGGGTTTTTCCGTGTGAAATTCCTCAGTAGCAACTCGTTTGGATTTGAGCCCGGTTAATAGCACTAGACTCGCCTCTTATTACATGGGACTTAAACATAATGGCGAAATGAGGGTGTTACTATACGCCTCTGCCTAACCCTTCGGGGAATACAGGAGTGATGTTATGTTTATGTTATGTGAAGTCTTATTTGGATGAATATCGTTTGGAATTAAATTATTTTTCTTGTCTAGCGTCCATAAAATAAACTGAGAAATTGTCTTACCGACGAGTAAAGTGCAGAAGACAGCAGAAAAGTTGAGCGTTGGGCTAGTAAGGTAGTAATAGGCTAGCAAGCCTATTGCTCCATTTTCATGCTGCTAGGAGGAACAAGAAGTGCCCTTATCCCCATTATCCTCCTAATTAGACCGTACAGTCGGATACCATGCAGCATCAACACCTTCAGCATCGGAGAGTTTTTTACTTATTTTAAAATTAATTGAAATTCAAGCGTGCTTATGATTCTTCTTTCTTTTTCGTGTGGTTAGTGACTAAACTGGTGTCAGCGTTTATGCCGCCCAGGCCTCTGACTTGGCTTCACATGCCGTCGAGAAATATCTCTCAGGCATGCCATTTCATCATGATGTTTTCCTTCACTGTTTATAAGCAAGTGATAATTATACAATACGCACATGAATCCGAAAATCCAGAGGTGTGTGTCTTGGGTTCTAACTCAAGATCTATGACTTGGCAGTCCGACGGTCACACCACTAGGCTATCACTGCTGCTATCATGATTATAAAGTGTATGATTAAGTGTATAATTTAAGTTCACACAAGTCGAATAGTTTTCTTATCTCTAAACTTAAAGACGCGTTATTAATTTTTGAGCACATAATTACTACCTTTGGGCAGAGTATTATAATGATCGTAAACGATTTGTTCCTGGTTGTACTAGAGGATGTGGCCCCCGTATCTCTCGCGGCTGCATCTTGTTCATGCGCGTGCGCACTGAAAGATATGCTATAGTAGAGATATGTAGACGATGTTCTTGTCATGAATATATACTTTTATTCACTTTTATCAACTGGCAGCCGTAAAGAGTGAAAAAAAAACAACACAAATAAAGTCTAAGCTTTGGAAAGCTTACGTGTGAATAGAAAAGTATTTTTTAGATTTATGTAAAATAAAATAAATACCTACATACATAAATAAGCTCTCGCCTTTTTTCCATGGGGGCAGGCAGAAACTATAGAACGCCACATGCTACGATATTTACATACTCCTTTCTCTTCATCCACATTCATACATGTTGTCATACACGCACGCCGGTTGAGAGTACTACCCACATGTCATGTTGATGTCCTTCACAACAATAGCTTTAACAAATAAAATGTGTTAATGCTTCTTTTTGGTTAATCCTGGTTTATTTTACATTGTGAATGCAGTCCCTGTTCCTGAACCCTTAATTTTATTTATTTACTAGATATATTACAAAATACGAATAGAGAAATCTCCCGATTATTCAAATTAAAAACTAACATTACATTATTAGCCCATTACTGTCCCACTGCTAGGCATGGGCTTCTTCTCAGAATGAGAAGGGCTTAGGCCACGCTGGCCTGGTGCGGATTGGCGGACTACACACACCATTGAGAACTTTATAGAGCCCTCTCAGGTGTGCAGGTATCCTCACGATGTTTTTCTTTCAAAGTGATAATCAAAACTTTACATCTTCGTTTTATCTTTTACCTATATAACAACTTTGCATCCCTACATTTCTAGAGCCAGCGTGTGGCAGTTCAAACACGATGACTAGATAAATATAGCTTTGTTAGCTCCCACTGGTGTATGACCCTAATATTAATAACAATGACGTCCGGTCGTTTTCACGCGGTATGCCTCCACTGGGCGCTCATTTTTACCGCCATATATAAGAGCTACCACGTTTTTTACCTCCACAGTTACCCCAAACTCGATCGAATCAACATATCGTGTGTGATGCAATAGAAATAAACAGTGAAAATGTATTGGACTCATAAAAGTGTGTTTGTAGTGTGTTTGTGTGCGGTAGTAAGGACTCAAGTCATACCGGGAAAGGCTCGGGCCAGTGACGGAGATTACAACAATGTGAATCCAGATGGATCTTTTGATTTCGGGTAATTTTATCTGACTTATTGACTGGTGTTGGTAATTTTTGAATTAACAAAAAAATTATAAATAAGTTAAAACAAATTAAAATGTAATTCAAGCTAAAAGTAGTGCTTGAAAAGTTAGAAACTTTTGATAATGATATTATTCATTCTAATAATTGCATTCAGTTTATTGCGAAATATTAACATAAGTAATAATTAAAACATTGTAAAATTGAGGTTTTCTTTTTCTTATTTTTATTAACAGACAATATTATTTCTCAACATTTATCATAAGACTACCTAGGTACAAAAATAAATGTTTCGATTGATTTATTGGTTTTCTTTAAGTAAAATATTTGATAATAAAACATATTAAACCTCAAGAAAAAAAGAACTATTTATCTGAATAATACTATCACAAATGTCTAAACCTTTCAAAGCTTTTTTTAGAATCACCTTTCCCACATAAGCATTTAAATCTCCATCAATCTAACACGTAACAAAACTACCTCCTACCTAATTCACATTCAAGGATTCCCAAACGGTCTATTGTCAGCAAAACTTTTTGTTTTTTTTTTAACATTAACTTTATCATTATAACACATACAAAGACGTAAGGCCGTTGCTAGTGAATGATATCTGATCGTAGGTACGCGAACAAGGATCGGGGGGCCAGCTACCATTTGGCACATGCCAACACAAATGGAGTCGTCGGCGGACGGTTCGGAGCCAAGGACCCCGCGACTGACACCGTGAAGGAGACGGTGTATACAGCTGGTCCTAGAGGGTGAGTAGCTCCTGTACCTACTAATACTTTTAAATTATCTCAATCTACTCACAAGTATTGAACTGTGAACACAATGGAAAACTTGTATTTCGAAAGTAAAAGGACCAAAAAAATATAAAACTTTCATTTATTAAAATTGAACAGATTTGTATGTCTGTGAAAGGGGCATAAATGTTTGACGATCTCCTGGAAATATAGAAAAGTACAGTCATCAGGATAGATGCGTAAACTAGAATTTTATTTAGGTACAGAAAATAAAACTTAAAATAAATTATTGTCTAAATCGACAAAAATAAGATTAGATGATTTTAAATTGAAATTTTAATCATCATCTCCCTGCCCTTATTCCATACTAGGTGGAGTCGGTACAACACGTATTTTGTAAATCCATGTTGTTAGAGGTTTTGGTCTATTGTTTTATGACCGGCAGCCTGCATGACATCAACCCTCCTTAGGAATACTTGTTGCGCCTTCGCGCGGGTGACCCAATGTGCTTGCTGATATTATTGCTTATTACCGACAACTGAGCAGTTTGCTACAAATTTAAAATTATATAATGATCTTATAATTTTACCTTTCATCAATGTCATTTTCCGCAATCTAACATTTAACTGGTACAGATTCCGCGCGAAAGGTCCCAACGTACACAGACAAATGGACCTGGACCAAAGGCCCAGAGGAAACATCGGCAATAAGGATGATCCCTACTTTGACCCCAGTGAAGACCCCAGCTACTCGTTCAAAATCGACACAAGGACGTACACGAAGAACGAAAATGCTGATAGTCGAGGCGATGTTACGGGTTTGTCTACCCTCCACTTATTTATTTTTACATCGATAATGGTATCGAACCCTTAATAATATAATTTTCTTCGGATGCAATCATTTATATTATTTCTATGTATTTTATCGTACCGAGAACGCCGCAGGTCAAGACGTACCTAATTTGATTTTACTTAGTGTTATTTAGATGGAGACACTGCACAAACAACATAGCTTTTCCATAATCACGCCTTGTATTTCCCGAAGGGTTGGGCAGAGGTGTATACTGTATAGTAACATCCTCATTTCACCGTTATATTTAAGTCTCATGTAATAGGGGGCGAGCCTATTGCCATTAACCGGGCACAAATCCAGACTCCGGGCTCCTACTGAGGAATTCCACACAGAAAAATCCAATCACACTTTGCCCGACCTGAGAATCGAACCCAGGACCTAACGATCAGCAGTCGCGCTTGCCACCATTAGACCAAAGAGGCAGTTATTTATATTATTTCTATGTATTTTATCCTTGTATACCTATCAAGAACGCCGCAGGTCAAGACTTACCTAATTTGGTTCTTCTTAGTGCTATTTAGATGGAAACACCCCACAAACATCATAGATTTTCTATTTGAACTTAAAAAGATACAAAGACTTGAAGAGCTAAAATATTATTTATATACCTTCTGAAACATGTCTGGAAGTTGGAACTTATTTCAATTAATGATTGCAATAGCATCATTTTCTTTCTTTCTTTCTTCTTTCTATTCGACAGCTTTGTTTAAATACCTAACTTAATTGTGATTAATATTTATTAAATCATTCACATTCAATATCAATTCAACTTAGACTATCACAGTATAATTCAATAAGTCATCATGCTGGATAAAGGCTCATTTACCCCAAGATAGTTCATAGGGTAAGACAAAGACAGAACGAGTCTCGCTTCGAGAAACTTACCCCGTGTGAGGACGGGTTAGAATTACGTGTTGTAAGATTGAACAAAACCCAGCACGCTTGGTGGTAGGATCTATAGGTATACGGTCCACCTGGCTAGCTACCACCCTCACATTAAAGTCTGGCGCCAAGCAGTTTATTGCGTTCCGTCGTGTGTATGTGACAGCCAGAGGGGTATAGGGGAATCCCTTTATATCTCTGTTCCTTGGATTCGTGTGCTCCATCTTAGACCCTGTCTGCGCTTACCAACAGGTGAGAGTATGGCTAAACACGACCAAGAAAATACATATACATACATAACATCACGCCTTACATTCCCCGAAGGGTTCGGCAGAGGTGTTTTGGTACATCCTCGTTTCGCCAGTTATGTCTAAGTCCCATGTAATAGGGGGCGAGCCTATTGCTATTAACCGGGCACAAATCCAGACTCCAGGCTGCTACTGAGATATTCTTAATGAAAAAACCCAATAACACTTTGCCCGACCTGGGGATCGAACCCAAGACCCCATGCTCAGCAGTCGCGCTTGCGACCACTAGACTAATGAGGCAGTCATCAAGATAATTATTTGAAAAAACTTATCTCATGTAAATGAAAATGTAAAGGGATGGGATCCTGGTGTCCTGAAACACAGGCCACGAGCCTAGCTTAGGCACCAGCCTCCCACAATATATACTTACCTGAATTATGTATCATGGTTAAACCTGACCATTGTAAAATAACTTATGTATATTGTGGTGAGGAAAAATAAATAAATAAAATCAGGCTTAAGCGATTCTGTGACCGCAGAACATCTTGCAACAGTTCCCGCCAACTATTCTCGTAGATATACAAAAAATACTGCTAAATATCCATCTACTTACCAGGTCACTACTCCTTCGTTGACGATGTCGGTGAACGTCACGAGGTGTCCTACATAGCTGGTAGGGACACCGGTTTCCACGTGTCTTCAGCTCATCCTGATAACCCCAGCATCATTGGGTCGCCGTTCCACCGGGTGCCTCTCGTCAGGGGGGAAACGAAGGCCAGGGGAAGGACTGCTGTGCAAAGAGGAAGGGATGGCTCATATAGGTAAGGTGTTTCTATTTTAAATTAATATTTAGGGGGAAAGATAGAAGAAAAGAAAGAAAAAAAAATCATTTTATTGTGGGTATAGGTTACCACAGATTAATTTAATAATATAAACCGTGTAAATAGACCCTTAACGAAGCCGAAAAATTCTCCACGTCATTGCGATATTTTTTTTGTTCTGGACTATGCCTGGGAACCTTCTAGTTACGGAGATATTGGACGTCAAAGTTTCAACTTTTTCACAACTTTTTTTTAAAATACTAGTTTTGAAGGTTGCAAATGTACTTGAATTACCTCCATTACCCGTTTACTACTCATTGCATCTTTCAGCACAGTGTTTTGAGTGCGTTACATTGAGCTTTACAGTAAAACGAAATTTTTCACCCAAAAAAAAACTCGTTCCCCAGTGACAATTTTTGCGTAGGGTTACTTAGTTTGATGTACTGAATGCATGGTTGACGGTTTCGTGAAGGGTCTTTTTACACCTTGTATATCGTTATGTCCTGCCTATTAGGCATACAATAATAATAACAATTATATAATCTAACCGTAATTATGTTGAGGGAATAGGGTGGTACCTGTGCCACCATGTGACAAAGGAGAATGGGCATCTTTGTATAGACGCTGGTCCAAGAAGTTAAATAGATACTACTATACCTTAATTATTAACCCATTTTTTTCCGGTTTTATTTTTTCGAGTTATTGATAAAGAATTACATCATTCTCCAAACAGGCTTTAGAAATATATCGGTCTCAATCTCCAAGACCACTTACACTTCTTTCAACTATATATAATATTGACTTTATAAAATGACCCATAACTTTTTTCCACCGGAGTAAATTTTTTTGTGCCCATAATAAAAAAAAATGCGTTTGAAATAAGCTTTAAGAAGACATGGGTCTCATTCACTGACGAAGTTTGGACCGCATCCACTCGTTCTCCTTTTAGTATTCAGGCATGGTTTAAGAAATCTTGGATCGTGTAGTATGCTTTGCCAATCAAGAAATTTCGTAGTTCATTTTTAAATAGTGGTAGTTCATATGTGTTTAAAATGTCTTTAGGTATTTTTTTGTAAATTTTTGATGGCATACCGAAAAAGCCGAAGAGTAAATCGCCATCGTTAAAAATCTTTTCAATAAAGTACTTAATGCTATCAGAGCTTTCCCGTGGAGTACCTATTAAAGGTTTTAAGAAACTCGTGTACCTAAGAGTGGAATGAGTAGTAAAGGATGCTCCTTCCTTCCTTCCTTTTCGTGTGGTTAGAGACTAACCTGTTGTCAGAGTTTATGCCGCCCATGGGCCTTTGACTTGGCTTCACATGCCGTCGAGAAATATCTCTCAGGCATGCTGGTTTCCTCACGATGTTTTCCTTCAACGTTTTTAAGCAAGTGATAATTATACAGTACGCAATACCTACAAGGATGCTGTAGTGGGATTTATTCGGAAGTGATCTTGAATGAGGACCTGAATCAGGAGTTAATCAATCTCATTACATGGCAAACCTTCAAGTTGCTCACGTAATCAAAAGCAACGTAATTGTATTTTTCATTCAAGAAAGATGCGAGTTACTGTTCATATTATATTTTCTCCAGGTTTATATCAGCGGGCCCCGACCAAAGAAGGACAGAGAGCAGCGACTCTCAAGGAAACGTCAGAGGATCATACACTTTCTTAGATGACAAAGGTGTTCAAAGGTATGTGTCTTCCAAACATCATTATAATGCCTAGAAGATGCCTATTCAGTATAATTATAGTTAATTAACTAACCTTACAGGATGTCATGGATTTCTATGAGCCTTTATTTAAAATATCAAGCAAAACATAAAACATGATCAGATTAAAAACTCACTATTTATTCAAATGGATTTTCTCAAACGAGAGAGAGAGAGGGAAGAGGGGGAGAGTAGAGGGGTTCGTGGCTAATTACCAACCGCGCAGATCATACGATTTGTGAGGTTAAGTAGCGCTTGCCACAGGTCGGTCCCTGGATGGGTGACCGTTCGTTACACATTGAGTTTAAATTAAACAGTCGGTCGCGGGTGTCATAAGAATACCTATGATAGTCGTTACGGGTAGTCAGAAGCCCGAAAGTCTGACAACAGATCTAACCTTAGACTATCGGCATTGCCCAGTAACTGGGTTGCGGAGGTCAGATGGCAGTCGCTTCGTGTAAAATACTGGTATTTAGAAGCATCTGTTTAGACTGGTAGCCGACCCCAAATTAGTTGGGAACAAGGCTAGGCAGAACGGGGGGGGGGGGTTGTCTCAAACACGTATGCTCATTTATCTATACCATCAAATTACAAGACATTGTTTGAAATCTTCTCACATTCCTCTAAAACTCCCAATGCTCTTATTAGTTATTCTTCTCCACAGGACAGTAAACTACATAGCCGGTCCCGGCATCGGCTACCGTATAGTCAAGAACAGCAACGACCCGTACATTCCACCATACTTCCCTACTATACCGAGTCAGTACGACCCTGAGTTTATCAACGCTGGCTCCAAATATGGTGCTGGAAGCCCCCCAGCTGCAGCTGCCGATGATGTGTTTAAAGGTAGGCACATATAATTATTTTTAAATGTTGCTAAAACACTAAAGAATATTGGCTTGCTCTTTTTAGGACCAGGACCGTTATAGGCTTTTAATATCTTACGTCTTCAATGGGAAAATAAACTCAAGTATACTTCAACATCTATTGGAGTTAATATAATCCCTTCTTTCAGGACCAGACGGTACCGCAGCATCAGGTCACGTAAAACCCCCTCCATTCCCAGTGAGCGACTCTGACAGGCCTAGCAGCTCTGTCCCAGCATCAGGCCCAGTTCCTCCTGACTCTAGCTCTGAGGATGCTAGTGACCCTCAGTACAACCCACCCCCAAGCTTTGCTCAAAACGCGGGCGCCGATGACGTAGGCTTCGTAGACGAAGATTCATCACCCACAGGACCATTTGGACCCCCCCAGCCGACGAAAGGACCAGGTGATGAATAGCACCGGCAATGATTGATGTTAGTGATCTTGTTTATAATTGTAATAAAGAACCGCTCGAATTTACTGTCTTCTAAAACTGCGCGGTGCGAAGGACCAAAGAATTCAGTTTTGGTCCTTCCACACTGCCTAGTTATAGAAGTATGTGATTAAAGCGGCTGTATCGACTTTTTTGGGCAAAACTTTTGACGGAATTATCAAATTGTAGGTTGGCTTGTAACTTGAAAATTCTGTGGAAACTTTTGTTTCTTGGTTGCCGACATACTGAATTCTAAGTATCTATAAAGGTTCTAGACTGTTATTTTACAAAATAAGTAAGCACGAAGCATGTCGAGTCAATATTTAATTAACCAAAATCAAAAAAGTCGATCTCACTCAGGGGACACAAGATCACGAGTTTCAATCCGCTTGCGAAGGCTGAAGATGCACTCGAATATTATTTATTATATTTGCTTGAACGCAATAAATATTATTCACCACTAATTTGGTTTTTATTACACCAACACCTTACGGCACGCAGCACATACAGCACCGATCGTAATACTAAACAAGGAAATTTGAAATTATTAAACAATTGCAGGCAAACCGGGCCGACCGTCCAGCAAGCCTTATAGGCCGGCGAAGAAACCGTATGTCCCACTAAAACCTTTCCAGACACCAAATGATATAAGCGACGAAGTTGTAGATGAGGGACATGATAAAAACACTCCACAATTCGCTGTAGGATTTAACATAAACCATAATAAGCCCGGTACTACAATAATTAGGAATTTAGGACGAGATTACTTCGGTGTTCCTCCCGGGGTGTCTGTCAGAGCTCATGTGCAAAGCATCGACTTATACCCTTTCAGTTCCAAGCCCATATCGCCTGCAGAAGCATTAAGAAACGACCAAACGTAATATTATTAACCTAAACAAAGTTTCTCTACATCGAAGTATTATTTTAAAACTGTAAGGATTGTAATTTAAGTAATAAAGATATCAATAAATTGTGTAGTGTTTGATTTTTAGACATCTTAGTTCTGTTGGGTGATAAATAACGAATTCGATGACGAATAGGCATGAAATGAATATAGGTGATTCATGGTTTACGAGAGTACATCAAACTTCTAAAGTAAACCTAAAGTGAACCTGTTATCTGTAGTAATCAGTTAGGTAAAAGACTGGTCTTAACTTACCCGGATAAATATACAGCGTCTTCGAATAACCCATGTTTTGATTAGAAAGACAAAAATCTAGTGGCCCGTTATGGTTGGATGTGAAAATAGGAACTTAGGCGCATATTAATAAACAGCACTGCACTGATGCAATAGATGCTCGGGACAAGCTCCAACTCATTGTGGACGGTTTCAACCAGTGTAGCAGCGAGTATGAACAAGCTCTTAATCACATATATTCTTTACAACACCAGCTACACGAGGCAAACAGTAAAATTTCACAATTAGAGACTGAACAACTTAATGTCACAGCCTCGTTGAACCAAAGTCTCTTCAATGAATTGGTAGTCAATGCTCCGAGTATGGTTTCTTCTGCAATTAACATAAAGCCCATAGTCACAATCGATCTGACATGTGTAGATGACATTAAGTCTAACAACTCAATCAAGGTAGTTAAATGCAGCAAAAACAAGTTCAAAAAATATGTAAAAATAAATAAATATATTAGAAAAACACAAAAATTAGTTAAGAGACAAAAGTATTTTATTAAAAATGTCAAATTAAATAGAGAAAGACTTCAGTTACTAGGAAGATTAGACATGTATTCACAAAAATTAAAAAGTAATAATTTAAAATATAAATTAAATTCACACAATTTAGAATTAGAGATTGAAGGTCTTCATGAAAAATTAACTTCTATGTCTACTAAATACAAAAGTTCTGAAATGCAAATGAAGGAGTACATGCTGGCTATGAATGAGCTGGTGGGCTCATGTACCTGTAATCATGAGTGTTCACACTCAGTGACTAACATCTCACCCAACGGTAAGCTCTCACCGGCCCTTTCTATGTCTGTTTGTGACAGCTCCATAGTGCAATTGTGTGACATTGAAAAAAATGATAGTAGCTCCCTCAAACTCACCACAATAAATGTTAATAACCCCCACAGTGTGGCACCTACACTCAAACCGAAACTTGTGATATTTAGTGATGAAATTGGTAAAGATATGGGCCCGTTGCTATCAAGTTATTGCAAGGGACATTCAATTACAAATTATTGTATGCCTGGACTGAGTTACATTGACATTATGGAAAAAATTATTAGTTTTAAGTTTAGCCAGGATACTACTTTGTTAATATTAATTGGAAATAGAGGAAATGTGAATAAAAAAGTGCTGCTCCAGTATCATAATAAACTGTGTGAGCTTGACTTAAGAAAAATTGTTATGTTCACATTTCCCTATAGCAACAACTTGCCACAGGAAGAAAATAATATTAGATATAAGTTTAACATGTTGTTACATACATGGTCATGTTACAATAGCCAATTACATTTAATTGACACTAACAACTATGTTAGTAAATATTTATATACGACAAAAGATAGTTACTATCTTACAAAATATTGTAAACGACAAATAGCTGAGTCGCTATCCTATTTTTTTGATATTTCAGCCAAGAATTTGGCTATTGATACCGTTGCTTCTATTGAGCAATTGCCTGACATTGAATATAATTTAAATTAGCAATTAAGACAATGGAGTCAACCTCTAGCTTAAATATTACTAGTGATGTGTTTAATGATAAACCTATTTCAAAAATAACTAATAAAACCATCAACCTGGTGCACCAAAATATTCAAGGAATGTTTAGTAAAGACCTTGAAATTGAATTGTTTGTGAACTGCAACAACATTGACATTTTGTGCATTACAGAACATTGGCTGAAAAGCTATCAGTTCATATTCAATTTCAATAATCACCAAGTTGGTAGTTCGTTCAGCAGAGAAAATGCTATACATGGTGGCTCATTAATTTTATTAAATAAACAGTTGAATTATAAAGAACGTAAGGATATTGTGAGCCTCTCTGTTGAGCGGACAATTGAAATAGCCTGTGTGGAGCTGGAGAGGTTTGTTGTATTGAGTGTGTACAGACCACCGTCATCATTATATGATTGTTTTGAGAATGTTATGGATCAAGTTTTAAGAAAAATTTGCAAATTGAATAAAAATGTTCTTGTATGTGGCGACTTCAATGTTAATTTGTTGGAAGATTCTTCAATGTGCCTCAAAATTAAAAATTTATTTAAATCATATAATCTTGAGAATCTTTTTCTGGAGCCTACGAGGATAACTGCCACTACAGCTACTTGTTTGGACAATATATTTACAGATGTTGTGCCTAATAGTAAACAAATAATTAATTTACTTAACTCTGATCACTGTGGACAGTTGATAACATTTCCTACGGAAGATAAGAAAGTGGTAAAAAAGGATATTACTGTAGTACCTAAAACTGTGGGTCGCTTGGAAGGATTTAAAAATAAACTTATTAACAAATTGCCTTACTTGTGTTATAGGGATGATCCTAACGAGTTATACAATACATTTTTTAACATGTTTTGTACAGAATTTAACTCAACCTTCATCCCCAAGAAGATCTCAGTTAAAGGTACTGCAACCTTCAGTGAATGGGCAACTATAGGTATATATAAAAGTAGGAAAACACTTTATGAGTTATATGCAGAAAAAAACTATAATAATAGTGAAGAATTTTGTCAGTATGTTAGAGATTATTCAAAATTATTTAAAAAAGTTTGTCTTATGGCCAAAATTCGTTACTTAAGTTCAAAAATTAAGAAAAGTAATAACAAAATTAAAACGACTTGGGATATAATCAACAATGAGACTGGAAGAGTCAAGAATCGAAGTAGTGACTATAGCCTTTCAATTGAAAATAAGACAGTTAAATCAGACTTAGAAGTTGCCACAGCATTTGAACACTTCTTCACGGACATTCCAGTTTCAACGACTAAATCCTTGAAGTCATCCCCCACTGTTGCCGAATCTCTATTGAAAGAAAATGTGAAAATATGCAACAATGAATTCAATTTTAGATATGTAAGTGGTAAAGATATTGTAAAAATTTTCAATACCCTTAATGTCAAAAAGACCGCCGATCTTTGGGGTAACTCCGTTGAGGTCACAAAATCTATTATCAACACAGTAGCACCTGAGTTAGCTGTAATTTACAATAAATGTGTTGAATGTGGTGTATTTCCTGACTTAATGAAAAGTAGTAAGATTATACCTTTATTTAAATCGGGTAGCACATCTGATCCCACTAACTTTAGACCTATTTCTGTGCTACCCACCTTCAGTAAAATATTTGAAAAATTAATCCTTGATGAGCTGCAAACTCACTTTTATAAAAATAATTTGTTACATAGGAAACAATTTGGTTTCACAAGAGGTCGCTCTACAACTGATGCTGGTGTTGAGCTTTTAGCTAATATTTTTAATGCCTGGGAGGATTCACATGATGCTTTAGGCATCTTTTGTGACTTGTCAAAGGCGTTTGATTGCGTTTTTCATGATACATTGGTCAGGAAATTACATCACTACGGAGTTAGGAATACTGCTCTGAATCTACTTATTTCTTATTTGGGTAATAGGATCCAGAAAGTAGACATCAATGGGAAGAGATCTCCGGGGTCTGTTGTGACAATGGGCGTTCCGCAGGGCTCAATTCTCGGCCCGTTCCTATTTCTCGTTTATATAAATGACCTACCTTATCTTATAAAAGATAATCAGGAGATTGTGTTATTTGCAGATGATACATCACTATTATTTAAACTTAAACGGCAGCAGCCGGTTACGGACGATGTAAATAACGCTCTCTCTGAAGTAGTGCACTGGTTTAATGTTAATAACTTGCTTTTGAACGAGAAAAAGACTAAATGTATCAGATTTTTGACACCTAATGTTAAGACGGTGAAAACCAGTGTAGTAATAAATGGAGACGAGTTGGATCTTGTGGACACCACTATGTTCTTGGGTATAACTTTAGATTCGAAACTGCAGTGGGGCCCACATATAGATAAATTGTCGAAAAGACTCAGTTCTGCAGCTTACGCGGTCTACAAGATACGCCAGCTAACTGATGTAGAGACAGCCAGATTAGTGTATTTTAGTTACTTTCATAGTGTTATGTCGTACGGCATTTTGTTGTGGGGAAATGCTGCCGACATTCAAACTATCTTTGTTTTGCAGAAGAGAGCTATTCGAGCAATTTATAACCTTAGTTTTAGGCATTCACTGAGGGATAAATTTAAAGAAGTTAGTATAATGACGGTCGCATCTCAATATATTTATGAAAATTTGATTTATATAAAGAAAAATATCAGTTTGTTCTCTAAGAACAGCGACATCCATAACGTCAATACTAGAAATAAAAATAAGCTTATCCTACCAATGACTAGGCTCCAAAAAATTAGTAACTCATTTAGGTGCCAAAGTATACGCTTTTACAACAAGATTCCAAGCAATATTCAAGACTTAAGTCTTAATAAATTCAAGTCCTATGTAAAGCAGAAACTATGCGAAAAGGGTTTCTATAACGTTAAAGATTATATGGACGATAAAAATGCTTGGAATTGAGCCGCTCGCTGTTGTCACAGACGCATCATTGTAATTATTTCATAACATTATTATTTTTTATTTTATCCTTTTGACATTTATAATCGAATTTTTTTTTTTCAATGATTATTATTATTTTACCATCGCCTCATTTTTTACGTTACATTTTTAATAAATTGTGAATGTGAGTACCATGTAGGGTAGCTATATACACGAATTTTGTAAACGTTTGGCGGTTCTTGTTTTTTTTTTTTTTGTGACCCACCCAAATGTCCAGCTGATTGATAGCGTCGTGCAGCGGTCGGGTTGTTGAGCTCCCTAAAATAAGGTTTGAGCTCCGCGATGATTGAAGCAGATGTACCGTCAGTTAGGACAGGTCAACTCGAAACTGCTATGACACTTTCCTCAAAAGACCATTCCAAACGTTGCCCTACATCGTTTCACTCGCATAGTTTGTATACTACAATGTCTGGACTTTATCTGGACTGGCAAAATAGGTTTTTGTATTATAGTTATTATTTTAATAATATCGCTTTACAATACTTCATTCCAAACTGTAAAGTATGAGCATCATGCAGCTATTAGTGATACGCTTATAATCATATCATATTACTGCCTATTGTCTAGTAATATGAGTCTGTCATGCTCACTTAAATGTCTTGCTGATGGTGGCGTTGTTTATCCGGTCGTTGAGTTCCCTATAATATGGTTGAGCTGACCGATGCGGATGTGCACGTCATGCTCGTGAACGGGTGCCGTCTGTCGGGACTGGTCAGCTCTTAACTGCTATGGCAATCATAGAAGGCATATTTTTCTATTTGTTACTCTTATGTGAGTTTATTTGTTACATTAACCTGCATTATTCTCATTCTATTTCTCATACTACTGTAATGGAATTGTAATGAACTACTATTTTAAAAAGAGTATTCATGGAGTTTCTTGCCGGCTCTTCTCCATAGAACCTACCTTTTGGAACCGTGCACCTAGTCGTGACGTTTTAAAAGTGCCTGAAATCTGGTCTATTTGAAATAAAAAACTTTGACTTTGACTTTGACTTTGACAGCTCTATTTTGAGAGATCGCTCCTAAATGTAGTTTCACATGACTTTGACGTGTTAAAAAAAAGTTATCAAATGTATGGAATTGTACTTTATGATAGCTACTGTTGGAAGATTTCGCAAATGAGAGCTGTTTATTAATACGGGCAGCAGAAACCCAGAGATGACTCAATAAATAATACGCCGAGTCTGTAATAAAATATTAACCTTTTAATCGCCCCAGTCCGATTTATACGACAAATAAAAATGTTTTCGTGCCCGCGTCTCCTCAGTCATATTTATACGACTGAGGGGACACGGGCACGAAAACTTTTGTCGTCTAAAGTCGACTGGGGCGGTCAATAGGTTAATAAACGTTAAGCTGAAATTGAGATCCCTTTAGTTGCTGAAGTCAAGTTGTTCAACTAAACTAGTTGTAATGAAAACTTAGGCTAATCAGGAACACATTTTGAGGTAAATTTAGAGTGTAGTAAGATTTCAATAATCTCTTATAAATAAAACACACCCAAAATAATTTTTAAAAAATTTATTCGAACAACACGACTGTAATAACAAAATGCAAAATAGTAACTGTTACAAGGAGTCGGGTTGTATGTGTGTGTGTGCGTGACGTCATTCCATGCCCCACTCCCGTAGCCACCCCATAGTAATTACGATATAGGAATAATGCAATAAGGTGTAACAAAGTTAACAAGAATAGGATATTCATTGGAAGGGTTAAATTTGGCAATCTCAATTAGTGAAATATTAACAGGCAAGTTATTGTGGTTAAATTAATTTAGTCTAAATAGACATATATATATTTTATAATTAAGTACCTAACTACTCGATTGTGAAATTCAAACAATGTCTAATATTTTTTCTTAATAATTACAAAAATGTATAATATTGGTTACAGTCCGCTAGGATATTGAAATAAACTATATTAATGTGTAAATATTGTAAGAATTCTTTAATAAATAAATTACTATAGTTTATACGTACGCATAATTTAAATAAAACTATTTTTTAAACAAATTATGTGACTATAACTAAAATAAAGTGTGCGAAATATTTATACACTGCTAACATATTTATTAACCCTCAACTGCTTACTGTACTCATATGAGTACATTTATAAGGTACCCTTATGAGTACACTAAGTAATTGCGGGCTACAAAACAATGCTGGAGTCTTTTCATACACCAAACTTCACCATCAAAATTTTATAATCTAACTATGACTCTACAACAGTTAACTTCTAACTATTGTTCCTTAATAGAACTAGAAGACTTTTAGAACATTGTGAACATACAATAACTTAATTAAAATACTATCACTTATTCGAAAAATACATACTCATAACATAACTTGTATTCCCCGAAGGGTTCAGCAGAGGTGTTTTTAGTACACCCTCATTTCGCCAGTTATGTTTAAGTCCCATGTAATAGGGGGCGAGTCTATTACCATTAACCGGGCCCAAATCCAGATTCCGGGCTGCTACTGAGAAATTCCTAATGGAAAAACCCAATAACACTTTGCCCGACCTGGGGATCGAACCCAGGACCCCATGGTCAGCAGTAGCACTTTCGACCACTAGACCAACTCAAGGCAGTCTCAAAAAACAGACTAGTCTAAAAATACAGACTCAAAACTTATAAATTGAAGTAAATGTAATTTATTTCACACTACAGTAAATAAACTTCAATTAACAGAAGCTTTGCTCCTTAACCTTATCGCTAGGTATGTATATAAAATTTTATATTTATATAGATAGAAAAACATTACATAGAAAAAGACTATAAAAGGCAAATCAGCAAATCACGAGAAGAAGCCGTTATTGAGCGAATAATTTTATGTGCGTGCTTACAATTAGATACAAGGGCTATATACAAAGAATTTTAGACCGAATTTGCAAGGCCCTAAGAATCACAATACCTTCCATTGCATTCTTACCAGACAAATGGAAAAAGCACTTGTTAGTGCACCTTTGATTAGAACAACCGCAGACAATGTTACTTCCTAAAATATTTTTAACTCACCTAATATATATAGGAATATATAGGATGAGTTATATGACAAACGTTCTACAGATGAAACATTAGACCTCAAAGTGCAAAGCTACTGAATCTGAAAACCTACCTTTATGATGTCAATTGTATTTGAGACTTACAGCGGGCTCTAATACATAATTGGGCCCAAGGCTTTAAAATGTACCTAATCTAGGCGCTAAATTTGGTCACAAATATTTTCATCCGTAGAAGTACACAACACTAGACTAAGTTACTTTCATGCTATTTCTATCCTTGTCACTTATTACAGTGTAAGACGAAGCAGAAATAGAAACTTTCAACATTCAGCGTGAGCCATAAAAGTTGTTATTTTTACACACTTTATACATTGCTTATACTACTTACTAATTCAGATCTGTTTTTAATTCTATAAACTCGGAATCGACAATATTTAATCGATTACATATTTTAATTATAATCTCCAAAAGCCATAGTATTTTAACTGGGCATTTAATCATTCCTTTCGCCATTCGACTACATTGTGACTTTTTTAAACTTCGATGTAAGAATTATTACAAAATCTTTTACGTACGTTATCGATTATTTTATTTACTCGTCTTATGTATCGAATATAGGGTACTAAACGTTACTATGGACTGAATAATGCTTGTTTCACAGCCAATATTTAACCTACTGCATTTAAGTTTCATTATAAGATAATAATGTTGCAAATGAAAGTACAAGCTACTCGTATATTCAACGAATAAGCTAGGATATTTAAGCCATTAATAAAATATAGCATTGTTTTAATACAGCTTAAAGAACAAGAGGAATTCGGAGAATGAAGTTGAGAATAATACGTATTAATTTATGCTTAGTTTATTTAACTAAAACAATTGTAATATTAAACTTGAAACGGAAAGTACATATTAAACTATTAATCAATCTGATTATTACGTATCAGATTTTCAAATCGAATTTTAAGTTAACCCTCTAATGCGCCTTGTACTCAAATGAGTAGGTACATCCAGCACGCTTATTAAAAACTATTTTTTTAAATTATCAACGCTATTCTTTTCCTGTCTTCTTACTCTTTTTTAAATAAAATAGTATACCGAGGAATTTAATTTTTGATGTATTTTGAGGACGATGTAGGAAAAATTAGTACCTCATAGACATGTTAACCACTGAACACACCGCATATTTAATAAAATTTTATTAAAACAACTGGCAACATTATGTATTTAATCAAAATTAACAAGCCTCTGATCTCTAAACCCAGGTCTGCTGCGACGAAAATCTAACAAAACATGTTTAGTGAAGACTCGGGCCAATTACAACATAGTACACAGGCCAAGCTCAATTTTTTTTAGAAGAGGATGTTGTTCCCTATTTCTAACAATATATATATTCGCAGCAGACCCAGCGAAAAACTATTCGTGCATTATATTAAATATACCTTAAAATTAAAAGAAATATTTAACAAAATATGAAAATATTGGATTGTGTACAATGCAATAGTGTATGAATAAATCTGAGAAAATAACTTTTTAAACTGTAAAGCAAGCACGAACCATGCATCAAACATAAATGCCACAGAATATTTATATTACAATGTAAAAATACCAAAAATAAATGACAAGTGGAAAGTTATTTAAATTCTTTCTAACTGCTTCCATTTGGTTTTTAATATATTATAAATAATAATTACATGCTTTAAAATACTGACAAAAAAAAACATTTTAACACAAAAAAACCAGCTACAGTCGTTTTAGATGAAGATAGTACTCAGTAGTTTATTTATTATACCTTCATTTCAGCAATTTACAAACGCACACGCCTGCTAAAATATTCTAATTTATCGCCAATTTATACAATGTGTCCCAGTACATGGTAATAAAACTTTAAGGGCGGTATATAAACTCAATTTTATCGACAAAACAACCCACTTGCGGGGTCGATTCACGCCTCTATGAGAATCACGCCTCTTTGAGACCTAGATCTTAAGTTGTGAGTGTTTGAATATGTACCTACAGGTCGAAATATCTGAGCTAAATATGATCCTTTTGACCCCACTCGTCGACTTTTGTTGATAAAATTGTGTGTACATACCGCCCTTACAGTTTTATTACTACATACCGGTACACATTGTATATGTTTAGGAGTTCGCATACTTGTACGTAGTCTTAACCCCTTTTTACGAGTTCGCATACTTGTACGTAGTCTTACCCCCTTTTCCCAAAAGCCTGATCAATTTAATGTATTATAATTAATTAGTGTTTTATCAGAAGATTTCGAAAATATGAGTGCGTTGGTACGATAAATTGGAAGGCCAATTGTGTGGTTAACTCGTTCAAACAAACGTAATATACCTACCCAGTGAAGACACCGTGTTTTTACCCAGTTTTTATTTTTAAGACACGGGTCTTTATTTTTTTGAATTGGTTAATTGAACCTAGAAAACGATCTACAAAGAATATTGGTTAAAGACTAGATTTCGTAAAATTTAAAACTATGTTATTATAGAAAACCCAACCGTTTTATCATTCCCTGAAGTTGAAAATTGAATATCTAATTAATTGGCACCTATTATATTGTGTTAGTTTATTGCACTTATTCACACAGAAACAATAAAATCAATCAATTGTTATTTAATAAATTATATTACTTTAAATAGGAAACAATATTTTGAGCGCAATTTAAAGTAACTAAATTTTAATGTATAATTAACTAAAATTTAAAAATATTTATAAAGAAAAATACAATTAATATTTAGAACGTTTTGTATATTTTTACTACTCAAATTAAGGCAAGAGAGAATATTTTCACTTTGGTTTTGGGACGTACAACTGCAATTGTGGACTTTTATACACAGCAAATAACATACGTACCTACCTGAAACAGGAACTAACAACTATTTCAGTACGGCTTTACAAATGATATACTTACAAAAGAACAAAATGCTCGTGTGTTGATTTTAGCGCCTTGATAACTAAAACTTAGATTAAAATTATGGAGAAACTATCTATAAACATAAAGTTAGGTATTTTCCGAAGTTCTCACTCAACAATAACTAAAGTCTATGTATTCTCCGTTCAATAAAACAATTTCCGTAATTATTTACAACCTTCAAAACAGAAACTCTTAATACTGAAGCTAAACTGGGCAGTGTTATGTAATAATGTGTCAACCCACAAAAATATTAATTTTGTGTTAACGTCATCTAGTTCATGTGGTAGGTCTATACTCAACGCTTGAAAAATGGCCAAAACTGTGGTAAATTTAATAGAGCGTCTATCAAAAAATCTAGATAACTAGATAAACTGCGGTCGCGGTGCAGGAAGAATTTCGTACTTTTTTTTTTCCTTTTCGACTATTGTAGATGGTCTTGCGGACCTTTTCTACGTAACCGGGCTATTATTGGCGAGACCAGAAGGGTCTCCGAACCAATTCCTACTGTTCTAACTACTTAGCTAACTACAAAGCTAACTACTGTAACATGACTATGACTATGACTATAGCAGCAACACCTCTAAGAGTGTCCCCAAGGGGGGACTCGACCTCTTAGGGTGTTGAATGCGAGAGGACTGGGAGGGATACGACAGCTTGATGAGGGCTGTATTCTCGCGTCATGGTGACTGCGCGGAGTCAGAAGGGACGACCGGCTCCGCGGCTGCGGCGGGTGAGCACGGTGGATCGGGGGCGGCGGCGGTGGGACGTCGCGAGGGGCCTCGTCGGCGAGGGCGATACGCCGGTCGGCGGCGGCGGTGTTTGTGTAAAATCTGCCTCCTGGAGAAGGGTGATCTCATCATCGGGCTCTAGTAGCGCATGCCTGGGACGGCGTACTATGCTAATCTGGGAGGGTTTATAATCGGACGCGGCGGTCACGAGGGGGTTCCGATGCCTCGAGGCATGGTCGAAGTAACGCTTAGACGTGCGTTTGAGATATTGCCTTACCGTTGGCATTTTTAGGTCTAAATGAAGCTGTACGTTGCGCATGTACCACGGAGCGCCCGCGGCTCTGCGCAATACGCGGTTTTGCAAGATCTGGAATGCTTTAAAGCGACACGGCCTAACGTGTGCGAACCCGACGCTGGCGTAAGTTAGTATGGGGCGAATGCACGTCAGGTAAAGTCTCAACTTATTTCTAAGCGAGAGCTTACTGCGCGCCCTAATCATAGGGTGTAACCGGCGCACAACAAAAGCGGCGCGAGCGTGCACCTTTTTGATGTGTTGCCGGAACGTAAGGTGGTGATCTAGGATAACCCCCAGGTACCTGACGCTCAGTTCCCAAGGGATCTCTTTTCCAAACATGACTACTGGGTGACAACGCGAGTGGTTATCGCCGTGCCTCTCGAAAAGAACTGCTGCGCTCTTTTCGGGATTCACTTCGATACGCCACTTCCGAAACCAAGCGCTGAGACGGTTGGCTGCGGTCTGAAGGATGCGAGAGATTGATTTTAAGTCACTACCCGTGTAGTAAATAGCCGTGTCGTCGGCGAAAAGTGCCAACTGGGCCTTGCCTTGAGTGGGAATGTCGCTGGTGTACAGCGTGAACAGAAGGGGGGCTAGCATGGAGCCCTGAGGGACTCCGGCTCGGATCGGATGTAGAGACGAAAGCGTGCCGTCTATTCGGTAGCGAAAGGTGCGATCCGACAGAAAGTCTCGAATGATGAGCACGAGACGGTCTGGCACGTTGAATTGGTACAGTTTATATAATAAACCGTTGTGCCAGACCTTGTCGAAGGCTTTCGCCACGTCGAAGAACAGCATGCCTGTCTTGTATGAATACATGAAGCCGGAGCTTATGTGTTCGACAATACGGTGAAGTTGCCTAGTGCAGCAGTGGGTGGGACGAAAACCAAACTGCTGGTCGGGAATGAGGTTATGGGAATATGCGAATCCCTTTAAACGCGAATAAATGATGCGCTCATAAATCTTCCCAAACGAATTGAGAAGACTTATGGGGCGATAACTGGACGGCTCACACTTGGGTTTGCCGGGTTTGGGGATGCCTATAGGCATCCCCAAACCCGGCAAACCCAAGTGTGACACCGTTATAACGGTGGCTTGTTTCCAAGCTTGCGGAAAGAGGTTGTTGCTAAGAGCGCCATTGAAGATAGCGGTCATTAGGACTATGAGCTGGGCGGAAAAGAGTTTAATCACCTTGTTCGTGATGCCGTCGTAACTGGGGGCTTTCCTGGGCTTAAGATGCTTGATTATCGCCTGCACCTCATCCGCGGTGACAGGGGGCAGGGGATCATCAGGATCTTCTACGGGGGGGAGAGCGGCTTTACGTTCGACTTCGATATCCACCTTGGACAGATGGACCGGGTCTACTGGTAATGCGCTGGGCGTACACGGGGCTTCTAGACTGTCGGCTAGGCATTCGGACTTTTCGTCGTCTTCAAAGGCCGGCCTTTGATTCGGACGATTGAGAGGAGGAGTAGAAGCTACACAATCGTTTTTGAGGGCGCGTTGCAATCGCCAGAAAGCGTGATGGGATGGCTCTAATTCGCCTAACATCTTGTCCCAGCGGGACTCCCTAACCTCCATTATGCGTTTCTTTACAGCACGCTGCATAGAACGCATATGGAGGCGGTTGCCTTCGAAGGGAAAAGTGTCATACGCGCGTACGGACGCATTCTTCTCCGTCAACAGTTCACGCACATCGTCAGGCAGTTTCCAGCGGTGATCATCCACCGCTGGAACCTGTCGTGAACACTCGTTCACCGCGGACTGTACGTGACCCGTGAGGGAGTCGATAGCGCCCAACGTGTCGGCGATTGTAACTATATTGTCAGGGATTGAATCTAAATAAGCGGACGACGGAGACTTGAGACGCTCCTTTAGCTTCCGCCAGTCCGTGATCGTTTTAGAAGGCGCGGGTAGACCGGAATCCGGGGGACCGCCTCGGGAACCCAGGTCTAGGACAACGGGTCGGTGGAGAATTTCGTACAATGACACGTCACTACTTATCTCTGTCGCTAGCGCAGAAATATCTTACCGTCGCGCTCGCACAGATGCGGTGACCGCCGTCAACAAAGATTGCAATTGGTTGTAGGCACAAACAGTGGCGGATTATCCTGAAGGCAAACTAGGCATGTGCCTAGGGGCGCGAGGGTACAAAGGGGCGCGCGGGCGGAATTGTAAAATAAAGAAAAAATATACAATATACTTGGTTGGTCGTTACTTGTGTTGTGTTGTAGTGGCTTGAGTGGGGTAGGTATACAAATGAAGAGCCCGGAGAATGTGTTTGAGTTGCAAAAACGTTCTACTGTATGTGAAGCTAAAGGCATACGATTGAAATTAGAACGACTAGAAACTGCTTTTATGGTCGTGTTTTGGGGTTCCATTTTGGTTCACATGAACAATACCAACAAAAAATTACAGTCTGTTGATATTGACATTTGTACAGTTATACGAATGTATGACAGTCTAATCCACATTATTTCTGCAGAAAGGGAACATTTTAATAACTATGAGCTGCAAGCCTTGGAACTCTCACTAGCCAAAGAATATGAAAAGGATAAAAAGAGGATTCGGAAGAGAAAGTCACAGCAGATGAATCTGCCGAAGATATTACTTCTTCACTATCTGGTCGGGAAACATTCAGAGTGACAATATTTTTAGTAATTATAGACAGACTTGTGGTTGAAATTCAAAAGAGACGAGAATCATACAGTAATTTTTACAGTAAATTTTCATTTTTAAACAAATTGACCAATTTGAGCACTGAAGAAGTTCAAAATAGAGCAAGTACGTTAGTAACAATGTATTCCGGTGATTTAGAAAAGTGTTTTGTGGATGAATGTATCCACCTGCGTTCTTATTTAATAACGGTAGCTCGAGACGGAAAATTGCCCCAAACAACCAACGCAATATTAAAGGTTCTAAGAAATGAAGAACTTGAAGCAATTTATCCAAACGTTGATATAGCTTTAAGAATGTGTGTATCGACGGCAGTCAGCAATTGCAGTGGTGAGCGGAGCTTTTGGTGTCTAAAGAGAGTGAAAAATTATCTTCGTTCAACTCTGACAGATATCAGATTAAATTCGTTAGCAATAGAATCAAACTTATTGCAATCTTTAAACTATGATGATATTATTGACAATTTCGCAAGACAAAAATGTAGGCGCCGAATTTTTTTTTTTTTAGTTTGTCATTTAAGTTGTAACAACAAGTAATTGAAAATTTAACCCTGTATCAGTGTTTAAATAAATAATTTGTAACTTGACTTTTTTATTTACCGAGTATTAATAAATTCTTAAAATTAATAAAAGTGCCAGACAATTCACGACGACGTTCGTTTCCCAAATTTGCCCGACCGAGAAAGAAATCCGGGACCTTCCGCGCTTACGGCAGACACCTAGGCCACAATCTACATATACTATCGAGGTCGGTTAGGTATAAAAATGAAATATTAGATACACTGATTTAATTCATTTTTTATCCTGTTCAATAATTTAATTCATACGACTGGCGTGTTAGGCGTGTAAAGCCAGATATTATTATATAGGGAATTTCATAATTTTCGGGTTTACATGCCAGTCGTACCTTAAAGCTTAAAAATATTGTAAACCGAAATCGTAAGATCTGTCCGACAATATCGATCTCATGTAAACTCATGCTCCTTTTTCCTTGGCCCCCATCTCACCGCGTTTTCCTAAGGAGCGGTACATCGGTTTCGGGTTTCGGTCAAACTATAGTACGAATTATTTTTAATATAGGGGCGCCGATGAGATGCTTGCCTACGGCGCTCTGAACGTTTAATCCGCCTCTGGGCACAAAGGTCATTGTACGAAATTCTTCCTGCTCCGCGACTGGGCTGTAGCGTTAACACTGAATTAATATTTTTGTGGGTTGACATATTATTGCATAACACAGCTCAACTCAGGTTGAACAGTTTAAAATCGAAAAGTATTCGGACATTTCAACGGGCCTATCGCACACGAGCAAGCGAGTTACAATTATCAACAAGCATTATATTATCCCTAAGCAACCGAAACACCGCGCCTTACCGTTTAGTCCCAAGGCGCAACAGGTTCAGCCAATATTACGTGATCTTCATCTTCTTGCTGGTTTCCTCCAACATATCCTTGATCTTTGTGAGGGGGGAACGCTTGCTGTCCAGTCCCTTGCGCTCGAGGGACGCCGGCAGGTGGATGTGGAGAGGGTCACGAAGACGGCCGAGGTCTTTTTCTACTTTTGCTACCTGTAATGTTATAGATTCGTTTTGTTAACGATGTTTTAAACTTTATCACAAATGGATAATGCTGGCAGTTTCCGGGACACGTTTACCTGATTACTGAATACTACGATTAACAGGAAAAAAAAACAAAAGATCATGACGTCGTACATGCAAAGTCTAGCAAAATATCGTCGCTGCGCCTGCAAAAGCCGCTGTTTTTTTTTAATATCTGTTTTTGATGTTATTTTACAATAGTTCTCAAGCCACGTGCACCTATAAAATCTGATGTTTTTAATCTTTTGTTTGGTTAAGAAGATAGCAAAATAAATTATTAAAAAACGTATTTTACAGGTGCACGTGGCTTGAGAACTATTATAAAATAGCATCAAAAGACAGATTGTAAAAAAAAACACATGGTGGATTTTGCAGGCGTAGTGACGATATTCCCTGTAATAATAATAATAAAAAAAATGGAATGAGGAGAATATTCAGCAATAAGAATTTATGTGTTTGATTTTCTGTGTTGTCTCCAGCACACAACCTGCCGCTAAAATAGTACAGTCACTTCTTTAAGCAATGCAGACGTAATTATTGCAGGCGTCTTTTGTCGATACGCTGAGAAGAACTAGTCACAAAAATATAAACATAAATATAATTAGCCCATTACTGTCCCACTGCTGGGCACAGTCCTCTTCTCAGAATGAGAATGGTTTAGGCCTTAGTCCACCACGCTGGCCTGTTGCGGGCTGGAAGACTACACACACCACCGAGAACTTTATGGAGTCATCTCAAGTGTACAGGTTTCCTCACGATGTTTTTCCTTCACCGTTCAAATGATAATCACATTCTGATCCACACATGAATTCTAAAAGTCAGAGGTACGGGCCGGGATCGAACTCAGACTCTCCTGTATGGAAGGCTTTCAACCGCTAAGTTATCACTGCCACAAAAAATATGCATACCTTAATTTAATACTGCCAATCATTAATAAGACTTAATTTTATGATAGCTTCACAAAGTTAATCTCGGAAAGGAATGTGAAGAGAAGTGTTGTTAATTAGATTAAGAGATACTAATTAGAAGCGTACTCACTTCGTCCTTGAGATAATTATAGTGGTTGATGTTGAGGCCGATCTTTTTCGCCTTCTTGTGCAGAGTCAACAGGTGCTGTCTGTCCTTCACGTCCGGTAATATGTACTCCTGAAATATTAACAATTTACGATATTAAAAACACAGTTTTTTTTAAGTAGCTTGTTTCATGTCCCTCTGCTGAGCGCAGGTCTCCCCTTTTGCCTTCCAAACCTCTAACCATGCCTTTCTAACAATGTCAGCCCCGCAAATAGTTCTAGATCGTCACGCCACCTACGCCGCGGCTGACATTGACGACGATGTCCTCCTTCAGGCGTCCAGTGAGTGACGATGAAAATAAATGTTAGAAAAGCTTATAAAACTCTGGATTTTAGTAGATTTGATACTAATCGAGAATTCATATGCTCATATCACTTTACTGCGACTACTAATCTGTTTGATGTGGTAGTCATGACAACATCTCCTTAAGACCACCCATTACCTGTGACGATGACACTATTATACACTAAATGATTGACCTCACCTGTTTCGTCAAAACGAAGTAAGCATAAGCCGCCATCGCGGTGCCGTAGGTGACGAAGTAGGTGACCGGCTCCATAATGTCCCAAGAGTACTCCCACCAGGTCAGGCGGGCTAGCACTCCAAACTGTACGCCCATGAGTCCTAGACCCACCCACGTAAGAGCTGAGGTGCGACGGGTGGTCTCCATTTCGAGGCTCGAGCGTTTCTGGAATGTGGGGGAAGGATAGCTTAGATTTGTGTTTCTTTTTAGGGTTAGGTTATCCTTGCAACTGTCATGCACGTATGAAAACATACATAATCAAATATAATCAGCCCATTACTGTCCCACTGCTGGGCACGTGCCTCTTCTCAGAATAAGAAGGGTTACGGCCTTCGTCCAACACGCTGGCTTGGTGCAGGTTGGCAGACTACATACACCATCGAGGACATTTTGGAGCCCTCTCAAGTGATAATTAAATTCTGATCCGCACATCAATTCGAAAAGTCAGAGGGGTGGGCCGGGATTGAAGTTCAGAGCCTCCTGCATAGATGGCAAAACATTTAACCGCGAGCTTTTACGCATGAAAAATATATTTAAAAAAATTAACCATTTTCTTTTAACAAGGTTCTGTAGGAATTGTGCTAATGTAGCGATCTCATCAAAACCTAAAAATGCAAGATACCATGTCATACTATATGACACTTCGGAAACCAAAAAGAATCGAATTATCTGTTAGTCTTATCAGATATTTAGGAGTAAGAAAATGTTTAGATCCCAGCTGGCGCAAGGCGTTACCGTTTATGGACGACCATTCGACTAATCAAAGACCTTACCTCTTCCAGCGGCTGCAGCTCAGTGGACAGCTTCTCCAACTGCGCTTTGAGCTCCCGTTCCTTCCGTATTTGGTGTTCGCGCACGTTCAGAGCTTCGTAAAGCTGGTTCACTAAGTTCCGCACATCGCTCAGCCGCGTCACCTCCTCTTGACTCAGGCGCTCCTGGGAAAAATAACAAGCGAATTATTGGCGAATTGTGACTGAGGAACAGTATAACTCTTCCTATCTCATAGTTGATAATTAAGACTTAAACTATAAGACTTTAACTTAAAGACTGCCTTATTGGTCTAGTGGTCGCAAGTGCGGCTGCTGAGCTTGAGGTCGTGGGTTAGATCCCCAGGTCGAGCAAACTGTTATTGGGTATTTCCGTTAGGAACTTCTCAGTAGCAGCCCGTAGTATGGATTTGTGCCCGGTTAATGACAATAGGCTCGCCTCTTATTACATGGGACTTAAATATAACTGGCGAAATGAGGGTGTTACTATACACCTCTGCCCAACTCTTCGGGAAATACATGTGTGATGTTATAAAGTCACACGACTGTGACTTTTTAGCTCATCCTAAATAGGAAGAAAGGTATTCCATTCATTATTTACTTTCCATTATTTAACTTGAAGAGTATGGATAGTAGCATTCTCTTGCTTCGTCTACTACGATTATCGATGAAGAAACAGGTCGTCTGGCCTGCTTACAAGCTAATTTTCTAAATGCCCGCGCAACCACCGCCATATGACTTTGTGATTTTATTTGTCTGTCAGATATAATTTGGAAAAATTTAACAGAAGAGGTAAACATTTTTTTAGTGGGCTTTGTTGTCTTCTTCTATTCGCATAGCCTAACATTTTTGCTGCTGTTATAATTTATAAGACTATCAGCCCGTCCCAGCTTCGCATGGGTGGACATTTTTCCCGTTTTTGCAACATTTTTCATTTATGCTCCGCTCCTATTGGTTGTAGCGTGATGTTATATAGCCTATAACCTTTCTCGATAAATGGACTATCCAACACAAAAATATTTTTTCAATTCCAACCAGTAGTTCCTGAGATTAGCGCGCTCAAACAACCAAACAAACTGTTCAGCTTTATAATATTAGTATAGATGACAGGTATAATATTAGGTAGCAACAGTTTCCACCTGTCGTATCCCGTCAAAATCATATCTCAATCACGACCCCTTTCTTTGAAGTGGTTCAAGGTAAGCCAGGAAGAAAACATTCATTTTTTTAAATCTTTTATTCTGGACTTGGTCACCTTTGGCCCTAATCTCACCTGATGGTAAGCGCAGACAGGTTCTAAGGTGGAGCACACGAATCCAAAGAACCGAGATATAGAGGAATTCCCCTATGCCCCTCTGGCTCACATACATACGACGGAACACAGTAAACTACTTGGCGCCGAGTTGAGGGTGGTAGCTAGCCAGGCGGACCGTATAGATCTACCACCAAACGTGTTGGGTTTTGTTGAATCTTACAACACGCGTCTATTCCCAGCGTGCAGTGAGGAAGTTTTATATTCTAACCCGTCTCCACACAAGATACATGGACAATGTCATACGATAAACCATGTATTTTAATATCTGAACATATTCGTATACGTACAAAATAATGAAGACATGTACCACTTTTTTAGATAAACAATGCCTACAGCGAAACTCATAAAGTAAACAAAATAAAAAGAAAATAACTTAATGCACTCGACGTTTACGAGGTACGTAAGGAAAATCTATAGCGAGTCAGCGTTGATGGTACCATTGTTTACGTATGGCGTACCAATTTGTGGGCGGGTGAGAGGAACCATTATGTTAGCTTACACGCCACGTCTCATGTAATATGTAGGGATGACGCATAGATTAACGTAGGAGGACGTTTACTGCGGTCCAAAAGACCAAATTAAAACCTTACGTAGTGATAACATAAAGATATAAATTATCAGAAATCAGACTGCGAAGACCAACCAGCAATCCCTGTAATCCCTGTTAATATAAAATGAGCTGCTACTATATTTTTTTTAGATATATTGATAATCTTTTTCCGGATAGCTTTTTTACATGGCAAAGCGGATTAAAATCGCTTTGACATGAAATCAATTCAGCTGCCAGTACTTTGTTATCTCTAATACGTCACTGATAGATTGCATGGATGGAAACATCAATAAAAAATGGACTCGGTTTGGATATTTTTTTTTTTTTTAAAAACGTTGCTCCACAATAGGATTTCTCCTGTATCGTGGGTGCGTTTACAGACACAAATCTTCACATGCACAAACACCCAGACCCGGAACAACTATCTGTAGGCCATACAAATATTTGTTCCATGCGGGAATCGAACCCACGACCCGTAGCGCAGAAGCCTATCGCTTAGCCACTGCACCAAACGTGTCGTCAAAATATTCCAATCACAAACTATGTAAGTACCTATAAAAGATTATTTTTAGTTTACACTCAGGCGCGGTCGCAGCCAAAGACTTTAGGGGGGTCAAAATAACAGTAAAATAAGTTAAGCACTTGAGAATTTACTGCAAATTTAATTTTTGTAAATTATTATCTATTTTTAGAAGGTTTGTCAATTTGACGTGTACGATTTGGGGGGGGGGGGGGGTATCATGACCCCTACGACCTCGCCCCTCTAACCGCCACTGTATACACTAAACCTGAAACTAGTTTGTTCAGAACCATTAGGGTAATCGCGGCAAATGCAAATTCATATTTTTTTATCCCTGACTTGGTCGGGTTTGGCCTTCTCACCTGATGGTACCTAAGCGCAGACAGGATCTACGATGGAGCACACGAATCCAAGGAACAGAGATATAGAGGGATTCCCCTATGCCCCTCTGGCTCTCACATACACACGACGGAACGCAATAAACTGCTTGGCGCCGGACTTTAATGTGAAGGTGGTAGCTAGCCAGGTGGACCGTATACCTATAGATCCTACCACCAAGCGTGCTGGGTTTTGTTGAATCTAACACGCGTCTATTCCCAGCATGCGGTGAGGAAGTTTTATATTCTAACGGGACGGGTGAGTTATGAATAATTCTGATTATGCAAACGCAATGTTTAACGTATCCTTATCATTGATATACCCAAGTTAAATGAGGCATTTAATGGCATCTGATATTTATGACATCAGAAGGAAATGCGAAATTAAAAAATCATGAACCATAAAATTTTATGGGTATGAGAAAAAACTAACTCCCGCTCCGTGGAAATTTATAGGTGTTACACGCCATCAAACCCTTCTAGACGATAAAAATAAAATATTTATATGTAGGTATGTAAAGTAACTTAGGCTGACGTCACACGGGCCACTTTGTTGCTTGAGACACAGTTGATCGCCATTTGTTTTTAGCTGCAGGCCATACACCAAACGGTAACTGCAGCTACCAACAAACAGGAATCAACTGTGTCCCGAGCAGGTTAGTAGCCTATGTGTAGTCAGCCTTAGGGCCTGCACTCACTGGCGACACGGCACGGCAAGGGATTTTTATGCGACGAATAGGAATATAACTAAATAGTTTGACAATCAAATTGGACGCTGACCCCAACATAGTTGGGAAAAGGCTAGGCAGAAATAAACAGTATGACAAGAAAATTGAAATACAATTTTATTGTCATAATAACATAACATTACGCCTGTATTCCCCAAACCTAACCTTAGGATATCAGCATTTCCCTGTAAATGGGTTGCGGCAGTCGCTCCGTGTAAAATACTGGTATTCAGCCGCATCTGGGTGCCATCAACCGGGCACAAATCTAAACTCCGGGCTGCTACTGAGGATTTCCACACGGAAAAACCCAATAACACTTTGCCCGACCTGGGGATCGAACCCATAATCTCGTGATCAGCAGTCGCGCTTGCCACCACTAGACCAACGACGCAGTTGTCATAATATTAAGTTATATCAATTTTATTGTAATACTATTAAGTTATATTTCTAATTGTGGCATAAAATCCCCTTGCCGTGCTGTGCCGTGCCGCCAGTGGGCGCAGACCCTTATGTGATTTTTGTGTAGTAGGTATGATTGTGTTTTTCTTCATCCTAGCATTATCTAGCTATAAATGTCCGGGTTCGCTTTCCGGTTTAGTCTTACTAATCAAATTAACAGCTAATTGCTTTCTTTTCAAAATAGTAATCCACCGATGGGAATTTCATTTTGATACCAACTGGAAATGAAATGAAATAGTGTCGTGTTTCTACATCAATGGTAATATTATTGTTTTACGAAGCACGTGTTGCATTTCTATATTGCATGCTCGACTCGCTGACTTCAGGTGTTTTTGAACAAATTGCAATATCCGGTCAAGAAACACCTGTTCCCTCGCAAAAATAGCTAAAAACTGTTTTATTTTTATATTATAAATAAATTTATTCCTCGTTGCATTTTGTATTTGCAATGTAAAACTATTAGACTTGGAAATACTTGAGCGAGATTAAGGTCCAATAACAAAAAATATAAAAAAGAAATCAAATCTTTTTTTTTATTTCACGTAGGTAAACCAATACAGGTGCTTATGAAAAGTCGAATTTAGATGCACGGTTCCAATTAGTCGTTTCCTATGGAGAAGAGACGGCAAGAAACTCCATCGTTACCCTTTTAAAAATAATATCTTTAACAATTTCTGTGGATACAGTACTATGATTAGAAGATGTCGATGATACTTATAGAAACTCTTTGTTAGCGAAAATAATTCAAGTCATGTCATGTTAACCACACAATCACCTTTCTAGCACGTAATCCTTGAGCGAACAGAATATCTATAATACCTCGACGTTATTTAAATAAATGGTACTTAAGTAAAAATCGATATCCAATATGTAGTAAAATAGTACCTGACAGTACAAGAAAATTATACAAATCGTCAACGACATCTAAAAGAAGATGGCATTTGAAACTTTAAGGATTATTATAGTAGAAGCTCTTATACTCTACGACAGTCACCAGATGGTTAGAAATTTGGAATTTTCATATCGCTGTAAGACAATACCGTCTATAAAAAATAACAGTGTCATAATAAAATAGATTAATTTTCTTACTTTGACAAAAAAACTATTAAAACCTATATTTTGTGCTCATGGTATAATAATATGCTACGTCAGGTATTCTCTTCCCATGACAGCTAGGTTACGTGATCGGCCCAAGAGTACGTCATCGTTATTATCATTTGAAATTGCCTTCTGCATTCAAAAATTGTTCGAAGTTCAAAATCTTTCTTCTATTTTGTTTTTAATTTCGAAGCAGCAGTATTACTAGTAGTAGTCTCCTAGTTGTTCCATGTAATGGCCTCCTCATCTACTCATTATTTACTTTTACGAACCGTTACCTACTCGGATAGAGTAAAACTTTTCTTATAAGTATAAGCAATCGTGCCTATCAAAGTTTTCCTATAACTTTGCAAGAAGGTTGAAAGGCCGAGCAGGTTATTCCATCGCATTTTAATTGTCATTTCTACGTGGACAAACTGCTAACAACTTGCTGGCTGATTGGATCTTCATTTGTTTTGTTTGGACTTGGGACCCAAGTATTAACCAAAAGTTTTGTTGAGTCAGTGGTGCAGATGCAAGTCTCTCAGTAGGATAAATGACGCGACAGAGTAGTAGAATGGTTATTCGTATTCTTATAGATAACAATCTTATCTATACTATACTAATATTATAAAGAGGAAAGATTTGTATTTTTTGATTTTTGTATGTAACGAATAAACTTAAAAATTACCGGACCATTATTATTATTATGGACCGATTTCAAAAATTCTTTTACCGTTAGAAAGCTACATTATCACTGAGTATCATAGGCTACATTAATATCCCAAAATGTTTAAAAAAACTGTCCACCCGTGCGAAGCCGAGACAGGCCGCTAGTCAAAAAATATATTGTGTGTGCCAATTCTCATTGTAGATAATGCTACGTTGCTATTAAAATCTAATTATAATATAATTATTTCAGATAGTAGTCCGTGGACAGATTAAGAATACTTTTCACCTCCGTCCCCCTAAAAGACGATGAGCTTAGCACCATAACTGTGCTTGAAAAATGGCAATAGGCTCGCCACCTATTACATGGGACTTAATACAAGAGGCGAAACGTGGATGTACAGACTTCTGCAATAGAAGAAAACCTCTGCTTACGAGAATTAAAGGCGTGAGTATATGTATGGGGCCATTCAAGTATTACGTAAGCACGAAAGGGAGGTGAGAGTGTCTTTGCTTAGCTTATTTTTGATGACATGGGGGACGGGGGTGTCTAGATGATGATTAAGTCAACAAATTTTATTTATTTACTTATTTTTCTAGACTTAAAAACTGCTGCTCATGAATAACAATAAAGAAACCTGATCAGTTTAAAAAAATATATATACCGTACAACTGCGTAACTTTACCCAATAGTTTCAACTTTGCCTGAAACTTGTAACTCTTCTAATATTTTACAATGACGGACTCATAAACTGCATCAAAATTCAGGATTACTATATTAATTCGAAAGTAATCCTGAACTTTGATGAGGTTTATGAGACCGTCAGTGTAAAATATTAGAAGAGTTACAAGTTTCAGGCAAAGTTGAAACTGTTGGGTAAAGTTTCGCAGTTTTACGGTACCAATGTTTACGTAAGCTTAGAAGGGGGGGTAAAATGCTTTGCTTACTTTTGCTGACAAGGGGGAGGGGTGGGTCAAAAATTACTAAAATTCTGCTTACGTAATACTTGAATGGCCCCTATGTAATGCACAGATTTTTTTATTGGTAGGTAAGTATACGGAAGATTTTCGCCAAAACATTTTTACTACGGCTCCAAGTCTGCCTCATTTTCCCGCCATAATTATGTCAAGGCCTCCGTTTATACATACATTTAGGCCAAGCCAAGCACCAGGACAGGCATTTTCCTTAAGACCCACATTACAATTTCTTCGCGAAGATAATCAGGTGACACCGTATTTACATTCATTCTAAAATTACGCGGTGTTACATCTAATCTGTTTTATTTTTTTTATTTAAAAATCCACTGTAATAACACTGAGATAAAGTTTAATTTACATTCCTCAGTGTCGCTGTTTCGAGTGGAAAAAATCTCGTTGCAAAATATGCAAACATGAGATTGTTTCATTTTGTGAATTTCAGCGACATGTTACATACAAAGGTTGTGGATTGTTTACATGTCAAACGTTATTAAATCTCCAGAGTTTTGATTAAACAGGGATGATTTAAAATTTATATGAACGGGTTCAAAATTGGGGTTGAAAACGTGTTGTTGCTTGCTTTTTGATGGTGTTTATTTATCGAAATAGGTATGGGAGTTAAGCGCTTATTACACTATTCAATTTGTAGAAAATCTCAATCAAAATCTAAATCTAAATTTTTTATTTCACATAAACCAATACAGGTGCTTATGAAACGTCGAATTTAGGTGCACGGTTCCAATTAGTTGTTTCCTATGGAGAAGAGCCGGCAAGAAACTCCATGGTTACTCTTTTAAAAATAATACCTTTAACAATTTCAGTGGATACAGTACAATGATTTAGGATAGTGAGAGAACAATGAGGTCCTGACCAAAGACCAATGAGTAATATAGTACTAAAAGACTTGAGTACAAAAACTAACAGACAAAAATAAAATTAAAAAAAAGCAATATGTAATTAGGAAATCGAAAGATGTAATTGAATTTAGAACACTTAGATTCCGATTTAGTGCGATTGGAAGGCCCCGACCGCACTAGTTCCTAAATTGGTTACGATTTAGGTGAGTGTAATCGCATCGCTACGATTTAGAGCAGTGTTCTCAGATCGGATTTGTAAATTTACAGCGGTTTGAGTATATACTTACTGTATTTTGGTATAAAAATATAGTAGTATATCATAAAGTTAAGAGCGAAACGAAGAGCAATAACAAACTCAAACTATTTATTTGCACACTAAGGTAAAATGATACAGGTCTTATTATATAAACAGCTTATTATACAGCTTAGCAACCTTTTCCAAGTATATACGGAAAAGTACATAATGATAAAAAATAAATGTGTACCTTTTTTTTCCCCTGAATTTCTCAAAAGTACTATACAAGGTTAGTCGGAAAGGGGGTACTAAGCCGCGGGCCACCTAAAGTATCACTGGTGACTATTTTAAAGCAAGTGTTAAAATTTCAAAATTCGATAATTTTTATTTGCATGCAAAAAGATTATTAATTTAGTTTTTTTCAAAAAAAGAAAACATACCTGCTTTAGTTATGAATTCAGAATATTAAGTTCCTAGTCCGTGACCCCAAATATGACCTAAATTGCAAACACAGCTGATCATAGCTATGGACAGGTAGATTTTAGCATATTTTTTACGAAATCTTTGAAAAGCTATTTCTCTTACACTATCGAGTTTTGGGGAAAGTTGTAGAACAAAAGTTATCCCTTATTATAGGAACTTTAACACCCTTTCGGCTTAGTACCCCCTTTCCGACTAACCTTGTATATCTGCATCATTTTTGGGAGAAACACTATATTTGTTAAAAAAAAAGGTGGCAACCCTAGTCGTCGGTCCGATTTAGAATTCAATTTAGTCTAGTGTGATCACTAGCTTCCAACTTCCTAATTAGAGTGTTCCTAATTAGATTTCCTACAAATTGAATAATGTAATGAGCGCTTTAGGAATATTTTCAAGGGCCTACGCCTGTTTTATTCGTTTTAATTTTAAAGATTTCACGACATTATTTTTTGGCCTGATTCTGTCATCTGGTTCAGTTCTGTTAGCTGAATCACACCTATTAAGATTAAAATATTTTTAATATGAAAACATCTAATCATATAACGTGCAAAGAATCCAAAATAATACATACATAAACTCACGCCTTTTTCCCATGGGGGTAAGCAGAAACTATAGAAAACCACATGCAATGACCCTTACATACTCCTTTCGCTTCAGCCACATTCATACATCTTGTCATACACGCACGCCGGTTGAGAGTACTACGCACCTGACCTTTGTGAAGAACATCACCAATAACATCGATGTATGTCCTTCTAGGACGTCCCTCTACCGGCGTTTCCATTGACATCCGCCTTATAAATTCCTTTTGTTAATCGCCGTTCACTCATTCTCTCAACATGACCAAACCACCTAAGCATAAAATTATTTATTAAGATGGAGAATGTTTACAAATAACTAAATAGTTGCAAGTAATGTTTGGAAGTTTTATTATACCAACATATATCGTATGTCCATTAAAGATAGATATATATAGATACATCAATAAATAAATAAAAATATATACGGTCGAATTGAGAAACCTCCTTCTTTTTTGAATTCGGTTAAAAATTACTTACCAATTCCTTCCTCTCTCCTAATATTTTTGCGTGCCCAACAGGGTCCACGATGTACTATATATATTTACTCACCATCTATTAATACCACTGTGGAAAGCAAATAAAAGTTTGAGTTTGAGTTTGAAAAGTTACGGACTCAATTTAGAACAATCTTTTGAATTTTGGTTGAAATATGGGGCTATGCTGCAACAACTAATCTACAAGCCCTGCAGACTGTTCAAAACAAAATAATTAAAATACTTTTTCAATATGATTTTTTAACACCTACCTGTAAGTTGTATCAAGACACAAAAATACTAAGTATACATCAACTACACACACTAAATACATGCATACTAGTAAGAAAAATAATCACACAAGAAATACACACACAGTTAGAACTTAAGTTTAAGTCCATATCATCAACGACCTTCAAACTCAGATTGATGTGTTTACAGGTAGTTGGAGTGAATTCGCAAGGGTATTACTATTTATATTATGCTACAAGCAACATAATAATTAAATATATAAGTAAGTAATATGTTATGTTAGATTAGTTATGTTATATTGTGGTAATTATTTTGTTTATATTAGTAGTGTCTCATTTTATTATTGTAAATATATATTTTAATAGTTAATAAGTTTAGTAAGAACTGGCAATATTTTAATAAAAATTTAGATTGTAACTGTCGCATTAGGGTAAGACCTGTAATGATAGTTTAAGTTTTACAAAAATAAATAAATAAATAAGTTGTTTTTTTTTTTGTTAAAAAAAAAAAACATACCTATAACACAAGACAACGAAACAAAATCCAACTTACTAAGCCCAGAACCAACTATGGAAAAAAATATACTATACGAAGGTGCACAAATGTATAACAGATTACCAGAGAATGTTGTAAATAGCAATAGTCTTCCCATTTTCAAAAAGCGTTTGGTAGAATATGTAAGGACGAACATTGGCGTCAAATAAAAAAACTATTTTTTCTTTTTTTTTATGAAATATACATGTACCTAGTTACTAAGTAATTTTTTTCTCTATATGTACATCCAGTTATGAATTCTCGCTCAGACTTGTAAATGAAATTAAATTATTTTAAAAATAACGATGCTCAATATAAGTGAACTATATTTGTTCTTTTTGAGTAAATAAATGTCTTTAAACCGAATTTTCAACCCCATCGAAGATACTTTGTCCCATAAGCCCCCAATTATTCTGAAACTCAACCCCACCTCAGTCCATTCCGCGACAACTCAGTTAAACTAAATGCATATTCTATGGCTGTTTAAAATGTTCATGGTTACAAAGTCTGCTCAATTTCAACCCTTCATGGGCAATGTAAAGGGGCTATTGAGTTCGGTCATTAAGAAACAATCAAGTATTCATGGTGCCAGTGGCCAATTAAGGCTATTGGAGGTCCCGAGTATACATTTGCTCATTTTTTTATTTTATTTTAAACATAACATCACAACTGTATTCTGGGCGATATTCTGGGCAGAGGTGTATAATAACACCCTCATTTCGCCGTTATGTTTAAGTCCCATGTAATAGGGGGCGAGCCTATTGCCATCAACCGGGCACAAATCCAAACTCCGGGCTGCTACTGAGGAATTCCATACGGAAAAACCCAATAACACTTTACCCGACCTGGGAATCGAACCCAAGACCTCACGTTCAGCAGTGGTGCTTGCCACCACTAGACCAACGAGGCAGTTATTAGTCTGTAGGTAAAAAGTAAAGGGCCTTAAGTCACATTTTGTAAAGAATTCAGTAGAGGTCATTAAATAATTAATTCAGGTATTCTGAATTAAAACCATTAAAAATACAAAAATGCCAAAAAATGGACTTAAGGTCCTTTAGCTTTCACCTACAGAGTTGTAATTTTATTTTATTAATTTGGTTTTCCTTGATAACGTTTGGTACGACCGTTTGAAGGAAATTGCACATAACTTGTTAGTCGAAGGCTAAAACCATGTATAACATGCTTATTAAAACGCAACTTAGTCTAGTGTTCACTAACATTAATTCTCTGGTTAAACAACCGTTTACCTAAAGGGGAGTATACACTAGAGCATTTTCTCGAGCATTTCCATGTAATATAACGTTCTTACAAATGGTACATACAAGCAAAAGCTCGCGTCGTGCTCATTGTTCGGTTCGTGAAAGGGTGACACATTAGAGCGGCACGATGTATTGATACAAGTAAATGCTCTAGTCTATACTCACCTTAAAATTCTAGAAATTTTTTCAAGTAAACTGTTGTTCAACCAGATAATTAATTTTGGTGAACAGCAGCTTAAATGGGGTTAATATCAATGCCAGGTCATATCTATGATCGACGATACCTGATTGACGATCTGAGATCGACTTTTTTGATTTTGGTTAATTAAATATTGACTCAACATGCTCCGTGTTTTCTTATTTTGTTAAAGAACAGTCTAGAAGCTTTATAGATATTTAGAATTCAGTTTGTCGGTAACCAAGAATCTAAAGTTTCCACAGAATTTTCAAGTTACAAGCCAACCTACAAGTTCATAATTCGTAAAACAAGGGTCGTTCTTTTCATGATTAATTGTACCAGTAGAACTAGCACGAATGCTGCCGAGTGCTAACTAGCGTCAACGTAACGCTTATGTAAGTATACTTTGAATCGGGAATACTCGTTTAGCACATACTTTTCAATTCAATCTATACTAATATTATAAAGCTGAAAAGTTTGTTTGTTTGTTTGAACGCGCTAATCTCAGGAACTACCGATTGGAATTGAAAAAATATTTTTGTGTTGGATAGTCTATTTATGGAGGAAGGTTATAGGCTATATAACATCACGATACGACCAAAAGGAGCGGAGCATAAATGAAAAATGTTGCAAAAACGGGAAAAATGTCCGCCCGTGCGAAGCCGGGGCGGGCCGCTAGTTAAATAATATGTGCGAAACGAGTACTTCAGATTCCAAATTTACTTAACCTTTTGAACGCCAAAACATAAACGCATCGGCGTACCCTCCACGCCAAAGTAACTATAATCCGATTTTTTGTCACATATTTGTGACGTTGGCGTACAGGGCAAGCTTTCGTTTGTCACATATATGTGACAATGGCGTCCAAAAGGTTAAATTAATTTTACGTTTACGTTAGTACCTCAACAGCATTCGTGCTACGCCTACGGGTCTTTCTGTATTTCATTATCTTAATATTAACTGCCTCATTGGTCTAGTAGTGGCAAGCACGACTGCTGATCGTGAGGTCTTGGGTTCGACCCCCAGGTCAGGCAAAGTGCAGCCCGGACTTTGGTTTTGTGGCCGGTTGATGGCAATAGGCTCGCCAATATAATAGGTTACATGGAACTTAAACAACGGCGAAATGAGAGTATTACTATACACCTCTGCCCAACCCTTCGGGGAATACAGGCGTGATGTTATGTTAATATTAATCTTAAACGAGTTGTTCTATTCTCAGCAAGAGTAGTTTTGCTAATTGCTGTTAAAAATATTTTAATTAGACCTTTAAATAATGTAGGAGAGGTATGCCTTGTAATCAAACTATGTACTACTAGCTGTGTCCTCACGGCTCCGCCCGTACCCTATATTACTCAGTGATAATGTAGCTTACTAACGTCAAAAGAATTTTTGAAATCGGTGCAGTAGTTTTTAAGTTTATTCGTTACATACAAAAAATACAAAAATCTAAAAATACAAATCTTTCCTCGTTATAATATTAGTATACCTATACAGAGCTTACATGACGTAATTACACGGAAGAAGAAGGCTTGTGTTGCCAAAAGTACGAACAAACTATGCAAAAAAGAAGTATTAGTTACCATTGAAGAAGCACAGCTATATAATAAATTGCCTTCTAATATAAAAAAATGTTAGCTCATTTGGTGGTTTCAAGTAACAACTTTCAATATAATTGAACATATTTCACCTTCCAATTGAAACTTGATTAAGTGTTCGGCGACCATTAGAATAAGAATAAGTAAACTAAGTGGCATTATTTGTCTTTTTTTAAATAAATTCTCTTTAATCCTTAAGGAATATTGTTGACTATGAAACCGTAAAAAGAAACTACCAGTCTACCAGTCTACATACTATGTAGTTTCTTTATACTCCTTACTATGTTAGCGGAAAATAACCTAGTTCACGTCAAGTTTGGTAGTAAACCAACTAGCAGACTGAGCTACTAAGTTAGGATCAAATATTCAGGCGCAGGGACAGGTGCATATCGCTGTTCCCGACACGTGTTACCGTATAATAAATAGGGGCCAGAAGGCCTACTCCTATAGACACGCGATCGGCAACTCGTTGGGAAATATTCACTGCGGTATACGGAAATGTCTTGCTACTGCAGTCGACGAACCCTAGTTGGCAAACAAAACAATCTTCTTCTTCTTTTCGTGTGGTTAGTGATTAACCTGGTGCCAGAGTTTATACGGCCCATGGGCCTCTGACTTGGCTTCACGTGCCGTCGAGAAATAACTCTCAGGCATGCCGGTTTCCTCACGATGTTTTCCTTCACCGTTTTTAAGCAAGTGATAATTATACAATACGCACATGAATCAGAAAAGCCAGAGGTGCGTGCGTGCCTTGGGTTTGAACTCAAGACCTATGACTTAGCAGTCTGACGGTGACGCCACTAGGCTATCACTGCTAGTAAAACAAACAACACAATTTAAAAATGTGAAACAATGTTTTCAGAGATATAAAGGTTTATGTTGGTGACCCGGATTCATTGCTCCCGAATGTGGAAAGTAGGAAAGCGTTTGCCCTGCAGTGGGCATACAGGGTGCTGCTGTGGGTACTGCTATAGCCTAATAAAAATAAGACTGTTGTCGGACTTTGCGTTAAAGCTGCATAATCTATAAGATACTATTGTATATAAGGGTTATTGGATTTTTCCGTGTGGAATTCCTCGGTAGCAGCCCGGAGATACATGTTTATTATGTGTTAAACACAAGTCACTACTTTTAATAAGCCCTTTAAACAATTTGTTTACAACTTGTATCACAACTTGTTTTTAGGTCTAAACGAGTAACTGGTTTGTGGAGATCTGATGGCAGTCGCTCCTTGTAAAATACTGATATTCAACCGCATCAGGTTAGACTGGAAACTGACTCCAACATTGTTGGGAAATGGGAAACATTGAAGGCTAGGCAGAACGGAGTGTATTTAGGTAGGTATATATATACGGGTATTAGTTGACCGAGGTAAAAAAATAATTAATAAAAACTGAGCCTCCGCGGAATTTCGTGCTAACGTAAAATTGCACGCAGATATTTGACAAAGCTCAATAAATGTTGTTCTTGAAATACGCTTTCTTCGCTTTCAGCGTCTTTGTATGTACGAGCTTTGCTGTCGAGTAATGCGTAAATTGGAAGTTCTGCAGCAATTTTGTCATATAACCTATTAGATGGCTTGAGAGTGGCGTCACAGTGTAAGTACTTCGATGTCAGCACGTCAGCAGATCCGACGGTTTTATGAAAATTTGATCTGCATTGACTTAAAATTAAGTATTATATTATACACTGGCCTGCAAAAATAAGTATCACACTTTTAAAATTTCAATTTTTTCTAAACTATAGAAGTTAGAGATT